>LR738709.1:580843026-580906553 GCA_902687465.1 Secale cereale
CCCCCCCCCCCCCAAAAAAAAGAGCTTTCGGTGAAAACTGTTCTTTGTCTCCTTTTTCTATGGAAATGAAGAAATTCTTTGTCTCCTTTTTCTATGGAAATGAAGAAATTCATATGTTACTACAACATCTTTGTCTCCTTTTTCTATGGAAATGAAGAAATTCATATCTTTCAGTATATTATTAATCTCGATTAATCTAGATGACACACAAAACCATGAGTTATTAGTAGAAGAGTATATAAAGTGGAAAATATGGTAAAACCATGACTATCAAATGACAGCAGAAACCTACAATTGAATATAAATCAGTCGACGACGCGGTGCCCGCAGGCGTCATCGTGGAGCTCTCCGACCTTTTCCAACTCTCAGCGGATGTGTCTTCGGGTGAAACCCTATGGTGTTGTCGCAGGGTCGGGCGACCGTATCGTTCCCATATCGCTTCCCTCCTTGGAGCATCGTCCTCAAGACTTGGTCCCCTCCATGCTTTCCCAGAGCTGTTGAAAGTGCAACTAATCTCCGGGTGGTTTTCGTAATTTATAACAACACATAGCTCATTGAACTAATGATTCCTCAAGCTAAATATTTCAGGAAAGTTCAATGAATGGCATGGCTATTGTGGAGATGTGGATCCCTCAAAAACTAAGGAAGCAAGTTTGGCAAAAGATCAAGGCTCTACCTTTTCGCTCTACCTTTTCACTTTTAGTGATCCAAGATCACATTGAGTCTTTAGGAAAGCCAATACTATTAAAAGGGGATGAGGTGTTGCTTAACAAATTGGTTGCTCACAATGCTTGATGATATGCTCCAAAACCCCCACACAATCTCTCCACTCCAAACAAGTCAAAACCAAAATGCCAAACTCGGACTCATCAATTTTTTCTATCCAGTCCCACCGAGTTTCCTTTGACTTAGCTAGAGCCACAAACCCTAACATTTCGGTCTCACCGGTATAGGCGTTTGGTCTCACCGAGATGGTTCTGTAAACTCTCTGTTGCAGGTTAATTTATTTCGGTACTACCGAGTTCATTAATCGGTCACACCGAGTTCACTTTGCCAACTCTATGATGACTTAGCCCTAATCTTCCGGTCCCACCGGGATGTCCCAGTCGGTCCCACCGAGTTTTGCAACGTTCACATATTTGAACCTTTCGGTCAGACCGAGTTCACTGAATCGGTCCCACCGAGTTGGCCAGAATGTGTGTAACGGTTGGATTTTATGTGGAGGCTATATATACCCCTCCACCCCCTCTTCATTCGTGGAGAGAGCCATCAGATTGTGCCCACATTTTCACCCATCCAGATCTGAGAGAGAACCACATACTCAAGTGTTGAAATCAAGATATTCCATTCCTACCACATAAATCTTGTTCTCTAGCCTTCCCCAAGTTGCTTTCCACTCAATCTCTTCTTCCACCATATCCAAATCCGTGAGGAGCTGTTTGAGTGTTGGGGAGACTATCATTTGAAGCATTTGAGCAAGGAGTTCGTTATCAACACACTGTTTATTACCTTTTGGAGAGTGGTGTCTCCTAGATTGGTTAGGTGTCACTTGGGCGCCTCCGACAAGCTTGTGGAGTTGAACCAAGGAGTTTGTAAGGGCAAGGAGATCGCCTACTTCGTGACGATCTACCCTAGTGAGGCAAGTTCTTCGTGGGCGATGGCCATGGTGGGATAGACAAGGTTGCTCCTTCGTGGACCCTTCGTGGGTGGAGCCCTTCGTGGACTCGCGCAGCCTTCGTGGGTTGAAGTCTCCATCAACGTGGATGTACGATAACACCACCTATCGGAACCACGACAAAACCATCCGTGTCTACACTTGTGTTTGCACTCTCCAAACCCCTCCCTTTACCTTCATGTGCAATGATTTACATTCCGCTGCTATACTCTTAGAATTGCATGTGTAGGTTGATTGCTTGACTTGTGCTAAGTTGCTAAAATCTGCTAAGAATTAAAATTGGGAAAAGGCTAGATTTTAATTTGGTCAAGTACTCTAATCACCCCCCTCTAGACATACTTTCGATCCTACAAGTGGTATCAGAGCTTTGGTCTCCATTTTCCTTGATTTCCATAGCTTTGGTGATCATAGCCTTGGTTTCACAACCTAGGAGAGTATGGCGTCTAGCAAGGGAAGTTACCATCGTAGAGGTCCTTACTTTGTACAAATTTTGCTAGTTGGAAGCATAAGATGAAAATGCATATTCTTGGACATAACCCCACCGTTTGGGCTATTGTGTGTATTGGTTTGCAAGGTGAATTCTTTGATGGGAAGGAACCAAATCGTGAAGCACCCGCGGAAGAATTAAAGATGTTGCAATACAATGCTCAAGCTTGCGATATCCTTTTCAACGGATTGTGCCCTGAATAATTCAGCAAAATCATCCGTCTTGAGAATGCAAAGGAAATTTGGGATACTTTGATTGATATGCACGAAGGTACCAACACCGTCAATGAATCCAAAATTGATGTGCTTCAAAGTCAACTTGACAAGTTCAAGATGAAGGATGGTGAAGGTGTCGCTGAAATGTACTCTAGGCTTGCTCTCATCACAAATGAGATTGCCGGCTTAGGAAGCGAAGAGATGACCGACGGATTCATCATCAAGAAAATTTTAAGAGCCTTGGATGGAAAATATGACACCGTGTGCACATTGATCCAAATGATGCCCAATTACAAAGATCTCAAGCGAACGGAAGTCATTGGAAGAATTTTTGCTCATGAGATGTCACTCAAAGATAAAGAAGAGCTTCACAACAAGTCTAGTGGTGCTTACAAAGCTTCATGTGACGCTCCTACATCATCAAGTGAGAAACAAGTCTTCAATGAAGAATTGAGCTTAATGGTGAAGAACTGCAACAAGTTCTACAAGAATAGAAGCAAAGAGAGAAACTCCAAATCAAGGTCCTACAATGACAAAAGATCTTCTAGTCGTGATCGGAATTGCTACAATTGTGGAAGACTCAGACACTACTCAAATGAGTGCACGACTTCCCACAAAAGAAGAGAAGACTCACCTAAAAGGAGGAGTAGAAGAGAAGATTCACCACCAAGAGAGAGAAGGAGTAGAGAAGATCGTTATGAACGAAGACCTTCTCAGAGAAGCAAAGATTCGGAAAGGAGGGACAAATCATAAATGAGCTGCACAAGACGAAGACATCAAGCTCATGTTGGTGAATGGGTATCCGTTTCCGACTCCGATGACCACTCCAAAAGAAGCTACTACTCCGACTCCGAAGATACTCAAGATGAAGGTGTTGCCAGAATTGCTCTTGTGTCATCCAACTCCTACGACATATTTGACTCGCCAAATGAAGGAATTGGAAGATGCTTCATGGCTAAAGGCCCTAAGGTATCACACCCCGAGTATCTTGATTTTAATAGTGATGAAGATGACTTGCTAGGAGATGATGATTTACTTGTTGGTAGCAATAGTGATGAAACCTATGATGAAATTGCTATTAATCATGCTAATCAAGATAAAACGAATGACAATAATAAGGAGAAGATTGAGCGTCTAACTAAAGAATTAAACACTCTCAAGTTAGCTCATGAAACTACCTTAGAGGATCATCGAGAACTTTTGAGGACTCATGAGAAGCTACTCTTTGAAAAACTCAATCTAGAGCAAGAGCATGAGTTCTTAAAAGCAATCAATGATGATTTTGTAAGAAAAGTTCATCTTACATTGCACGTTTACTCTTGTCTACTTACATGCCACAAGTAAAATCTAGCAACAAGAACAAGAAAGATTCTTCCTCTAGTAGTAACAATAATCATGCTAAATCCAATGACGTTGCTTATAGTAGTTCTCGTGATTCCACTAACGATTCTCTTAGCCAAGTTACACTTGAGCAAGAAAATAGCTTATTGAAGGGAATTATAGAGAAAGGTGTTTACAAGAGCCTTGCCGGGAGTAAGCAATTCTAGGAAATTGTACTCAAGCAAGGAAGGCACCGGAAGAATCAAGGTGTTGGTTTTGAACGAAAGTTCAATGCCAATGGAGTTGAGTGGGAAGAAGATCAATACCCCAAGACCAAGTTTGGTCCTCAACAAGAGAAGTACGATCCTACTTCCTTAAAGGGGACACAAGCTGTAATGCCCAGGATGCGACTATGTCTCCTACGTGTCGAGGCACGACTTAAAGACATAAGTGCATTCTGGAATGATCTCAAGTATGGTATCTTTGCACATCTCATGTAAAAGTTCAAGGATGAAATGGAAAAGATAGTTGGCTTACACTCTCCACGTCACACAATGAATACAATAACATACAATCATCCAAATAACACAGGGTTCGGCTACGGACGAAGTCCAAACGAGAAAGATACCACAACCACAAGGCCTGATCGCCCCTAGTAGGAACCTCTAATGATCGTCGAAATACGAAACATAGTAACGTCCACGCTCTTCATTGAACTCCCACTGAAGTTCTGAACCATCTCCTGCATTGTTCTCCGCGATACCTACATCTGGTGTGCGTTGAATCTGTGAGCCACAGAGGACTCAGCAATCCTGTTCCCAGGTATCAAAACTACCAAAGCCTTAGGTGTGGAAAGGCTATAAACAAGGGTTGCAGCAAGCACTGAGCACTAACTTACGAGTTTAGAGCGAGAAGAGAACAAGTGCCAACGGTCGCCAAGTTGATGAAGAAGTGATCCTAGCTACTCACGTTCATACATAACCCCACCGTGTTCACTTCCCAAAGCCCTTCGGAAAGAGACCATCACGGTTACTCACACATGTAGTGTATTCTTAAGGATATGGTGTCAAGTTATCTACAACCGGATATTATCAAATTCCCATCTACCACATAACCGCGGGCACGGCTTTTGAAAGATCAAAACCCTGCAGGGGTGTCCCAACTTAGCCCATCACAAGCTCATGATCTGCGGAGTCGCAACTCCAAAGTGGGAAGACCCGAGTATTCACGGAATCCCGTGCTCAAGATATTTCGACAAAGGTACAACTAATCCAGCAAGAGCTCCCGACGTGCCGACACCCTAATAGTAGCCGCGCGTATCTTGTCTCAGGCCACGACCGGATGGGAAAGCCTACGGGAGCCAAACCTCGAGTTTCCCCGTGGTGGCCCCGCAGTCTGCCCGTTTGGGACCAACACCATCAACACTGGCCCCCCTGTTATGTAGAAATAAGAACCCGGGGACGCGACCCCTATGCAATTTAATTAATTAATTATGTTTTATTATGAGGCAAATTAAAACCAATGTTGGGCCTTGCTGGAAAAGCTTTAAGTAGTGCGAATTATCAAGGGGGGCCCATAAACCCCAACCGTGTTAGGAACGCAAAATCAAGGAACATAACACCGGTTTATCGGGTCCTAAGGTGGCATGAGTGGAACAAAACACCAAGCAGAAGGCCAAGCCTTCCACCCATTGCCAATATATAGGTGCATTAGTTTACAACAGGTACATATTGTGTTATCCCAATAAAACAAGTCCGAGCGTGGAGCAATCTTCAAACTTCACCTGCAACTAACAACGCTATAAGAGGGGCTGAACAAAAGCGTACTTAGTCAATCAACGATTTGCTAGGAAGGCGATTAGAGTGTTTCATGGCAACAATAGGAGGCTGACAAATAGGAATAGGCATCGAGGCATATCTAAAGAACGAGACAACTAGCATAGGCAAAGATAGAGGTGATATCGGGGAATGGTCATCTTGCCAGGGATCCCGCAAGGAAGAAGAACGAGTCCATGAAGTGGACAAACGGACGAAGTCGAACGAATCCTCACAACTCTGGAACGAAACCGAAACTAACGAGATAAGCAACCAAAAAGAAGCAAACAACATGGTAAAAACACATATCATAACCATGGCATGATGCACAAACAAGTATGATGCATGTCCGGTTTGAATATGCATGGCATGGCAAAGAGCTCAAACAACACTACAACTTAAGTGGAGCTCACTATGCAACGAGTTGCATATTGACAAAACACCACATTAGATTATTTAGTTTGATCTCGTTATGAACCCAACAAGTTTAAATGTTTTTAAAACATGGCAAGAGGTGAAGCATGAGCAAAACTACACTATCTAGTCATTTTAAATGAGGCCGGAAATAACAAACAACAATTCCGAAAAAACCCCATGTCCTATTTAGCAATTATTAAAGCGAACAACAATTTTAAGCATTTAAATGTTGTTATCATGATGCGGATGACATAATCAAGTTTTATGCAATTTTTAGTTAAAAGTTGACATGAGAATGATATGGAGTATTTCATCACCGTGGTGGAAAGAAAGGATGCCACGGCGGCAATAACCGAAAATGATGTCACGACAACATTCTGGTTCCGGTAACTCGTTGAGAGACCGGTGCAAAAGATGACGGAGAGCGTGTCATGCAAGATGATGGGGTGATCCCGTTATCGGGTTCCCACGGGTTGGGAACAAGGCAAACGAGGGGCATCACAAGCGACGCTTCGGGCACGGTGCAAACAAGGGGAACATCTCATACAACACATGCATTCATCCACAGGGTCATCGGCTCGGTGGTTATACCTTCAGAACGAGCATTTTCGAAGGGGTTCGAGATCGTCGAAGGAAGTAGTGGTTCACGTTTGTAGTTGTACACGTCGACGGTAGTCGTACTCATCTCGTCGTGGAAGTAGTGGTACTCGGCGACGGTAGTGGTACACGGTTCGAGTTCGTTCGGGTCTTCGGTAGAGGAACTTGACGTCCACAGGTCGACGGTAGTGGAACTTGGCGTTATTCAACCCGAGTCTTCGGCGACGGTAGTTGTACACGGGGCGTCGAGGAACTTGTCGGTCCGGTCTTGGTGTAGATGTACATGACAAACATAGTGGTACTAGACGTAGGTTGTCGTGGTACACAGTCCGTAGACGAACTTGGCGTAACTGAGGGCTCCGGGCGTCATGGTACTTGGCGTCTCCGAACTTGCCGGTCTCATTTTTGCGAAGGTAGTTGTACATGTCGGTGGTAGTGTAACTTGACGGGTCCGATCTCTTCGAGGGTCGTCGTGGTACTTGCAGGCCTGGGCGATTCCATGTAGTCGTGCACGGGAGGTGGTTGTCTTGGCATCCCACGATAGCAACAATGCAATGGGTGGTCTTAGTCACGGCCATGCCACCTTCCGTCAAGGCCGAAGTGGAGGCTTCGCGCGATCAACGCTGGAGCATAGCGGCAGGGCGTAGACACGCAGAAGGCGCTCGGGATCAAGCACCTCTCAATCCAGAGCATGGATGCAGCGCGGGACGGAGGGACTTGGCGCGGTCGAGGACGATGGGTTGACGGAGGCAGAGCAGCGGTAGCAGCAGGACTTGGCGGCGCCGGTGGCCGTGGAGGCGCGGAGAAGGCCGGAGCAGAGGCGGTCGGCGCGCGCGAAGAAGGCGCAAAGGTCGATGACGCGGCGGCGGGTTGACCTCCGGTCAGTCGCGGGCGCGCGGCGACCATGAGGAGCACGACGAGGCGAAGCAAGGCCGGCGGGAAGGGGAAGAGGGGCTCGGCACGGCGAGCCAGAGGAGGAAGGAGCGGCGGCGCAGACGACAGGAGGAGCTTGGCGCCGTCTAGGCGAGCGAGGAGGAGGCCGGCCGCAGCGATGGAGGTTGGCGGCGCAGGTGTCATGGAGACGACGGGATGCTGCCGGGCTCGGGGTGCGAGGCCAAGGCGAAGGAGACGGGTGATGGGAGAGATCGGGCGAGGTAGAGCGTGCGGGAGGAGAGGTGCGGCGGCGCTGGGAGGACGAGAGGGAGTGAGGGGATCGGGCTGCGGGGTCGAGCGAGGCTAGGGTTAGGGTGGAGGCGAGCTGGGCCTCGAGGAGTTGGGGTTAGGCCGGCCTATGGCTGCGGCTGGGCCTAGAGCTGCAAGAGGCCCAAGTGGCCGGCTGGTCTATCTCTCTCTCCCTTCTCTTTTATTTCTAATAGCAGAAAAAGATAGAGAAAAGGAAAGATTAGGGAAGCAACTTGGGCATGCGGATGATTTTCACGGACTCGTAAAAATGTGCACGGTAGAAATGAGCATGCGTGTGAAGTTGAATTCAAACTCATTTGAATTTGGTTTGAATTAGGACATGGCTTAGAAAGTGTCAAAAAATGTTGAGACTTTAGGAGGAGCCTCGATAAAAGGGAAATGAAATGTTGGCAAGGTTTGAGGCAAGGAATTGAGAAAGAAAAGGCATGCGGAAAATATGCAAGTGTGTTTGGGTTAATTTCAAACAAATGGACTATTTATAATACCTCCATAAATGTTAGGAGGATATGTCATAAAGAGAAGTCATCCTTCCCTCGATTTAAATAGATCAAATGATCTATGCAATTTATTTAGTTGAGATGAAAAGATTAATGACATGATGGCATGATGACATGATGCAATGCAAAAATAAATAGAACAACAAAAAAGAAATACACGGTGAAAACCCGGAACATATGGAAGTGTTCTGGAGCGTCGGTCTTGGGGCGTCACACAAGCACAAGATGATATTCCACCAGAAGACCACAAGCTAAAGGGCAAGGAAAAGCTTCAAGAAGAGATTGAGGCATTTGAAGAAGCTCATAAGGCCTTGGTCAAGTGGGTTCCCAAGACTACATCAAGCTCTACTTCATCAAGTACGACTACAACTCCAAGGATTCCCGTCAAGTTGATGTGGATCCCGAAGAAGAAAAACTAGAGAGTTCTTGAGGGTGACCCCGCCAACATACTTCACTCATATCATCTTGGCGAGGACAAGTGCAAACAACTTCCACATCTTGCACTAGTTCAAGGAGTCACAAACCCTCTTGTTGGTAAGACAAGGGACAAGGTAACCTAATACTTTCACGAACATCATCTTGTGTGCAATTCACTCTATGTCCATGGATATCTTTGTTTGTTCCTTGTGGGACTAACCCGTCTAGGTATTGAAAGTGCAACTCACTCCAATGGATTGCTCCAAATGATCTACATCAGCATTGAGCATCCACATCTTCAACATGTACATGAAATCATCATCGACAAAACCCAAGGTTAGTTCATCCCTATTAGGGGGGATATCACATCTAGGGGGAGCTTTACTCTAAAGATTGAGCTAAAGCAACTCTAATGGTGTGAACACAACAATGCTTTATGTAAAAGTGGTAACACCACTTGTGCTTAAACGATGAGTATGACCTATGATCAAATGTTCTCATTTGAATCCTAAGTCAATATACTCATATATAGATGACCTAGTAATCGCCAATTGCTTGATAGATGCTAGAATGTTTGTGCATGCTTTGCCACATATTTCATTTGCCATTTTATTGTGTGAGCATGTTGATTGCATATTTTAATCATTCGAGGACATCCATTTGTAGCTTTGATTGTTTGGCTCTTTTTCTTTTGCCAAATGGATGGACAAGAATGCCTAAGCACTCCCTCTAGCTATATATGATTTTCCCGTCTCAAACTCTATTCATGCTATACATCACAAAGTTTGAACAAGTCTCTATCGGACCCACCGAGTGAGGAGCGCTCGGTGTCACCGATCTGATCAGGGCTTAATTTCCAAACCCTCCAAAATGCATTTCGGTCAGACCAACAAATCTCATTCGGTCCCACCGAAATCATTTATGTTGATCAATTTTTGTATCTCGGTGAAACCGAATAAACCATCTCAGTCCAACCGAGTTGTAACAAACTAGTGCAAAATGCATCTCGATGCCACCGAAACAGTTTTCTCGGTCCCACCGACAGATTTGCGTATATAACTCGGAGACAGAACTTTTTGGAAATTCCTCCAACAGTTCTAATCTCGCACCCCAGCTCTACCGCCGCCTTGATCCAAGGATCTTCGTCGTTGCCTCCAACCGCCTCCTGCCGTTGGAATCCGTTGCCGCCGAGGGCATTCGTCTCCGCCCCTCGTCACCGTAGGAGATCGTCACCAAGTTAGGGTAAGACTCTTTGTTTTGTGTTCTCCAAATCTAATTCATGCACAAAACAATTTGCCATTGATCTTGCCACGTTTGCAAACTTCCTATCCAGCAAAACTAGTCTTTAGGTTAGATGGATTTCGAAAAACTTAGGGTTAGTTCTCCGTCAAACCCATCTCGGTCCGACCGATTTACAAGTCTCGGTGTCACCGAGTTGGCGTAAGACATTGCACTGATACACCTCGGTCCAACCGTATTGTATCACTCGGTGAGACCGAAACCAACAGCTCCGTGAAACCCTAGCAACTCGAAGCCACCGAAAACTACCTCGGTATTACCAAAACAAGTATGTTTTGGCTCGGTCTTTGCTTCGGTATCACCGAACTGGTAAACTTGGTAGCACCGAAATGGATTTTGTAGAAAACTAAAGTTAAGTTTTTTAAATCAAAAAATTTCAAAACCAGCTGTACTTTGTGATGCTCATCCACTCTATCTCATCTATACCTATTCACAGGGTTTGCTTGCAGTTTCAGAGATGTCAGAAGGCAGTGACAGTGAGAACAGTTCTGAGGAGCAGGTTAATTTGAGTGAGGGCTCTAGTCCCAATAACTCCAGCTACTATGAGAGCAGCAGAAGCACTCCCAGTAACCTTCCAAAGGCTGCTACCAAGTCAAGGAAGAAGAAAACTTCAGATTCAGAGGATGAAGACTTCGTAGCTGACGAGGCCACCTCAAAGAAGAAAGTTGCTAGGAAGGAATATGGCACTGTTGCTTCAACCAAGCCTAGTTTGAACAAAAAGACTCCAGCCAAGAGAGTGCCCATGTCAAAAGCCAGAGCATCAACTCAAGAAACCATGGAGTTCACACTTGAAACCAGAGATGATGAGCCTACAGGAGCTAAGAAAAGGGCTAGGAAAACCACGGCCAGAGTGGTTGGCAAGCCATCTATGAGGAATGATGGTGATGATGAGGAAGAAGAACAAGAAAAAGGGGATGCTGCACCAGCATCTAAGTCTCAGAACCTGATGGGGGGATGCCATCAAGTCAGGGGTTGCTCCTTCAAAGCCCAAAACTGCCCCCAAAGCTGTTGCCCAAGCCACCAAGACTGCACCCAAAAGAAACACTAGGAACATGCCAGCTGCAGAAAAGAACAAGGCTCCAACGCCTCAAGCTCAAGAAGAAGAAGAAGAAGAAGAGGAAGAGCAGGAAAAACATAGTGACTATGATGAGTCACAAATGCTGAGAAAACTCAAGCCTAAGATTCTAGAGCATAATGATGCTCATCCTAAGGCGGAAGACATGAAGCTGAGAAGAGATGCAGGCTTGAGAGCACAGAGGAAGTCAGATCCCTATGCTTTGAGGAGGAGAACAATAGTTGACTACAGGTTTCACACAAAGGAGCAACAAGATTTCTATGAGACAGTATTGCTTGACAAGAAGCACATTGTCTGTGACATGAAGTGGATGGATTGGAAATACATTGATAAGCATGCTAACTACTTTCCATATGTGCATGAGAGATTCAGGATGACAGACACTGAAAAATTTATTGGGAAGAAGCTGATAAGATGGAATGATGAAATGGTAATGCAATTCTACTCCACTGCCCATTTCTATTCAGATGGGAGAATTGCATGGATGACTGAAGGCACTAAGTATCAGTCCACAATCTCTGAATGGGCTGCTATGATAGGTGCTCTAGCTGAGTTAGAAGATGATCCGAATATCTATGCTAAGGCTAGAACGAGCCATGACTCCATGCAAAACATGTACAAGCCTATCCCAAATGAATACAAGAGTCAATTCAAGTTTGGGTCAGTCTACTATCTATTGGCTGGACTTGGCACCATCAACACCATTCTGAGACACACTTTGCTGCCAAAGTCTGGGGATGACAGGATGATCACAGGACACTCCATCAACTTGCTTCACCACTATGATGTGGCAGAGAAATTCAAGGTCATGAGTCTGATTGTAGAGACAATCAAGAGGACAGGTCCTGACCAGAAGAGATCTTGTGGATATGCCCCACATATTCAGACACTCATCAACTCTATAGTGGGCACAGACACATATCTGCTTGATAGGAGGCACTTGCCTCTCACGCAATACTTATGGGTATGAAGTTTTAATCAGACACAGGGAAAGATATGGGCTTATAGTTTTGCCTCTCAACCTTTTACCTTAAGGGTAACATCAACAATAATGCTTTATGAAAACCCACATCCAATTGGATATATATATATATCAGGATATTTCCAACACATAGTGCTTTACAAAGGATAAAGTGTAAAAAGGAAAGGTGAAGATCACCATGACTCTTGTATAAGGTATAAGAAAATAAAAATAAAAGATAGGCCCTTCGCAGAGGGAAGCAGAGGTTGTCATGTGCTTTTATGGTTGGATGCACAAAATCTTAATGCAAAAGAACGTCACTTTATATCGCCACTTGTGATAGGGACCTTTATTATGCAGTCTATCACTTTTATTTCTTCCATATCACAAGCTCGTATAAAGCTTATTTTCTCCACACTAATAGATCATACATATTTAGAGAGCAATTTTATTGCTTGCAACAATGACAACTTACTTGAAGGATCTTACTCAATCCATAGGTAGATATGGTGGACTCTCATGGCAAAACTGGGTTTAAGGATATTTGGAAGCACAAGTAGTAACTCTACTTGGTGCAAAGAATTTCGCTAGCATGAGGGGGGGAAGTCAAGCTCAACATGTTGGATGATCCATGACAATATAATTTATTTCGGATAAGAAAACATAACCCATTATGTTGTCTTCCTTGTCCAACATCAACTTTTTAGCATGTCATATTTTAATGAGTGCTCACAATCATAAAAGATGTCCAAGATAGTATATTTATATGGGAAAACCTATCTTCCTTTATTACTTCCTATTAATTGCAACGATGACCAAAACTATGTTTGTCAACTCTCAACAACTTTTATTCATCATACTCTTTATATGTGAAGTCATTACTCTCCATAAGATCAATATGATCTCTTTATTTCTTTTTTCTTTTATTCCCTCAAGATCATAGCAAGATAACCAAGCCCTCGACTCAAGACTAATCTTTATTATATATAGCTCACAGACTCGATTACATAGATAAGGATCAACACAAAAACTCAAAGATAGATCATACTAAACTTTATTCTACTAGATCAAGATATAACCAAAAGGATCGAACTAAGAAAAACAGTAAAGATAGAAGTGTGATGGTGATACCATACCGGGGCACCTCCCCCAAGCTTGGCAGTTGCCAAGGGAAGTGCCCATACCCATGTATTTATGTCTCTTTCTTCAGAGGTGATGATGATGGAGTTGTAGATGATGTAGGCTTGTCGTCCATCTTCCAAGGCATAGGCTCACCATCATAGAAGGATGATCAAGTCTCCGGTATCCTCAAATTTGCAGCCAAACTCATCCTCTTGAATCTATATTCATACTCACAGTTTTGGTTTTGCAGGTTATATATCTGGGCTTGGAGGTGCTCGATTTTGTCGTGAAGCTTGAAGATGGTCTCCCCAATGTTCATGGCATCCAGCTTGTGGTTGTTGGTCAACTCCACGATCATCATGTGGTTGGCGTTGAGTCCGCGTTCCACCATCCCCTGGCACTTGAAAACTTGTTGCTCCATTGCTTCGAGTCTTGTCTCCATGCTTCCGGTCCTCCTTGGCCCCTCAATATCATGGATGTGCAGCACCCCCTTATGCATCTCAATGGTTTGAGGGTGTTGCAGCACCTACGTGAGGTAGGGGTTAATGACCTTCTCAAAAAACTTGTCCTTGGGGGCGCTTGAAGACATCATGGTGACCTAGATCTGTCAGAAAAACAGCTAGAAACAAAATAATAGGATTTTGTCGTGGTACCGTGGCCAAAACCTTTGGGAGATTATATAATGAATTTTACCGACCAAAAGAAGTATCATGCCAGAAACGGAGTCCGGAGGGCACACGAGGTGCCCACGAGGCAGGGGGAGCGCACCCTCATGTCCTTTCCAGACTACTTCTTATTTTCCTATTTTCTTAAGTATTCCAAAACGAAGAAAAATTGCGGTTAGAACTGTTTTGGAGTCGGTTTACTTACCGTGCCACATACCTATTCCTTTTCGGAGTTTAAAACGTTTTGGAAAGTGTACCTTATGTAATCCTCCAGGGTTACGGTGTCAATAACATTGGTTTCAACATTTATGGGATTACCTGAGATATAATGTTTGATTCTTTGACCATTCACCACCTTCGGATTTGTGCCTTCGAAGTTGTTGGTTTTTATGGCACCGGAATGATAGTCCTCCTCGATAACATAAGGACCTTCCCATTTAGAGAGGATTTTTCCTGCAAAAAATCTTAAACGATAGTTGTATAACAAAACATAATCACCTACATTAAACTTACGCTTTTGTATCATTTTCTCATGCCATCTTTTAACTTTTTCTTCAAACAGTTTGGCATTCTCATTGGCCTGGGTTCTCCACTCATCAAGTGAGCTAGTGTCAAATAGTCTCTTCTCACCGGCGAGTTTGAAATCATGATTGAGCTCTTTAATGGCCCAATATGCCTTATGTTCTAGTTCAAGAGGTAAGTGACATGCTTTTCTATAAACCGTTTTATACGGAGACAGACCCATAGGATTTTATATGCAGTTCTATAGGCCCATAATGCACCATCAAGTTTCTTGGACCAATTCTTTCTAGATCTATTAACAGTCTTTTGCAAAATTAATTTAATCTCTCTATTACTCAGTTCTACTTGACCACTAGACCGTGGGTGGTATGGAGATGCAATTCTATGATTAACATCATGCTTATCAAGCATTTTACGAAAAGCACCATGAATAAAATGTGAACCACCATCAGTCATTAAGTATCTAGGGACTCCAAACCTTGGAAAAATAACTTCTTTAAGCATCTTAATAGAGGTATTATGATCAGCACTACTAGTTGGAATAGCTTCTACCCACTTAGTAACGTAATCAACAACAACTAAAATATGTGTATACCCATTAGAGGAAGGAAACGGTCCCATATAATCAAAGCCCCAAACATCAAATGGTTCAATAACAAGTGAATAGTTCATAGGCATTTATTGACGTATACTAATATTACCAATTCTTTGACATTCATCACAAGAAAAGACAAACTTACGGGCATCTTTGGAAAGAGTAGGCCAATAAAAACCGGATTGCAATACCTTATGTGTAGTTCTATCTCCAGCGTAGTGTCCTCCATAAGCCTCGGAGTGACACTTGCATAGGATATATTCCTGTTCATGCTCAGGTACACAACATCTAATAACACCATCTACTCCTTCTTTATAAAGGTGTGGGTCATCCCAGAAGTAATGTCTTAAATCATAGAAGAACTTTTTCTTTTGCTCGTATGTGAAACTAGGCGGTATAAATTTAGCAACAATGTAATTAGCATAATCGGCATACCATAGAGAAGTACGAGAAGCATTTATGACAGCTAATATATCATCGGGAAAGCTATCGTCAATAGGTAGTGGGTCATCAAGAACATTCTCTAACCTAGATAAGTTGTGTGCAACGGGATTCTCAACTCCCTTTCTATCAATAATATGCAAATCAAATTCTTGCAGCAAGAGAACCCATCTAGTAAGTCTAGGTTTAGCATCTTTCTTTTCCATAAGATATTTAATAGCAGCATGATCAGTGTGAACAGTTACTTTAGAATCAACAATATAAGGTCCGAACTTATCACAAGCAAATACAACTACTAAAAATTCTTTTTCAGTAGTAGCATAATTTCTCTGGGCATTGTCTAGAGTTTTACTACCATATTGGATAACATTTAATTTCTTATCAACTCTTTGTCCTAGAATAGCACCTACAGCATAATCACTAGCATCACACATAATTTCAAAGGGTAAATTCCAATCAGGTGGCTGAACAATAGGTGCATAAATCAAGGCTTTCTTAAGTATTTCAAATGCTTCTACACAATCATCATCAAAGACAAAAGGAACATCTTTTTGTAAGAGATTAGTCAGAGGCCTAGAAATTTTTTGAGAAGTCTTTAATGAACCTCCTATAAAAACCGGCATGAGCAAGGAAACTTCTTATACCTTTGACGTCCTTAGGACACGACATCTTTTTAGTAGAATCAACTTCAATACCTCTTTCAGAAATTTTATGCCCCAAGACAATACCTTCATTAACCATAAAGTGGCACTTCTCCCAATTGAAGACAAGATTAGTTTCTTCACATCTCTGCAAAACTCGATCAAGGTTGCTTAAGCAATCATCAAAAGAAGTTCCATACACGGAGAAATCATCCATGAAAACCTCAATAATATTTTCACAAAAGTCAGAGAATATAGCAGTCATACATCTTTGAAAGGTAGCAGGTGCATTACATAAACCAAAAGGCATACGTCTATAAGCAAAGGTACCGAAAGGGCAAGTAAAAGTGGTCTTTTCTTGATCCTCTTTTGACACAGGTATTTGAGAGAAACCAGAATAACCGTCTAGAAAGCAAAAATGTGTATGTTTGGATAATCTTTCTAGCATTTGATCAATAAAAGGTAAAGGGTAATGGTCCTTTCTAGTAGCTTTATTTAATTTGCGGAAATCAATTACCATTCTATAACCTGTAACAGTTCTTTGTGGGATCAATTCATCTTTAGCATTAGGAAGAACAATAATACCTCGCTTCTTAGGGACACAATGGACAGGACTTACCCACTGACTATCAGGCACATGATAAATTATACCTGCCTCTAGAAGCTTTAGTATTTCTTTCCCAATGCCTACATTTTTTACCATGTTTAGTAGCTTTTCAATGGCTTCTCTTGCCTTACCAGGAATGAGTGGTTTTCTCGCAGAATTAGTAGTATTTTTTGGACTAATTACTAGTCCAATATTTCTGTTAGGGTAAATAGTCCATTTGTAATCAAGTTTTTTTGAACCTACTCTAAATGATTGAAATGTTTTTTTATTAACACATATTCCCTTTCCATAGTGTAGATTTGAAGTCTCACTATTTTTTGAATTAATCTTCATATTTTTACATTTTCTTTGGAAAACTTATGCTTTAATATAAAAACTATTAAAAACACATTTTGAAATATGAAAATGGAAAACTAACTTCAGATCCTTCTTATTCACTTTAAAATAAAGCTTTAGTGACTTTTTTGATATTAAAAAAAATCAAAAATAGAAGGTAACACCACCTCCTCTCCTTGAACTCTATGAAATCATGTACATGATAGCTCATATGTGTGAAGGTTTTCTCATGAAAATGACCATATACCAAGTTTATGATTTTTGGTTGGTAACATGTCACATAAGACAACATTGTGCCCAGGTTATATTTTTTTTTGATTTTTTTAAATTAATGGTGCTCATTTAACCTCAATCGTGACAGCTAGGGTTTTTCATGAAAATTAACATAGACCAAGTTTAGTGTTTTTCCTCATTAGTTTGTCTTATAAAACGACAAACGGCGAAGGTTTCATATTTTTCATTTTGTAAAATTAGTTATGCTCAGTCAAAGCCTTCGAAACCACGTTGACCAGCTCAAAACCCCTCTAAACCCCGCGGGGTTTCGCTTAACCCTAGCTCCCAACGTCAGCCGTCTGATCATACCCTCGCGCCAAGCGACAACCCTCAGATCTGGCCTTCTAGAAGGAACTAGGTGGGCTGGCTGTGTGAAGGCTCCGCACCGTTGGATCACAAGGACGGCTCCGCATCGTTGGATCGTGGGGCGATCCGCGAGAGGCGATCCTATTGGTTGTGCTCGGTTACTCGCCAACCACTCACTCCGTGAAAAAAAACCGTTGTTATTGGGCCCAAAAGGAAACCAAGCTCTGGTTGGGCCGTCGAATTGCGTCATTTTTTGCATCGTTTGCTCAGTTTTTTGTGAACGTACTGGCTCTGTATTTTTGCATCATTTTTTGCATCGTTTGCTCTGTTTTTTGTGAACGTTCTGGCTTTGTATTTTTGCATCGTTTGAAATCAATTGACATTGCGTAGCAAATGACCAATTTTTAAGGGACAAATTTATTTTTATCATGCAAAATGGCCACAAACTATTAAAAAATTGTCTCTTTTTGTTCATATAATATATATGACCACGGATTTCCACGCATGCAATTAGCTTCTTTTACTTCTTCTTTTTCAAACCATGGTTCCCACGCGTGTACACTCCCGATGTTGCGGTGGGTTTGAAAATGGGTTACTTCACATTTGACCCTGTTATTGCCACGGCCAGATAACACATAGCACTACGACTATTTAAGCCACCCTCTGCATCTGCCATTCCTCATCCATCTCCCATCCTCTCTGCCATCTTCCCTTCTTGCTCTTCGACCACTTCTCCTTCTTCTAGCACATCCTCGGCCATGCAGTACACCGGACCAACCTACCACTTCCCACCCACCGTGCCGGAGAGGCTCTACCCTCCTGTCGTGTACGTTGAGCGCACACTACGTGTGTGGGCAATATCAAGGTGGAGGACCGCAAGGAACTTCACCGAGTTCTTCCTCGCGTCCGGCTACCACCACCTCCCACGGGGATCTCCAAGGATTTTCCGTGTCGAGGGGGTCATACAAAATGGGGTGGTGGTTGCTCTCCTCACCCACTTCACCAACACATTCGACGCCTTCTACCTCCTCGGCCGGGTGTTTTGGTGTGGCTGCGAGTTCATCGCTTTCACCACCCGCAACATGTTCACGGAGTACACCAACATCTTCCCCACCGCATCCCGCATGCACACTCTTCCGCACCCCACCGACAATGCCCCGGAGGAGCAGTGAAGGGCGCCCGGAGGAGGAGCGAGGTGGAGAAGGCGGCGTCTAGGGTTCTAAACCCTCTATCTATTTTTTGAGTCTATGTTATGTTAAGTTGTAATCCCATTGAACTATGTGAGAGATGCTATGGGCTTGTTGACCCTTTTATCAAGTTCTATTATTATGTTTTCTATCTATTCTATTATGATGTTCCTCCTAGTTTCAGCTATGTGATCGTGCTATGGGCTTGATGGCCCTATCTACATGTATGTTGATTGTTTTCTTAGAGAGCTCGCTTTGTTAGTAACCACCTAGTGCATGCATCCACAACGAACCCTTCTTTTCTTACACAAGCCACAAATATGTAGCCACCTAGCTAGTGCATGCAACCACACCATATTTGTTCAATTTATTTGTCGTAGCAAAACGGGTTCTAAATCGAAGAGACAAGTGTGCGAGAAGAGAGGAACCAGCGGCAGCGACCGTCGCCTGCATCCGTGGCAGCTGGCGTGCACGAATGCGGCTCGGTCAGTGCATCGTGGCGGCACGCATCAGCGCATGCAGGCTTGGTCGGCTCATGCAGGCTCGGTCGGCGCATCGACGCATGCAGGCAGGCTTGTTGGGTGCATGCATAGCAGGCTTCTGTCATGGAGGCTCGTGCATGCATTTAATGCCAGGGACGGCCCAACGAAATAATGGCCCAACGGTCGAACAACGACACCCCCAACGCGGCCCCACTCATCAGAGTTAACAGTTAAAGCACTGACCCGGCGACGATGTCCGTTGTGACCTCTTCTAAGGGTTTCGAGCAAGGGAGTGGGGAAAACTGAGCAAAAATTAAGAGCGTGGGGATGGATGAGTAGAGCTAAGGAACCAGGGGCACAGATGTCAAAAAACCTAATAATAACAGGATATATCTTCTTTTCATCAAGATAAGCATATTTAAGAGTATCAGGTAATGGTTTAAGCTCAAACACGGGATCACCCTTGGGTGGAGGAGGATCCCCTAGAATTTCAACAGGCAAGTTGTGTTTTAAAATATGTCCATGTTTAAAGAATACTTCATCTATTTCCCTTCTTTCATTCATAAAATATCATTTTCATGGTCTAGCAAATATTGTTCTAAAGGATCATTAGGAGGCACGACAATAGAAGCAAGACCAATAATTTCATATTTACTATGCAATTATTTATCATGGGGTTGTCTAAGAAATTTAGCAAAATTAAAATCATGAGACATATCCCCTAAACTAACAGTAACAATATCCTTTTCGCAGTCTATCTTAGCATTAACAGTATTCAAGAAGGGTCTACCAAATATAATGGGACAAAAGTCAACTTGTGGGGAAGCAAGAACAAGAAAATCAATAGGATATTTAATTTTCCCACACAAGACTTCAACATCTCTAACAATCCCAACTGGTGAAATAGTATCTCTAATGGCAAGCTTAATAGAAACATCAATATCTTCTATCTCACCAGGTGCAATATCTTGCATAATTTCTTTATATAAAGTATAAGGTATTGCAATGACACTAGCACCCATATCACATAAGCCATGATAACAGTGATCTTCTATTTTAATAGAAACAACAGGCATGCCAACAATAGGTCTATGTTTATTTTTAGTATCGGGTCTAGCAATTCTAGCAGCTTCATCACAGAAGTAAATAACATGCCCATCAATATTATCGACCAAGAGATCCTTAACCATAGAAATACTAGGTTCAACTTTAATTCGCTCAGAGGGTGTAGGTGTTCTAGCATTACTCTTACGAACCACAGTTGAAGCTTTAGCATGATCCTTTATTCTAACAGGGAAATGTGGTTTCTCAATATAAGCGGTAGGAACAATATGATCAACATTATAAGTGATAGTCTTTTCTTCAACTTTAATAGGTTCAACTACTTTTACTTTAATGCGAGGATGATATTTAAACCACTTCTCCTTAGGGATATCAACATGAGTAGCAAATGATTCACAGAAAGAAGCTACTATCTCAGAGTCAAGTCCATATTTAGTGCTAAATTCATTAAAAGCATCGGTATCCATAAAAGATTTAACACAATCAAACTTAGGTGTTATACCTCACTCCTTACGTTCGTCGAGTTCCCAATCTTCAGAGTTACGTCTAAATCTTTCCAATAAATCCCATCTGAATTCAGTAGTCTTCATCATAAAAGAACTAGTACAAGAAGCATCGAGCATGGACCAATTATTGAGAGAAAGTCGAGCATAAATTTTTTGAATAATAATTTCTCTCGAGAGATCATGATTGGGGCATGAATATAACATTGACTTAATCCTCCCCCAAGCTTGAGCAATACTTTCTCCTTCGCGAGGCCAAAAATTATATATATATATAACTACGATCACGATGAACCAGATGCATAAGATAAAACTTCTGATGAAATTCCAATTTCAATCGGTTGTAGTTTCATGATCCAATATCATCACATAGACTAAACCATGTCAATGCCTTTACCTTAAGAGATAAAGGGAAGACCTTCTTCTTGATAACATCCTCGAGCATACCTACAAGCTTAAATGAACCACAAACTTCATCCACATAGATTAGGTGCAAATCGGGATGTAATGTTCCATCTCCTATAAAAGGATTAACTAGCAGTTTCTCTATCATACCCGAAGGAATAAAGTAAACATTTTCAGTAGGTTCAGTAGGTTGAGGAGCAACCCTTTGCACTACTGGTCGGGGTGTAGATACCCCGAACAAGCTCCTCAAAGGATTATTTTCCATAGTAACAAGTGATAGTAAATTTTAGCACACTATATAAATTTTTCCTTACCAAATTCCACCTAGCAAAGGCGCTTCACTCCCCGGCAACGGCGCTAGAAAAGAGTCTTGATGACCCACAAGTATAGGAGATCTATCGTAGTCCTTTCTATAAGTAAGAGTGTCGAACCCAACGAGGAGCAGAAGGAAATAACAAGCGGTTTTCAGTAAGGTATTCTCTGCAAACACTGAAATTATCGGTAACAGATATTTTTATGATAAGGTAATTCGTAATGGGTAACAAGTAAAAAAAGTAAACAAGGTGCAGCAAGGTGGCCCAATCCTTTTTGTAGCAAAGGACAAGCCTGGACAAACTCTTATATAAAGGAAAGCACTCCCGAGGACACATGGGAATTATTGTCAAGCCAGTTTTCATCATGCTCATATGATTCGCGTACGTTACTTTGATAATTTGGTATGTGAGTGGACCGGTGCTTGGGTATTGCCCTTCCTTGGACAAGCGTCCCACTTATGATTAACCTCCCTCGCAAGCATCCGCAACTACGAAAGAAGAATTAAGGTAAACCTAACCATAGCATGAAACGTATGGATCCAAATCAGCCCCTTATGAAGCAACGCACAAACTAGGGTTTAAGCTTCTGTCACTCTAGCAACCCATCGTCTACTTACACTACAAAAAAAGACACATCTGTGACATTTTGGGCCGAACGAATTTTTTTTCTGTCATACTTATGACACTTCTATGACGATAATTGTGAGAAAACCCGGTATCATCATAGATGTGGTGGGGTCCTACTTCTATGACAAAAAATCATGACAGAAAATGGGCTTTTCGTCCTGGGCGGGCCGGAGACGCAGTTGCATGACATTGTTTCGGCCGTCCATGACGGAAAAAACCGTGGTAGAAGCGAGGGCGAGGAAAATATCGGGGTGTTCCCGGTTATGGTGGGTGGTCGGGGTCGAGCGATGCACGTTTCTCTCGTACACGCACGCGCGTGGGTGCGAGGCGTTGGGCTCTAACTGAACCCAGGCGAGGCGTTGGGCTCTAACTGAACCCGAGCGATTGCATTGCAGGCTACGCATTACTAAACCCGAGCGATCGATCGATGGTTGTTAACTGAACCCGATCGAGCGATTCCTTCGCTACTGCTGCTAACTGAAGCCGATCGATGCTGCCTCTGGATGAATAGTGAGCGTTGCTGGTGGGTTTGGATGAACAGTTCCCGGTGGGGGTGGATGAACAGGACCCCTTGGTGTTGCCTCTGGATGAATAGGACCCCGATCGATCAAGCTGGTTGGGGCTGGATGAATAGGACCCCGTGGAGGGCAGGATGAACAGGACCACCCCGTGGAGGGCTGGATGAACAGTAGACGGTGGATGGCTGGATGAACAGTAGCCCGTGGAGGGGTGGTTGAACAGGAGCCCGTGGAGAGGGCTGGTTGAACAGTAGCCAGTGGAGTAGCACGTGGTGGAGGCTGGATGAACAGGAGCCCGTGGATGAACAGTCGCAGGTGGAGGCTGGAGGAGGTTGACGGTGGATGAACAGTAGCCCGTGGAGGCTGGAGGGGGTCGACGGTGGAGATGAACAGTATCTCGTGGAGTCCCGTTTTGCGGTACGCCACACCCCTCCCGATGAACAGGACCCCCGTTTCGACCGTAGCGCTCCAACACAAGTCCGTTTCCTCCATTTTGCGGTACGCCACATCCCTCCCGATCAACAGGACCCCCGTTTCGACCGTAGGAGGTCCGTTTCCTCCGTTTTGCGGTACGCCAGACCCCTCCTGATGAACAGGATCACATTTCGAATGTGGCCGGTCGAACACAAGGCCGTTTCCTTTGTTCTGTGGTACGCCAGGCCTCGTTTCCATCGGCTGTTCCGTCCAAGCCCTCCCGATGAACACGACGACGCATTCCGTTCCGACCCAGTCGGTTGGATCCCCATGAACACGACGACGACGATGTTTCTCCGTTCTGGCCCAGCCATGTACACAAGCCCTGACCATACATACGCGCGAGTAGGCGTTCGAGACCCCGCCCGTATGTATGTACATGGCCGTATTTACTTTCTTGCACCCTGCCGTTGTACGTACGTGTACATGCCACGTGCGCGCCTCTACATCAACCAGTATGTACGTACATGTTCGCGACCAGAATGACAACGCTATGTATGCTTCGACCAAGTGGTCCCGACTGTTAGGCACTTCCTTGCGTGCGAAGATGTAGCTGGTGGGTCCCAGCAGTCAGGGGGGCGAATTATTTTTTTGCCCGGACGCACTTTCTTCCGTGCGAAGATGTAGCTGGTGGGTCCCAGCAGTCAGGGGGAAACGTTTTTTTGCACGAAATATGGTGGCCCGTCCGGTGGGTCCCCGCTGTCAGGTGGAGGAATAATTATTTTGCTCGTAATAAGGAGGCACTTCCTTGCTGCGGCCATGGACCCAGCTGTCAGCCTCTCCACGTACAGTCCACGTCCGATGGAAGCCGTTCCTTGACAACGTTGACCACGCCATGCCGAGAGCACCAGGGCAGTGGAGGACGGCGAGGCCTAGGAAGGGGACGACGCAGAGCCGGGAAAGACGCGGCAGTGGATGCCCACGCGTAGAGGAGTATGAGGGTTCACTGGTTCGCTGCGGTGTGAGGCTCTCATCGCCGCAGAATAACAAGGGGTGTGGGTGAGTAGAGGGATGGCTTGGCCAACGGTGGGAGTAGTAGGGGGCGATGAGGCCTCCGACGCATCATAGCCGGCCACGGGAGGCAGGAGCACGAGGCACGACCGACGCTGGTTTGGGCGGCTGTAGCAAGAAGACCAGAGGTTGAAGAAGCACTACGGCCGTTGGATGGACATCGTACGGTCACTGGAGCTAGAATCGTGCATATTGACTAAGTTGACAAAGCCCTCCGTCCCCATCAACTTAGTAGGCCCACAAGTCAGCCTGCCGCTATACTGGGTCCCAGCTAGCAGGGGGAGTATTCATTTTTTATGCGTAATAAGGAGGCACTTCCTTGCGTGTGAAGATATAGCTGGTGGGTCCAAGCTGTCAGCGGCGGTAGCGTTTTTTTCGCGAAATACAGAGGCCCTTTCGGTGTGTCCCAGATGGCAGGTGGAGGAATCATTATTTTGCGCGTAATAAGGAGGCATTTCCTTGTGTGCGGTCATGGACCCAGCTGTCAGCCTCTCCACGTACAGTCCAGTTCAGATGCATGTCGGTCGTTGACCACGTTGACCAGGCCGCGTCGAGAGCACCAGGGCGGTGGACGACGGCGAGGCCTAGGAAGGGAACGACACGAAGGCATGGAAGACTCGGCAGTTGTTTCCCACGCGGAGGGGAGTACGATTGCACGAGGGTTTACTGGTTTGTTTGCCGTCACCGGAGAATAACAGTAGGTGTGGGTGAGTAGAGGGATGGTTAGGCCAGCGATGGGAGTACGGTAGGGCGGTGAGGCCTGAGCGGCAGCATAGCCGGTCGCGAGGAGGAGGGAGCAGGCAGTCCCGCCGGCGCTTGTTTGAGCGGCTGGAGCAGGAAGAGTAGAGATTGAAGAAGCACGACGGTTGTTGGATGGAAATCCAACAGTCACTGCTTGTGCGTCAACCTTTTTTTAGGGAAGCCACAAATCTGTGGAAAACAGCATACAGCCCATCTGCCATGATTTCTAATAATTTACAACCCTTTTGCTAATTCTTAAGGGTTTTTTGGAGCCCATATTCTTTTTGTTAGCATTACAGCCCATATTGTGGCCACGGTTAAAAAATTATACGAAATTTTGCATATTTCAGTGCGGTCCGAACGGTTTTTAATCCCGAAATTTCGAGTCACATTCAAACTGATTGAAAAAATAAATATATATCAATATAAAATCCAACAAATTGTCCACGCATAAAAATCAATGCAATTTAAAATCTCAAAATGAAAAAAAAGAAATTTGAAACTAATTGCCGGTTTGATGTGTTTTAAAAATGTACAGCCCATTTCTCATTACTGATAGGCTATTATCTCGGCCAGCCGAATGAAGCTCTCCTCGTCTTGAAAGATTTGCAGCCCAACAGGCCTGAAAAAGCGACTTACTTGGCAAATCACAAAAAAACTGGGCTGTGGCCGTGGACCCAGCTGCGGCCGTGGACCCAGCTGTCAGCCTCTCCACGTACAGTACTCTTCCGATGGAAGTCGATTGTTGACCACATTGACCACGCCGCATCGAGAGCACCAAGGCGGTGGATGATGGCGAGGCCTAGGAAGGGGACAATGCGGAGCTGGGGAAGATGCGGCAGTGGATGCCCACGCGGAGAGGAGTACGAGGGTTCACTGGTTCGGCTGCGGCGTGAGGCTGTCGTCGCCGCAGAATAACAAGGGGTGTCGGTGAGTAGAGGGATGCCCTGGCCAGCGGTGGGAGTAGTAGGGGGTGGTGAGGCCTCCGCGGCATCACAGCCGGCCACGTGAGGCAGGAGCACGCGGCACAACCGGCGCTGCTTTGGGCGGCTGGAGCAAGAAGAACACAGGTTGAAGAAGCACTATGGCCGTTAGATGGACATCATACGGTCACTGGAGTTAGAATCATTCATATTGACTAAGTTGACAAAGCCCTCCATCCCCTTCAACTTAGTAGGCCCACAAGTCAGCCACCCACTATGGTGGGTCCCAGCTAGCAGGGAGGTATTCATTTTTTGTGTGCGTAATAAGGAGGCACTTCCTCGCGTGTGACGATATAGCTGGTGGGTCCGACCTATCAGTGGGGGGAACGTTTGTTTCGCGAAATACAGAAGCCCTTCCCATGTACATTCCACATACAGAGCGTAATAAGGAGGAACTTTCCTTGCGTGCGACCATGGACCTCGTGGGTCCCAGCCGTCAGGCTCTCCACGTACAGTTCTCTTCCGATGACTCTCGTATGTTGACCATGCCGCGCCGAGCGCACCGAGGCGGTGGAAGACGGCGAGGCCCCAGACCGGAACAACCCGGAGATGGGGAAGACGCGGTAGTGGAGTTGCAGACGGAGAGGAGTGGGAAACTTGACTGGTTCGGGTGCGGGGTGGGCCTACACTCGACAGAGAATAACAGGAGGTGCGGAGTGGAGGGATGACCTGGCCATCGGCGGGGTAGCGTTTCGCTGAGGAGCGCAAAACAACGCCGCTGGACGCCGAAGGCTGGAGCAGGCGATCCCGGCAGCGCTGGGGAAAGAAGACGAGAGATTGAAGAAGAATGCCGGCCGTTGGATGTAATTCCAATGCCTTCTTAGGCTTCGACCTACTGGCCCACATGTCAGCCAGTCCATTTGTTTTTAGTCCATTTGGTGGGCTGGGTGAAATAATGATGTAGCATCTATGCAGCCCGTTTATATATATGGTAGAATTTAAAGCCCATTTGCATTTTTCTTGAAATCCGCGGACTTACTGCGCTGGGTGAAAATATCATGTTGGGCTATACGGAGAAATGTTATAAAAACATAAACACATGATTGCACATCTATTATTGCATTGGTCAATAAAACCTTTGCAAGCTTATGTACGCAATCACTAGGAGTTAACTTGCCAAGTTATATATAAACAATTATTATTTTTATTTTTTAAGAACTTTCAACTTACGAAATAAAATATCATTTAAATCTGATGAGTTAATAGTACGTGGGTATTATTATTTTTTAGGCTAGACATGGGACAGTTGAGTTGGTTCCAGGGAAAAGTACTGGGAGAAAACTCAGTTTACGTCGAAAAAGAAAGTGGGAGAAAATTCAGATATAGGATTAATGAAAACGAAAAATAGAATTGAGTTGTGCGTCGTCTTGAAAAAACAAACAAAACTTTGGCTGTTGATGTTATAGACAAGCTAGGTTGGGAGGCCCAGGGGCCGCTTGATACCTGCTAGATCCAAAAAATGTTGAAACATTTCATGGGCTGCCCATGTTAAACAACAAAACCTAGGCCATGGACCTGGTGGGCCTGGGACTGTCAGCCTCTCGACGAACAGTTGTCTCCCGATTCCTCTTGTTTTGCTGACCATGTTGGGAACGACAGACGGCGGCACCGCGGCTAGAGCACCAAGGCGGAGGATGATGTCGAGACCTCATACCGAACGAACCGGAGCGGGGGAAGACGCAGGTGGAGGGGAGTACGAGGGTTGACTTGTTCGGGTGCAGGGTGGATTCAGAGGTACCTCCCATGCCCTCCTGACCGCGTAGGTTATGTAGGCTAGATTCAGAGGTACCTCCCATGGGTTCACGCCCTTGGTATCATTGTCTTCTTTCATGTTGGCGTATTAGGGGTCGATGATGGTCTCGGCGAGGTCAACCACGGAGTCCTTCTCCTGCCCGTTCCTGATGATCTTGTATTGCTTATGGATGTCGACAAGCTTGTTGCACCAGATGGCCGAATCGTCGCGTTCTTCCTTCTCTCCACCGTAGCAAAGGTGCAGTCGGCGCTGCCGATGAAACGGGCGAATGCTCCAGAACCTCTGATGGCCCTACAGAAGTGGTAGATGAGAACCTCGTCCCGCACACATACCTGGGCCACGGCGATCCACTGGTCCCTGTCAGGAGACAAATGGATGGGCACAAGGTCTAGTCCTGCAACCTTGTGCTTTCTCGTCCTGTAGGTACTACTTGAACTCGGCAAAGCAGAGCTTCACCTAGTCCGGATCGTTGGTGTACATCACATTCAACTTGGTGCAGCCATAGGACTGAACGGTGAACTCAAAGGAGAACTCCTTGCTGAAGTCCATATCCAGCAGGCTCACCCCTCGGATCTCCATTGGAGTCTCTTCAAATGAACGAGTGTGTAGGCAGCGGCAGCAGTTCATTTTTCAGCTCTTGGGGAACTTGATTCAACAGTAAATTGAGTGTGTACAGGGGACAACAGTTACTACCCCTCCCTCGTCCACTGCACGCCCGGAAGAAGATGCACCCTCAGCACATTCAAACGCCTCCATTAAGAAACCTACTCCAGCCACACGTCGGTTCATGAGCGGGTCTGTATTGGTACTGTAATAACAGGAGTTAGTGGTCACTTTACTTAAATTTAATTAGCTTTAATAGAAATTTATACTTAAAACAAGCAATGCATTGGCTCGTTCTATAAGTGCCACAGGATCAACATGCACAATAGTTAGAATTATTATTCTCAGGACGCACACGATCAACACATTTGTCGCACTTTCACAAAGATAATACTACCAAGTTTGAATTGTTTGTTATGGTTGTTGTCCTCTGCATCATCATGCCGTGTTTCTCAGCTTGCAAGATTCAGAACCAACAAATAAGATCCAAATAATAAGTACAACAAAGATGCCTACACATCTCATTGATTCCCAGCTTGCAAGATTGAGAACCAACAAATATGATCCAAATAATAAGTACAACAAAGATGCCTACACATCTCATTGATTCCCAGCTTGCAAGATTCAAAACCAACAAATAAGATTCAAATAATAAGTACAATAAAGATGCCTACACATCTCATTGATTCCCATCTTGCAAGATTCAAAACCAACCCATTAGAGCCGTTTGATAAAGTGAATATCGGGATTAAATCCATCTTGGCTAGCCATGTCATACAATCAAAGAACTTGGCAAATGCTCTTGACCGTCATAACATCTGTAGTTGAGTATTCATGTTTGCACAGCACAAACAAGAAGAGCATGCTTTCACTTTAATAGTGGCCTCCTTGAACTCAACTTGCAGCTCCACTCGGATGAGGCCTGCCTGGAGTTCCATGATTCAATTCATGCACCTTTTTCTGCAGTTCACCTGAAATGAAGCAAAGATTGCATCATTCAGCTAGCAAGAAGTACTTGCTCTCGTGAGCTGGCAGGTTCTTCTTTAGTAGTTGCACTAAAATTGAGGAACATCAAGGTTGGCTGTCCGGCTCATGTAAGGTGCAACTATAATTTTCTTATCCTTTTGTGCAGTTCCACTAAAATAAAGTGACATTGTGGTGACAGTGACGACTCATCTTGCAAAGGCTAATAAAATGTTGCACGAGATTACCAGCAGAACTTGACGGAGATTTTGGAAACTCCAATCACCATTTTGTGCAATTCCACCAAAATTGAGAGATGTTGCCCACGTGACATTTTAGTTGAACTGCACAAGACACTCATTCCAAATAAAAGTGTTTTGTGCAGTTCACCAAAAGGTCATAATAGCAGCAAGGTGAAATGGATATCCCTATCTGCACAAAAAGATAGAAAGTAAACAGTTGCTGGTCAATAAGAATATACGAAACATATATGAAATGAAAAGAAGCATCTTAATTATGTTCAAGGGAATCACGCAAGGACTGTAGAAATTTTAAAACGTCAGCAATGCTTCATGTTACCAGAAGCATTACGATCAACAATGAGATTCCTCAAACATGGGATTACTTTAATGGTGGCATTGCTTGTTTACCAAATACAGTAAATCAAGAGCAGCTAAAGAGTTGGCTTAAGGGCATGGGACCGTGGGGACACCAGGACACTCAACAGCGTAAAGGAGCAACTTACTTATCATACTGGGGAAAACTGCTGGAGTGCCATTTGTAACACAGTTTAATTGCATATTATCACTAGAGGCATTAGATTAACAATAACACTAGTTAGACATGTCCCTAAGGTAACTGTGTGATCGCTTCAGTTTACATGCACCCTTACATTAACAAAAGCAAAAGGTTGGTATAAGGACATGCGACAGTGGACGCATCAGCACAATGTACCTACAAGGAGGCATAAAGTGGTGATGCCGAGTTTGTCCATGCTATGTGAGGGCAGCAAATCTAATCCTGGAGACCTTTTACTATTTGAGGGCAGCAAACCTAATCCTGGAGACCTTGTACTATGTGAGGGCAGCAAATCTAATCCTGGAGACCTTTTACTATGTGAGGGCAGCAAATCTAATCCTCGAGACCTTTTACTATGTGAGGTCAGCAAATCTAATCCTGAGACCTTTTACTATGTGAGGGCAGCAATTCTAATCCTGGAGACCTTTTACTATGTGAGGGCAACAAATCTAATCCTGGACATACTCTATTGACTTGTCCACCAGCCGCCACTTTCTATCCTTTTTTCAACCAATAATAGATATGTTCCTTATCCAGTTTGTACTGCGTTTTCCCATTATTTCCCTTTTCAACCAAGAGACCGGTTGGGTACCCGGTCTCTACTACTTTCACCATATTATTTCCTCTTTGAATCAAGTCCTAGATTCATGCTACAACTTCCCCCCTTTCTTCGTTGTTTGAACAAAGCCCTAGATTCGAATGCATGAAGTAACTTTACCTCTAATAATACTAAAAATTTAGGTGGCTTTGGAAGAGCTGATGGGAGTAGAAAAAGATGCACATGCAGACACGTGGGGAGCTGGGGCAGTAGAGCAAGGCCACTTTCGAATAACTTATACCTGAGGGTCGTCTGGATGTCGGCGGCGGCAGGTCGGATCTGCGGACAATACGTCACGGAGGAAGAAGGGTCGGAGGACCTCCCGAGCCGGCGCTGTGTCGGAGAGAACGACATGGGCAGAGGATCGGGCCCCTCTGGCAGCTGTGGGTTTCCTCCCTCGCCGGCGATGACCGCGTGAACGATGCACCTAGTCCTCTACACACAACAGCCGAAGGGATCCGGCTGGATCTCTGACCAGCGGTGAGCAGAGAGAAAATGTCGCTACCGCTGTCTTGTTTATATTTGGAGAGGATGAGAGAATGAAGAGAGCAACCCTAGTAAAGCAAGCACTCAGCCCCCTGCGTACATATATAGTGGAGTGATTATCTTTTTCTCTCCACAACAAGTGTTTCAATTTGTGTACGTGGCATTAAAGAAAAGAAACTCTCTATTTAAGGTGACTACCTGTACGACTCCTACTTACTACTACTAGTAGTAGTATTGTTCACTTGTGCCCCGGCCCTCCATTCATTGAACAACCCCACGGGTGAATACACATACAGTACTAGTATTTATATAGAACGAACAAGCTCGAACTATTTTCACGTAGTTAAAAGTTGAGGGCGGGGCTTTTCCCAGGCAGTACACGCGGCAGTTTTCGCGTAGGCGGTTTGACAGAGAGGCGAGGAGGGTGAGGGAGTAGCGGATTCAACTTACTTACTGCTGGAAGGTCGAGCTGTGCGATTTGACGGCGCGTTACTGTTTGGATCCATGTGTTAGAGTTAGTTTGGGTTAGTTTGAACTCAACTAACCCAAAAATATCCAAACAAGAGGGTTAGTTGGGTTACTATTTGGATCCATGTGTTAGAGTTAGTTTGGGTTAGTTTGAACTCAACTAACCCAAAAAAATCTAACCCACCCAAGAGGTGCTTATTTGGGTTAGTTCTTCTCGGTACACAAAAAAACACATTTTTCTTTCGCTCTCCCCGCAGCAGATCCCTCCCCACTTCCTCGAAGCTTCTCGTCATCTCCCTCCCTCCCTCTCGCACCGCCCATGAAGGCACCTCACTGTATCCGTGCTCCATCTAACCGTGTCATCCAATCACCTCTTTTGCTAGAGTTACTTCAGGGTTAGTTCAGGATTAGAATCTAACTCTAACCTTTAACTGAGTTAGAGTATCCAAACAGGGCCAGGCGGTACGACCAGGGTGATGCCCCCCTTCCGTTCCGCACTCTAATCTGGTCCATGACACGTATTACGTCGACCCGGATGCTGCTGGCTGTCCCACATGTCGACGAAGTAGTACGTAGCAGTAAGAAGAAGCAAAGAATCATGCGGTATAAGTATTTCTAGAGATTCCAACAAGTGACTACACCGCGTGCAGTATCTCAAATCTCAAATCTCCCTTCCGGTTTATAGGGCTCAAATCTCATCAACCAAGGCATTTTGCGATTGGAGGAATGTATCTCGTACTTTACAAAACTACCCTAATTAAACTCATGCATTAATTACGTAGTTCTCTCGTTTTCCTCTTTGCCTTGGTCGTGCTGCACAATATTGACCACTCCTATATGACTATCCGCTCTATCTACATGCGGGACATCAAAGCATCCGGGCCCGCGTGCCATCCACCAAATCACAGCGAGGTGCTACAGTCGAAACTCACCGGTCACCCCGGTGTGGCCGTCATGACCTATCATATCACAAAACCCACACCTTTACCAGCAGTGGCAAAGTGGCCTCGAAGTTGGACTGGACGAAGCAACCATCATTTCACTGGAACGCTCGTTGAATCCCTTTCTCCCCTTTCTTGAAGAAAACCTCACTCCAGGCTTCTCACTTCTGCCATTTTTCTTCTGTACCGACGAAGGAAAGGTGGGCGAATAAGTGATGCTGCTATATTTTCATTCCAAGAATCTTCTTTTTGCGAAGCACCGACCGATTCTCACAGCCTATTCTTTTCCCATTTTCATTGCGATTGTGGTTTCCTTTCGATTGCTTTTTGTTCGTCAGTTCATTGATGGATCCCGGAGCACTAGGCAAAGAGTTGCCGGCGGACAACCCACTCGAGACAGCGATCTCCAGGAAGCGAGCACCGACCAACGAGTTGACCATGTTGGCGGGCCAACCCATGGAGACGAAGAACTCCAAGAAACAAGCACTGGCCAAAGAGTTGACGACGTTGGCGGACGAACTCCTCAAAGAAAGTTGGAAGAACAGCAAGGGCCCCACCATGCGTACCCTAAAAACTCTGATGGCCACCTATGTGAGGCTCAAGGCTGAGTTTGAGGAGATAGTCGCCGTTGAGAAGCAGTATTCCCCTGGCAAGGTGATGGCCCCCATCGAGGACGAGGAGATGGCCCCCTGAGGGATGGGATCCCCCGGTGAGCTGCACAAGGTAAAAAATAATGGCTTATTAGCGAAAGTTGTGGTTTTTGATTATTTGCAATGTGCTTGCTAATATGTTAGGGTTGTGCAGGTGCCGGTGGACGTCCTTGATGATTCCGATGTCGCGGCCCGTCCTGTGGACAATGCCCCAGAGATCGTTTTCGATGTCGCGGTCCGTCCTATTGGCATCGCCCCGAAGATCGATTCCGATGTCGTTGTCCATCCTGTGGACATCGCCCCAGAGATCGATTCTGATGTCGCGGTCAGTCCTGTGGACATCGCCCCAGAGATCGATTCCCATGCCGTTGTCCGTGCTGTGGTCATTGCCCGAGAGATCGATGCCAAGAAATAGTTGGTCGAGCTAATCCTTTAGGGTAGTTTGCATTGCCCTATGTTTAACTACCAGAACGATGTGTGTTATCAAACCATCTTAGGGCTAGTGCACTATCTTGTGTGGGCGGTACTTGCTACTTTTGTTTGATAGTGAATCATGCGAACCCTCTCCGAGTTATGGAACAGATGTATCCTCACTAGCTTTTGATGTAATATATGGCATGCTTAGATGTAAGTTTGAACTGTTTATCATATCAGTAGTGCTTATTTGATGATTCTTGGTGTTAGTAGGCTAGCTACTGTGCGAGCTATAGTACTTGCAAAACACTCACCGAAGAGAAATGTTGGGGCTGTTGAGCTCGTGGTACGCTTATATTGATCCATCGTCAATCGGCCAATAGCCCAAGCTCCTCAAATTGTAGGCATAGCGATCGATCAGACAATAGTCGACACAGATACATTCAGGCCTCATTTGGTTCATAGGGTAGGAAAATCGTAGCAAAAGTACAGAGACATACAACACAAAATCATAGCAGTATAGAGACGTCCCTCCGTTCAAAAATAGATGAGTAAACTTTGTACTACTAACTTTGAAACAGAGGGAGTACAAATCCTAGGCGGGCTAGTTTGGCCTAGTGGGTTTTAGTGATATGACGTGGTACAATGATGTCCAGTCTTTGCGTGTGGTAGCAGTACTGCGGGTAGAGTAAGTTTTCTTGAAGAAGCGGAATTCAACGAAGTCATGATGGTTCCTTCGTCCGACTAACTTTGTGCATGGCAAGTGGACCAGGATAATTTTGTGCATGCCAGGTGGAGCAGGATGGTCGACGTCCCACATGTTGGTGAATGAAAGTATTCTTTCTGATATAGTGGACGAGCAACGAGTATTCATTGTTTATTTTTTGATGAAACCTATTATCTCCACTGTTACGACGGAGGAGTGTGAAACACGGCAGCCCGGTGAACTTGGCATGTGCACCACTCCCTCCTTCCTCATGTAATACTACCATAGTGTTGACTATAAGGTTACAACTTTTTCTCACACTCTCTCTATCTATTTCCTCTCAAATGTTTTTTACCTTTCTTTTTTTAGACACAATTGCTTTTTATGCCTCTTTTTTAGAATTAGTTTTTTATACCTAGGAGCACGTGTAGAGACGGGCTCCTACAGATCCCACTCCTTGACTTTGTCAATGCCTCTCTCTCCTCCACATAAGCGGGCTTGTCGAGAAGAGAAGAGATGATCTCTTAGGACAATATGTTTCACCATGTTTTTAGGAATAACTAGTTATTGAAGATAAGGCTAAGATATGATCCATTGTACACATGTTTTCGTCATCTCTAAATTACATGCAAGACTTATGATAAGACTATCTTATCAACCATTGTACATGCCCTTTATAGGCCAGAATTTTACTGGTACTACTTGCTATGAATGCAGGCAGCTGGCCTCTGAGGGGGGAGCGCGCGCGGGGAGGTGGTGGGGTGGGGGAGGGGTTCTGGTGGGCTAGGGTGGTAAGAAGCGGGCTTGGAAGCGGTGCGGACTCCCGCATGGCCCACCTCACATTATCACCACATATTTCATGGAGTCCGTGCACGGCGGGCAAGCGATCTCTTCTCCCTCCCCCGTCTCTCTCCTCTCAGCCAACGCTCACCGAGCGATTAGATTTCGGCTATCGGCGGTTTATTAAATTGCAGTCCCACATGTTAGTGAAAATGCAAGACAACGCGTGTCCCCTCTGGTGAGCGGCGTGCGAGCTGGACTGTCGAGGGTGCGACGTGAATGTGACGCGTACGAGTTGTAAGTGTGCCGCCTTTTCCTTTCGAACTTGCAAAGCGTAACATTTTTGTGCGATCAATTGATAGAAATCCAGAACAAAATGACGAGGGCGGTGCTTTCCCGCGCGTTAGGTGGGCTAGTTTCAGTGATATGACGTTCTACAGAGCCGTCCACTTGCTCCATTTTTATGTAAGCAAGAGTCTACACTCTTACGTGGGAGGAGTGCGAAACACGACGGATCTGATTTTGATCGAGGGGTAACTATTCCCTGCGAAATAATGGAGCACTCTTAGCGACTATAGCATGATAGTTAGGGCATCTACAGCGATGGCCCTCAAATTTACACCGGCATCTGTCTGAGGACACTGATGGATGCCATCCAATGCTGCCTGCATACCTTTCGACAACTATATGAACTAACCGGACGAAATTCGTGCAAACAAAGCAAATTTCAAATTGACCAGATGAAATTCATTACATTTCGAGAACTTTTCCTATAAATTGGACGAAATTCATTACATATTTCGCACAAACCATACTAAAACCTACTGTAAACCTAATCTAAACGATCGCCGGGCCCCAAACACCATGCCCGGCCATGAACCCGAGAAAGTCGGCCATTGCCCTTGCCTCCTCATTATCCGCCTCGATAACCTCCTCCTCCAGAGCACAAGGTTATGAAGATTTCCGCCTCCATGTCGCCGTCAAGCGGCTAATCTGCCGCCGATTTTTATCCCACCAAGCTTGGCATCGATTGAGTGGAGGAGCTGTGGCGACCTACCGTGTACTACTCTTCCTCGCTACCGGCTGTGCCCGCGCACGCGCGCCGGCTTCGTGGTCATGGCGGCGGAGGGAGGCCGGGCGGGAGCCGGCGATCTCCTTCGTCTGCTCCTGCGAGAGTACGTCCAAGAGAGCTTTGGAGCGCGCCCGGAGTAGAGACACCGATGTCCTTCGTCTGCTCCTGCGACAGTACATCCAAGAGAGCTTTGGAGTGCCCGGAGGCAATGGTTGGAGTGGTGCCAACAGAAGGAAGGGACCGGAGGAGAATGAGTGTGGGTCTTTGGCTATGGCTAGGAGCTGGGGCTCAAGTTAATATAGCGGGCGAATGGCAATGAGCCGCGGCAGACGGATGGATGGCTGGCACCGGAGTTGGTTCGTCGGCAGCCGTGGTGTCATTAATGCGGAACAGTCGCTTGCACCGGGATGCCGCGCAGGTGGCGCTCTCTCGGCCGTCGCGCTGCTGCAATGTCAGCGCCAGTGAGAGGTCACGTTGGGCGTGAATGCGGACGCTGCTTCAGTGACTTAACCGCAGGTGCGTTGTCTCACTCACATGTGGGCCCAACGGGCATCAGGCCCGCATGTCAGTGACACACCAACTGCACCTGCTGTTAAGGCCGGTGAATGCGGCATTGACGTTCTGGAGAGACGGTGATCGTTTCAGGCGGGAAGTGCGCGCTAGCGATGGAAGGGGTTTCGGTAGACCAGGGCGGTCAGACGCTGGCGTGGTGGTAAAATGTGAGCTCATGGATGATGAGCCTTTGAAGCGTATGCAGCACGTATTGACAACCAGGCGTCCATGCAACCGCTCTTGTCGCCAGCTAGCATTCGACAACCACCATTAGACACCACACAACCATACATAACTTACGAATAATGGACGAATCGATCAGACACACACTCGTGTGCAGTGGCACTATGATCGGTTGCTCACGATAGTACATGGAGTACTCCGCACCATAGTACCCTATCTAGCTAGGCTGTTTTATAGATTGTCGTTGTGATGGACGATATACATGAGCAAGGCGCCAAGTCACGAGTATGACCATTGGTGTTGAGCCAGGTGAATACATGCTCGGTGTTCGCGGAGGCCTCTAGCAAACGTCTAAACAGTAATGTCACATACGCATAATTTTGGTTTTTATTTGTTTCTCCACTGACAGGTAGGCCTGCATAGATAGATAGATAAAGAACACAAGCTGATGAGGCGCATGCGGACTGTTTGACCGGTCAACTAGACAAATACGGAGCTATACGCTGAGCCAGTGACCGTATAATCACCATATCTTGTATACAATGATCAAAGTGAGCTATCAAGACAAGTTCAATGACCGCCAATGCATTTTACTCGGTAATAAATGACCAGGATTGAAGGGGAATCCAAATTTCCTTCGTCTTCTGTCCTTGAGCTCTTGACAAACCAATGCACTTTACGGTTGTCCGGCCACTCCACCCCAAAGTTGTCACCAAGCGTCGTTCATGCCACCGCGCTGCACACTAACCGGTAAGGAAGCGATGGCATCCCGTCGCACCGTGTTCCTCGCCGCCCACGATCGCACACAGAATGGTAGGCAAGCGGTGGCATCCCGCCGTGCCGAGTTCATCGCCGCTCGCGATCTCACACCTATGTGGCTGGAATTTGAAGCTGCCAAGGCCGAATGGATGGTAGAGCAAGAGGCGGCCAAAGCCGCACAGAGGGAGCGGAAAAGTCAGAAAGAACTCAAGAAAAGAGAGGCCCGTCGCTGCAAGAAAGAAGAGGACACACGCGCTACTGCGGAGAGGTCGGCGGAGATCCAAGCACGGTGGGCTGTCGCTGGCAAAGCCGGGAAGGAGAACGACGGCGTCTGGCCAGCATGTGAGAAGTAGTAGTACTAGTAGTTAGTGTGTGTGTGTGTCTGTTGTTGGAAATATGCCCTAGAGGCAATAATAAAAGTATTATTATTATATTTCCTTGTTCATGATAATTGTCTGCTATTCATGCTTGAATTGTATTGTACGGAAACAGCGATACATGTGTGAATATATAGACCACAATGTGTCCTTGGTAAGCCTCTAGTTACCAGCTCGTTGATCAACAGATGGTCACGGTTTCCTGACCATGGACATTGGATGTCAGTGATAACGGGATCACATCATTAGGAGAATGATGTGATGGACAAGACCCAATCCTGAGCATAGCACGAGATCATATAGTTCGTAATGCATAAGCTTTTCGGTGTCAAGTATTTATTCCTTAGACCATGAGGTTGTACAACTCCCGGATGACGTAGGAATATTTTGGGTGTGCCAAATGTCACAACGTAACTGGGTGGCTATAAAGGTACGCATCGGGTATCTCCGAAAGTGTCTGTTGAGTTGGTACGAACCAAGACTGGGATATTGTCACTCCGTGTGACGGAGAGGTACCTTTGGGCCCACTCGGTAAGACATCATCATAATGAGCTCAAAGTGACTAAGGAGTTAGTCACGGGATGATGGATTACGGAACGAGTAAAGAGACTTGCCATGACGAGATTGAACAAGGTATCGGGAATACCGACGATCGAATCTCGGGCAAGTACCGTACCGATGGACAAAGGGAATAACATACGGGATTGAGTGAATCCTTGACACAGTGGTTCATCCGATGAAGATCATCGAGGAACACGTGGGAACCAACATGGGTATCCAGATCCCGCTGTTGGTTATTGACCGGAGAGTCGTCTCGGTCATGTCTGCGTGTCTCCCGAACCCGTAGGGTCTACACACTTAAGGTTCGGTGATGCTAGGGTCGTAGAGATACATGCACGTGGAAACCCGAATGTAGTTCGGAGTCCCGGATGAGATCCCGGACATCACAAGAAGTTCCGGAATGGTCCGGATGTAAAGAATGATATATAGGAAGTCCAGTTTCGGCCATCGGGTGAACTTCGGGGGTCACCGGGAGTGTCCCGGGACCACCGGAGGGGTCCCGGGGGTCCACCGGGTGGGGCCACCGATCCCGGTGGGGCCACTAGGCCTCAAGGGGAATGGGGCCAGCCCCTGGTGGGCTGGCGCACCCATATGGGCCCCCCTCCATGCGCCTAGGGTTGAAACCCTAGGGGGAGGGGGCGCCCCCTATGCCTTGGGGGGCAAGATTCCCCCCTGGCCGCCGCCCCACCCTGGAGATTGGATCTCCAGGGCCGGCAGACCCCCCTGGCCCCTATATATAGTGGGGGGAGAGGGCAGCCGCACCCAAAAAGCCTCTGGCGCCTCTCCCCTGTAACATCCTGATTTTTTTCGAGGGTTCATTTTTTTTCAAGCAAAGGATGTTGCAACATATTCTTGTTATTATGTTTTTTTTTGTTTTGGAGTTGCTTAAATTAATACTACGTTGTTTGGAATTAATTTAGCACATATCAGGTGGAAAATAAATTACGTAATGTCTTGAGTCATTTTTTTTTCGTTCGTAGTATTGCATTTTAAATTCTTCTTGCCTATTTTGTTACTTGGATTCTTGGGTTCTTAATGACTTCTAATTTTTCCTCTTGTAACAATCTTAATAAAAGAAATCAATATTATATTATATTGATTTTCTTTTCTTCTCTCTCTTTTAGTTTTCCTCTTTGTTATTGGTCCTTGAACCAATACATGTATCTAGCCTAGCCCTCATTGGTATATATCACGTATGCACCACTGGATCGTTCCTTCTCTATTTTTTTTTCTTTCTAATCTAAACTCCCCAGCCACCAAACCAACAGGGCCAAGGCCACTCAGTGCAACGCAAGGCCCATCCAGCCGGCCCAGCCGAGCGAGCGAGCGGACGGCTCGGCTCTCCTTCTTCCTCACGCACTCACGTGCACATACACGTACAGAGAAGAAATGCCATGGCCGCCGCCTCTTCTTCCCTTTGTCCCCTCAATTTCTTTCACCGTTTCAACTTGTCTTCAACACGAGAATTACTCCCCACTCAACCACGAATCCATTCAGGCAATTTAATCCTCCCACGATTACCTTAATCTCCCGTGAGCAGCTAGTGGACAGAATACCTATCGTTGGCGTTCGTCCCTTGATCTCTCCCTACACACCACCGTTTCTACATCCGTTCGCGTCACTTGGTGCTCCAGAAGCTCCTCTATAAAAGCCCTCTCCTCTGGTTCTCCAAATCCTTTCCACACTCTCGCAATTCACCCCGCAACACAGCCGCATCTGCAGCGTTCTTCGCCTACCGTCGCCTAAGGTGAGCATCCCAAGCCAATTCCTCCCACGAACAGAATCCCCTCACCAAAGACTACCACCTAGACATCTTTTCCCGTCAGTTGGTTGATGTTGGCCGCGTGCACAACGACGCCGTGCCGCTGCCACCCTTTTGGACCGACGTTGTCGTCAACGGATGACCGTTCGTCATGTTCGTATGTGTCCTGGTGTTCCAACATCACCAAGAGCGTCACGCACCACCATCTCCTCATCACCGTTGTTCCGACAACGACGACTACGCGCGTCGGCGCTCACCCGTGTCAACATGTCCATCCCCGACTATTCCTCGGTGACCCAAAACCAATCCTAACCTATAGGACGATTATGTTGATATTAAAAACGAGTGGATGTTTTTTTTATTTTCATTGAGTAGGTGTTGAATTGTGATAGTTTTTTTTTATTAAGTGCGTATGATGTTTTGTGTAAGTAGTTGTACAAAATTGTTTACGTCTTATTTTCATGTCCGTAGCATGCTTAGGGTACATACTAAATATTGTTGAGTGATTCTAGGATATCTTAGAATATTGTAGAATTTATTTCGGCTTACTCAAATTAGTGATGCATGATAATACAATTTTTTTTATAGTGCTTGCGTGCATTTCGTGAGAACAATATTGTCATGCGTAGAAATATTCATGTTTAAATTAAATTCGATACAAGTATTTTATCATTGTTAATTATTATTTTATTGGGTTATGTTGTGAGACATAACACATTAATGTTGTCATTTCATTAAATGATTGATGATGCTATGACTAGATTTTTGTTGTCTTTTGTTACATATGTATTTAGAATATTATTTTAAATACCGCATCGTTTATGCCTGTAATGTTTTAGAATCATTTTAGAAGCATATTATCGTTTGATGTTTATCTAGTTTAGTCATCCAATTTGTATAGCTTGGTTGGCATTTACAATTATGAATAATTATCTAAATATTGATTGTGGGTATATATTGTATTGCCATGCTAAGTTGATTCGGGTCTTCTAAATACATAGGTTTGTTATTGTTTTGTGTTTATGTCATGTCAGTCATTATTTTGTCTTTTCTTTATAGTTAGCTGAAGTATTTGTATTGGGCACTATTAAAGTACAGTTAGCATATTGCTATTTAGAACGTTAGACATGATGGCCGAGTTTTGCTTAGTCATGATAAACCTATACCCAACCAATCCGTTCAATCCCTCAACTCATTTTCAATCAATCCACCTCTTTTGAAATCTCCATATCCATCCAGATCTTTCTACCAATACTTCCTATATTGTTATTTCATTGGATGTTATTTGGATTTTACTGCTTGTGTATTTATTATTGCTTCGCCGTTACTACGAGTAGGAGGTGACGGTATCGGGGAGGAGCATTACGAGGAAGACGGAAACGGGGGACTCGACAACGAAGGCATGCCTCCTTCTTGATCATACTTATCCTATGGTTTACAAAATTGCATTGAGTTTTATTGTTACTATGTGCATGTTATTTTAATTCTCGTAGCTAGTGTGTCGATTGACACATTACCTTGATCCTCTTGTCGCCTATTCATTTGATACCTGAGTAGAATTACAGTATTCCGGTAGAGTAGAAATGCTTAGCCATGCTTATCACCCTATAGGTACTATGTTGAATGACCTCTGAGTCATTGACACTTGAACTTAACGCTGAGCTAGGCCAGTTGGCCCTTCTTGATCTTCTCTATCCTCTTCTACTCTGGGTGAAACTTACCATTTGAATACTGGCGCGGGCGACAGCTGAATCAAGGATTGAAGGAGCGATTGGCCGCCCTTCACGAGTTGAAGGGGGCAATCAGTCGTCCGTGCCGCATGAGGCCTAATAAGTCTTGGATTTGAAGATTGTGACAATAGTACAGCCACATGCTATATGGGCACTGGCTTGGTTAATTAGTTAGCTCACTCTTATTGTTGTCATCGCCGTACCGCAGATGGGATAGCTGCCTTGCGAGGAGTGTCCTCGGCACAAAAGGGGGCTCGTACTGTGAACTGCGGTTACTTCCGTGTTGAAACCTAGTGGGCTTGGCATAGTAAGTTTGGTCTAATGAAAGACCTCTTCACAATCCCCCTGCCGGTACACCAAATGGAGTACTATACCAGCGGCCACTGGTGGCAACAAGTCGGGATTGTGTCGTGTGGGTAAAGTGTACAACCTCTGCAGAGTGTAACACTATTCGAATAGCCGTGTCCACGGTCATGGACGGCACATGAATCTTTCTTGACATACAGGACCTGTCTTTCTTATTCCCTTTTTCCCTATTCTTGGAACCTGTGAAGAGTGTGAGTTGATCGAGGATCCTCACTTTGATGAAAATTATTCTGGAGACAAAAACATGTTTTCATCTAAAACTGCTTTATCCAAGTACTATGTTATTTCAAACAAAACTAGCTTTTATGCAAATGAGCCATACAGCCTTCCTTTGAAGCCACATGTAGCAATTAGGTCCTTCCCCGTGGGAGGCATGTTGAGTACGTAATGTACTCATGGCAATACTTTTGTTGAACAACAGAGATCTATGAAGACGAGGGCATTGACTACGACTATTATGATGATCCTGAGGAGTGAGACACGTTGACTACATCGACTGCCTGTGGCTGAGATGGCGTCGCTACGTATTTTATATTCCGCTGTGTTTCTGATTGTAATAAATGTCATGCGACATTTCACTATGTATGCCTTGCGGCAAGAGATATTAAACTTATACTTGTTTTAAATGTTCTGCAATGATACCATTTTGCTGTGTTATCAAGTTGATCCTGGATTGACAAATATACACAGGAGGGTCTGGAAATAATTTCCGGGTTCTCACAGAAGTGGTATCAGAGCCAACGTCGACCTAGTAACGTGGCCTTCGTTAGAAATGGAAAGCCTTAGGACATATTTTGGAAAATATTATTTTATAAATTATCTAGTATTTCGCTCCTATTTTCGCTTGTTAGAATTGTTTACTGATTCTCTCCTTATTCAAATATGTAGATGGTGATATCATCCTCACGCCGGATTGAGCAGTTTGGCAACCTCGGTCGTCAATTTCGAGACATGCTCACATGCTTGGGCTTCAACAAGGACCCAGAGGTTTCTGGACACTCCTACCGCACGATCGGGGGCGAGGAACGTTTTAAAGTCAACTTGGTGTTGTATCCTAGGATGGAACAAGCCAGCGGTTACCGATTCACATATGATGGAGAAGACTCCTTTGATGCTGTCATTGGAGTTGTTCATCAGGCGATGCATCGGATAGCCGGACTTCATCAGGACGAGCTGAGGCACACCCCGTTCCGGTACTTCACTTTCCGTATTGGGGATGGTGCAATTCAGCAGAACTTGGGGTACATGGAGGAGGATGATCCCACGATCATTCGTATGGCTTCACTTATCTTTGGACTTGAGCAAAACTTTGGTATGACTACAACTATGCTGGAGGAGAACCGTCAGCGCTTAGAGTTTTACCAGGAGCATGTGGAGACACTTGAGGAGAGACTGGTGGAGGCGAACACTTCCTTAGCCGCTGCCCATGAAGCACGGGAGGCCGCTGAGGCAATTGCAGAGCAGGGTATCATCGCAACGAACACGATGCTTTCCATGGAGAATGGTGACCAGCAGGAGATGCCACCAGAGGACCCTACACCTCCTCCACAACAGAGGCTTCATCCACGCATCAAGATTACACGGACGAAGAAGAGCATCCTAGCGAAGAAGCGTCGCCTGATACGTCGCGCCGTTGCACCTTCGGCACCGCCCGCACTTCCAGCACCACCGACTCGCGAGCAGCAGCTCGACAACAGCGAGGAGGAGGAGGAGACTGAGCCTGAGGAGAGAGTTCCTGCTACACCAGAGGGGACCGCGTCACCATAGTCTGGGCTTCGCTTTGCACCATCACCTACCCACCACTATGATGGAGATCTCAGCGAGTAGATGGACTATAGGAACCATGAGCGATATTTATGATGATGCGAGTGAACGTTAGTTATTTGCATGTTTGCTATGTCCATGGTCGACTATACTGATATATGTGGTATAGCTACTATGTTGTCCAGTACTTTTGGGATTGAGTGTTTTATTTGGAGTTTTATTTGCAGTTCAGTTGCTGGATTTATTTGATCTTTTGTTATCATATTGGGTTTATGGGTTAGATATTTCCCTCTCTTCTATTCTAACGCTGAGAGGCCAACAGGATGGATGCTAATCGTGGAGGTCGTGGCCACGGAGCACGTGGACGTGGTCGTGGTCGTGGTCGTGGACGTGGACGCGGTCATGGACCGGGTTTTGAGGAACCCATCTTTGAAGAAAACTTTGAGGAAGGACATGTCAATGACACCGACTCTGACTCTAGAGGAGATGATGTGCCACCACCACCGCCGCCACCCAATATGGCACAGATGATGCTGATGCAAACCCAGATACTTCAGCAGCTTGCAGCCAACGTTGCGAACCAGAATCAGGGTCAACCACCACAGTCAGGATTTGCTGAGTTCATGAGGGCAAAACCACCAACTTTTGAGGGATCATCAGACCCACTTGATGCTTATGATTGGTTGAAGGACATCAGGAAGACACTCAACTTGGCCAATTGCACTGTGGGTAATCGTGTAAAGTTTGCGGCACACCAGCTCAAGGGTGTGGCTGCGGATTGGTGGGAGAATTATTGTGAAGCACATGAGGATGCTCAAGCTATCACTTGGAATGAGTTTGCAGAAGCTTTCCGCACCGCACATATTCCTGCGGGCATCATGGAGCTGAAGAGGGATGAGTTCCGGGCTCTTACTCAAGGAAAGATGACTGTGTCTGAATATCTGAGTCGTTTCACGCAGCTGGCACGTTATGGAAGGGCAGATATTCCAACTGAAGCTGACAAGACTGCCAAGTTTTTGAAGGGGCTGAACCCTGGGTTGAAGGACAGGCTGGTATCTCATGATTTTCCTACCTTTCAAGCCCTGGTCAATAAGTCTATACTCCAGGAGAACTCTAGGAGGGAGTTAGAGGAGCACCGCAAGCGTAGAGCGCCACAGAGTCACCATGGGGCAGGTAGCTCAAGACAGAAGGTTGGTCATCATCCTGGTTATCATGCACAGTATGTCAAGCCATCAAGGCCCAACAACACCTTTCAGCCCAATGCTTATAAGACTCCACGAGCTGAAGTGGGAGGTAATCATGCTAATACAGCTGGAAGGGCATGCTTTAGTTGTGGGCAAGAGGGTCACTTTGCTGCTGCATGTCCCAATAAGAACACCGGTCCTACCCCAGTGAAGTTCAACTTGGGTTCTATAGTCAAGACACCCGCAGCAGGACGTGGTCGAGGCATTCTTAATACACCCGGGAGTGCACCTCATGCACCAGGACGTGGCAGGGTCAATCATGTCACCATCGAGCAGGCTCAAGAGGCACCAGATGTTGTTCTTGGTATGTTTCCGATCAACTCACATTATGGTTCAGTGCTTTTTGATTCTGGAGCTTCTCATTCATTCATTTCCAAAAGCTTTGCTGAAAAATACCTATTTCCAACTAAGGGTATGAGTCGGGTTTGGATGATACAATCACCTGGGGGTACCTTAAGGGCAAGTTTGGGGTGCCCAAAGGTGGTTATTCACATAGAAGGGGTGGAGTTTCTAGCAAACCTTATTTTATTAGACTCCACAGGTTTGGATGTGATTTTGGGTATGGATTGGTTAAGGAATCAAAAGGCACTAATAGATTGTGCTGGTACTTCTGTTACTTTAACAAGCACTGAAGGAGGCATTGTGCAATACCAAGCTAGGATTGCAGCTCAACCCGAGGTTGATTGCGTGCTGAACCAAGTGAAGGAGTTAACTCTGGAGGATGTTCGAGTTGTGAAGGAATATCCAGATGTATTTCCGGATGAATTACCAGGATTGCCACCAGACCGTGAGATTGAGTTTGTCATTGAGTTAATACCAGGTACCGCTCCTATTGCAAAGAGACCTTATAAGATGGCAGCAAATGAATTAGCTGAGTTGAAGAAGCAAATTCAGGAGCTAGAAGAGAAGGGTTACATTAGGCCGAGCACGTCACCATGGGGCGCACCTGTGCTATTTGTGAAAAAGAAAGATGGTAGCATGCGCATGTGTGTGGATTACCGAGCGCTGAATGCAGCAACTATTAAGTATAAGTATCCCGTGCCAAGGATTAATGACTTGTTTGAACAGTTGAAGGGGGCTTGTGTGTTTTCCAAAATAGATCTCCGATCAGGATACCATCAGTTAAAGATTCGCCCGCAAGATGTTCCAAAGACCGCCTTTGTTACTCGATATGGTCTCTATGAGTTTTTGGTAATGTCATTTGGACTCACAAATGCACCAGCTTACTTCATGTATCTCATGAACAGCGTATTCATGGATTGCCTGGATAAGTTTGTTGTTGTGTTCATCGATGATGTTCTGATCTATTCCCGGAGTGAAGAAGAGCACGAGGAACACCTTCGAGTGGTTTTGGAGAGGCTAAGGGCTCATCAGCTCTATGCCAAGTTCAGTAAGTGTGAATTCTGGTTGAAGCAAGTGGACTTTCTAGGACACATCATCTCAGCCGAAGGAGTTGCCATGGATCCAGCAAAGGTGGAAGCAGTACTCAGTTGGAAGCAACCCAAGAATGTGTCAGAGATACGCAGTTTCCTTGGACTAGCCGGATATTACCGTCGGTTCATAGAAGATTTTTCCCGAATAGCAAGACCTATGACTCAGTTGTTAAAGAAGGATAAAAAGTTTGAGTGGTCAGAAGCTTGTGAAGCAAGTTTCCAAGAATTAAAGAGGAGGTTGACAACTGGTCCGGTATTGGTATTGCCAGATATTCAGCAAGATTTTGAGGTTTATTGCGATGCTTCTCAGCAAGGTTTGGGATGTGTGCTTATGCAACAAGGAAAGGTTGTAGCTTATTCGTCGAGACAATTACGCCCTCATGAGGTTAACTATCCCACACATGATTTGGAATTAGCTGCTGTAGTGCATGCCTTGAAAACTTGGAGGCACTACCTTATCGGAAATAGGTGTGAGATATACTCGGATCATAAGAGTTTGAAGTACATTTTCACACAACCAGATTTGAATCTCAGACAGAGAAGGTGGCTAGATTTGATCAAGGATTATAATCTGAACATTAACTACCACCCCGGTAAAGCCAATGTAGTAGCTGATGCACTGAGCAGGAAAGTTTATGTCAACAATGTGATGATTCAGAATGAAGCGCCAGAACTTCATGAGGAAATTCGAAAGATGAATCTTTATGTGAGCCTTGCAGAAAATGGTGAAATGTTAGAGATCAAGTTTACTCTCCAAGATCAAGTGCGGGAGGCGCAGAAAGATGACAAGGGCATTGAAGAGATTCGAGAGAAAATCAAATTGGGCGAGGCACCTGACTATAGAGAAGATGAGAGTGGAAGCATGTCGTTTCGAGATCGTTTGCTGGTGCCAGACCAAAAGGAGATCAAGGACACGATCATGAAGGAAGCTCATGACTCAGCATACTCAATACACCCTGGAAGTACAAAGATGTATAATGATCTTCGGGGTAGTTTTTGGTGGTCGAGTATGAAGCGAGAAATCGCTGAGTATGTTTCACAGTGTGATGTATGTCGAAGGGTCAAGGAGGAACATCAGAAACCCGCGGGACTACTACAACCACTTAAGGTTCCAGTGTGGAAATGGGAAGAAATTGGAATGGACTTTATCACGGGCCTTCCAAGGACATCTTCTGGATTTGATTCTATTTGGGTCATAGTGGACAGATTGACAAAGTCATCTCATTTCATTCCAGTAAAGACTACCTATGGTGGAGAGAAGCTCGCAGAGTTATATATGGCAAGAATCATTTGTACACATGGAGTTCCTAAGTGGATAGTGTCAGATCGAGGTACTAAGTTTACGTCAAGGTTCTGGAAGAAAATACATGAGGTTCTGGGAACTCAGTTGGATTTCAGTACATCATATCACCCACAGACTGATGGACAGACTGAACGGGTAAACCAAATTCTTGAAGACATGCTTCGAGCTTGTGCCTTGACTTATCAACGCAGTTGGGATAAGAGTCTTCCTTATGCAGAGTTTTCTTATAACAACAGTTATCAAGCAAGTATAAAAATGGCTCCATTTGAGGCTTTATATGGACAAAAGTGTCGTACACCTCTTAACTGGCATGAAGTAGGAGAAAATCAAGTGTTTGGTCCTGACACATTGGAAGAGGCGGACAAGCAAGTGAAAATGATTCAAGAAAGGTTGAAGGCAACCCAGTCTAGACAGAAGGCTTTTTCAGATAAGCGTCGCCATGACATATCATTCAAGATAGGAGATGATGTGTACTTGAAGGTATCTCCACTACGTGGAATGCGTCGATTTGGAATCAAGGGTAAGCTAGCGCCCCGCTACATTGGTCCGTTCGGGATTACCGCTAGACGTGGAGAGGTGGCCTATCAGTTGGCACTTCCAGAGAAGTTGTCAAATGTGCACAATGTTTTTCATGTGTCACAGTTAAAGAAATGTTTTAAGAAACCCGAGGAAGAGGCGCAGAAGACGTCACTAGACAACATTGAGGACAAGGATGATTTGACGTATGAAGAATATCCTATCAAGATTCTTGATGAGCAGTTGCGTACAACTAGGAGTAAGGTGATCAAACTTTGCAAGGTGCAGTGGAGCAATCACACCGAGAAGGAGGCAACTTGGGAGCGAGAAGACGACCTCAGGGAGGAGTTTCCAAATCTTTTCTCTTAGCTCTGAATCTCGGGGTCGAGATTCCTTTTAAGGGGGGTGGAGTTGTAACATCCTGATTTTTTTCGAGGGTTCATTTTTTTTTCAAGCAAAGGATGTTGCAACATATTCTTGTTATTATGTTTTTTTTGTTTTGGAGTTGCTTAAATTAATACTACGTTGTTTGGAATTAATTTAGCACATATCAGGTGGAAAATAAATTACGTAATGTCTTGAGTCGTTTTTTTTTCGTTCGTAGTATTGCATTTTAAATTCTTCTTGCCTATTTTGTTACTTGGATTCTTGGGTTCTTAATGACTTCTAATTTTTCCTCTTGTAACAATCTTAATAAAAGAAATCAATATTATATTATATTGATTTTCTTTTCTTCTCTCTCTTTTAGTTTTCCTCTTTGTTATTGGTCCTTGAACCAATACATGTATCTAGCCTAGCCCTCATTGGTATATATCACGTATGCACCACTCGATCGTTCCTTCTCCATTTTTTTTCTTTCTAATCTAAACTCCCCAGCCACCAAACCAACAGGGCCAAGGCCACTCAGTGCAACGCAAGGCCCATCCAGCCGGCCCAGCCGAGCGAGCGAGCGGACGGCTCGGCTCTCCTTCTTCCTCACGCACTCACGTGCACGTACACGTACAGAGAAGAAACGCCATGGCCGCCGCCTCTTCTTCCCTTTGTCCCCTCAATTTCTTTCACCGTTTCAACTTGTCTTCAACACGAGAATTACTCCCCACTCAACCACGAATCCATTCAGACAATTTAATCCTCCCACGATTACCTTAATCTCCCGTGAGCAGCTAGTGGACAGAATACCTATCGTTGGCGTTCGTCCCTTGATCTCTCCCTACACACCACCGTTTCTACATCCGTTCGCGTCACTTGGTGCTCCAGAAGCTCCTCTATAAAAGCCCTCTCCTCTGGTTCTCCAATTCCTTTCCACACTCTCGCAATTCACCCCGCAACACAGCCGCATCTGCAGCGTTCTTCGCCTACCGTCGCCTAAGGTGAGCATCCCAAGCCAATTCCTCCCACGAACAGAATCCCCTCACCAAAGACTACCACCTAGACATCTTTTCCCGTCAGTTGGTTGATGTTGGCCGTGTGCACAACGACGTCGTGCCGCTGCCACCCTTTTGGACCGACGTTGTCGTCAACGGATGACCGTTCGTCATGTTCGTCTGTGTCCTGGTGTTCCAACATCACCAAGAGCGTCACGCACCACCATCTCCTCATCACCGTTGTTCCGACAACGACGACTACGCGCGTCGGCGCTCACCCGTGTCAACATGTCCATCCCCGACTATTCCTCGGTGACCCAAAACCAATCCTAACCTATAGGACGATTATGTTGATATTAGAAACGAGTGGATGTTTTTTTTTTATTTTCATTGAGTAGGTGTTGAATTGTGATAGTTTTTTTTATTAAGTGCGTATGATGTTTTGTGTAAGTAGTTGTACAAAATTGTTTACGTCTTATTTTCATGTCCGTAGCATGCTTAGGGTACATACTAAATATTGTTGAGTGATTCTAGGATATCTTAGAATATTGTAGAATTTATTTCGGCTTACTCAAATTAGTGATGCATGATAATACAATTTTTTTTATAGTGCTTGCGTGCATTTCGTGAGAACAATATTGTCATGCGTAGAAATATTCATGTTTAAATTAAATTCGATACAAGTATTTTATCATTGTTAATTATTATTTTATTGGGTTATGTTGTGAGACATAACACATTAATGTTGTCATTTCATTAAATGATTGATGATGCTATGACTAGATTTTTGTTGTCTTTTGTTACATATGTATTTAGAATATTATTTTAAATACCGCATCGTTTATGCCTGTAATGTTTTAGAATCATTTTAGAAGCATATTATCGTTTGATGTTTATCTAGTTTAGTCATCCAATTTGTATAGCTTGGTTGGCATTTACAATTATGAATAATTATCTAAATATTGATTGTGGGTATATATTGTATTTCCATGCTAAGTTGATTCGGGTCTTCTAAATACATAGGTTTGTTATTGTTTTGTGTTTATGTCATGTCAGTCATTATTTTGTCTTTTCTTTATAGTTAGCATATTGCTATTTAGAACGTTAGACATGATGGCCGAGTTTTGCTTAGTCGTGATAAACCTATACCCAACCAATCCGTCCAATCCCTCAACTCATTTTCAATCAATCCACCTCTTTTGAAATCTCCATATCCATCCAGATCTTTCTACCAATACTTCCTATATTGTTATTTCATTGGATGTTATTTGGATTTTACTGCTTGTGTATTTATTATTGCTTCGCCGTTACTACGAGTAGGAGGTGACGGTATCGGGGAGGAGCATTACGAGGAAGACGGAAACGGGGGACTCGACAACGAAGGCATGCCTCCTTCTTGATCATACTTATCCTATGGTTTACAAAATTGCATTGAGTTTTATTGTTACTATGTGCATGCTATTTTAATTCTCGTAGCTAGTGTGTCGATTGACACATTACCTTGATCCGCTTGTCGCCTATTCATTTGATACCTGAGTAGAATTACAGTATTCCGGTAGAGTAGAAATGCTTAGCCATGCTTATCACCCTATAGGTACTATGTTGAATGACCTCTGAGTCATTGACACTTGAACTTAACGCTGAGCTAGGCCAGTTGGCCCTTCTTGATCTTCTCTATCCTCTTCTACTCTGGGTGAAACTTACCATCTGAATACTGGCACGGGCGACAGCTGAATCAAGGATTGAAGGAGCGATTGGCCGCCCTTCACGAGTTGAAGGGGGCAATCAGTAGTCCGTGCCGCATGAGGCCTAATAAGTCTTGGATTTGAAGATTGTGACAATAGTACAGCCACATGCTATATGGGCACTGGCTTGGTTAATTAGTTAGCTCACTCTTATTGTTGTCATCGCCGTACCGCAGATGGGATAGCTGCCTTGCGAGGAGTGTCCTCGGCACAAAAGGGGGCTCGGACTATGAACTGCGGTTACTTCCGTGTTGAAACCTAGTGGGCTTGGCATAGTAAGTTTGGTCTAATGAAAGACCTCGTCACAATCCCCCTGCCGGTACACCAAATGGAGTACTATACCAGCGGCCACTGGTGGCAACAAGTCGGGATTGTGTCGTGTGGGTAAAGTGTACAACCTCTGCAGAGTGTAAAACTATTCGAATAGCCATGTCCACGGTCATGGACGGCACATGAATCTTTCTTGACATACAGGACCTGTCTTTCTTATTCCCTTTTTCCCTATTCTTGGAACCTGTGAAGAGTGTGAGTTGATCGAGGATCCTCACTTTGATGAAAATTATTCTGGAGACAAAAACATGTTTTCATCTAAAACTGCTTTATCCAAGTACTATGTTATTTCAAACAAAACTAGCTTTTATGCAAATGAGCCATACAGCCTTCCTTTGAAGCCACATGTAGCAATTAGGTCCTTCCCCGTGGGAGGCATGTTGAGTACGTAATATACTCATGGCAATACTTTTGTTGAACAACAGAGATCTATGAAGACGAGGGCATTGACTACGACTATTATGATGATCCTGAGGAGTGAGACACGTTGACTACATCGACTGCCTGTGGCTGAGATGGCGTCGCTACGTATTTTATATTCCGTTGTGTTTCTGATTGTAATAAATGTCATGCGACATTTCACTATGTATGCCTTGCGGCAAGAGATATTAAACTTATACTTGTTTTAAATGTTCTGCAATGATACCATTTTGCTGTGTTGTCAAGTTGATCCTGGATTGACAAATATACACAGGAGGGTCTGGAAATAATTTCTGGGTTCTCACATTACCCCTCCCGTCACACCTCCAACTTCTCCGCAGGGCGCCGGCGAAGCCCTGCAGGATTTCCCGCTGCATCCACCACCACGCCGTCGTGCTGCTGGATCTCCGACGACCTCTCCTCCCCCCTTGCTGGATCAAGAAGGAGGTGATGTTGCTGTACCGGACGTGTGTTGAACGCGGAGGTGCCGTCCGTTCGGTGCTAGGATCATCGGTGACGAAGAACGCGAAGAGTATGACTACTTCATCCTCGTTGCTTCGAACGCTTCCGCACGCGATCTACAAAAGGGTATGTAGATGCACTCTAATATGCTCGTTGCTAGATTACTCCTTAGATTGATCTTGGTTAAAGCGTAGAAATTTTTTGAATTCTGCTACGTTCCCCAACAGTGGTATCTGAGCTAGGTCTTTTGCGTAGCATCTTGCACGAGTAGAACACAAAGTAGTTGTGGGCGTTGAGTTTGCTCAATTTTCTTACCGTTACTAGTCTAATATTGATTCGGCGGTATTGTGGGATGAAGCGGCCCGGACCGACCTTACACGTACGCTTACGTGAGACTGGTTCCACCGACAGACATGCACTAGATGCATAAGGTGGCTGGCGGGTGTCTGTCTCTCCTACTTTAGTCGGATCGGATTCGATGAACAGGGTCCTTATGAAGGGTAAATAGAAATTGACAAATCACGTTGTAGTTTTGGCGTAGGTAAGAAACGTTCTTGCTAGAAAACCTATAGAAGCCACGTAAAACTTGCAACAACAATTAGAGGTCGTCTAACTTGTTCTTGCAGCATGTGCTATGTGATATGTCATGGCCAAGAAGATGTGATGAATGATATATGTGATGTATGAGATTGATCATGTTCTTGTAATAGGGAATCACGACTTGCATGTCAATGAATTTGACAACCGGCAGGAGCCATAGGAATTGTCTTAATTATTGTATGACCTGCGTGTCACTGAATAACGCCATGTAATTACTTTACTTTATTGCTAAACGTTAGCCATAGTAGTAGAAGTAATAGTTGGCGTGACGACTTCTTCAAGACACGATGATGGAGATCATGGTGTCGAGCCGGTGACAAAGATGATCATGGTGCCCCGAAGATGGAGATCCAAGGAGCAAGATGATATTGGCCATATCATGTCACTTTAATTGATTGCATGTGATGTTTATCATGTTTATGCATCTTGTTTACTTAGAACGACGGTAGTAAATAAGATGATCTCTCACTAAAATTTCAAGAATTGTGTTCCCCCTAACTGTGCACCGTTGCTAAGGATCGTTGTTCCAAAGCACCACGTGATGATCGGGTGTGATAGGTTCTAATGTTCGCATACAACGGGTGTAAGCCAGATTTACACAAGCAATACACTTAGGGTTCACTTGACGAGCCTAGCATGTACAGACATGGCCTCGGAACACGGAAGACCGAAAGGTCGAACATGAGTCGTATAGAAGATACGATCAACATGAAGATGTTCACCGTTGATGACTAGTACGTCTCACGTGATAATCGGACACAGGCTAGTCGATTCGGATCATGTATCACTTAGATGACTAGAGAGATGTCAATCTGAGTGGGAGTTCATTAAAATTTGATTAAGATGAACTTAATTATCATGAACTTAGTCTAAAATCTTTACAATATGTCTTGTAGATCAAATGGCCCACGCTCATGTCACCCTCAACTTCAACGCGTTCCTAGAGAAATCCATGCTGAAAGACGATGGTAGCAACTACACGGACTGGGTCCGTAACCTGAGGATCATCCTCATAGCTGCCAAGAAAACTTATGTCCTAGATGCACCACCAGGTGACGCTCCCGCCCCGGCAAACCAAGATGTTATGAACGCTTGGCAGTCGCGTTGTGATGATTACTCCCTAGTTCAGTGCGGCATGCTCTACAGCTTAGAATCGGGGCTCCAAAAGCGTTTTGAGCACCACGGGGCATATGAGATGTTCCAAGAGCTGAAAATGGTTTTCCAAGCTCATGCCCGAGTCGAGAGATATGATGTCTCCGACGCATTCTACAGCTGTAAGATGGAGGAAAACAGTTCTGTCAGTGAGCACATCCTCAAGATTTCTGGGTTGCACAACCGCTTGTATCAGTTGGGAATGAATCTCCGAGACGAAGCGGTCGTTGACAGAATCCTCCAGTCGCTCCCACCAAGCTACAAGAGCTTCGTGTTGAACTTCAATATGAAGGGGATGGAGAAGTCCATTCCCGAGGTGTATTCAATGCTGAAATCAGCGGAGGTGGATATCAAGAAAGAACATCAAGTGTTGATGGTCAATAAAACCACTAAGTTCAAGAAGGGCAGGGGTAAGAAGAACTTCAAGAAGGACGGCAAGGGAGTTGCCGCGCCCGGTAAGCCTGTTGCCAGGAAGAAGCCAAAGTATGGACCCAAGCCTGAGACAGAGTGCTTTTATTGCAAGGGAACGGGTCACTAGAAGCAGAACTGCCCCAAATACTTAGTGAACAAGAAGGCCGGCAACGTCAAAGGTATATGTGATATACATGTTATTGATGTGTACCTTACCAGCGCTCGTAGTAGCTCCTGGGTATTCGATACCGGTGCAGTTGCTCATATTTGTAACTCTAAGCAGGAGTTGCGGAATAAGCGGAGACTGGCGAAGGACGAGGTGACGATGCGCGTCGGGAATGGTTCCAAGGACGATGTGATCGCCGTCGGTACGCTGCCTCTACATCTACCCTCGGGATTAGTTTTAAACCTCAATAATTGTTATTTAGTACCAGCTTTGAGCATGAACATTGTATCTGGATCTTGTCTTATGCGAGATGGCTACTCATTTAAATCCGAGAATAATGGTTGTTCTATTTATTTGAGAGATATGTTTTATGGTCATGCCCCGCTGGTCAATGGTTTATTTTTTATGAATCTCGATCGTGATGATACACATATTCATAGTGTGAATGCCAAAAGATGTAAAGTTGATAATGATAGTCCCACATACTTGTGGCATTGCCGCCTTGGTCATATTGGTGTCAAACGTATGAAGAAGCTTCATGCTGATGGACTTCTGGAGTCTCTTGATTATGAATCATTTGACACATGCGAACCATGCCTCTTGGGCAAGATGACCAAGACTCCGTTCTCCGGAACAATGGAGCGAGCAACCAACTTATTGGAAATCATACATACCGATGTGTGCGGTCCAATGAGCGTTGAGGCTCGCGGAGGCTATCGTTATGTTCTCACCCTCACAGATGACTTGAGTAGATATGGGTATATCTATTTGATGAAGCACAAGTCTGAGACATTTGAAAAGTTCAAGGAATTTCAGAATGAGGTTGAGAATCAACGAGACAAGAAAATAAAGTTCTTACGATCGGATCGTGGGGGTGAATATTTGAGTCATGAATTTGGCACGCGCCTAAGGAACTGTGGAATTGTTTCACAATTGACACCGCCCGGAACACCTCAGCGTAACGGTGTGTCCGAACGTCGAAATCATACTCTGTTGGACATGGTGCGATCTATGATGTCCCTCACCGATTTACCGCTATCTTTTTGGGGTTATGCTTTAGAGACTGCCACATTCACTTTAAATAGGGCTCCGTCAAAATCTGTTGAGACGACACCGTATGAACTTTGGTTTGGCAAGAAACCGAAGCTGTCATTTCTGAAAGTTTGGGGTTGCGATGCTTATGTCAAGAAACTTCAACCTGAAAAGCTCGAACCCAAATCGGAGAAATGCGTCTTCATAGGATACCCAAAGGAAACGATTGGGTACACCTTCTACCACAGATCCGAAGGCAAAGTCTTTGTTGCCAAGAATGGATCCTTTCTGGAGAAAGAGTTTCTCTCGAAAGAAGTGAGTGGGAGGAAAGTAGAACTTGATGAGGTGACAGTCACCCCTCCTGGACCGGAAAGTAGCGCAGCGCAGGAAATTGTTCCTGAGGTGCCTGCACCGACAAGGGAGGAAGTTAATGATGATGATCATGAAGAAACAGATCAAGTTACTACTGAACTTCAAAGGTCCACAAGGGCACGTTCCGCACCAGAGTGGTACGGCAACCCTGTCATGGAAATCATGTTGTTAGACAACGGTGAACCTTCGAACTATGAAGAAGCGATGGCGGGCCCGGATTCCAATAAATGGCTTGGAGCCATGAAATCCGAGATAGAATCCATGTATGAAAACAAAGTATGGACTTTGGTGGACTTGCCTGATGATAGGCACGCCATAGAAAATAAATGGATATTTAAGAAGAAGACAGACGCGGATGGTAATGTGACCATCTATAAGGCTCGGCTTGTCGCTAAGGGTTATTGACAAGTTCAAGGGATTGACTACGACGAGACTTTCTCTCCCGTAGCGATGCTGAAGTCAGTCAGAATCATGTTAGCTATTGCCGCATTCTATGATTATGAGATATGGCAAATGGATGTCAAAACGGCATTCCTTAATGGCTTCCTCAAGGAAGAGTTGTATATGATGCAGCCGGAAGGTTTTGTCGATCCAGAAAATGCTAACAAGGTATGCAAGCTCCAGCGCTCGATCTACGGGCTGGTGCAAGCATCTCGGAGTTGGAATATTCGCTTTAATGATGTGATCAAAGCGTTTGGATTTATACAGACTTATGGACAAGCCTGTATCTACAAGAAAGTGAGTGGGAGCTCTGTAGCATTTCTCATATTATATGTAGATGACATATTGCTGATGGGAAATGATATAGAATTCTTGGAAAGTGTAAAGGCCTACTTGAATAAGAGTTTTTCAATGAAGGACCTTGGAGAAGCAGCTTACATATTAGGCATCAAAATATATAGAGATAGATCAAGACGCCTCATCGGTCTTTCACAAAGTACATACCTTGACAAGATATTGAAGAAGTTCAATATGGATCAGTCCAAGAAGGGGTTCTTGCCTGTTTTGCAAGGTATGAGATTGAGCAAGGCTCAGTCGCCGACCATGGCAGAAGATAGAGAAAAGATGAGTGTCATTCCCTATGCCTCAGCCATAGGTTCTATCATGTATGCCATGCTGTGTACCAGACCTGATGTGAACCTTGCCATAAGTTTCGTAGGGAGGTACCAAAGTGATCCCGGTATGGAACACTGGACATCGGTCAAGAACATCCTAAAGTACCTGAAGAGGACTAAGGATATGTTTCTCGTTTATGGAGGTGACGAAGAGCTCGTCGTAAAGGGTTACGTCGATGCTAGCTTCGACACAGATCTGGATGACTCAAAGTCACAAACCGGATACGTGTATATTTTGAATGGTGGAGCAGTCAGCTGGTGCAGTTGCAAGCAGAGCGTCGTGGCGCATTCTACATGTGAATCGGAGTACATAGTTGCTTGCGAAGCAGCACAGGAAGGAGTCTGGATGAAGGAGTTCATCACCGACCTAGGAGTCATTCCAAGCGCGTCAAGCCCGATGACTCTCTTCTGTGACAACACTGGTGCTATTGCTATTACCAAGGAGCCCAGGTTTCACAAGAAGACCAAACACATCAAGCGTCGTTTCAACTCCATCCGGAATTATGTTCAAGATGGAGACATAGATATTTGTAAAGTGCATACGAATCTGAATGTTGCAGACCCGTTAACTAAACCTCTTCCACGGGCAAAACATGATCAACACCAGAACTCTATGGGTGTTCGATTCATCACAATGTAACTAGATTATTGACTCTAGTGCAAGTGGGAGACTGTTGGAAATATGCCCTAGAGGCAATAATAAAAGTATTATTATTATATTTCCTTGTTCATGATAATTGTCTGTTATTCATGCTTGAATTGTATTGTACGGAAACAGTGATACATGTGTGAATATATAGACCACAATGTGTCCTTGGTAAGCCTCTAGTTACCAGCTCGTTGATCAACAGATGGTCACGGTTTCCTGACCATGGACATTGGATGTCAGTGATAATGGGACACATCATTAGGAGAATGATGTGATGGACAAGACCCAATCCTGAGCATAGCACGAGATCGTATAGTTCGTAATGCATAAGCTTTTCGGTGTCAAGTATTTATTCCTTAGACCATGAGGTTGTACAACTCCCGGATGCCGTAGGAATACTTTGGGTGTGCCAAACGTCACAACGTAACTGGGTGGCTATAAAGGTACGCATCGGGTATCTCCGAAAGTGTCTGTTGAGTTGGTACGAACTAAGACTGGGATATTGTCACTCCATGTGACGGAGAGGTACCTCTGGGCCCACTCGGTAAGACATCATCATAATGAGCTCAAAGTGACTAAGGAGTTAGTCACGGGATGATGGATTACGGAACGAGTAAAGAGACTTGCCATGACGAGATTGAACAAGGTATCGGGAATACCGACGATCGAATCTCGGGCAAGTACCGTACCGATGGACAAAGGGAATAACATACGGGATTGAGTGAATCCTTGACACAGTGGTTCATCCGACGAAGATCATCGAGGAACACGTGGGAACCAACATGGGTATCCAGATCCCGCTGTTGGTTATTGACCGGAGAGTCGTCTCGGTCATGTCTGCGTGTCTCCCGAACCCGTAGGGTCTACACACTTAAGGTTCGGTGACGCTAGGGTCGTAGAGATACATGCACGTGGAAACCCGAATGTTGTTCGGAGTCCCGGATGAGATCCCGGACGTCACGAGGAGTTCTTGAATGGTCCAGAGGTAAAGAATGATATATAGGAAGTCCAGTTTCGGCCATCGGGTGAACTTCGGGGGTCACCGGGAGTGTCCCGGGACCACCGGAGGGGTCTCGGGGGTCCACCGGGTGGGGCCACCCATCCCGGTGGGGCCCCTAGGCCGCAAGGGGAAGGGGGCCAGCCCCTGGTGGGCTGGCGCACCCATATGGGCCCCCCTCCATGCGCCTAGGGTTGAAACCCTAGGGGGAGGGGGCGCCCCCTATGCCTTGGGGGGAAAAGATTCCCCCCCTGGCCGCCGCCCCACCCTGGAGATTGGATCTCCAGGGCCGGCGCACCCCCCTGGCCCCTATATATAGTGGGGGGGAGAGGGAATCCGCACCCAAAAAGCCTCTGGCGCCTCTCCCCCCTCCCGTCACACCTCCAACTCCTCCGCAGGGCGCCGGCGAAGCCCTGCAGGATTTCCCGCTGCATCCACCACCACGCCGTCGTGCTGCTGGATCTCCGACGACCTCTCCTCCCCCCTTGCTGGATCAAGAAGGAGGTGACGTTGCTGTACCGGACGTGTGTTGAACGCGGAGGTGCTGTCCGTTCGGTGCTAGGATCATCGGTGACGAAGAACGCGAAGAGTACGACTACTTCATCCTCGTTGCTTCGAACGCTTCCGCACGCGATCTACAAAAGGGTATGTAGATGCACTCTAATATGCTCATTGCTAGATGACTCCTTAGATTGATCTTGGTGAAAGCATAGAAATTTTTTGAATTCTGCTACGTTCCCCAACATCTGTGTCGCCCGTACGTTTGTTTAATTAATTACGAGCATGTAATAGTACTACTAGTTACTACTGTAGTTTTTAGAGCAAATTACCAGTACATTAGCCTAGATTCAATGGAAAAATTCCTATCCTATGCATCAAATGGCATCTCTTTATCTATAGGAATTGAGATGCATGTCATCTCACTTCCTATGATTTTCATATTCCTATAAAATTCCTATCCTATGAACCAGAGGAGGCCTCTGCTGGAGTAACTACTGTAGCTAGCAGTACTGCTGGTACAATAATTTTCTTCAAGAAGCGGAATTCAATGAAGTCATGATGGTTCCTTCGTCCGAGCAACTTCACAGTGGGTAAGGTTGGGCCTGTGATTTGACGGCTCATTAGTAATTACTGCGGCGTGACGACCGGGGTGACTCTCCCTTCGAGTTCTGCGGGCATGGCAAGTGGACTAGGATGGTTGACGTCCCACATGTCGGCGAGCGAAAGTATTCTTTCGAATATCGAGGAGCAAGGAAACCGCGTGGTATAGTATCACTGGTGATTTATATTTATTTTTTATTTCTAATGAATGCTAGCGTTTCAACTCTTACGACGAAGGAGTGCCAAACACACGGCACGTGCTGGATGTTGCACACGTCAGCGAAAGGAGTGGGACATGAACAGCGTGGTAGAGTGTCTGCACTTCTCGGTCGGAGACCACACGTAGTAGTACTACTGTACTAGTGGTATGAACGATACAAAGTGCGACCCGGAGAGAAAGACACGTCTAGTTGGAAGGTCTCGGGGCATACACGTAAACAAATATAAAACCTAATATGTGCCTTCAATTAATATAGTAGTAGTAGAGTGCTTAGTCACGTACTCCATAACATCACCGGGCATTGCACGTACAACATTTAGTGGTAGTAAGAGACAAATACCTATATGCCACGCATGTTCATACTATGTGTGCCTTTCTACTTCACTTACTACGTTACGTTACACAGGTTCGCACGTCCACTCCTGGGTACATGTCCGTCTCGAAGTCCCAGTCCCACGTGTTCTTCATATAGATGGAACGATCCTTGCATGACACATGCACCTTGATGCTAGATATGTCACGTGTTGGCAAAAGGATGAACAAAGCTCACGTAAAAAATAGAGTGGAAGAACATAGATTCCTGACGACCGAGAAGGAGCAAGGAACCTCGGGATGGAGCATATGCACTCATAATATTTTATATTATTCAGCGATATAAAATCAACCAATCATCTCCACAGTGGACTGGAAGAGTACGAAACACGGCAACCCAGTGTAGTTACATCATACTAGTACATGGCTAACCCATGCTATCACCATATTTCTTGGCTTCCGTGCGACACATATCTCTAGTAATCCAACAGCCCGTATCGCTTCTCCCACCTCGTATCTCTCAAAGTGCGGCGGGCTGGCGTTTTTGCCGTCTATTGAGGTCGGCTAACTCATCACATGTTAGCGACATGCCAAGAGCATTCTAAAAAAAATCCTTTCACGTTTTGTTTTCAAAAACAAAAAAATCCTTTCACGTACGAATTTGACTGTATGCTTTGAGCAACTTGCATGTTCTATACTGCTCTTGTTTGGATACTCTAACTTAGGTAGAGGTTAGACTAACTCATGACTAACCCTGAACTAACTGTAGCCAAAGAGGTGTTTGGGTGACCGGGTTAGATTGACAATAAATGCACTTGATGGAGAGAGAGAAGTGATTTTTTAGTGGTCCCAATGAGAACTATCTCCAGTTAGCACCTCTTGGGTGAGATAGTTTTTTTTTGGTGGGTTCGGTGCAACTTGCTCCAATTTAAACCCTCATGCTTGGATACTTTAGGGCTATTTGAGCCCCAACTAGCTCAAACTAACTCTAACCCATGGATCCAAATAGGGACTATGGCTAGCCTCGATGCGGAGCAGTCGGTGCACCGGGAAGCGGCGCTCTTTCGGCCGTCGCGCCGCTTCAAAGCCGGCGCCAGTGAGAGGTCGCCTCCGCTCTGGCTGGGCATTAATGCGGCACTGACGCTCTAGGGCGACGCTGACCGTTTCACGCGGGAAGCGCGCGTTGGCAAGGGAGTATAGGTTTTGAACCATTTCATGTGTAGTACTGGTAGTTTGCAAAATTACTCAATTATTGCACTCAGTTTCCTAAGAAATTGTGGTAAAAAAGTTACTCCATAGCCCGCTTCCCTTCTCCTTCCTCTTCCACCGCCCGCGCACGTCCGCAGGAAGCGACCGGTCAACCCTTATATAGGAGTGCTAGCACAAAAAGATGCATGCATGACCACTAAAATTTCCAGATTAAAGAGTCGCTCCGGCGGGAGTATGGCGTATGTTGTTACCTTCGGCCGGGCCATGGCTACCGAGTGACGGCAACCAGAGAAGAGGCGGTGGGAGGGGAATGAATGCAACTACTGTTTGGGTTCGCCGTCCGGCTTAAATAAATGTGCAGCATCACGTGTACCCACGCGTGCACAAATTGTAACATACGTGTCTGCTTAAGTGGGTGTCACGTAACTGGTATGTGTGTGTGTGTGTGAGATATTCTGATAGACAGAGTGCGTGTGTGCGACTCTACTCTTCGGACATGTACTCAACCTTTTGCATCGGGATATAAGTATAATGGAATTTAATTTAGCTAGTGATTTATGTGGCCATGTTAACGTGGTTCTGTAAAAAAATGTCACTTCCTACTCGTGATTTGCGTTATATAATTACAAGCAAGATGCTTGTGCATTGCACGAAACATCAATATGCATTTTTTACAAAACACATGTTGTGATTTACCCATGCAGGAGTAATCCCATGTGTAAAAACTAATGATATTTCGAGAATTTTATCGGAAAACTGGTATCTCGAGAATGTCATCGGAAAAATGAAAGATGAGAGATAAGGTGAGGAGGAGTGGATCATGGTGGTAACTGGTGGTCGGAATGGGCAGAGGCATGGGGATGGATGGCGCCGGCAGGCGGTAGCGGCCACCATGCTAGATTGTTCTGGAGACTTTCTTTTTTAATTGCTCAGCAATGAGGTGTGGGAGATAAGGATGTGGAGAGAGGTGCGACTATCTTTTGTAAAATTGTCATAGTTTGCTTTCTATCCGTCAGATATAGATCAGTCGGTCTATATTACAAGATGGCAGGCACACCATCATCGCCAACTCGGTTTTTTATAAGGGTATAGATGATAAGTTTGCTAACTACTAAAGTAAAGTGGAATTTGTCCATATTATACAAGTAAATTAAGGTGATTGTTTATCATACGGGTAAGGGTGGATGAAGGGTGGTAGGAACAAATGCTCCGCCTAGAGCATGTGTGTGTGAGATGGAGTCTAAGTGTGTGTGTGGGGGGGAGAGAGAGAGAGAGAGATTGAGTCTTAGTGTGTGT
>LR738709.1:580908080-581001922 GCA_902687465.1 Secale cereale
GTGCGTGTGTGCGTGTGTGTGTGTGTGTGTTTGTTTGTGTGTGTGGGTGTGTCACGGCGTCCTCGGTGGCGGATGTAATTTAAGTGTGCATGACTTCATCATAGAGAGGTGATGTGTATGGCAGAGGCCACCAACGATGGGGTGAGAGAGAGAAAATGCCCGTAGAGAGGGAAGAGAAGGTGTGTGCGCGTGAGAGTAGTCGACGTCGAGAGAACGTGTTTGTTCGAGAGACATGCTACTTCTCGAGCTTGCGTTGTATTCCCTCGAAGAGGAAAGGGTGATGCAGCACAGTAGCGTAAGTATTTCCCTCAGTTTTTGAGAACCAAGGTATCAATCCAGTAGCAGACCACGCGCGAGTCCCTCGCACCTACACAAACAAATAAGAACTTCGCAGCCAACGCGATAAGGGGTTATTGATCCCTTTACGGTCACTTACGAAAGTGTGATCTGATAGATAGGATAGTTTGATATTTTTGGTATTTTTGGATATAAGAACAGAAAGTAAAAACAATAAAGTAAAGTAGATTGTAGATTGATATGTTGACAATAGACCCGGGGGCCATAGGTTTCACTAGTGGCTTCTCTCATGATAGCAGAATTCTACGGTGGGTGAATGAATTACTGTCGAGCAATTAATAGAAAAGCGAATATCTAGGCATGATCACTATATATAGGCATCACGTCCGTGACAAATAGTCCGAAACGATTATGCATCTACTACTATTACTCCACACTTCGACCGCTATCCAGCATGCATCTAGAGTATTAAGTTCATAAGAACAGAGTAATGCTTTAAGCAAGATGACATGATGCAGACGGATAAACTCAAGCAATATGATATAAACCCCATTTGTTTATCCTCGATGGCAACAATACAATATGTGCCTTGCTGCCCCTGCTGTCACTGGGAAAGGACACCGCAAGATTGAACCCAAAGCCAAGCACTTCTCCCATTGCAAGAACTATAGATCTAGTAGGCCAAACCAAACCAATAATTCGAAGAGACTTGCAAGGATATTATAATCATACATAAAAGAATTCAGAAAAGAACCAAATATTTCTCATAGATAATCTTGATCATAAACCCACAATTCATTGGATCTCGACAAACACACCGCAAAAAGATTACATCGAATAGATCTCCTCGAAGACCAAGGAGAACTTGGTATTGAGATCCAGAAAGAGAGAAGAAGCCATCTAGGTACTAACTATGGACCCGAAGGTCTGTGGTAAACTACTCACAACTCATGGTGAGACGATGGTGTTGATGTAGAAGCACTCTGTGGAAGACCCCCCTGATGGCTTCTCGCCCCTCGTTGGTTACCCCAAGTGGAAGGTTGAGATGTAGCGTAGCGGCAAATTTCCCTTGGCAAAGATACCAAGGATCGAATCCCGTGAGACTCCGAGGGTCGACAAGAAGGTGTCAATAGCGCCAGAAACTTTTGCTTGACAGGACCTGCACACAGATACAAATAACTTTGCTCCCAACGAGTACAGAGAGGTTGTCAATCCCTCCGGCCTTGTCGTTTACAAAGGATCAAATGCAAGAGATAATAGTGATAGGTATGACTGCGACTCGGAAATAAGAACAGAAAGTAAATAGCGGGTGTGATCAGTGATGGTAATATGGACCGGGGTCCCATGATGTTCACTAGTGATGCCTCTCTCCCAAAAGACGATAAAACAGCTAAGCGAGGTAAACAAATTACAGCTGGGCAATTAACAGGATTATGTGCGCAAACCAATGCTAACTATGCTGTACATAAAGGTAGAGGCTCAAAAGCATGGGCGGTACGCCAAGGCAAGTAGACCGAAATCCATCTGCATCTACTACTAATCATCCACCTTGAGATATCTATCCAGAACATCTCGCTGGTATTAAGTTGCGAGTCCCACCCATAGTGTAAACTCAAAGCAACAGACAACTGCATTAAAAGAACTTTGTGTAAAGTAAACAATCCTTGCACCCGCAAGTACAAGCACCGTTGTTTTCCCCCTTGTGGCAACATCACATCCCCTAGACTCATGTTTCTGTCACTCAAACTAGTCATCGAGGGGCATGAACCCACAATCAAGCATAACGTTCCCTCTTGGAGTTACTACCTACTACTTGGCCAAAGCAATAAACAACAACGGAGAACATGCAAGAATTACTCAAGAACATAAATATAAAAGAGGTGAATCAAATATATTACTCACACACAATCTGAACATAATCTCATAATCCATCGGATCCCAGCAAACTCAGCATAGCAACAACATAAAGATTACATATGTGCCTCGATCATGTAGGGCAGCTCACGAGGTCTAATCCATGAAGAACAAAGAGGGGAGGAGAACATCACATAGCTACTGGTCATGGACCCATGGTCCAAGGGAGACTACTCACAACTCATCCGGGAAGCGTCCATGGTGGTGGAGAAGCTCCCGGTGGTGGTTCTCCCCTCCGGCAGGGTGCCGGGAAGAGTTCTCCTGGTGCTCCCGATCTTGGAAGCGCGGCGGCGGCGGAACAGAGATGAGATCGCGAAAAAGGGTTCCGTCCTCGAGGGTTTCGGGACGCGTGCAATATATATGCCAAAGGGGGTCACCAGAGGCGGAGGTGGGGCCCCAGGCGCCCCCCTGGCGCGGCCAGGGGTGGGGCCGCGCCGGGTGGCCGCCTGGGCCACCCCCGGCTCCCCTCTGGCCCTGCCTTGGTTTTTCCGGAAGCTCCCGACACGCTGATTTTTCCTATATTTTTCCCGGAATTTTTAGGGCGCTTTTAATATGGGGGAAACCTGAAATAGAAAAACAGCAGAAAACAGGAACTGGCACTGGGGTGCACTGAGTTAATAGGTTAGTCCAAATATGATCAAAAGTGTATGGAAGTGCATAAATATCATAGCAATATCACACAAAAGAGGCATGGAGCAAGCAGAAATTATAGATACGTTTTGGACGTATCAACATCCCCAAGCTTAATTCCTGCTCGTCCTCGAGTAGGTAAATGATAAAAACAGATTTTTGATGTGGAATGCGAACCAACATAATTTTCTATGTAATTCTCTTTATTGTGGCATGAATGTTCAGATCCGAAAGATTCAAGACAAAAGTTTAATATTGACATAAGAAATAATAATACTTCATGCATACTAACAAAGCAATCATGTCTTCCCAAAATAACATGGCTAAAGAAAGTTATCCCTACAGAATCATATAGTCTGGCTATGCTCCCTCTTCATATCACAAAATATTCATATCATGCACAACCCCGGTTTCAGCCAAGCAATTGTTTTCATACTCAATTTTTTCAAACCTTTGAACTTTCACGCAATACACGAGCGTGAGCCATGGATATAACACTATAGGTGGAATAGAGTGGTGGTTGTGGAGAAGACAAAAATGAGGAAGATAGTCTCACATCGACTAGGCGTATCAACGGGCTATGGAGATGCCCATCAATAGATATCAATGTGAGTGAGTAGGGATTGCCATGAAACAGATGCACTAGAGTTATAAATGTATGAAAGCTCATCAATAGATATCCAACTTGCTTGCTCATGAAGACCTAGGGCATTTGAGGAAGCCCATCGTTGGAATATACAAGCCAAGTTCTATAATGAAAATTCCCATTAGCATATGAAAGTGACTAAACATGAGACACTCTATCATGAAGAACATGGTGCTACTTTGAAGCACAAGTGTGGAAAAAGGATAGTAGCATTGTCCCTTCTCTCTTTTCTCTCATTTTTTTGGGAGAGGCTTTCTATTATTTTTTAGCCCCTCTCTATATTTTTTTTTGGGCCATCTTTTTTTTATTTGGCCTTTCCTCACATGGTATAATGCTCTAATAATGATGATCATCACACTTTGATTGATTTACAACTCGATATTACAACTCGATACTAGAACAAAGTATGACTCTATATGAATGCCTCCGACGGTGTACCGGGATGTGCAATGAATCAAGAGTGACATGTATGAAAAATTATGCACGGTGGCTTTGCCACAAATACGATGTCAACTACATGATCATGCATGGCAATATGACAATATGAAGCGTGTCATATGAACGGAACGGTGGAAAGTTGCATGGCAATATATCTCAGAATGGTTATGGAAATGCCATGATAGGTAGGTATGGTGGCTGTTTTGAGGAAGATATATGGTTGGTGTATGGTACCGGCGAAAGTTGCGCGGTACAAGAGAGGCTAGCAATGGTGGAAGGGTGAGAGTGCGTATAATCCATGGACTCAACATTAGTCATAAAGAACTCATATACTTAATGCAAAAATTTATGAGTCATCAAAACAAATCAATCAACGCATGCTCCTAGCGGTGAGTTTTATAGGAGTTAACCATCGCGCGCCCCCGACCTCCACACAAAGGATGACACTCTACAAATACCTCATGCTCTAACTTCGTCACATAGCAGTTCACCATACGTGCATGCTACGGGAATCACAAACTTTAACACAAGTATTTCTCAAATTCATAATAACTCCACTAGCATGACTCTAATATCACTATCCCCATATCTCAAAATAATCATCAAGTATCAAACTTCTCATCATATTCAATGCACTTTGTATGAAAGTTTTTACTACATTCATCTTGGATGCCTATCATATTAGGACTAGTTTTATAACCAAAGCACATTACCATGCTGTTCTAAAAGACTCTCAAAATGATATAAGTGAAGCATGAGAGATCAACAATTTCTACAAAATAAAATCACCACCTTGCTCTAAACGATATAAGTGAAGCACTAGAGCAAAACTATTTAGCACAAAAGGTATAAGTGAAGCACATAGAGTGTTCTAACAAATTCTAGGCCATATTTATCTCTCTCAAAAAGGTGTGTCCAGCAAGTATGATCGTGTCAAACTAACAAGCAAAGACTCAAATCATACATGATGCTCCAAGTAAAACACATATCATGTGGTGAATAAAAATATAGTCCCGAGTATAGTTATCGATAGATGAAGACGAAAGAGGGGATGCCTTCCCGGGGCATCCCCAAACTTAGGCTTTTTGTTGTCCTTGAATTTTACCTTGGGGTGCCTTGGGAATCCCCAATCTTAGGCTCTTGCCACTCTTTGTTCCATAGTCCATCAAAGCCATACTCAAAACTTGAAAACTTCACAACACAAAACTTAGCCAAAAATCTCGTGAGCTCCGTTAGTATAAGAAAACAAACCACCACTCAAAGGTGCTGTAATGAACTCATTCTTTGTTTATATTGGTGTTAAACCTGCTGTATTCCAACTTCTCTATGATTCATATCCTCCAATACTACTCATAGATTCATCAAAATAAGCAAACAACACACGAAAAACATAATTTGTCAAAAACAGAACAGTCTGTAGTAATCTGTAACTTTTGCATACTTCTGTAACTCCAAACAAATTGAAATAAATTGGTAAACGTGAGGAATTTGTCTATTAATCATATGCAAAAAGAATCAACTAGATAGCACTCTCGAGTAAAATTTTGTGACTATTCTAGTGAGCGCTACCGTTTCTGTTTTTTACAGCAAGATCATATAAACTTCACACAAGTCTTCCCAAAGGTTCTACTTGGCACAAACACTAATTAAAATACAAAACCACATCTAAACAGAAGTTAGATGCAATATTTATCCTAAACAGAAGCAAAAACAAATAAAATAAAATTGGGTTGCCTCCCAACAAGCGTTATCGTTTAACGCCCCTAGCTAGGCACGATACAAAGATAGATCTAGGTATTGTCATCTTTGGAAGGCAATCCATAAGTGTTTCTCATAATAGATTCATATGGTAATTTAATTTTATTTCTAGGAAACTTTTCCATGCCTTTCCTTAACGGAAATTGGAATCTAATATTTCCTTCCTTCATATCAATAATTGCACCAATCGTTCTAAGGAAAGGTCTACCAAGAATAATAGGACATGAAGGATTGCAATCTATATCAAGAACAATGAAATCTACGGGCATATAATTCCAATTGGCAACAATAAGAACATCATTAATCCTTCCCATAGGTTTCTTAATAGTAGAATCCGCAAGATGCAAATTTAAAGAACAACCATCAAGCTCATGGAGACCTAGCAAATCACACAAAGTTTTTGGGATAGTGGAAACACTTGCACCCAAATCACACAAAGCAAAGCAGTCATGATCCTTAATTTTAATTTTAATAGTAGGTTCCCATTCATCATAAAGCTTTCTAGGGATAGAAACTTCTAGTTCAAGTTTTCTTCATAAGATTGCATCAAAGCATCAACTATGTGTTTGGTAAAAGCTTTATTTTGACTATAAGCATGCGGAGAATTTAGTACGGATTGCAACAAGGAAATACAATCAATCAAAGAGAAATTATCATAATTGAATCCCTTCAAATCCAAAGTAGTGGGTTCATCACTATGCAAAGTTTTAATCTCTTCAATCCCACTTTTAACAATTTTAGCATCAAGATCAAAAACTCCGAATTAGGATGTCTTTTAATTAAAGTAGACTCATCTCTAGTCCCATATTTTTCAAGATTCATACTAGAAAACAAGGATCTAATAGGAGACACATCAATAACTTTCAGATCTTCATCTTTATTTTCATGATAACTAGAAGAACACGCTTTTATAAAGCATTCTTTTTTAGCACGCATCCTAGCGGTTCTTTCTTTGCATTCATCAATGGAAATTCTCATGGCTTTGAGAGACTCATTGATATCATGCTTAGGTGGAATAGATCTAAGTTTCAAAGAATCAACATCAAGAGTAATTATATCCACTCTTCTAGCCAATTCATCAATCTTAAGCAATTTTTCTTCAAGCAAAGCATTGAAATTCTTTTGCGAGTTCATAAACTCTCTAATACTAGTTTCAAATTCAGGAGGCATCTTTCCATAAGAGTTATTGTAGGAATTACCATAATTATTAGAGGAATTACTAGGAAAAGGCCTAGGATTAAAGTTTCCTCTATAAGCATTGTTGCCAAAATTATCCCTACCAACAAAATTCACATCCAGAGATTCATTATTATTTTCAATCAACGTGGATAAAGGCATATCATTAGGATCAGAAGAAGCACTCTTAGCAGCAAATAATTTCATAAGTTCATCCATCTTTCCACTCAAAACATTAATCTCTTCGATAGCATGCACTTTTTTACTAATAGGTCTTTCGGTGTGCCATTGAGAATAATTAACCATAATATTATCTAGGAGTTTGGTAGCTTCTCCTAAGGTAGGTTCCATGAAAGTGTCTCCTGCGGCCGAACCTAAAAGATTTCTAGAAGCAAAATTCAAGTCAGCATAAAAGTTTTGTATAATCATCCATAAGTTCAAACCATGTGTAGGACAATTACGTATCATTAATTTCATTCTCTCCCAAGCTTGTGCAACATGCTCATGATCTAGTTGCTTAAAATTCATAATATCGTTCCTAAGGGAAATAATCTTAGCAAGAGGGAAATACTTAGAGATAAAAGCATCTTTGCACTTATTCCACGAATCAATACTATTTCTAGGCAAAGAGGAAAACCAAGTGTTAGCAGGATCTCTAAGTGAAAACGGAAATAACTTCAATTTAACAATATCATTATCCGTATCTCTCTTCTTTTGCATATCACACAAATCAACAAAGTTGTTTAGATGGGTAGCGGCATCTTCACTAGGAAGGCCGGAAAATTGATCTTTCATGACAAGATTCAACAGAGCTGCATTGATCTCAAAAGATTCAGCATCGGTAGTAGGAGCAATCGGAGTGCTAATAAAATCATTATTGTTGGTATTGGAGAAGTCACACAATTTTATATTGTTCTCAGCCATAGTGACAAACAAGCAATCCAACACATAAGCAAACAAGAAGCAAGCGAACGGTAAACACACGGCAAAAAGAAGGGCAAATAAAACGGCAAGGGTGAAGTGGGGGAGAGGAAAACGAGAGGCAAATAAATGTAATGCGAAGGATAAGGGTTTGTGATAGGTACTTGGTATATGAATTTTGCGTAAGCCTCCCCGACAATGGCGCCAGAAATTATTCTTGCTACTTCTAGAGCTTACGTTGTATTCCCTCGAACAGGAAAGGGTGATGCAGCACAGTAGCGTAAGTATTTCCCTCAGTTTTTGAGAACCAAGGTATCAATCCAGTAGGAGACCACGCGCGAGTCCCTCGCACCTGCACAAACAAATAAGAACTTCGCAGCCAACGCGATAAGGGGTTGTCAATCCCTTTACGGTCACTTACGAAAGTGAGATCTGATAGATAGGATAGTTTGATATTTTTGGTATTTTTGGATATAAGAACAGAAAGTAAAAACAGCAAAGTAAAGTAGATTGTAGATTGATATGTTGAGAATAGACTCGGGGGCCATAGGTTTCACTAGTGGCTTCTCTCATGATAGCAGAATTCTACGGTGGGTGAACGAATTACGTCGAGCAATTGATAGAAAAGCGAATAATTATGAGAATATCTAGGCATGATCATTATATATAGGCATCAAGTCCGTGACAAGTAGACCGAAACGATTCTGCATCTACTTACTCCACACATCGACCGCTATCCAGCATGCATCTAGAGTATTAAGTTCATTGAACAGAGTAATGCTTTAAGCAAGATGTCATGATGCAGAGGGATAAACTCAAGCAATATGATATAACCCCCATATTTTTATCCTCGATGGCAACAATACAATACGTGCCTTGCTGCCCCTGCTGTCACTGGGAAAGGACACCGCAAGATTGAACCCCAAGCCAAGCACTTCTCCCATTGCAAGAACTATAGATCTAGTAGGCCAAACCAAACCAACAATTTGAAGAGACTTGCCAGGATATTATAATCATACATAAAAGAATTCAGAAAAGAACCTAATATTTCTCATAGATAATCTTGATCATAAACCCACAATTCATCGGATCTCGACAAACACACCGCAAAATGATTACATCGAATAGATCTCCTGGAAGACCGAGGAGAACTTGGTATTGAGATCCAAAAAGAGATAAGAAGCCATCTAGGTACTAACTATGGACCCGAAGGTCTGTGGTAAACTACTCACAACTCATGCTGAGACGATGGTGTTGATGTAGAAGCACTCCGTGGAAGATCCCCCCTCCGGTGGAGCTCCAGAACAGGCCCCAAGATGGGATCTCATGGGAACAGAAGGTTGCGGCGGTGGAATTAGGTTTTCTCTGTTTCTTCGATGTTTTTAGGGTACATGGGTATATATTGGAGGAAGGAGTACGTCGGTGGAGCAACGTGGGGCCCACGAGGCAGGGGCGCGCCCAGGTGGAGGGGGTGCGCCCCCACCCTCGTAGGCACCCCGTATCTCCTCTGCCTTGGTGCTCAAGTCTCTCGTGAAGATATCGTTCCAAAAATAACTCTCCCGAAGGTTTTATTCCGTTTGGACTCCGTTTGATATTCCTTTTCTGCAAAACCCTGAAATAGGCAAAAATAGCAATCTGGACTGGGCCTTTGGGTTAATAGGTTAGTCCTAAAAATAATATAAAAGTGTATAATAAAGCCCATTAAACATCCAAAACATCAAATATAATAGCATGGAATAATCAATAATTATAGATACGTTGGAGACGTATCAAGACACCGAGGAAGACTACTATATATCGACGGTGCATGTAGGCGGGAATTAAGCGAAGGGATGGTCTTATTGGATTCGGGGATATAGGGGAAGAGTGGGAGAGGGTAGCTACAAGGAGATTGTTAAGTGTGAGTGTGTGTTTTACCCATCCAGGCGGAAGTTATGTGCACACAAGAAGAGAACGATTCGATGTGGCGTTAGGGTTGAGGGTAATTAACTACGTATGGAGACTTAGAGACCTTCAACGTGCATGTGTGAGAGGTATACATGTATATGTGGGATGTGTGTGTGTGTGCACGCGCGCATGATCGAGATAAAAGAAAGTAGACATAAGTCATAAGCTAAGATCAACGACATGGGAGAGACGGATCGGTATGACAATATGCATGCATGCGAGAATGCAAGGAAGAAGGCCTGACAATTGAGCATGTGTTTTTGTCTTTAAGAGATAGTGGGGTGGGCTAGAGCATGCATCTCTCGCGAGCAGAGGGAGTGAGGCACAACGATTGTGCAAAAGAGATCAACCTATAAATGAAAGAAGGTTGATGGAGAAACAGATAAATAGAAAGATAAAGATGCTAGCTAGTGTGCGTTAGAGATAGGAGTCGAGTGGATCAGAAGGCTGAGTTATGGGTGTGGGTGTGAGAGAGCTGAAGAAAGGGTGCATGTGACTCACATACAAACAAATATTGGAGAGAAATGAGATCCCGAGAGATGGAGTTTTGTGTCTGTGAGAGAGAAAGATATTTCAAAACGAGAGTGATAGCTAGAGAAACATATGAGGGAACGCAAGATATCTCTAGGGAGAGAGAGTGTGTGTGAGCGACATACAAGAGAACAGTGGAGAAATATGAGATCCTGGGAGACAGAGTTTGTGTTTGTGTGTGAGAAAGAGATATTTAAGAGGAAGAGTCATAGGTTCTCATACCTAAGGAGCGAAAGACATCTCTGCATGAGAGGTGTGCGAGTGGCACACAGGGGAATAGTAGAGAGAAATGAGACCCCGGAAGACAAAGTTTTGTGTTTGTGTGAGAGAAAAAGATTCCACATGGAGAATCATAGTTCGAGACACATAGCAGGGAGTGAGATATACTTAGAGCGAGATAGAGTGATGAAGGTCGAGGGAGAGAGTACCGTCAGTGTGTTACGAGGATAAAAGATCATTGTCGACATACAGGTAGCACGAGAGATACCCGAGAGACGATGAACGCGTATAGGTCTACACAGATAGTCCTATATAAGCATGAGTGATAGTTATATGAGACGAATATCTAGATTAAATGGGATTCAAATATTTAAACTGGAGATCACGACATCGATAATATCACGCAAATTGGTGTATCAAACATGCATATTCATTTGAATTTGGGGACACGTGTAATGTTATATAGTTTATCAATATTGGTGATCCATAGATTCTTTAATTAGAAACAATGCATGGTTTATATGCAATTAATATCTAAACGGGATTACACTATATGTTGCGTGTGTGAAACACATTATACATGTTTGAGAAGTAAAAAAACCGCATGAAACACACATTAATTGGAGACAGTTAGCGAGGAATGCATACATTGGATTTCAACATAAAGTGGTTTCAAATATTTGAAAATCCAAATTGATGGATACAACCTATGAATCTGAGATCATGCCATTTGTAAACCATATTTATGTATAAAGGGTGTTGTTCTTTGAAAGTATATATAAAAAATGATTTATATAGAATTTTATTCCAATCGAAAATGGATCCCGCCCGGAAAAATAGAATACAAACAGGGTTCGAATTGAGTTGGCACGGTAAATGTGCACTCTGCAAAATTTGAACGGAGCGGGGAAAGTCGTAGTAACCGCCCGAAACCAAAATCTGCGAGATGGAAATTACTACTGCCTATCCCTGCCACGCAAAGCCTATCTGCTCGATTTCTGTAGGTTTCGATAGGGGTAGGTTTGTAATTTCACTCAAACGTGACATAACCGCCTCTCACCCAGATTCATACACGGTGGGCGCCAAAACATAGTTGTCCTCGGCCGAAATCGACTCCCTCCCCGATTCATACACGGTGGGCGCCAAAAACAAACTCTCGTCGGCAAATATTCGGTGTATGCGAGATTACCGTCCTATCCCCAACCGACTAATATTGTTGTGATGTAGGAAATTTGAAACGGGGGCTAAGTTTGTAAATTTCCTCGCATTTGAGACAAGCGCGTCCTGAAGACATGGTTCCCCCCTTCCTCTCCACCTCCGTTTCCCCATTCGTACTCCGTGGGCGCCAAAACACTCTCTCCACCCCAGCCTTCTCCGTCCGCCACCCCATCCACCGCCGTCCTCCTCCACCATGTCGGAGCTGATACCCCAACACCGCCGTCCATTACAAGAGATCGACCTCTCTCATCCACGGCTTCGGATCGAGATCATTGCATCCCGTCCTCTTGCTTCATCCCCGTCGTCGTCCACCTTGTCGGCGCCGCTCCTACGACCGTCTCGTCCACCGCGCCCTGCCGCCACCGTCTACCCTCCTAGATCTGCTTCCACGCCGCCGACAGCCATCGCTACCGCAGTGTGATGGCCTGGCTTATTAGGGATGATAGACTACTCATATCAATAAGGAATTCCTTCTTTTCCGGGAGCCCATTCGGATAGAACTCCAAAGTTAAGCGTGCTCAGCTTGGAGTAGTTTCGGGATGGGTGACCGACCGGGAAGTTGCTCCCGGGTGCGCACGAGTGAGGACAAAGTGCGCAGAAAAGACTAGTATTGATATGTGAGGCCAGTCTAGATCCCGCCAGGAGTAACGACCACCGGCGGGTGTGTCAGGGGCGTTACAAGTTGGTAATCAGAGCCGACCCTTGCGGTTACACGGATGTTTGCGGACAGTTTACAGTCATGTTGTGCATGACGTTTGTGACCCGTCGTGGCACACGGCATGGCACATGTGCTGTCCTGGAAGCACAGACGGTTGTGCCAAGAGGGAACGTTCCTGTGGCCCGACGAGGACGTCGGTTCCTCTGAGTGAGGGTGTATGTGATGGCCTGGCTTATTAGGGATGATAGACTACTCATATCAATAAGGATTTCCTTCTTTTCCGGGAGCCCATTCGGATAGAACTCCAAAGTTAAGCGTGCTCAGCTTGGAGTAGTTTCAGGATGGGTGACCGACCGGGAAGTTGCTCCGTCGTGGCACACGTTTGTGACCCGTCGTGGCACACGGCATGGCACATGTGCTGTCCTGGAAGCACAGACGGTTGTGCCAAGAGGGAACGTTCCTGTGGCCCGACGAGGACGTCGGTTCCTCTCAGTGAGGGTGTATGTGATGGCCTGGCTTATTAGGGATGATAGACTACTCATATCAATAAGGATTTCCTTCTTTTCCGGGAGCCCATTCGGATAGAACTCCAAAGTTAAGCGTGCTCAGCTTGGAGTAGTTTCAGGATGGGTGACCGACCGGGAAGTTGCTCCCGGGTGCGCACGAGTGAGGACAAAGTGGGCAGAAAAGACTAGTATTGATATGTGAGGCCAGTCTAAATCCCGCTAGGAGTAACGACCACCGGCGGGTGTGTCCGGGGCGTTACACGCAGCACCGTCAAATTCTCAGCAGCTGCATACACGGCACCGCACTAGAGGCGGTACTCTTTCGTATCTGCTCAACTTATTTATCGCAGCAAGAAAATAGATTGCCACTACTTTACTCTGATTTCTTGTCCATCACTTACTTGCTAGTTGAAAGCAAACATTGGTTACAAAGTTGCCTTTGTCTGGTTTGCACCTTCAGATCCGCCATGGCACGCTCAACACTATACTCCCAATGCTTATGGTTTTCGCCTTTTATATTCCACACTAGTTAAATCACAGTAGACTAAATTTCAAAATTGGGTCAGTCGATTTTTCAGAGCTCGCCGGTTCGCCGGTGCGAACGAAGGGGCTCGGTGGGGACTTTGGTTGTGGGGGGCGGTGGTGGGGCCTCGTCGAACGAAGAAAACTCGACGCGGGTGGGGCGGGGTGGGGGTGGGGGTGGCGGAGGAACATAGGCGGTGGGGGCCGATGGTCCGGACGGCGGCCCGTGCGGTGTTCTGTATGGGAAGAATCAGAGACGAGGAAGAAGAAGGGTTAGGAGACGTAGGATCTTCATCCAACCACCTGAAATGGTCGACTGACCCAAATGACAAAAGTCACGCGACTTGCATGCAGACATGCCTTTATATTCAGTACCATCATCGTACCTGCTTAGCACTGCTCCTGAATCCATCAAGCTAAACAACGTGCCACTCATATTCCAAACTTGTTGCTCAAGTACGAATCTTATATGATGCTGATATTACTAAAATAGATAACATTTAATTGGTCAGCTAATGTTCCTACTTTACTTTCAAAAAAGCACGTGCACCACATATAGAGAGACAGCAGGGAGTTGCTTTCTTAATGCGCTCTGGTTCATCGTGTGTGGGCACTACGCAACAAACATTTTATTATCCAAAATCTGCTTGCTCTTCTTTAGCATGTTCCTCTTCCGTTCTTCTTTAATAAGTACTCTCTCCGTTACTAAATACAAGTCTTTGTATAGATTCCACCATGGACTAATATGGAGCAAAATGAGTGAATCTACACTCTAAAATGTATCTGAATACATCTGTATGTGATCCATAGTGGAAATCTCTACCATGACTTATATTTTGGAACGGAGGGAGTATGATAGTAGTATAGTATGTTCCTTGTAGTGAAGATGAGCATGGACATTTGCAGTGTAGAGGTCTATACGGTCGGTTGGTATGGACAGTTTGAACTCTTCGGGCATCTTTGATTCGTAGGATTTTGTAAACATGGGAATAGGATTTGTAGTGGCCTGCCCACTTGAATTCTATAAGAATAGCAAGGAAATGCAGGGAGCTGTGTCGCCTTTGAGAGTTACACTGATATTAACAGTAACGCACCTTTAGTTGAAGAGAGATGGTATCCGAAGCCTTTCTAGCCGTACTGGCAATACTAGCACATATATTCCAGCAAGTTGCTTTGCTGATTTTACTCTGATGCTTACGGTTTTCCCGTTATATCTACACTATGATATGTGTAGCTGCTTTGTGTCGCACTAGCAGCAGTCCACTCTTGAAGCTAAACACCGCAATGACTTACAAATTTGGCACCAAGGCATTGAGTGCCATTCTGGATGCAATGAAACTCATACACTCCCCACCTGTTGACTCTTGTTCAGTATGATCCTAATGACTCTTGTTCAAAATTGCCACATATAGAGAGACAACATGGAATTGCATTTCTTTAGACGCTGTGATTCATCATGAGTAGGCAACCAACATTGTATGCAATTAAGCGGAACCTAAAGAATATGCTTCCTCTTCTGTTCTTTAACATGTTCCTCTTTTGTTATTCTGTATTTAGTATGTACAGTATGTTCCTTGTCTGGAAGGGGAGCAGGGACATCTGCAGTCAACAGCTAATAGAGCTGGCATGTACTTGATCGATAGGCTTTCAATTACTAGCGGCAATACAACACCGTATTTTCAAGCCAGTTCCACTTTCCCGATTTATATATCGTGGTTATGGTGTACCCCTTTTATGTACACTATGATATGCCTAGTTGTTGTGTGCTCTTGTTATCATGGTTTGGCAATAAACTCTCTATACAGTATATTTTGAACCTATCATCTACCAACTACCCTTACTTCTGGAGCCTATTTTTGTGTGTACTTGTGCCAGATTATATAAATGCACGCACCATATTATAGCACATATGAGCTCTCTCATCAAAATCCAGTGATAGCACACAAGTGTTTACAGGGGAGCCCCTATATTAGAATATCCTCTGCATTACAAAGATAATCTCACAACTATTTATGTTTTCATGGTTCTCAGATATTATACGTAATTACAGTGAATATCAGAATCCACGCATCAGAAGAATATTGTGGAACACTGCAATGACTTACAAAATTGGCACCAAGGCATTGAGTGCCATTCTGGATGCAATGAAACTCATACGCTCCCCACCTGTAAATTTGTGTTCAGAATATGATCCTAATGGCTATTCTAACCTCGAGGAGTTAAAGGCAGATGGCCTTTCATGTTCACCCATCAAGGTGCCTGCTCTAATTTGGCAAGGTTTTATTGATTGCGTGTATCTTGCATATGTTGTCTTGCATCTCTTCTACTTTGTTGCACCGCCATCTGCTTAGTTTCTCATCATATATGTCGAGATGCCATGCCCATCCATTATCAATACATATTCCATCTGTCACCATACCATGTTTTTCCACTCAAATGTTGTTCTTGTGCATCAGACATCAAAAAGGAAGAGGGTGGTTGCCGAACCTGAAGGAGCACCAGCAAAGTCCTTGAAAAACGTGGTTGTGCCGGAGAAATCAGACAGGACCCCACTTATATTGGATGTACAACCAGTGACACAAAACGTAGGACCGACTCCAGCAGACTGCACCCATACTTCACTGGCCACACCACTAGCCCCACCACACAGGACCTGCACTCCAGCAAAAGGTATGCCGATTTCAGCTACCATAGCACCAGCCGTACCACAGAAAAATCCCACTCCAGCAAAAAGTACAGCAAGTCCACCGGCCGAAGACCTATACCAACTGCAGAGACGGCCAATTCCTGCAGATTGGAACCCCATTCCAGTTATTCCCAGTTTAAAAGACAATGCTTTAAATGTTGTTAGGGACTACGTGCATATATTACCATCATTGGAAGATTATAGTCAAGACAAACACCATTTTCACATCTTTATGTCCCACTTACGTGTAAGTGCTATTATTCATGGTGATTATTTTCATATTTTCTGCTGATTGAACACATCAATGATTTACATTACATTGTTGTAAGTAGGCGAGGGTCCGTCTGGATAGTCATGACAAGCAAAGCTTGCGTGTGCTTTTCAAGGAAGCATTGCAGCAGTATTGGTGTTACCTGAGGAAATCACACTTTGATGGCAAGTCTATAAACTAATTTCTGGTGAAGTCTCTTGTGCTAAATTTAGAAGACATTGAATGGAAAAACCTTATTATGCACTGGTCTCGTTTCGAGGATGAGGTATTGTCTATGATATCGCTTAACAATTTGAACTTCTACTTTTCCGCATGTGCCTTACGGATCTTTTTTGCAGGAAATCTGCTCGAAAAAGAATTTCAGTTTGAAAAGAACGACATGATATCGCAAATATGTTGTCCGCTGCTTTGCTCTTGTTAGTGCCTGTTGTCCTGTATCACTGTACTTGCATACATACCTGGTTCATTATGTGACAGCAGTATGCATGATAGCTTGCTTATCAATTGTTCGCTCCAAATTATCTGATATGTATGAATGGTTACATTAGTGTAGAATACATCCAATGCCAATGAATTTTTTTAGCTCTACATTGTTCTTGTAAGTACCTGCTGTCCTTTATCAGTGTAGTTATATTGATGATGGGCCTCGAACCCCTCATTGGTTACCCCAAGTGGAAGGTGTAAGATGCAGTAAGTAGAAGTGTTTTCCCCTAGCAAAGATGCCAAGGATCGAATCCCGAGAGACTCCTAGGTTCAACAAGAAGGTGTCAATTGCTAACGGCGCAATTAGCAATCAACGTGGACCTGCACACAGATACAAATAACTTTGCTCCCAGCGAGTACAGAGAGGTTGTCAATCTCTCTGGCCTTGTAGTTCACAAAGGGTTAAAAGCAATATGATAGTAGTGATAGATAGTGTTTTGCAATAGTAAGTAAATAGCGATAAGTAAATAGTGGATGTGATCAATGATGGTAATATGGACCGGAGTCTCATGATGTTCACTAGTGATGTCTCTCTCCCAAAAGACGATAAAACAGCTATGTGAGGTGAACAAATTACAGCTAGGCAATTGACAGGACCACGAACGCAAACCAATGCTGATTACATTGCAAGAAAGGTTGAGGTTCAAAGCATGGGCGGTACGCCAAAGTAAGTAGACCGAAATCCATCAATATCTACTACTAATCATCCACCTTGAGATATCTATCCAGAACATCTCGCTGGTATTAAGTTACGAGTCCCACCCATAGTGTAAACTCAATGCAACAGACAACTGCATTAAAAGAACTTTGCGTAAAGTAAACAATCCTTGCACCCGCGGGCACAAGCACCGTTGTTTTCCCCCTTGTGGCAACAGCACATCCCCTAGACTCATGTTTCTGTCACTCAAGCTAGTCATCGAGGGGCATGAACCCACAATCGAGCATAACGTTCCCTCTTGGAGTCACTACCTATTACTCGGCCAAAGCAATAAATAACAACGGAGAACATGCAAGAATTACATATGAACTAAAATATAAAAGAGGTGAATCAAATATATTACTCAAGATCAATCTGAACAGAATCTCATAATCCATCGGATCCCAGCAAACTCAACATAGCAATAGCATAAGGATTACATAGGTGCCTCGATCATGTAGGGCAGCTCACGAGGACTAATTAGTGAAGCACAAGAACGGGAGGAGAACATCACATAGCTACTGGTCATGGACTCATGGTCCAAGGGAGACTACTCACGAGTCATCCGGGAGGCGTCCATGGTGGTGGAGAAGCTCCCGGTGGTGATCCTCCCCTCCGGCAGGGTGCCGGGAAGAGTTCTTCTGGTGCTTCCGATCTTGGAAGCGGCGGCGGCGGCGGAACAGAGATGGGATCGCGAAAAGAAGTCCTGTTCTGAGGGTTACGGAGGACCCTTTAAATATATGCCAAAGTAGGACACCAGGGGAGCCTCGGGGGGCCCAGGCACCCCCCCGGCGCGGCCCAGGGGGGGGGCGCCCACAGGGCGCCTGGAGCCCCTGTGCCCCCCCCCCAGGCTGCCCTTCGGACGCAGTGTTGTTTCCGGTTCGCTGATTTTTTATATAATTTTTCTGGATTTTTCTGGGCAGTTCTCGAAACGTGAAAACCTGAAATACAAAAACAGCCGAAAACAGAAACTGGCACTGGGGTGCACTGGATTAGTAAGTTAGTCCAAATATGATCAAAAGTGTATGGAAGTGTATGAATATCATAGCAATATCACCCAAAAGTGGCATGGAGCAAGCAGAAATTATAGATACGTTTTGGACGTATCAACATCCCCAAGCTTAATTCATGCTCGTCCTCGAGTAGGTAAATGATAACAAGAATAATTTCTGTGGTGACATGCTATTAACCATATAGGACTTTCTCATAGTCATATGACAAAAGCTTACTGAGACAATGATTCTAAAGTAATTAAGTTGTCTCAAGAGAAAATCACAAATGACTGAAAGTTTTACAACATGAATAGTGATGCAAAACATAAATGCAAGAGCACCTTCAAGGTTTAAGTGATGACTAGATACAATCATTTCAGAATAAACGATATCACAATCATGCAAAAGACAATGCTACTTTGGGACAATGCACATTACACTCAGAATGACAATCATGCTCTCAGTAGCTGGTGCTTCAACATAAAGGTAAAAGAAAGGTTAAGTGCTAGAGCTTTTTATTTTGAAAACATTGAAGCAATTGTGTCAACGGTAGTAGTACTTCATATGTGTCATGCATAAAACATCTTATAAGTTGCAAGCCTCATGCATCGAATACCAATAGTGCTCGCTCCTTGTCCTAATTAGCTCGGATCCCCATGGGTTATCATTGCATTGCATATGTTTTAACCAAGTGTCACAAAGGGGTACCTCTATGCCACCTGTACAAAGGTCCAAGGAGATAAATCGCATTTGATTTCTCGTTTTTGATAGATCTCAACTTGAGGACATCCATACCGGGACAACATAGAAAATAGATGATGGACTCCTCTTTAATGCATAAGCATATTCTCATAAGAGATTGAGGATTAAGGTCCAAGCTAAAACTTCCACCATGATGCATGGCTTTGGTTGGCGGCCCAATGTTCTTCTCTAACAATATGCATATTAATTCAACCCACGGTAAATCACCGTTACTTCAGACAAGACGAACATGCATAGCAACTCACATGATATTCAACAAAAGTGTGACAGTTGATGGCGTCCCCAGAAACATGGTTACCGCTCAGCAAGCAACTTATAAGAAATAAGATACATAGGCAACATATTCTTTACCACAATAGTTTTTAGGCTACTTTCCCATGAGCTATGTATTGCATGTTTAGTTTGCTTAGTGCAGGTGGAGGTTAGCAAAAGACTGGGAGCGACCAACTAAGAGAGCAATGACGGTCATAATCATGCAGAGCGACAAAGCAATATTGAATCAGGCATGGTAGTTATATCGCTACTTAGAAACAAAAGATCATCAAGGCTTGACAGACTTTCTTTACAGTCTTGAATATGCATGAGCATACGCCAAGTCAATCAAAATAAATTCTCGAAGGAAGATATTACTAAACCATACCACATCATAGGCAAACAAACCAAGTTGGTATTCCAATAACACATTGGGAACCCCCCAGCTATTTGAGATTAACCATAAGAAAACCTGAACTACTAAGCACCATCATGAAAGTAGCATCTTTATCATAGACACATTAACCCATGCAACGGAAGCAAACTCTCTTAATAAGGTGAGCATGGTAATTAAAGAGAGTTCAAGCAACCAACTAAATAAAAGCTCTTGAAAAGATAAGCATGAATACTAAGAGCAGAGCACGATAGTAGCTATTAAAAGACAAAGAACACACACAGCATAGATAGACATGAAAATTCTATGTAATGTTCTAGGTAGAGGTGGAGCATGTTTCTCTCCCACATAAAGGAATGCTGGGTTCCAACTCGTTATGAAAAACTAAAAAGAAAACTAAAAGCAAGACACTCCAAGCATAGCACATAACATATGAAGTGATAAAAATATAGCGAAACGAAAGACGAACTGATAATGTTGATGGAGAAGGGGATGCACGGGGGCATCCCCAAGCTTAGACGCTTGAGTCTCCTTGAATATTTCTTGGGGGTGCACGGGGGCATCCCCAAGCTTGAGCGCTTGACACTCCTGAATCTTTTTATCATCTTCCCTCGCACACTTGAAAACTCCCTTCATACACAACTCATCATAATCTGATTAGCGAGGTTAGTAACCTTAATAAAATAATTATACCTTGCTGGAAATAAGGATATTCTTGAAGTTCTACTGTTTCTCAAGATTGCCAAAAGGTTTTTGCAAAGAAAAAACAAGTTCTTAATTTGCAAAGTGAAGGTAAGGCAAAACAGGACAGAATCTGTGAAAAACAGAACAGCAGGCAGTAATTTACCTGTTCGGGATACTTCTGCAACTCAAATCAAAAAACTCAGAACTGACGCACGAAATAAAATTATATAGAGAACGCTGTCGAAAAAATTCAGACCAAAAAGATGATCTGGTGATTTTATACGAATTTTTCTATCCAAGGACATAATCTGTTTCCTGGACAGCACCTCACAACTTTTGAACTTTCTAGCAATCAGAGGCTATACTTGGCACAAATATGAAAAGCAAAGATACAATAATGATGCTACAGCAGTAAACAACATCAAGACACAACAAAAGCAAAAAATTTATTCATGTGGGCTGCCTCCCAAAAGCGCTTTCTTTTATGCCTTTAAGCTAGGCATAATGCATAGATCAAGTTGTATCAATTGAACCATCATCAAGATCATCAAAAAGCTCTTCAATAATACAACTAGTCTTAAGAGGACTCTCAAATAAAGGCCTCATAGAGATACTTCTAGGTAGAAGACCAAAAGGATAAAAGTCAAGGGAAGATTCATTTATAAATTCATCAACGATAGGTGTTTCTTCCAAAGTCTTTACAGTTTCAACCCCTTTGGCAATAGGTGGATTGCTTTTAGAACGGGGAGCCTTTGGAACGTGAACGAACTTAGGCTCCCTCTTTGCCGGAGTTTCTACCTTTTCGGTTTTGATCGAGGAGAAAGTAGTTCCTAAGGTATCAAATATTTCCTCAATCTTGTCCATCCTAGAAGAGTCAGAATCATGGAATTTGACGGTCTCCAAAATTTTGAAAATTTTATGCATGGAGCTATCAAGTCTATTCAAATTCCCTTGGATCTTACGATCCAACTCATTCATCTTATTAGTGCTTGGCAAATCTAGCTCTATTTTTTCAAGTTTTTTCATAATGTGAGCTAGGGTGATGTCCTCTCGAATGCTAACAACAGGGGGACTCCCAACAAGATTTTCAATAATACTAAGAGACTCCCAAACTGGGGCCTCCAGGAAATTCCCATTGATAGCAGTATCTAGAATAAACCTATTCCAAGAAGTAATTCCAACATAAAAATTTCTAAGCAAGATAGTGGTAGGTTGCTTCTTGGTGGCTCTTTTTTGTGAATCATTAATTCTATACCAAGCATCTTTCAAACTTTCCCCACCTCTTTGTTTAAAGGTGAGAACTTCTGCCTCGTCAAAGACAAAAGGACCCGACATAATTACAACTAAAGAATAAGATAACTATTTTTGTGATTTTCGATAAAAAGGAACTAAAGCAAAAATGAAAGGTAAACTAACAAGACTAAAAAGCAAAGGTAAAAGATAGCATGCAACTCCCCTATCCTGAAGAGTGGAGTCCCCGGCAACGGCGCCAGAAAATACTCCTTGATGGGCCTCGAACCCCTCGTTGGTTACCCCAAGTGGAAGGTGTAAGATGCAGTAAGTAGAAGTGTTTTCCCCTAGCAAAGATGCCAAGGATCGAATCCCCAGAGACTCCTAGGTTCAACAAGAAGGTGTCAATTGCTAACGGCGCAATTAGCAATCAACGTGGACCTACACACAGATACAAATAACTTTTCTCCCAATGAGTACAGAGAGGTTGTCAATCTCTCCGGCCTTGTAGTTCACAAAGGGTTAAAAGCAATATGATAGTAGTGATAGATAGTGTTTTGCAATAGTAAGTAAATAGCGATAAGTAAATAGTGGATGTGATCAATGATGGTAATATGGACCGGAGTCTCATGATGTTCACTAGTGATGTCTCTCTCCCAAAAGATGATAAAACAGCTATGTGAGGTGAACAAATTACAGCTGGGCAATTGACAGGACCACGAACGCAAACCAATGCTGATTACATTGCAAAAAGGTTGAGGTTCAAAGCATGGGCGGTACGCCAAAGTAAGTAGACCGAAATCCATCAATATCTACTACTAATCATCCACCTTGAGATATCTATCCAGAACATATCGCTGGTATTAAGTTGCGAGTCCCACCCATAGTGTAAACTCAATGCAACAGACAACTGCATTAAAAGAACTTTGCGTAAAGTAAACAATCCTTGCACCCGCGGGCACAAGCACCGTTGTTTTCCCCCTTGTGGCAACAGCACATCCCCTAGACTCATGTTTATGTCACTCAAGCTAGTCATCGAGGGGCATGAACCCACAATCGAGCATAACGTTCCCTCTTGGAGTCACTACCTATTACTCGGCCAAAGCAATAAATAACAACGGAGAACATGCAAGAATTACTTATGAACTAAAATATAAAAGAGGTGAATCAAATATATTACTCAAGATCAATCTGAACATAATCTCATAATCCATCGGATCCCAGCAAACTCAACATAGCAACAGCATAAGGATTACATAGGTGCCTCGATCATGTAGGGCAGCTCACGAGGACTAATTAGTGAAGCACAAGAACGGGAGGAGAACATCACATAGCTACTGGTCATGGACTCATGGTCCAAGGGAGACTACTCACGAGTCATCCGGGAGGCGTCCAGGGTGGTGGAGAAGCTCCCGGTGGTGATCCTCCCCTCCGGCAGGGTGCCGGGAAGAGTTCTCCTGGTGCTCCCGATCTTGGAAGCGGCGGCGGCGGCGGAACAGAGATGGGATCGCGAAAAGAAGTCCTGTTCTGAGGGTTACGGAGGACCCTTTAAATATATGCCAAAGTAGGGCACCGGGGGAGCCTCGGGGGGCCCAGGCGCCCCCCCGGCGCGGCCCAGGGGGGGCACGCCCACAGGGCGCCTGGAGCCCCTGTGCCCCCCCCCAGGTTGCCCTTCGGACGCAGTGTTGTTTCCGGTTCGCTGATTTTTTATATAATTTTTCTGGATTTTTCTGGGCAGTTCTCGAAACGTGAAAACCTGAAATACAAAAACAGCCGAAAACAGAAACTGGCACTGGGGTGCACTGGATTAGTAAGTTAGTCCAAATATGATCAAAAGTGTATGGAAGTGTATGAATATCATAGCAATATCACCCAAAAGTGGCATGGAGCAAGCAGAAATTATAGATACGTTTTGGACGTATCAATTGACAGGTAGTTGTTCATGTACCGTCACTCTGCAGCTTATTTTCCTTTGCCCTCCATTTTCTACACATAAGATCTATATTTACTGTTACCATAAGGTTGGATAACACCGATGGTACTGAAGAAGTTTAGCTCTGCATTGCTCTTGGCTGTACCTTTTGCTTGTATCGTTGTACTTACATTTATAGCTACTTGGTTAAGTAGCATCACTCTTCATCTTATCTTAAATATTCTCCATTTTTTCTTATATTGTCACATATATATTTACTCTTAACAAAATGTAGAATAAAGGCAATGCTTATGAAGAAGATTTTGTGGTAAACTTCTTGAATTGCCCCCCTCCCCATCAGCATGGACAAGGGCTTTATAGAGCCTCCTTCACCAATAATGTAAGTTTGTCCTTCTCAAGCCTTCAAACTTTGTTGTGTATATTTGGTTAGGCATGACTGCAACAGCTGTTTATTTTTGGTGTTTGCATCAAATTGCATGTTTAAAGTTTATTATGTACTCCAGTTCATAAACAAAAGTTTGTCCTTCTCAATTTAAATTTTCAGTTGTGCAACCAAGTTCCTTCTTCATACCATGTAAATTAAACTATACAGAGCAAGTGATCTTATTTTGCCAATCTGAAATGGGATAAATTGATAGCACACTAACCATTGATACTTATGAGTTCTTGATCTGTAATCTAGTGGTGTCGGGAAGCTGCCAACTCCTTCACAATGTCATTTCCTGCCATGTCTTGACCTGAACAATACCATATTGTGTTAATGCTATTTTAAACTGTGTCACTTTATTCGCCAGTAAGAAATGTGATGAATTGTCAGCACTGATACTTATATGTGCAAAACCTGTCATCTGTCTGCTTGTTTATCTTTCAGAGTGAGGAGGATATAAGTGTCAAACAAGTGCAGTCTCACCAGCTTGCTCAGCTGCTTGCGCTGCAGCTCCCGAGCAGGGCTAACCTTTCTTGAACTCTATTGAAGTGTTGTCGGTTTTGTATATTATTTTGTCAGCGTGTTTAGTTGCACTGGTGGCGATCTTTGATGTCGAGTGTATGTAATGTGCTATCTGCTTGTGCTTTATTATCATAGTGGCGAACTTTGATGCCCAGTGGATGTAATATGCCGTAATTTCTTTATTGTATAGTCTAGGTTTTTTTCTTATTCACGATGCTGCAGTTATTTTACTGTATATATATCATGTCTTAGCAGTAAACCGGCCAAACCGTAAAATTACGGTACATAATCGGGCCGTCATGCAAATCACCATGTATGATCCGCATCATGGGCCCCGTCATCTTGGTCCGTTAACAGGCAAATGTAAACTGGCCCACTAGTAGATTCGGGCCTTTAATAGGCCGAGTAAACCGCCGACCCTATTTTCCCAAGAAAACTCAATGGGCCTTTAGGAGGCTGAAAAGTAGGTTGGGCCTGAAACGTGCCGAACAGCTCACGGGCCAGCAGCAGGCCGAAATAGACCCCGGCCCATGAATGTGCAAATCAAATCATGGGCTTATAACAGGCCAAAATTGTATCGGTCCTTGTTTGGCCCAATCAGATTATCGGCTGCGAGCAAGCCGGGTGCAAACCGGGCCGTAGTTAGGCCCAACTATATGACAGGCTTTTAACAGGCCGAAATTAATATAGGGCTGAAATGTTAAATGGGCCCTTAATAGGTCGAAACTAATATCAGGCTGAATTACTAAATGGGCCTTTAGCAAGTGGGCCCAAAAGCATAGCGTCCAGTTGTCGGGCCGAATCTGATATGGGCCATAATTTAGCCCAAAGCCTCTAAAAGGGTCGAACCTGATCTGGGCCGTAATTTGGCCCAGAACGTGGTAGGCTTTTAACGGGTCGGATCTCATATGGGCCATTATTAGGCCCGGAACATGGCAGGCCATTAATGGACCGGATCAAATATGGGCCGGCATTTGGCCCAAAACATGGCAGCTAGTTAATGGGCCGGCCTACTAGGGTCCTCAAAATCTTGTGGGCCTACAGCTGGGCCGTCCCATTAATGTCGGCTTAATCTCGTGGGCCTTTAGTTGGGCCGGCCATTATGGTCCACAAAAATTTTGTGGGCCTTCACCTGAGCCGGCCCATAATGGCCCGCAAAAATCTTGTGGGCCTTTACCTGGGCCATCCCATTATGGCCCGCAAAATCTTGTGGGCCTTTAGCTAGGCCGGCCCATTATGGTCCGCAAAATCTTGTGGGCCTTTAGTTTGGCCGGCCCATTTAAACTTTATGGGCCACTTTTGGGCCGGTCCACGTGTTAAAATATCATAGGCGCATCTCGTCCATTGGATGAGTGAAACATGTGCCAACACGGAGCTGACACGTGTTTCCTACAGCCAATAATGATTTTACACGTGGATAATCCCCATTGGTCTGGAATGTTAACAGGTTATCGGATCCAAAACCGGACCCGGTAGCTTAACGGTGTTCCGTTATGGTGGATGCCACGTGTCGGTCACCCTTGACGAAAGCACTTCTGTGACGCGCGATTTATCGTCATGGAAGTGGACACTTCCGTGATGATAATTTTGGTAATGTCATGGAACACTTCTACAACAGCACAGGTATGACTATCTTGATTCTGTCATAAATTTGTCATGGATGTACATGCATGACAGAAAACGTGACCTACTGTGACAAACACGTATCATCACGGAAGTGTATTTTTTGTAGTGTTATTACTTCCCAATGCCTTCCCCTGGGCCCAAACAATGGTGAAGTGTCATGTAATCGATGTTCACATAACACCACTAGAGGAAAGACAACATACATCTCATCAAAATATCAAACGAATATCAAATTCACATGACTACTTATAACAAGACTTCTCCCATGTCCTCGGGAACAAACGTAACTACTCACAAATCATATTCATGTTCATAATCAGAGAGGTATTAATGTGCATAAAGGATCTGAACATATAATCTTTCACCGAATAAACCAACTAGCATCAATTACAAGGAGTAATCAACACTACTAGCAACCCACAAGTACCAATATGAGGTTTTGAGACAAAGATCGGATACAAGAGATGAACTAGGGTTTGAGAGGAGATGGTGCTGATGAAGATGTTGATGGAGATTGACCTCCTCCCGATGAGAGGATTGATGGTGATGACAATTGTGACGATTTCCCCCTCCCGGAGGGATGTTTCCCCGGCAGAACAGCTTCGCCGGAGCCCTAGATTGGTTCCGCCAAGGTTTCGCCTCGAGACGGCGGCGCTTCGTCCCGAAAGCTTCCTTCTGAATTTTTTTTCCAGGGCAAAAGACACCTTATACCAGAAGATGGGCATCGGGGGGCTTCCAGGTGGCCCACGAGGCAGGGGGCGCGCCCTCCACCCTCGTGGACAGTGGGTGGCCCCCCTCTGGTGCTTTCTTCACCCAATATTTTTAATATATTCCAAAACTGACTTTCGTGGAGTTTCAGGACTTTTGGAGTTGTGTAGAATAGGTCTCTGATATTCTCTCCTTTTCCAGCCCAGAATTCCAGCTGTCGGCATTCTCCCTCTTCATATAAACCTTGTAAAATAAAAGAGAAAAGGCATAAGTATTGTGACATAATGTGAAGTAATAGCCCATAATGCAATAAATATCGATATAAAAGCATGATGCAAAATGGACGTATCACATGTCTAGTTAGGAAATTTTGAAAGAGAAAGGTGTGACAGCTCCCGGGTGCCTAGGCACCCTCCATGAACAGTAAATTCAAAAAAATAGAACAAAGTCTGAAACTTTGCAACATCAAAGATGATCAACCTTTCTAGGTTCTAGCAAGTTTTCATGCAAATATCATGTAGAGAAAGGTGTACGAAGGAGTTTCAAATTTCAATGCTAAAAATGCTCAAAACTTCAAGCATTGAAAACTTTTTCGTGAGTAGAGCTCCTCGAATGGTTTTTTGACATGAAAACTTGCAAGCGCCTACAAAGTTTGATCGTCTTTAATGTTGCAAAGTTTCAGATATTTCTGAATTACTTTATATTTGTTTTGATTTTACTGTTCATAGAGGGTGCCTAGGCACCCGGGAGCTGAAAAACCATTCTCATTTTGAAAAGGTTTGGAAAGTTTTATTGTGAGGATAAAAAGACCAACGTGAGGAGATATGGTGGTGGGATGTGAGACGGAAATAAACCAGACGAAATATAACCAAACGAAAAAAAGTCGTGGACGCTATTCTACCAACTCAGACATTAGGAGTAGAGATACATGTAGTGAATTGTAGAAGAACAGACTGCAATTGACCCCAAAGCTTAGAATGGTGAATGTGATTTAAGGAAACTATGGGCAATTTAGAAATAGTTAGCTAAACAGTGGCAATGGTCGGGTAAATTTACTTTCAGCCAATGATTGTAGGCCATGCTATGCATCCGCCGGCTGATCTCAGCCAGGTCGCGAGCCGTCCGTTTTGGCGCAGCGCGCCTCCATCAGTGCAACACATGTCTTGCTACGGAATTATTTCTACAACATATGTCTTGTTGTAAAAAAAATCCCAACAAAAAAGACGTAGTCGCCGCCTCCTCCCCTTCAAAAAAACAGTTAGGGTTTTTGCCTCTCGCCGACACCGACGCAGGTTCGCCTCATCTTCGGTGGCCCTAGGCCCATGGAGGCGTGGTAGATCCTGCCAAGGGCCGGCGGGAGGACTTCATTTTTAGTCGTTTAGTTTTGTTAGGGTTTGTGTTCTGCTCAGGAAGGCGAACTGGCGGATGCTCCCTCAAGATGGAATAAAGATCTCCCCGCATGGCCCTCGTTCCGGCGGTGCATCTAGAATCGTTGCTGGGTGTGTGGAGGTGTGTATTCGGCGGATCTATCTTTGATGAATTTGCTCGGATCCGGTCGGTGTTTGTCTACGTTCGTGTGTCTTCGGATGGGATCCTTCCGATCTACATTATTCTTCATCCGCGACGGTTGTGACTCTGGTGCGCTGGTCCTATGGGGTCTTAGCACGATGATTTCCCGACTATCGATCACAACAAGTTGTGCCCGGCTCCGACGATGGAGGGACGATGACGACGGCGCGCCTTCGGCTTCGCTACAGTGCTTGTAGTCGTCGCTAGGTGGTCTACGGATCTGGATGTAATTTTTATTATTTTTATGCATGTTGTACTACAATGATTGAAGATGAATAGATCGAAAGATTTCCCGCAAAAAATGTTTTATTGTTAAAAAATTACAGTTGAGGTCTTGTTGCGGAAAATTTCCGCAAGAGAGATTTTGTTGCAAAACATAGACCTGTCGTAGACCCTTGCAACATCGCATACGTTTCAGAAACACAGTCTGTTCTAGAAGCGCGTTTGACGAAGAGCAACATGTAGGCCCTCACTTGGACATGTGTCATGCAGGGAGGTGGCGGACGCGGCCGCTGTGATCCGTTCGGTGATGGTAAGCTTTTCCCAATAATTGTTGGGTAACTTAGCAAAGCTATCTAGTAATACGGTATTCGGATGCTTAAACTTATGCCCTATGTGTAGCCGATGATTTTAATTTTGTACTCCCTCCATTTACATATACAAGGCCACTATGAAATATACATTTTATATCTATACAAGGCCACCAACAGTAACCGATGCAAAATTAATAATATTTTCTCATACTAGCAACATATTTAATACTTGCGTGCATACAGTCATAATGACCGTCGGCTACTTACTCTACTCAGTTTCCTCGCAAATGAAAAGGAGAGCTGACTTACAAAGCAGACATTAAATTTTACATTAGTAGCTATAATCTGAGTTTATGGTCTTGTATATAAAAATGGATGGAGTAATATCATTCGATGACTGGTTCTACGATTCGGACTGACAAAACTGCACTCTGGGTATATCCTGGATTTTTGTTTTCAAGGGGAAGTCGCAATGCCCCATTATTCTGGATGGAACGAGGTATGTGTGGAGCTATAGTGACGGTTGGATTGCTTGACCCCTTCTCTGACTGCTCAGTTACTGCGGATTGAAGCTAGGAGTAAGTAGCCTTGCAAACTTTACCCGCCGAATTTGCCCAGACACACTGCAGGCTTAGTTTGCAAGCCAGTGGTTTTACCCGGCTCACCACGTCCACGTCTGACTCATGAGGCGTGACAAATCTCTCCAAGATGCACCGGCGAAGTAGGTACAGACGCGTGATCGAATGTCGGATGAAGGTGTGCTGAATGTACGAGTCAAATACTCCTAAATAGACAGCGTACCAAAGCTTAACATCTAAAGTCGGATGTCTCAGCCGAGCCACATACCAGGACTCTGTCATACACCGGGCCGACACACTATCAGAGGCTGCCGCCGTCATCTTCCGCCGATCCATCTCCGGAGTAGGAATTGACACATCGACCTTGTCTGGCCTACCATCGACGTCATCACGGTGCCAGACAACGCCACCATCCTGCATGTATCTACACACACGCACCCATCGCCGAACCTCCATAGCGACATGTCGCCGGGATCCGCCGTCGGCCTTGCGGTAGATGTAACACCGCTACTCCTCTTGTCCCCTCCAGCCAGCACTTGCTCCAAAACGATGACCCCAGAAGGGACAACATCATCGAAGGTGCCATCATTGTTCGATCCGATAGACTCATATCTAGGGTTTCCCTCGGAGCATCACGAGTGGGGTGCCACGACCTGCAACAACGATGCCTCAAGAAGGGAACGATGTCATAGACGCCGCCATCGCCCGCCATGACCGAAGTCGGCGCGGTTTTCACTGGAAGTCACGTCCCCCGATGTCGCAGCTGGTTGGAGTCGAACGGAGCCTGGTTGTGGAGACGAGGTCCATCGTCGACACGCTGGCAGGGAGCCTCCAGCCGCCCCCTCGCCGGTCCTCCTCGTGCCACCGGCCGGCCAAGGCCATACCATGACGGATCTGGGCAGGACACCAAGATCCTCAGCCATCGATGCCAGCCATCTGCACGTGACGGATCTGGGCAGGACACCAGATCCGCAGCCATCAATGCCACCCATCTGCACGCAGCCGCCACCTCACTGAATGGAGCCCGCCACCGCCACCACCCAACCTCAGGTCACCACCGGCCATGGAGGCTTCGATCGCCACCGTGTAGCAGGGGCGCCGCCCTGACTGTTGCCCCGACCTCCCAACATGAAATGCCTCCTCCGCCTCATAGGGGATACCGCAGCGACCGCCCGCCCTGGATCCTATGGCGTGGGGCCCGCCGCCACCGCGGCCCTTGCCGGCGGTAGCGGCGGCTAAGGATGGAGAGGGGAGGCGTTTGCACCAACTAGGGATTCCACTTCCCGGCCTCTGCACCAACAACTAGGGGTGCATACAACCGTTTTAGTGTGAGTACCAACATAACCATTATGGTCTTCAAAAAATTTAAATGAGTATCAAGATATTTCTTGATGAGTGATTTCACCATACACCAAACTTAATCCTCAATAAATGCAGAAAAACCCTGGTACATCACCTGTCAATTCTAGAAATTGAACTCCGGTCGTTAGGCTGCACAACCGCATGTCCAACCACTGAGCCAAGGCTCTCTTTGCAATTGTTGGCTAACATAGCAAAGCTAGCGAGTGGTAATTGTGTAAAACATCCCATGACCTTTTCAATTTTGTATCAATTGACTGATTCTGCGGATCAGATTGACAAAACCGCACCCCGGCCGGATATATGCTCAGTTTGCGTTTTCAACGGCAGGGGAAGTCACAAGGGCCCATTTTCTGGATGAAATGAGGTACGTGTGGAGCTCTAGTGACGGTCGGATAACTTGACCTCGTCTCTGATTGCTCAGTTAATGCAGATCAAAGCTTATCGAGCTCCAAACTTATAGGCTCGTATTTCAAGCTTAAGTTGCAAGGCAGCGGCTTTACACGGTTCGGCGCGTCCACGTCGACCGGACGGCGACAAATCTCTCCAAGATGCACCGGCGAAGTAGGCATAAACGCGTGATCGACGTGCATGGTTGACGTGCCCGGAGAGGCTTTGAACGTTTCATGTAAAAAAAAACTCCGTCCGTGCATGTGCAGCCTCACGAGACGAGACATTGCAGGGAAAATCAACGGCACGGTTCGTTTACGCGAGATGGAGCCCTACGACGAGGAGGAGTCGTCGGAGAGAAATCAACCAACCAGCCAGCTCGGGTGCGTGCCAGCACGACGGTCACCGGTCAGTGTGGCCCTCGCCTCACGCACCGGCGTGGTAAAAACTTTCTGGGAAGCTGCCTCCCGCGGGGAAGCAGGCTGCTCTGCACTGCACTGCACGTTGGAGGTAGACTGTGAAAGTCTGAAAGAAGGAGACGCTACGCTGCTCTCTCGTGTCAAACTGGTTGAACCGATCGACAAGGGCGGGAAGGAACCGGTCCTGGTGAAGTGAATCATCCTCCCTCTCTTCTGCCATCTTTGGTTAATTGGTTTGATGCCTGTTGGTGCTGGAGTGTGGCTTTCGTTGACCCGGCAGGGCATGGAGATGTCTCGTTTTTTCTTCTGTGCGTCAGATGATGAAATGACATGGACTGACGGCGCTGAAGCTGTCAAACGCAGGAGTACGTACGTGGCGTGTGCCTCGCCGGATGGAGGAGTTCGATGGACGTGAGAAATGGTCGTCGGATTCCTGATTGGTGAGCAAGAAATGGGCTCACCACCACACATACACCATGTTTTTCTTAGGGCATGGTAGAGCAGAACAGCCTCCTGCGCAAGAAAACAGGGAGTTGAAACGACTTCTTCTCCAAGGTTATACTAGAACGTACGGATAGCAGCGTCACGTTCAGTTGTTAGCCATGACGTCTACAGCCAAATACAGTATATACACTAAACATACGGAGACCAATCACGCCGTTCCACCCCAAAAGCGAGTTTGCACTGCAGAAATCTACAGAATTACACAACAGAGCAGAACCGAATACTCTAGCACCTCTCACGGAAGGGCGATTAGCACCCAAAAAGAAAAGAAAACTAGGCCGTAGATGAAGAGGGGCGTGGTAAATTTTCCTTTACAACAAATATACATGTCCACCTCCATGGACTGAGCAAGATTCGTGACCCCTCGTGACAAGCGAATTGCTGGGCCGCCACATGCTGCTAGGATTCATCTTCACCTTCTCTGTGTACGACAGATGGAGCAGGCGCCTTCATCGCTATGTCGCCGTTGGTCGGCGAAGCGCCGGGAGGGGTTGCACCGGACGACCTCCGCGGAGCTGATGGGCTCTCCATGATGAAAATGGACTGACCAGCCGTGCCTGTGCTACCCCTGTACGGCGAGGCTGGAGTTGACTTGAAAAGCGGGTGACCGTCTTCACGGGCCAATGGGGACATGACACGCTGACTCTCCCCATTTACCTGCCCTCTGTATGACCTCTCCTCTGCAATGTCATAGTAATCAGCGGTCCTCACCTCCTGAGCAAGAGAGCATGAGCAGCAGAACAGCCACTGAAAACAGTCCGTGACATCGGGGTTACGGCAGCAGAAGGGGTTCCCAGGGAGGTTGAATCTCTTCCTCATCTGTATTCTCCAGAAGCCACCGTACAGTAAACCGAAGAAGCAAAGCGCAATGCCGGTGAGCCCCAGTGCTTCTCGCAGGGTTTCGTTGTTGATATTGACTGCTGCCAGGTTGAAGATGAAGAACGGAGCCAGGCAAAAGAGCAGGAATGTGGCAATGTGGACGTACATGTTGCCGAATCCAAGCCTCTGCACGTTCCACCCGAAAACACAGCAGCTGCAGAAAATGGACAAGTATGCAATAGTTATGCTGTCCCAGAAATCTGACAGTCCGCCGACCCACTCAGGTCTGCTCTCCACGAAACGGCGCTCTTCGCTTTGAAGAAAAGAGTATCTTCTCTCAAGTGACCTCCCTGAAGTTGCTGCGCTGGCTCCTTCAGTTGAGGTGACCCCAGCTTGTGCTTCTGGATCACCTCCTCCCAGTTCTGCATCATAATCCTTCCCAAGAGGACTGACAATGTTATACACACTGGCGAATAACGCAGCCCCAAATGCAAAAGAAATAGTCACGGCGACACCAAGAGGAGGCCTTTCAGATCTGCGGTATCCTATGTTGAGACCGCACAAGGCATACTGGGCAAAGCAGTTCAAATTAAGAAAGGCTACAACCACCATCATGTGCATCCACTCATTAGGCTTATATGTCCCATTTTTGCAGTATTCTTTCCTAAGCCTTAAAATGTCCTTTTGGTCCCATCGACACAAAAGCACAAAGTTATAGATCCGCATTGGGTGTTGGTAAAGGCACATCAGTGTGAATAATGCATTCAAAATTTGGTTGTTCACTTCAAACCAGGCGTCTCTTTCAGATTTGCTAGGCAAAGCATGATTCAGCATTCCAGTCATAACCATGAAGAGTATTGCACCAGATACAGAAACAACAGCGATCCAGACGAAAAGTGCCATGTTAAGAGGCTGCCTTATCCAATCCTTGCCCATCGCCCACAGATGGCCCCAGTTAATTTTCCTGATTAATCGAAAATGTTCGTGATTGTCATGGTTATCAGAATGGATTGAACGCGAAAAATCATCACGCTGAAGTGCAAGCTGTCGAAACTTGACTGAAGGAGAAGGGCCCAACTTCTTAAAGTGGGCACCACTAGAAAATCGATTCACAAAGTTCACAAACCCAGTCCGCTGATTTCCCTGTTTTGGAACATTTTGAGTGGAAAGATCGTTGACATCTGTGGCCACGGGATCATTTTCTGATGTTTTTGACTCTACTTGTTGAATATCAGCTTTGGCGTTTCCATTACCATTAGAGGCCATTTGGTTCAGCAGGAGTCTTCAGATAGTAGAAGCAGTCTTAACCTCCTTCAAATCTTCTTCACGGGCAAGCTATTTTACTACCGGACTTGAAGTTCCATGTTCCACAGGAACGGTTGCTGTATTGTAATCTGTATATGAACTGGGCATTGGCCACCAAATTCTGCACAAACAGAAACAGGTCCAAAAGAAAGCAGATGATCATTGCACAAATTTAGGCAAAAAGTTAGTACAAACTAATCCGTACATAAGCATCTCAAATTCAGACAAAAAGATAGACAAAGGTATAAGACTCTTATCATCTATTCTGGGAATTATTTGACAACTTGTACATAAGCATCTCAAATTTTCAATCAGACAATGCACCAATCACTGGCTATAGTTATACAGCAAAACCAAAGGGCATAAACCTGAAAATATGACCCTGAAGAATAAGAGGGGTCGATTGCCAACAGCACAGCCATGGTCCATCATTATTGGCATTGTCTATCTAAGCATAAAAATCAACACTCAAACCTCCATGAAATATGAATTGCTTTCCCAACAGATTTTTGTGCTACTATATAAAATGTCAGCTGCAAACAGCAACAACAAACAAATGCAGCAAGTAAGGCACCAAGCAGATATATCACAAGGCAGCTATTGATAGAGTTGAAGCAGCACAAAGAATGCACCATATTGAAGCATTGCTAAACACCACCCACATCATTCTATAATATTGCAGTTTTATGAGTGCAGCAGGTAGGTACCCCCAATGGCTGCAATCTACAGCTGTATCTAGAATTCTAGATGCTTTAAGTAGGTGTGTGGATACATATCTCCCAATAGCTTGTGTCTCTGTGATATCTTTGAGTTCATATTGTCGAATGCATTATGATCAATCCTAACATCTCAATCTCGTGTCATGCTTTTGGTACCGCTTACAATGGGAAAATCTTATAAAGCGCATGTTTCAACAGCCGTTGCTATCAAAACTCACACATAGTTTATCTATGTGCATCAACCGAAAGGTGTAACACAGCTAAATAACTCGTCCCTTGGATTTATTAGAACATCAGAATGAGTAAGACCAGACTGATACAAAGATGCTATACAACAGAGATAGCCAGAAGACGGACAGATGCCAGAAACACAGGGACGTCTAAACAATTTAGTGAGTGGGTGAATTGACAAAGGGAAATAGCTAGCTTGTGCATGCTCCTGAACCACAACAGGTCGAATGCTAAATAGTACTATCAGATAAGTCAATACTAGCACTAGTTCTTCAGCAAACGGACCTGGCTGCTACGGGTAGCTCCGCAGCGGCGCCAACGGCGTGCTCGGCTCGGGGTTGCCTAGCGGGGAAGGGGAGGCGGCGGGGGGCAGCACCAGCCTACTGCTAAGGCGAAAGCGGAAACCGTGGGAGCAAAGCAAACAAGCGCGGCCAAATCAGAGGGACGGCGCGTCCGAGTCACCCAGATCCATGAGGATGGGGGAGAAGCGCTCACCTGGCGCCCAAGCAAAGGCGCGGATCCTTGCCTTCCTCCCGCCGCCGCCGCCGTGTCGGCTAGGCTGGGAGAAGAGACAGCGCGGAGGGTTTGGTCTGGTGCAGCGCGGCGGGGACCCTGTGGCGTGCTCGTGGGGGATAGGGAGGTTGGGTTGGGACGCGTAGCCGCCGTGGGGAGGGAGAGGGAAGAGTCCACATGACGGACGGACGGACGGACGGCGCAGCCTTCTTTCCATTAGTTCCGCCGTTACGCGCACGCTTTGCTTTTCCGCTGGCTGCCTGTGACTGCGAGGCCCAGCCGCGGCACGGCGACGGCGAGGGTAACGGCGAGAAAAGGGCCGTTCAACGCCTGTCGTGGGAACACGCTCCTCCAGCGACGCCGCCGGGACGCGTAAGCCGCATTTTTCTCTCTGGGATTTTTTTGTTGGCTGTCTCTCTCTATCTGAGCTTTATGGATGGGTTAGGTGTAAACCGTTCAGCTGTTGCATTTCTTTCGGTTATATTACGAAGTCCTGTGCATGCAGTACGTCTCCAAAGTTTGATCATGACGGGGGGTGTACCGGTGATGGAACCCATGAATCTAGCAGTTCTGCGGTTACTGGTTGAGATTGTTGGTACATTCTGTTCGAGATCGGTTTGATTCGTACAAATTATAATTCTAGGTCGGCTGACGATATCGTCTATTTCTGTGTGCAAAAGCTTTTAGAGAGAAAGCAAAAAACCGGACAATAATTACAACCAATAACATAGGCCACAATGGCCGAACCATACAAGGAACAATGGCCAAACGATACAAGGGACTAACATAGGCCACAATGACCGTCCATTGTGGACGCGGGACGTGCTCGCCGTGCGAAGAACAAGGTGCAAGAGGTCAGGACGGCGCTCTAGGCCGAGGAGGCCGAGTCGCACACCACCTAGCTGGCGCCGCAACCCCGGCCCGTCCACGTCTATCGTGGACCTCACCTCGACAGGCAACGTCCAGCTCGTGAGCTCTGACAAGGAATAGGACATGGGAGACAGCGACGCCTTGTGTCCCATGTAGGCCAGTCCTTCTCCCATGTGAAGGAAATATGCCCTAGAGGCAATAATAAAGATGTTATTTGTATTTTCTTATATCATGATAAATGTCTTTTATTCATGCTAGAATTGTATTAGCCGGAAACTTGATACATGTGTGAATACATAGACAAAATAGTATGTCCCTAGTATGCCTCTACTAGACTAGCTCATTGATCAAAGATAGCTATGTTTCCTAGCCATAGACATGAGTTATCATTTGATCAACGGGATCACATCATTATGAGAACTAGATCATGGATGGCACGCGTTGCCGTGCCGGTTCATTTTGAAAATAAAATGGTAGGAATTGCACATATATTTGTATATGTTTATTTCTTAAGTAATCATAGAGTTGATTATTCCTTAGTAATAGCATCTAGTTGAGAAAGCCCATATGCTTCCATTTGATGTCCTTACTTCGAATACACAAGTTCCCTCGGACACAATTTAATATCCGATGACCTTTTAACCCAAAAAATCAAAAGAAATACAACATTGCTAAGGTAATTCATGGCTCATGATTGAACTGCCCGCTTACTTGGTTCTTCAGCGTCACTTTCCTCGAGAGCATCCAATAGTTTCACTTATTCTGAGCAATCAGTGTAGCATTTCCAAGCGTATTGAAATTGATGGTTGACTCAGGTAAGCCTGCACACACAAAACAACTTTGAAACTAATACTTTTGGCAGTCAAATCGTGAGAACTATTATTTTCCATTTTCCACATGAATATTTTAGCAAGGATAAACCTCCCATTGACCGTTGAGGCTGACCTTGCAGCTAAAATATAGATCACCTACTCCCTCCGTTCCTAAATATTTGTCTTTCTAGGCATTTCAACAAGTAACTACATACGAAGCAAAATAAGTGAATCTACACTCTAAAACATGTCTACATGCATCCGTATGTTGCAACCATTTGAAATGTCTAGAAAGACAAATATTTAGGAACGGAGGGAGTAGATGACAACGATATGAATTTTCATGGCCAACACTGAGATACAATGTTATGGACATATAGTCACGTGTAACAAGAGCATGTGGGTGGAGAAAATAAAGATGTGTATTGCTGCGGCCATCCATCTTGCTGATAGAATGGTAGAAATATTAGAGGCAAGGTGACACGGCAGGGCATCTTACCAATAGAACCAGGCGAGAAATCCTAAGAATAAGAACCAAGAAAGCAAGTTCTCAACATTGCACGCAACTAATTTACATATAGCACGGTCCAGGTTTACCATAACTCTCTAATTCACATTTCAGTACACATGCTAGGATAGGAGAGTATCAACATGTGTAGAGCTGCCGAAAAGATGTCAGCCAACATCTTATATATCGTACATAAAACTTGCATAAAATGTTCAAACTGACTCTAACCGATAGCGAGCTATCAGAAAGAAGGTAGGCACAATTATTTAATAGTGTTTGCTGATCCAGAAAAGCAAAAGGAACTCTCCATGGAGCATACACTATCTGCTTTCAGCTAGCCAAAATATCATCCATGTTGGAATGGAAGCATTAAACAGTCAAGTAAATGCAAACATGGGTTCCTGAACAACAACTGTAGATGTAGATCACTTCAAGCATTAAACTTGCATGAATCCCGATAAAGTGTACCAACTGTTTATTCTAAAATATAATGTAAGGAAAAGACCATCCTAGAAATGAAGGCCCATGAAATATTGAACAAGCACTCATCTAAAGGTCTTAAGAATCAAGGGGACCTTCATTCCAAATAATAATGCATGTTCTGTTACCTTGCATTCAACTTATTATTGTTTCCTACAAATAGGGAAAGAACCATAAAATTTACATATAGTATTAACTCTTTCATTCACTTGAAAGGATGAAACAAAAAGATTATATCCAAGGTAAGAATCATTTCTGGTATCTCATGGGCAAGACAGGTAAAACATTACGGACTAACTGCAAGGGAGGAATCGAAAATTTATTACAAAATGGCCAACCTGTTCATATATCTTAACCTGTATTGCTCCTCGGACTTTACTCTCTAACTGTCCTTTTATTTATTTATGTATTCTGAACACCTTGCAGCTTGCACTTCTAGATGCCCTGAATATGATATACGTGTAGGTAACATGAACCTAAGCGGAAAGAGATTGCAGAATGGAAGGATTCCGGTAAGAAGACAATTTTCGTTGACACTAAAGACAAGAATAATTTTTTGATAACTAAGGGCAGCTAGCTCGAACGTTTCTGGTCTACGTGTTGGCAATATCAAATTTCCCTATCGTTTGTGATGATACTTCCATAAAGAACACAAACTCAACCTTCCATGTCATACATTTATTTTCAAGGATACCATCCCTTAATTGAAAAAAGGGTTCCATAGAGAATAAATTAGGGGGCTAACACTGCTAGTATGATCTTTTTTTAAATCCCAAATTAGATGAACTTCGTACACTGGTAAACCCATATCTTTAGGATATAATTGATAGATTAAGCACTGGGTGTATGAGACGACATGCTTTTCATACCTCGAAGAAGCTGCAGTGTAGTTGCACTTTCGGTCAATGCAAAAATAACTGATTTTTGTTGGGCCCAGATTCTTGTTGCACGTTTTGATGACATGAACAACCTCCTGATGCTAGCCTTAATAGTGAAACAATGGACTTTATATTTTCTTCCGAAATAGAATCACAATCAGTCCAGGACGTCTGTATGGAGATGAGTTGGGTAAGAAATCATAGGAACTCTGTACAGATTACAAGATTATCATTTGAATCAATGAAATTCAGTTACTCGAGTTTGAAAACTTCCTTGTGATGTACAAAATTGGTCGGTGTAGATTAACAAACCTGTCCAGCAAAACGATGCACGCCCTGGCCAAAACTTCCCTGATGTCCGCGAGTACCTACGGAGGGTGCTCGATCTGGCGATGTCATGCTCGAGGACTATATATCATAGGATCGGGAGATCAAGATGGCGATGGCGAACCCAAGGATTCGTACGAATAATCTGGTCCAGGCTGCAGCGGTGTAGTGCCTCCGCCGTCAGAAAGTGGACTCGTTTCTGCCACGAGGCAGAGTCCCTACCTACTGCATCTTCAAGGAAATACCGGAGAAGGAGGACATCGATGATTGGGCGAAGATGGAGGCTTCGTTCCACCATGAAGGGAGTACCGCGAGGGGCTGCAAGCCATACGGAATGGCATCGGTGGCGGCGCAACCTGTTTCGCCGATGAGAAGAGGAGAGATCTGGGATGGAAATTAAACGAGAGAAGAAAGGTCGGGGTGGAATGGGAGGAAAGGCCCGGTGCGTTAATTTTTTTTGAGGCCCTACACGAATGAGGGGGCTACATGCCCATTAGGCCCAACTTAACCATCGACACCCAAAAAAGTGACCAGAGTAGCGGCCCAGGACGGTTAACGATCCTTGTTAGCGAACGGAGCCAGATTAGACATGATTCACAGCTAATCTCACGGCTGAAAAGGCTCAAAAATGACGATAGGATGGCCGAGAACGCTGATGGTCTAAGAGGGCTGGAGACAAATGAGCTAACTATTGCACAGGTTCCCGTTCACCAGTATGATATGGATTCTCCTACTATAAAGTAGGAATCACTTATATACTAGTATAACATATGAATATGAATTTATCTTGTATTACGCCTCCACCAATTGATTAGTTTTTCTACCTCTTGTGTCATTTTACATATCACTGTATTGAGCAGATATATTTGCATTGGGTGATCTTTTTGTGAGATTAGTTTCAGTTCATCTCCTTCCAATTTATTTTTTGATTTTTGCACAATCATGATATTATTAAACTTTTCCATGATGTAGCACCAAATCGTGGATAATTGGGACACAAAATCTGAGCAGCAGTGTTCGCTGCTCAATTATCCACGCACTATAACCACTAAGTATCCAGACATTTATCATTTGATCCAGCACACTGAGATAAAAAAATCAATATAATAAGTAGCAGATGAAGTAGACACAGTCATACTTCCGTCATACAGTACGTGCAGGATATACGGAGTATATTGGAAGTGAGATGGGAGGACCACTATGGTGATAGAGAAGTGACGGTTGAAAAGATGAATTAAAATAAAGCAAGGATAGAGAGAACAAAGAAACGCACCAGGAACTTGTAGCGTCGATCTCGCAACATGAGTTGCGTATTGCCGGCGTAAACCTAGTGCCATGGATTCCAAGTAGCGCCACAGTGCCGGAATCAATAATTAAAAACGAGAGAAACTGTGTAAACATGGCCATAGCAGCGCCGCGTGCCCCTCTTTTGCTGAAACCTAGTGCCATGGATTTCAGGCGTGGCCTCAAGATTTTTTATTTTCGTCTCCCTTGTCATCAATGTCCACAATCTGCACCCGCAACTGTAGGAGTAGGGAAGGCAGGGGAAGAAAGCGAAGAAGCAGAAGGCGGACAGAACGACGAAGGCAGATGCAGCGGCAGTCAGTGCCCCCCAGTGGCAGTCGCGGCGAACCTAGGGCCGACGCTGTCGTAAAGGACAAAAGTTGATGTCATGAGGACTGACGACGGGGAGGGGAGGGGGCACGGAGGGGAGGATCTGCCGCCGCCGCGTAGTTAGGATTCAGGTCGTGGATGGGAGGGCAAGGGAGGGGCACAGATGGAGAAGGGGACGAGTCGTGTGGTGGAGGCATGGAGCGGTCGCCTAGCTTTAACGGATGACGACTAACGGGTCCGCCTACCTACATGCGACCCGAATTAACCAGAATATGCACATTTTGTTACAGGAGCAGCTGCCCAACCGATGACCCGCCCGACCCGCAACACTGCTCACCCATAAATCTATCTACTGCGGGAAGTGCGGCACATCGAATGGTCAGGAACGTTCAAAAGCTTGATCGGATGGCTGATCGGATGGCTGAAAACGCAGAATGCGTGAGAAGGCTCCTATGGTGCACAGTTATAATGTTTTTAAATGATGTGATGGACTAGACCCATCCGTTAGCATAGCACTATGATCGTTTAGTTTTACTGCTATTGCTTTCTTCATGACTTATACATGTTCCTATGACTATGAGATTATGCAACTCCCGAATACCGTAGGAACACCTTGTGTGCTATCAAACGTCACAACATAACTGGGTGATCATAAAGATGCTCTACAGATGTCTCCGAAAGTATTCGTGGTGTTGGCATAGATCAAGACTAGGATTTGTCACTCCGAGTGTCGGAGAGGTATCTCTGGGCCCTCTCGGTAACACACATCATAATAAGCCTTGCAAGCAAAAGACTAATGAGTTAGTCACGAGATAATGTATTACGGAACGAGTAAAGAGACTTGTCGGTAACGAGATTGAACTAGGTATAGAGATACCGACGATCGAATCTCGGGCAAGTAACATACCAATGATAAAAGGAACAACGTATGTTGTTATGCGGTTTGACCGATAAAGATCTTCGTAGAATATGTAGGAGCCAATATGAGCATCCAGGTTCCGCTATTGGTTATTGACCGGAGATGAGTCTCGGTCATGTCTACATAGTTCTCGAACCCGTAGGGTCCGCACGCTTAACGTTTGATGACGATCAGTATTATGAGTTTATGAGTTTTGATGTACTGAAGGTTGTTCGGAGTCCCGGATGAGATCACGGACATGACGAGGAGTCTCGGAATGTCCGAGACGTAAAGATTGATATATTGGACGACTATATTCGGACACCGGAAGTGTTCTGGAAAGTTTCGGAATTTACCGGAGTGCCGGGGTGGTTACCGGAACCCCCCGGGGGAATGATGGGCCCTGGTGGTGTTGGAAATATGACCTAGAGGCAATAATAAATTGGTTATTATTATATTTCCTTGTTCACGATAATCGTTTATTATCCATGCTGGAATTGTATTGAAAGGAAACTCAGATACATGTGTGGATACATAGACAAACACCATGTCCCTAGTGAGCCTCTAGACGACTAGCTCGTTGATCAATAGATGTTTACGGTTTCCTAACCATGGACATTGGATGTCGTTGATAACGGGATCACATCATTAGGAGAATGATGTGATGGACAAGACCCAATCCTAAGCCTAGCACAGATCGTGTAGTTCGTATGCTAAAGCTTTTCTATATGTCAAGTATCTTTTCCTTAGACCATGAGATTGTGCAACTCCCGGATACCGTAGGAATGCTTTGGGTGTACCAAACGTCACAACGTAACTGGGTGGCTATAAAGGTGCACTACAGGTATCTCCGAAAGTGTCTGTTGGGTTGGCACGAATCGAGACTGGGATTTGTCACTCTGTATGACGGAGAGGTATCTCTGGGCCCACTCGGTAGGACATCATCATAATGTGCACAATATGTGATCAAGGAGTTGATCACGGGATGATGTGTTACGGAACGAGTAAAGAGACTTGCCGGTAACGAGATTGAGCGAGGTATCGGTATACCGACGATCGAATCTCGGGCAAGTGCTATACCGATAGACAAAGGGAATCGTATACGGGATTGATTGAATCCTTGACATCGTGGTTCATCCGATGAGATCATCGTGGAACATGTGGGAGCCAACATGGGTATCCAGATCCCGCTGTTGGTTATTGGCCGGAGAGTTGTCTCGGTCATGACTACATGGTTCCCGAGCCCGTAGGGTCTACACACTTAAGGTTCGATGACGCTAGGGTTATAGGGAAAGTATGTACGCGGTTACCGAATGTTGTTCGGAGTCCCGGATGAGATCCCGGACGTCACGAGGAGTTCCGGAATGGTCCGGAGGTAAAGATTCATATATGGGAAGTCCCGTTCTGGTCACCGGAAAAGTTCCGGGTGCTATCGGTAATGTACCGGGACCACCGGGAGGGTCCCGAGGGTCCACCAGGTGGGGCCACCAGCCCCAGAAGGCTGCGTGGGCTAAGTGTGGGAGGGGACCAGCCCCAAGGGGGCTGGTGCGCCCCCCCACCAAGTCCCTAGGCGCATGGAGAGTGGAGGGGGGCAAACCCTAGGTCCAGATGGGCCTTAAGGCCCACCCTAGGGCGCCCCCTCTCTCTCCCCCCCTTTGGCCGCACCCTAGATGGGTTTCTAGGGCTGGCCGCACCCCTAGGGGTGGGAAACCCTAAAGGGGGCGCAGCCCTCCCTTCCCCCTATATATATGTGAGGTTTTGGGGCTGCTAGACACACGAGAACGTCTCCCTCTTGGCACAGCCCTACCCCTCTCCCTCCTCGTCTCTTGCAGCGCTTGGCGAAGCCCTGCTGGAGTCCCGCGCTCCTCCACCACCACCATGCCGTCGTGCTGCTGTTGGATGGAGTCTTCCCCAACCTCTCCCTCTCTCCTTGCTGGATCAAGGCGTGGGAGACGTCATCGGGCTGCACGTGTGTTGAACGCGGAGGCGCCGTTGTTCGGCGCTTAGATCGGAATCAACCGCGATCTGAATCGTAGCGAGTACGACTCCTTCATCCGCGTTCTAGCAACGCTTCCGCTTAGCGATCTACAAGGGTATGTAGATCCACTCTCCTTTATGCTCGTTGCTAGATTACTCCATAGATAGATCTTGGTGACGCGTAGGAAATTTTTTGATTTTCTGCTACGATCCCCAACAATGGTATCAGAGCTAGGTCTTTGCGTAGATGCAATCACGAGTAGAACACAAAGGAGTTTGTGGGCGTTGATGTTTAGATTGCTTCCCTCCTTGGTCTTTTCTTGATTTAGCGGTATTGTGGGATGAAGCGGCTCGGACCAACCTTACATGTCCTCGTACATGAGACCGGTTCCATCGACAGACATGTGACTTTTGTTGCATAAGATGGCTAGCGGGTGTCTGTCTCTCCCACCTTAGTTGAATCGGATTCGACAAAGGCGGTCCTTGTAGAAGGTTAAATAGCAACTTAAATGTCACCGTTGTGGCTTTGCGTAGGTAAGAAGCGTTCTTGCTAGATACCCATAGCAGCCACGTAAAACATGCAACAACAAATTAGAGGACGTCTAACTTGTTTTTGCAGGGTATGTTTGTGATATGATATGGCCAATGACATGATGAGATATATTTGATGTATGAGATGATCATGTTGTAATAGTTAATATCGACTTGCATGTCGATGTATACGGCAACCGGCAGGAGCCATAGGGTTGTCTTTAATTTTTGTATGACCTGCGTGTCAATCATTAAGCGCTATGTAATGCTTTACTTTATCGCTAAACGGTAGCAATAGTAGTAAGAGCATGGTGGGCGCGCGACAACCCCGATGGCGACACGATGATGGAGATCATGATGATGGGGATCATGGTGTTACGCCGGTGACGATGGAGATCATGCCGGTGCTTTGGAGATGGAGATCAAAAGCACGAGTTGATGGCCATATCATGTCACTTATGATTTGCATGTGATGTTAATCCTTTTATGCATCTTATTTTGCTTAGGACGACGGTAGCATTATAAGATGATCCCTCACTAAAATTTCAAGATAAAATTGTGTCCCCCCGAGTGTGCGCCGTTGCGAAGGTTCGTCGTTTCGAAGCACCACGTGATGATCGGGTGTGATAGACTCTACGTTCGCATACAACGGGTGCAAGCCAGTTTTGCACATGCAGAACACTCGGGTTAGACTTGACGAGCCTAGCATGTACAGACATGGCCTCGGAACACGGAAGACCGAAAGGTCGAGCATGAGTCATATAGTAGATATGATCAACATGAAGATGTTCACCATTGACACCACCTCATCTCACGTGATGATCGGACTTGGGTTGGTGGATTTGGATCATGTCACGCTCGGATGACCAGAGGGATGTCAATTTGAGTGGGAGTTATAAGTAATTTGATTAGTTAAACTCACTTATCATGAACAATAGTCTAAGTTGCCTTTGCAAATTATGTTGTAGACCAATAACTGCGTTGTAGCTCCCTGTTTAATACGATCCTAGAGAAAGACTAAGTTGAAAGATATTGTAAGCAATGATGCGGACTGGGTCCATAGTCCGAGGAGTGTCCTCACTGCTGCACAGAAAGCTTACGTCTTTGATGCACCGCTCGATGTGCAAACCCCTACAACGTTGTCTGTGGATGTTGTGAACACCTGAGAGACACGTCCTGATGACTACTTGATAGTTTAGTGCACCATACTTTACGGCTTAGAATCGGGATTCCAATGACGTTATGAACGCCATGGAACATATGAGATGTTCTAAGAGCTGAAATTGGGATTTCAGGCTCATGCCCGTGTTGAGAGGTATGAGACCTCTGACAAGTTCATTTGCCAAAAAGATGGAGGAGAATAGCTCAACTAGTGAGCATGTGCTCAGAATGTCTGGGTGCTAAAATCACTTGAACCAAGTGGGAGTTAATCTTCCAGGTGAGATAGTGGTTGACGGAATTCTCTAGACACTATCACCAAGCTACTAGAACTTCGTGATGAACTATGACATGCAAAGGATGGTGATCCCGGTGCTGTTAGCGGTTCTTAGTACCGCAAAAGTAGAAATCAAGGAGGAGCATCAAGTGTTGATGGTTTAACAAGACCACTGGTTTCAAAAGGGCAAGGGCTAGAAGGGAAACTTCATGGATGGCAAACCAGTTGTCACTCTGATGAAGGAACCCATGGTTAAACCCAAACCTCGAGACTAAGTGCTTCTATTGTACGGGGAACGGTCACATGATAGCGGAACTACCCCAAATACATGGTAGATATGATAGCTGGAAACTTCAACAAAGTATATTGTTATTAATGTGTACCTTACTAGTACTCCTTGTAGCACATGGGTATTGGATACCGGTTCAGTTGCTATTATTAGTGACTTGAAGCAAAAGCTACGGACTAAACAGAGACTAGCTAAGGGCGAGGTGACGATGTGTGTTGGAAGTGTTTCCAAGGTTGATAAGATCACCATCGCACACTTCCTCTATTTTCGAGATTAGTGTTGAACCTAGATAAATGTTATCAGGTGTCTACGTTGAGCATGAATATGATTAGATCATGTTCATCGCAATACGGTTATTCATTTAAGTTAGAGAATAATGGTTATTCTGTTTACATGAATAATACCGTTATGGTCATGCACCCAATGGTTCGTTGAATCTCGATCATAGTAATACACATGATGATAATATTAATGCCAAAAAGATGTAGAGTTAATTATGATAGTACCACTTTCTTGTGGCACTGCCGCTTAGGTCATTTTGGCATAAAATGCATGAAGAAACTCCATGCTGATGGACGTTTGGAGTCACTTGATTTTGAATCGCTTGACACATGCGAGCCATGCCTCATGGGCAGGATGACTGAGATCTCGTTTTCAGGTACAATGAAACGGGTAAGTGACTTATTGGAAATCATACATGCTGATGTATGTGATCCAATGAGAATTAAGGCGTGTGGTGGATATCGTTATTTTCTCATCTTCACTGACGATTTGAGTAGATATGGTATATTTACTTAATGAAGCAAAAGTCTGAAACGTTTGAAAGGTTCAAAAATTTCAGAGTGAAGATTAAGAATCATCATAACAAGAAGATCATGTTCCTACGATCTGATCAAGGGGATATTATCTAAATTATGAGTTTGGCAATCACTTAAGACATTGTGGAATTGTTTCGCAGTTGAAGTCCCCTGGAACACCACAGCATAATGGTGTGTCCGGACATCGTAATCGAACCTTATGAGATATGGTGCGATCTATGATGTATCTTACCAATCTACCGCTATTATTTTGAGGTTATGCATTAGAGACAGCTGCATTCACTTTATATAGGGCACCATCTAAGTCCGTTGAGACAACGCCGTATGAACTAAGGTTTGGCAAGAAACCAAAGTTGTCGTTTCTCAATGTTTGGGGCTGCGATGCTTACGGCTTCAGCCGGGAAAAGCTCGAACCCAAAGCGGACAAATACATCTTCATAGAATACCCAAAGGTAACATTTGGGTATACCTTCTATCTCAGACCCAAGGGCAAAAATGTTTGTCGTTAAGAACGGGTCCTTTCTCGAGAAGGAGTTTCCCTCGAAAGAATTGAGTGGGAGGAAGATAGAACTTGATAAGGTTGTCGAACCCTCACTTCAACCGGAGAGTAGTGCAACACAGAAAGATGTTTCTGTGGAACCTACGACAGTTGAAGAGGAAACTAATGATAGTGATCATGAAGCTCCAGATCAAGTTACTATCGATCCTCGTAGGTCGACAAGGATATGTACTACTCCTGAGTGGTACGGTAATCCTGTCTTAGAGGTCATGTTGTTGGAAAACGATGAACCTACGAACTATGGAGAAGCGATGGTGGGCCCATATTACGACAAATGTTTAGAAGCCGATAAATCCGAGATAGGATCCATGTATCAAAACAAAGTATGGACTTTGGTGGACTTGCCCTATGATCGGCAAGCCATTAAGACAAATGGATCTTTAAGAAGAAGACGGACATGGACGGTAATGTCACCGTCTATGAAGCTCGACTTGTGGCGAAGAGTTTTCCACAAGTTCAAGGAGTTGACTACGATGAGATTTTCTCACCCGTAGCGATGCTTAAGTCCGTCGGAATCATGTTAGCATTAGCTGCATTTATGAAATCTGGCAGATGGATGACAAAACAAGTTTCCTTACCAGTTTTCGTAAGGAAAGGTTGTATATGATACAATCAGAAAGGTTTTGTCGATCCTAAGGATGCTAAAAGATATGCTAGCTCCAGCGATCCTTCTATGGACTAGAGCAAGCATCTCGGAGTCGGAATATATGCTTTGATGGAGTGATCAAAGTTTTTGGGTATACAAAGTTTGTTAGAAACTTGTATTTGCAATAAAGTGAGTGGGAGCACTACAACATTTCTGATAAGTATATGTGAATGACATATGGTTGATCCGAAATGATGTTGAATTTCTGGAAAGCGTAAAGGGTTATTTGAAAGGAGTTTTTCAAAGGAAGACCTGGATAAAGTTGCTTACATAATTGGGCATCAAGATCTATAGAGATGGATCAAGACGCCTGATGATACTTTCAAAAGAACACACACCTTGGCATGATTTTGAAGGAGTTCAAAATAGATCAGTCAAAGAAGGAGTTCTTACCTGAGTTGTAAGGTGTGAAGTTGAGTAAGACTCAAAGCTTGACCACGGCAGAAGAAAGAGGAAGGACAAGGTCGTCCCCTATGCTTTTGTCATAGGCTCTATACGGTATGCCATGCTAAGTACCACACCTGATGTGTGCCTTGCCACATGTCTGGCAAGAGGGTACAAAGGTGATCTAGGAGTGGATCACTAGATAGTGGTCAAAATTATCCTTAGAGGAATAAGGAAATGTTTCTCGGTTATGGAGGTGATAAAGAGTTCGACGTAAAGAGTTACGTCGATGCAAGCTTAACACCTATCCGGATAACTCTAAGTGGAGATACCGGATACGTATAATGGAGCAACAGTTTGGAATAGCTCCAAGTGGAACGTGGTAGCAGCATCTACGATATGACATAAAGTTTTGCGAAGTACATAGGGATCTGAATATTGCAGACCCGTTGACTACAACCTCTCTCACGAGCATAACATGATCAAACCCAGAACTCATTGAGTGTTAATCACATATTGATGTGAACTAGATTACTGACTCTAGTAAACTCTTTGGATGTTGGTCACATGATGATGTGACCTGTGAGTGTTAATCACATGGCGATGTGAACTAGATTATTGACTCTAGTGCAAGTGGGAGACTGTTGGAAATATGCCCTAGAGGCAATAATAAATTGGTTATTATTATATTTCCTTGTTCACGATAATCGTTTATTATCCATGCTGGAATTGTATTGAAAGGAAACTCAGATACATGTGTGGATACATAGACAAACACCATGTCCCTAGTGAGCCTCTAGACGACTAGCTCGTTGATCAATAGATGGTTACGGTTTCCTAACCATGGACATTGGATGTCGTTGATAACGGGATCACATCATTAGGAGAATGATGTGATGGACAAGACCCAATCCTAAGCCTAGCACAGATCGTGTAGTTCGTATGCTAAAGCTTTTCTATATGTCAAGTATCTTTTCCTTAGACCATGAGATTGTGCAACTCCCGGATACCGTAGAAATGCTTTGGGTGTACCAAACGTCACAACGTAACTGGGTGGCTATAAAGGTGCACTACAGGTATCTCCGAAAGTGTCTGTTGGGTTGGCACGAATCGAGACTGGGATTTGTCACTCCGTATGACGGAGAGGTATCTCTGGGCCCACTCGGTAGGACATCATCATAATGTGCACAATATGTGATCAAGGAGTTGATCACGGGATGATGTGTTACGGAACGAGTAAAGAGACTTGCCGGTAACGAGATTGAGCGAGGTATCGGTATACCGACGATCGAATCTCGGGCAAGTGCTATACCGATAGACAAAGGGAATCGTATACGGGATTGATTGAATCCTTGACATCGTGGTTCATCCGATGAGATCATCGTGGAACATGTGGGAGCCAACATGGGTATCCAGATCCCGCTGTTGGTTATTGGCCGGAGAGTTGTCTCGGTCATGACTACATGGTTCCCGAGCCCGTAGGGTCTACACACTTAAGGTTCGATGACGCTAGGGTTATAGGGAAAGTATGTACGCGGTTACCGAATGTTGTTCGGAGTCCCGGATGAGATCCCGGACGTCACGAGGAGTTCCGGAATGGTCCGGAGGTAAAGATTCATATATGGGAAGTCCCGTTCTGGTCACCGGAAAAGTTCCGGGTGCTATCGGTAATGTACCGGGACCACCGGGAGGGTCCCGGGGGTCCACCAGGTGGGGCCACCAGCCCCAGAAGGCTGCGTGGGCTAAGTGTGGGAGGGGACCAGCCCCAAGGGGGCTGGTGCGCCCCCCCACCAAGTCCCTAGGCGCATGGAGAGTGGAGGGGGGCAAACCCTAGGTCCAGATGGGCCTTAAGGCCCACCCTAGGGCGCCCCCTCTCTCTCCCCCCCCTTTGGCCGCACCCTAGATGGGTTTCTAGGGCTGGCCGCACCCCTAGGGGTGGGAAACCCTAAAGGGGGCGCAGCCCTCCCTTCCCCCTATATATATGTGAGGTTTTGGGGCTGCTAGACACACGAGAACGTCTCCCTCTTGGCACAGCCCTACCCCTCTCCCTCCTCGTCTCTTGCAGCGCTTGGCGAAGCCCTGCTGGAGTCCCGCGCTCCTCCACCACCACCATGCCGTCGTGCTGCTGTTGGATGGAGTCTTCCCCAACCTCTCCCTCTCTCCTTGCTGGATCAAGGCGTGGGAGACGTCATCGGGCTGCACGTGTGTTGAACGCGGAGGCGCCGTTGTTCGGCGCTTAGATTGGAATCAACCGCGATCTGAATCGCAGCGAGTACGACTCCTTCATCCGCGTTCTAGCAACGCTTCCGCTTAGCGATCTACAAGGGTATGTAGATCCACTCTCCTTTATGCTCGTTGCTAGATTACTCCATAGATAGATCTTGGTGACGCGTAGGAAAAATTTTGATTTTCTGCTACGATCCCCAACAGGTGGGCCATTGGGGAGAGAGAGGGCAGCAGCCAGGAGGTGGCGCGCCCCCTCCCTAGGGGCAGTCCGAATAGGACTAGGGGAGGGGGGCGCGGCCCCTCTTTCCCTCTCCCTCTCCCTCTCCTTCCTTCCCCCTTGCAATCCTATTCCTAGTAGGATTGCCTCTCTAGCCGCACCATAGAGGGCCGGCCGGCCTCCCCCCTTGCTCCTTTATATACGGGGGCAGGGGGCACCCAAAGACACACAAGTTGAATTGTTTTAGCCGTGTGCGGTGCCCCCCTCCACAGAAACACACCTCGGTCATACCGTTGCAGTGCTTAGGCGAAGCCCTGCACCGGTAGATACATCATATCCGTCACCACGCCGTCGTGCTGACGGAACTCTCCCGTGAAATTGAACTAGATCAAGAGCTCGTGGGACGTCATCAAGCTGAACGTGTGCTGAACGCGGAGGTGCCGTGCGTTCGGTGCTTGATCGGTTGGATCGCGAAGAAGTTCGACTACATCAACTGCGTCACTTGACGCTTCTGCTCTCGGTCTACGAGGGTATGTAGACACACTCTCCCCTCTCGTTGCTATGCATCTAGTAGATAGATCTTGCGTGATCGTAGGAAAATTTTAAAATACTACGTTCCCCAAAAGTGGCATCATGAGCCAGGTCTATGCGTAGATGATATGCACGAGTAGAACACAATGAGTTGTGGTCGATACTAGTCATACTGCTTACCAGCATGTCATACTTTGCTTCGGCGGTATTGTGAGATGAAGCGGCACGAACCGACATTACGCGTACACTTACGCGAGACTGGTTTCACCGTTATGAGCACTCGTTGCTTAAAGGTGACTGGCGGGTGTCTGTCTCTCTCACTTTAGCTGAATCAAGTGTGGCTACGCCCGGTCATTGTGAAGGTTAAAACAACACATACTTGACGAAACATCGTTGTGGTTTTTGTACGCGTAGGTAAGAATGGTTCTTGCTAAGCCTGTAGCAGCCACGTAAAACTTGCAACAACAAAGTAGAGAACGTCTAACTTGTTTTTGCAGGGCATGTTGTGATGTGATATGGTCAAGACATGATGAGATATACGGTTTTGTATGAGATGATCATGTTTTGTAATGTTATCGGCAACTGGCAGGAGCCATATGGTTGTCGCTTTATTGTATGAAATGCAATCGCCATGTAATTGCTTTACTTTATCACTAAGCGGTAGCGATAGTCGTAGAAGCAATAGTTGGCGAGACGACAACGATGCTACGATGGAGATCAAGGTATCGCGCCGGTGACGAAGGTGATCATGACGGTGCTTTGGAGATGGAGATCAAAAGCACAAGATGATGATGGCCATATCATGTCACATATTTTGATTGCATGTGATGTTTATCTTATTATGCTTCTTATTTTGCTTAGAACGACGGTAGCATTATAAGATGATCCCTTACTAAATTTCAAGGTATAAGTGTTCTCCCTGAGTATGCACCGTTGCGAAAGTTCGTCGTGCCGAGACACCACGTGATGATCGGGTGTGATAAGCTCTACGTTCAAATACAACGGGTGTAAGCCAGTTTTGCACACGCAGAATACTCGGGTTAAACTTGACGAGCCTAGCATATGCAGATATGGCCTCGGAACACTGGAAACCGAAAGGTCGAGCGTGAATCATATAGTAGATATGATCAACATAAGATGTTCACCATTGAAACTACTCCATCTCACGTGATGATCGGACATGGTTTAGTTGATTTGGATCACGTGATCATTTAGATGACCGGAGGGATGTCTATCTAAGTGGGAGTTCTTTAAGTAATTTGATTAAATTGAACTTTAATTTATCATGAACTTAGTCCTGATAGTTTTTGCATATCTATGTTGTCGAGGATCAATGGCCCGTGCTACCGTTCCTTTGAATTTTAATGCATTCCTAGAGAAAGCTAAGTTGAAAGATGATGGTAGCAATTACACGGACTGGGTCCGTAACTTGAGGATTATCCTCATTGCTGCACAGAAGAATTATGTCCTTGAAGCACCGCTAGGTGACAAGCCCCCTCCTGCTAATGTAGACGCTTTGAACGTCTGGCAGACGCGGTCTGATGACTACACGATAGTTCAGTGTGCCATGCTTTACGGCTTAGAACCGGGACTTCAACGACGTTTTGAACGTCATGGACCATATGAGATGTTCCAAGAGTTGAAGTTAATATTTCAATAAAATGCCCGGATTGAGAAATATGAGATTTCCAATAAGTTCTACAGCTGCAAGATGGAGGAGAATAGTTCTATCAGTGAACACTTGCTCAGAATGTCTGGGTACTACAATCATATGACTCAACTTGGTTGCAAAGTTGACGAGGATAGTGTTATTGATAGAGTTCTTCAATCACTGCCACCAAGCTATAAAGGCTTCGTGATGAACTATAATATGCAAGGGATGCAAAAGACAATTCTCGAGCTCTCCGCAATGCTCAAGGCTGCGGAGGTAGAAATCAAAAAGGAGCATCAAGTGTTGATGGTTAACAAGACCACTAGTTTCAAGAAAAAGGGCAAGGGAAAGAAAGGAAACTTCAAGAAGAATAGCAAGACAGTTGCTATTCCCGCGAAGAAACCCAAGTCTGGAGCCAAGCCTGAAACTGAGTGCTTCTACTGCAAAGGGACTGGACACTGGAAGCGGAACTGCCCCAAGTATTTGGCGGATAAGAAGGATGGCAAGGTGAACAAAGGTATATGTGATATACATGTTATTGTTGTGTACCTTACTAATGCTCATAGTAGTACCTGGGTATTTGATACCGATTTGGTTGCTAATATTTGTAACTCGAAACAGGGACTACGGATTAAACGAAGATTGGCTAAGGACGAGGTGACGATGCGCGTGGGAAATGGTTCCAAAGTCGATTTCATCGCCGTCGGCACGCTACCTCTACATCTACCTTCGGGATTAGTTTTAGACCTAAATAATTGTTATTTGGTGCCAGCGTTGAGCATAAACATTATATCTGGATCTTGTTTGTTGCGAGACGGTTATTCATTTAAATCAGAGAATAATGATTGTTCTAGTTTTATGAATAATATCTTTTATGGTCATGCACCCTTGAAGAGTGGTCTATTCTTATTGGATCTCGATTGTAGTGATACACATATTCATAATATTGAAGCCAAAAGATGCAAGGTTAATAATGATAGTGCAACTTATTTGTGGCACTGCCGTTTAGGTCATATTGGTGTAAAGCGCATGAAGAAACTCCATAGTGATGGACTTTTGGAATCACTTGATTATGAATCACTTGGTGCTTGCGAACCATGCCTCATGGGCAAGATGACTAAAACTCTGTTCTTCGGAACTATGGAGCGAGCAACAGATTTGTTGGAAATCATACATACTGATGTATGTGGGCCAATGAGTGTTGAAGCTCGCGGCGGGTATCGTTATTTTCTGACCTTCACTGACGATTTAAGCAGATATGGGTATATCTACTTAATGAAGCACAAGTCTGAAACATTTGAAAAGTTCAAAGAATTTCAGAGTGAAGTAGAGAATCATCGTAACAAGAAAAAAAAGTTTCTACGATCTGATCATGGAGGAGAATATTTGAGTTACGAGTTTGGTCTTCATTTGAAACAATGTGGAATAGTTTCACAACTCACGCCACCCGGAACACCATAGCGTAATGGTGGGTCCGAACATCGTAACCTACTTTATTGGATATGGTGCGATCTATGATGTCTCTTTCTGATTTACCGCTATCGTTTTGGGGTTATGCTTTAGAGACAGCTGCATTCACGTTAAATAGGGCACCATCTAAACCCCTTGAGACGACACCTTATGAACTATGGTTTGGCAAGAAACCAAAGTTGTCGTTTCTTAAAGTTTGGGGCTGCGATGCTTATGTGAAAAAGCTTCAACCTGATAAGCTCGAACCCAACTCGGAGAAATGTGTCTTCATAGGATACCCAAAAGAGACTGTTGGGTACACCTTCTATCACAGATCCGAAGGCAAGATATTCGTTGCTAAGAATGGATCCTTTCTAGAGAAGGAGTTTCTCTCGAAAGAAGTGAGTGGGAGGAAAGTAGAACTTGATGAGGTAATTGTACCTTCTCCTGAATTGGAAAGTAGCATCACAGAAAATTGTTCCAGCGATTCCTACACCAATCAGTGAGGAAGCTAATGATGATGATCATGAAACTTCAGATCAAGTTTCTGCTGAACGTCGTAGATCAACCAGAGTACGTTCCGCACCAGAGTGGTACGGCAACCCAGTTCTGGAAGTCATGTTACTAGACCATGATGAACCTACGAACTATGAGGAATCGATGATGAGCCCAGATTCCGCAAAATGGCTTGAGGCCATGAAATCTGACATGGGATCCATGTATGAGAACAAAGTGTGGACTTTGGTTGACTTGCCCGATGATCGGGAAGCCATCGAAAATAAATGGATCTTCAAGAGGAAGACCGACGCAGACGGTAATATTACTGTTTACAAAGCTCGACTTGTTGCGAAAGGGTTTCGACAAGTTCAAGGAGTTGACTACGATGAGACTTTCTCACCTGTAGCGATGCTTAAGTCTGTCCGAATCATGTTAGCAATTGCCGCATTTTATGATTATGAAATTTGGCAAATGGATGTCAAAACTGCATTCCTAAATGGGTATCTCAAAGAAGAGTTGTATATGATGCAACCAAAAGGTTTTGTCGATCCAAAAGGTGCTAACAAAGTATGCAAGCTCCAGCGATCCATCTATGGACTGGTGCAAGCATCTCGGAGTTGGAATATACGCTTTGATGAGGTAATCAAAGCATATGGTTTTATACAGACTTTTGGAGAAGCCTGTATTTACAAGAAAGTGAGTGGGAGCTCTGTAGCATTTCTAATATTATATGTGGATGACATATTGTTGATTGGAAATGATATAGAATTTCTGGATAGCATAATAGGATACTTGAATAAGAGTTTTTCAATGAAAGACCTCGGTGAAGCTGCTTATATATTAGGCATCAAAATCTATAGAGATAGATCAAGACGCTTAATTGGACTTTCACAAAGCACATACCTTGATAAAGTTTTGAAGAAGTTCAAAATGGATCAGTCAAAGAAAGGGTTCTTGCCTGTGTTACAAGGTATGAAGTTGAGTAAGACTCAATGCCCGACCACTGCAGAAGATAGAGAGAAAATGAAAGTCATTCCCTATGCCTCGGCCATAGGATCTATCATGTATGCAATACTGTGTACCAGACCTGATGTGTGCCTTGCTATAAGTCTAGCAGGGAGGTACCAAAGTAATCCAGGAGTGGATCACTGGACAGCGGTCAAGAACATCCTGAAATACCTGAAAAGGGCAAAGGATATGTTTCTCGTATATGGAGGTGACAAAGAGCTCGTCGTAAACGGTTACACCGATTCTAGCTTTGACACTGATCCAGATGACTCTAAGTCACAAACCGGATATGTATTTTTATTGAACGGTGGAGCTATCAGTTGGTGCAGTTCCAAGCAGAGCGTCGTGGCGGGATCTACGTGTGAAGCGGAATACATAGCTGCTTCGGAAGCAGCAAATGAAGGAGTCTGGATGAAGGAGTTCATATCCGATCTAGGTGTAATACGTAGTGCATCGGGTCCAATGAAAATCTTTTGTGACAACACTGGAGCAATAGCCTTGGCGAAGGAATCCAGGTTTCACAAGAGAACAAAGCACATCAAAAGACGCTTCAATTCCATCCGCGATCTAGTCAAGGAGGGAGGCATAGAGATTTGCAAGATACATACGGATCTGAATGTTGCAGACACGTTGACTAAGCCTCTTCCAGGGGCAAAACATGATCAGCACCAGGACTCCATTGGTGTGAGGATCATCACTTTGTAATCTAGATTATCGACTCTAGTTCAAGTGGGAGACTGAAGGAAATATGCCCTAGAGGCAATAATAAAGATGTTATTTGTATTTCCTTATATCATGATAAATGTCTTTTATTCATGCTAGAATTGTATTAACCGAAAACTTGATACATGTGTGAATACATAGACAAAATAGTATGTCCCTAGTATGCCTCTACTAGACTAGCTCATTGATCAAAGATGACTATGTTTCCTAGCCATAGACATGAGTTGTCATTTGATCAAAGGGATCACATCATTATGAGAATGATGTGATGGACTAGACCCATCCGTTAGCATAGCACTATGATCGTTTAGTTTTACTGCTATTGCTTTCTTCACGACTTATACATGCTCCTATGACTATGAGATTATGCAACTCCCGAATATCGTAGGAACACCTTGTGTGCTATCAAACATCACAACGTAACTGGGTGATCATAAAGATGCTCTACAGATGTCTCCGAAAGTATTCGTGGTGTTGGCATAGATCAAGACTAGGATTTGTCACTCCGAGTGTCGGAGAGGTATCTCTGGGCCCTCTCGGTAACACACATCATAATAAGCCTTGCAAGCAAAAGACTAATGAGTTAGTCACGAGATGATGTATTACGGAATGAGTAAAGAGACTTGTCGGTAACGAGATTGAACTAGGTATAGAGATACCGACGATCGAATCTCGGGCAAGTAACATACCGATGATAAAAGGAACAACGTATGTTGTTATGCGGTTTGACCGATAAAGATCTTCGTAGAATATGTAGGAGCCAATATGAGCATCCAGGTTCCGCTATTGGTTATTGACCGGAGATGAGTCTCGGTCATGTCTACATAGTTCTCGAACCCGTAGGGTCCGCACGCTTAACGTTTGATGACGATCAGTATTATGAGTTTATGAGTTTTGATGTACTGAAGGTTGTTCGGAGTCCCAGATGAGATCACAGACATGACGAGGAGTCTCGGAATGTCCGAGACGTAAAGATTGATATATTGGATGACTATATTCGGACACCGGAAGTGTTCTGGAAAGTTTCGAAATTTACCGGAGTGCCGGGGGGGTTACCGGAACCCCCCGGGGGAATGATGGGCCCTGGTGGGCCATAGGGGAGAGAGAGGGCAGCAGCCAGGAGGTGGCGCGTCCCCTCCCTAGGGGCAGTCCGAATAGGACTAGGGGAGGTGGGCGCGGCCCCTCTTTCCCTCTCCCTCTCCCTCTCCTTCCTTCCCCCTCTCGTTCTTGGTGGACTCCTACTAGGAATAGGATTGCCTCTCTAGCCGCACCATAGAGGGCCGGCCGGCCTCCCCCCTTGCTCCTTTATATACGGGGGCAGGGGGCACCCAAAGCCACACAAGTTGAATTGTTTTAGCCGTGTGCAGTGCCCCCCTTCACAGAAACACACATCGGTCATACCGTTGCAGTGCTTAGGCGAAGCCCTGCACCGATAGATACATCATATCCGTTACCACGCCGTCGTGCTGACAAAACTCTCCCGTGAAGCTGAACTGGATCAAGAGCTCGTGGGACGTCATCAAGCTGAACGTGTGCTGAACGCGGAGGTGCCATACGTTCGGTGCTTGATCAGTTGGATCGCGAAGAAGTTCGACTACATCAACCGCGTCACTTGACGCTTCCGCTCCCGGTCTACGAGGGTACGTAGACACACTCTCCCCTCTCGTTGCTATGCATCTAGTAGATAGATCTTGCGTGATGATGGCTTCTCGCCCCTCGTTGGTTACCCCAAGTGGAAGGTTGAGATGTAGCGTAGCGGCAAATTTCCCTTGGCAAAGATACCAAGGATCGAATCCCGTGAGACTCCGAGGGTCGACAAGTAGGTGTCAACGGCGCCAGAAACTTAGCGGTTGACGAGACCTGCACACAGATACATATAACTTTTCTCCTAACGAGTACAGAGAGGTTGTCAATCCCTCCGGCCTTGTTGTTTACAAAGGATCAAACACAAGAGATAATAATGATAGCTATGACTGCAACTAGGAAATAAAAACATGAAGTAAATAGAAGGTGTGATCAGCGTTGGTAATATGGACCAGGGTCCCATGATATTCACTAGTGATGTCTCTCTCCCAAAAGACGATAAAACAACAAAGCGAGGTAAACAAATTACAGCAGGGCAATTGACAGGATTATGTGCGCAAACCAATGCTAACTATGCTGCAAAGAAAGGCAGAGGCTCAAAAGCATGGGCGGTACGCCAAGGCAAGTAGACCGAAATCCATCTGCATGTACTACTAATCATCCACCTTGAGATATCTATCCAGAACATCTTGCTGGTATTAAGTTGCGAATCCCACCCAAAGTGTAAACTCAAAGCAACAAACAACTGCATTAAAAGAACTTTGCGTAAAGTAAACAATTCTTGCACCCGCAAGTACAAGCACCGTTGGTTTCTCCCTTGTGGCAACAACACATCCCCTAGACTCATGTTTCTGTCACTCAAGCTAGTCATCAGGGGGCATGAACCCACAATCAAGCATAACGCTCCCTCTTGGAGTTACTACCTACTACTTGGCCAAAGCAATAAACATCAACGGAGAACATGCAAGAATTACTCAAGAACAAAGATATAAAAGAGGTGAATCAAATATATTACTCAAACACAATCTGAACATAGTCTCATAATCCATCAGATCCCAGCAAACTCAGCAAAGCAACAGCAGAAAGATTACATATGTGCCTCGATCATGTAGGGCAGCTCACGAGGTCTAAACCATGAAGAGCAAAGAGGGGAGGAGAACATCACGTAGCTACTGATCATGGACCCATGGTCCAAGGTGGACTACTCACGACTCATCCGGGAAGCGTCCATGGTGGTGGAGAAGCTCCCGGTGGTGGTTCTCCCCTCCGGCAGGGTGCCGGGAAGAGTTCTCCTGATGCTCCCGATCTTGGAAGTGCTGCGGCGGCGGAACAGAGGCGAGATCGCGAAAAAGGGTTCTGTCCTCGAGGGTTTCGGGACGAGAGGGATATATAGGCGAAGGGGGGCAGCCAGAGGCGGAGCAGGGGCCCCAGGCGCCCCCCTGGCGCGGTGATACGTCCAAAATGCATCACTATTTTGTATCATAATTCATCTTTATTCATTGATATATTTCACATTATGATGATGTTCTTATGTTGTTTTGGTCTATTTTACACAGTTTGCAACTTTCCGGTGCCGGAACAGCAGACGCAGGATTCAGCAGGAAAAAGTGGATACTGAGTTGCTGAAGAAGAACACCTCTAAATTACCTGAAAATCGACGGGAGGTATTTTTCAGACGAATAACGAAGACACGCAAAAGGGGAGTCAGAGGGGGGCCACAGGGTGCCCAGGCGGCCTGGGGGCACGCCCCCCTTGGCCGCGCCGGGGGGGCGCCTGGAGCCCCTGGCCCACCTCTGGTCGCCCCCTTTTGCATATATGTGATGGGCCTCGAACCCCTCGTTGGTTACCCCAAGTGGAAGGTGTAAGATGCAGTAAGTAGAAGTGTTTTCCCCTAGCAAAGATGCCAAGGATCGATTCCCCAGAGACTCCTAGGTTCAACAAGTAGGTGTCAATTGCTACAGCGCCAGATTAGTAGCAACCAACATGGACCTGCACACAGATACAAATAACTTTGCTCCCAACGAGTACAGAGAGGTTGTCAATCCCTCCGGCCTTGTAGTTCACAAAGGATTAAAAGCAGTGATAGTAGTGATAGATAGTTTTTGCAATAGTAAATAATAACGGAAAGTAAATAGTGGATGTGATCAATGATGGTAATATGGACCGGAGTCTCATGATGTTCACTAGTGATGTCTCTCTCCCAAAAGACGATAAAACAGCTATGTGAGGTAAACAAATTATAGCTGGGCAATTGACAGGACCACAAACGCAAACCAATGCTGACTACATTGCAAGAAAGGTTGAGGTTCAAAGCATGGGCGGTACGCCAAAGTAAGTAGACCGAAATCCATCAATATCTACTACTAATCATCCACCTTGAGATATCTATCCAGAACATCTCGCTGGTATTAAGTTGCGAGTCCCACCCATAGTGTAAACTCAATGCAACAGACAACTGCATTAAAAGAACTTTGCGTAAAGTAAACAATCCTTGCACCCGCGGGAACAAGCACCGTTGTTTTCCCCCTTGTGGCAACAGCACATCCCCTAGACTCATGTTTCTGTCACTCAAGCTAGTCATCGAGGGGCATGAACCCACAATCGAGCATAACGTTCCCTCTTGGAGTCACTACCTACTACTCGGCCAAAGCAATAAATAACAACGGAGAACATGCAAGAATTACTTATGAACTAAAATATAAAAGAGGTGAATCAAATATATTACTCAAGATCAATCTGAACATAATCTCATAATCCATCGGATCCCAGCAAACTCAACATAGCAACAGCATAAGGATTACATAGGTGCCTCGATCATGTAGGGCAGCTCACGAGGACTAATTAGTGAAGCACAAGAACGGGAGGAGAACATCACATAGCTACTGATCATGGACTCATGGTCCAAGGGAGACTACTCACGAGTCATCCGGGAGGCGTCCATGGTGGTGGAGAAGCTCCCGGTGGTGATCCTCCCCTCCGGCAGGGTGCCGGGAAGAGTTCTCCTGGTGCTCCCGATCTTGGAAGCGGCGGCGGCGGCGGAACAGAGATGGGATCGCGAAAAGAAGTCCTGTTCTGAGGGTTACGGGGAACCCTTTAAATATATGCCAAAGTAGGGCACCGGGGGAGCCTCGGGGGGCCCAGGCGCCCCCCGGCGCGGCCCAGGGGGGGCGCGCCCACAGGGCGCCTGGATCCCCTGTGCCCCCCCCAGGCTGCCCTTCGGACGCAGTGTTGTTTCCGGTTCGCTGATTTTTTATATAATTTTTCTGGATTTTTCTGGGCAGTTCTCGAAACGTGAAAACCTGAAATACAAAAACAGCCGAAAACAGAAACTGGCACTGGGGTGCACTGGATTAGTAAGTTAGTCCAAATATGATCAAAAGTGTATGGAAGTGTATGAATATCATAGCAATATCACCCAAAAGTGGTATGGAGCAAGCAGAAATTATAGATACGTTTTGGACGTATCAACATCCCCAAGCTTAATTCCTGCTCGTCCTCGAGTAGGTAAATGATAACAAGAATAATTTCTGTGGTGACATGCTATTAACCATATAGGACTTTTTCATAGTCATATGACAAAAGCTTACTGAGACAATGAATCTATAGTAATTAAGTTGCCTCATGAGAAAATCACAAAGGACTGAAAGTTTTACAATATGATATTGAAACATCAAATAGATTTGTAATGAACATGATGTGCAAATATGATAAAGTGATATCTCGCTTGCCCCCTTTAGTGAAGCAAAACATAAATGCAGGGGCACCTCCAAGGTTTAAGTGATGACTAGATACAATGATTTCAGAATAAACGATATCACAATCATGCAAAAGACAATGCTACTTTGGGACAATGCACATTACACTCAGAATGACAATCATGCTCTCAGTAGTTGGTGCTTTAAAAGAAGCTGGAGACTCTCGAACCGTGGCTTTTGTTGGCAAGGTTGAAAACCCGTAATCGGAAACAAAGACAAAACATGTACCAGAGCTCTTGGTTTTAAAACAGAGGTAATAATTATTATTTTTTAGATCATGCATGTTTCGTTAACGAATGCTAGCAGATAACTCAATCACTTCTTGAGATGGACAAGTTTCGAGGAACGACTCCCGAATGAGGATGATCGCATCCTCTTAATCTCCTTTGTTTATCACTGCCAAAGTTTTCTGATTTCTCATGAACAAAGCGTGAAGGAGGGTTTGTTTGTTATATTATCTTTTTGAGCCGGGCGCACTCAATGCCAGTTCCTTCTCGTATTATGTGTTTGCACATTATACATGCAATCCCGGGGTGAAGCTTGTCCAACTTAAAAAGATTATGAATTAACCACTACTTCTTCATGAACTTACAACAGAGGCACAAAATAGGAATGCTTTTTTCTTTGAATGATTTCGAGATGGCACATGCAAGTCTCCGTTAGGAATGGCAGGTAAATACCATGTAGGAAGGTATGGTGGACTCATATGGCATAACTGGATTAAAAGGATGTGGATGCACAAGCAGTTAGTCCGCTTAGTACAGGCGAAGGTTAGCAAAAGACTAGGAGCGACCAACTAAGAGAGCAATGACGGTCATAATCATGCAGAACGACAAAGCAACATTGAATCAGGCATGGAAGTTATATCGCTACTTAGAAACAAAAGATCATCAAGGCTTGACAGACTTTCTTTACAGTCTTAAATATGCGTGAGCATACGCCAAGTCAATCAAAATAAATTCTTTGAAGGAAGATATTACTAAACCATACCACATCATAGGCAAACAAACCATGTTGGTACTCCAATAACACATTGGGAACCCCCCAGCTATTTGAGACTAACCATAAGAAAACATGAACTACTAAGCGCCATTATGCACGTAGCATCTTTATCATAGACATATCAACCAATGCAACGGAAGCAAACTCTCTTAATAAGATAAGCATGATAACTAAAGAGAGTTCAAGCAACCAACTAAGCGAAAGCTCTTTAAAAAGATAAGCATGAAAACTGAGAGCTGAACATGATAGTAGCTATTAAAAGACAAAGAACACACACAGCAAGGATAGACATGAAAATTCTATGTTTTGTTCTAGGTAGAAGTGGAGCGTGTTTCTGATGGGCCTCGAACCCCTCGTTGGATTACCCCAAGTGGAAGGTGTAAGATGCAGTAAGTAGAAGTGTTTTCCCTTAGCAAAGATGCCAAGGATCGAATCCCCAGAGACTCCTAGGTTCAACAGGTAGGTGTCAACTGCTAACGGCACAATTAGCAATCAACGTGGACCTGCACACAGATACAAATAACTTTGCTCCCAACGAGTACAGAGAGGTTGTCAATCTCTCCGGCCTTGTAGTTCACAAAGGGTTAAAAGCAATATGATAGTAGTGATAGATAGTAATTTGCAATAGTAAATAAAATAGCGGAAAGTAAATAGTGTATGTGATCAATGATAGTAATATGGACCGGAGTCACATGATGTTCACTAGCGATGTCTCTCTCCCAAAAGACGATAAAACAGCTATGCGAGGTAACAAATTACAGCTGGGCAATTGACAGGACCACGAACGCAAACCAATGCTGACTACATTGCAAGAAAGGTTGAGGTTCAAAGCATGGGCAGTACGCCAAAGTAAGTAGACCGAAATCCATCTGCATCTACTACTAATCATCCACCTTGAGATATCTATCCAGAACATCTCGCTGGTATTAAGTTGCGAGTCCCACCCATAGTGTAAACTCAATGCAACAGACAACTGCATTAAAAGAACTTTGCGTAAAGTAAACAATCCTTGCACCCGCGGGCACAAGCACCGTTGTTTTCCCCCTTGTGGCAACAACACATCCCCTAAACTCATGTTTCTGTCACTCAAGCTAGTCATCGAGGGGCATGAACCCACAATCGAGCATAACGTTCCCTCTTGGAGTCACTACCTATTACTCGGCCAAAGCAATAAATAACAACGGAGAACATGCAAGAATTACTTATGAACTAAAATATAAAAGAGGTGAATCAAATATATTACTCAAGATCAATCTGAACATAATCTCATAATCCATCGGATCCCAGCAAACTCAACATAGCAACAGCATAAGGATTACATAGGTGCCTCGATCATGTAGGGCAGCTCACGAGGACTAATTAGTGAAGCACAAGAACGGGAGGAGAACATCACATAGCTACTGGTCATGGACTCATGGTCCAAGGGAGACTACTCACGAGTCATCCGGGAGGCGTCCATGGTGGTGGAGAAGCTCCCGGTGGTGATCCTCCCCTCCGTCAAGGTGCCGGGAAGAGTTCTCCTGGTGCTCCCGATCTTGGAAGCGGCGGCGGCGGCGGAACAAAGATGGGATCGCGAAAAGAAGTCATGTTTCGAGGGTTACGGGGAACCCTTTAAATATATGCCAAAGTAGGGCACCGGGGGGTCCTCGGGGGGCCGAGGCGCCCCCCCGGCGCGGTCCAGGGGGGGGGGCGCCCATAGGGCGCCTGGAGCCCCTGTGCCCCCCAGGCTGCCCTTCGGACGCAGTTTTGTTTCCGGTTCGCTGATTTTTTCTATAATTTTTCTGGGCAGTTCTCGAAACGTGAAAACCTGAAATACAAAAACAGCCGAAAACAGAAACTGGCACTAGGGTGCACTGGATTAGTAAGTTAGTCCAAATATGATCAAAAGTGTATGGAAGTGTATGAATATCATAGCAATATCACCCAAAAGTGGCATGGAGCAAGCAGAAATTATAGATACGTTTTGGACGTATCAACATCCCCAAGCTTAATTCCTGCTCGTCCTCGAGTAGGTAAATGATAACAAGAATAATTTATGTGGTGACATGCTATTAACCATATAGGACTTTCTCATAGTCATATGTCAAAAGCTTACTGAGACAATGATTCTAAAGTAATAAAGTTGTCTCAAGAGAAAATCACAAATGACTGGAAGTTTTACAACATGAAACTGAAACATCAAAAAGATTTGCAATGAACATGATGTGCAAATATGATCAAGTGTTATCTAGTTTGCCCCCCTTAGTGATGCAAAACATAAATGCAAGGGCACCTTCAAGGTTTAAGTGATGACTAGATACAATCATTTCAGAATAAACGATATCACAATCATGCAAAAGACAATGCTACTTTGGGACAATGCACATTACACTCAGAATGACAATCATGCTCTCAGTAGTTGGTGCTTGAAGTGCTAGAGCTTTTTATTTTGAAACATGGAAGCAATTGTGTCAACGGTAGTAGTACTTCATATGTGTCATGCATAAAACATCTTATAAGTTGCAAGCCTCATGCATCGAATACCAATAGTGCTCGCTCCTTGTCCTAATTAGCTCGGATCCCCATGGGTTATCATTGCATTGCATATGTTTTAACCAAGTGTCACAAAGGGGTACCTCTATGCCACCTGTACAAAGGTCCAAGGAGATAGATCGCATTTGATTTCTCGTTTTTGATAGATCTCAACTTGAGGACATCCATACCGGGACAACATAGAAAATAGATGATGGACTCCTCTTTAATGCATAAGCATATTCTCATGAGAGATTGAGGATTAAGGTCCAAGCTAAAACTTCCACCATGATGCATGGCTTTGGTTGGCGGCCCAATGTTCTTCTCTAACAATATGCATATTAATTCAACCCACGGTAAATCACCCTTACTTCAGACAAGACGAACATACATAGCAACTCACATGATATTCAACAAAAGTGTGACAGTTGATGGCGTCCCCAGAAACATGGTTACCGCTCAGCAAGCAACTCATAAGAAATAAGATACATAGGCAACATATTCTTTACCACAATAGTTTTTAGGCTACTTTCCCATGAGCTATGTATTGCATGGTTAATTTTCTTAGTACAGGTGGAGGTTAGCAAAAGGCTGGGAGCGACCAACTAAGAGAGCAATGACGGTCATAATCATGCAGAGCGACAAAGCAATATTGAATCAGGCATGGTAGTTATATCGCTGCTTAGAAACAAAAGATCATCAAGGCTTGACAGACTTTCTTTACAGTCTTGAATATGCGTGAGCATATGCCAAGTCAATCAAAATAAATTCTCAAAGGAAGATATTACTAAACCATACCACATCATAGGAAAACAAACCAAGTTGGTACTCCAATAACACATTGGGAACCCCCCAGCTATTCGAGATTAACCAAAAGAAAACCTGAACTACTAAGCACTATCATGAAAGTAGCATCTTTATCATAGACACATTAACCCATGCAACGGAAGCAAACTCTCTTAATAAGGTGAGCATGGTAATTAAAGAGAGTTCAAGCAACCAACTAAATAAAAGCTCTTGAAAAGATAAGCATGAATACTAAGAGCAAAGTGTGATAGTAGCTATTTAAAAGACAAAGAACACACACAACATAGATAGACATGAAAATTCTATGTAATGTTCTAGGTAGAAGTGGAGCGTGTTTCTCTCCCACATAAAGGAACGCTGAGTTCCGACTCGTTATGAAAAACTAAAAAGAAAACTAAAAGCAAGACGCTCCAAGCATAGCACATAACACATGAAGTGATAAAAATATAGCGGAACGAAAGACGAACTGATAATGTTGATGGAGAAGGGGATGCACGGGGGCATCCCCAAGCTTAGACGCTTGAGTCTCCTTGAATATTTCTTGGGGGTGCACGGGGGCATCCCCAAGCTTGAGCGCTTGACACTCCTGAATCTTTTTATCATCTTCCCTCGCACACTTGAAAACTCCCTTCATACACAACTCATCATAATCTGATTAGCGAGGTTAGTACCCTTAATAAAATAATTATACCTTGCTGGAAATAAGGATATTCTTGAAGTTCTACTGTTTCTCAAGATTGCCAAAAGGTTTTTGCAAAGAAAAAGCAATTTCTCAATTTGCAAAGTGAAGGTAAGGCAAAACCGGACAGAATCTGTGAAAAACAGAACAGCAGGCAGTAATTGACCTGTTCGGGATACTTCTGCAACTCAAATAAAAAAACTCAGAACTGACGCACGAAAGACAATTATATAGAGAACGCTGTCGAAAAAATTCAGACCAAAAAGATGATCTGGTGATTTTATACGAATTTTTCTATCCAAGGACAGAATCTGTTTCCTGGACAGCACCTCACAACTTTTGAACTTTCTAGCAATCAGAGGCTATACTTGGCACAAATATGAAAAGCAAAGATACAATGATGATGCTACAGCAGTAAACAACATCAAGACACAACAAAAGCAAAAAATTTATTCATGTGGGCTGCCTCCCAAAAGCGCTTTCTTTTATGCCTTTAAGCTAGGCATAATGCATAGATCAAGTTTTATCAAGAGTAAAAGAATAACTAGCCCGTACAACGGACTCAAAAGCTAACTTGACCTTCTTACGAGGGAAGTGTTCCATCCCTTTGATGGAAATCTAAAACTTCTGATTCCCTCAAAGCACCAAATCCTAACATGTTTAACTAAACAGATAGGACTACTAACAGGAAGGTAAATAATTTTTTTTGTGATTTTCGATAAAAAGAAACTAAAGCAAAAATGAAAGGTAAACTAACAAGACTGAAAAGCAAAGGTAAAAGATAGCATGCAATTCCCTTATCCTGAAGAGTGGAGTCCCCGGCAACGGCGCCAGAAAATACTCCTTGATGGGCCTCGAACCCCTCGTTGGTTACCCCAAGTGGAAGGTGTAAGATGCAGTAAGTAGAAGTGTTTTCCCCTAGCAAAGATGCCAAGGATCGATTCCCCAGAGACTCCTAGGTTCAACAAGTAGGTGTCAATTGCTACGGCGCCAGATTAGTAGCAACCAACGTGGACCTGCACACAGATACAAATAACTTTGCTCCCAACGAGTACAGAGAGGTTGTCAATCCCTCCGGCCTTGTAGTTCACAAAGGATTAAAAGCAGTGATAGTAGTGATAGATAGTTTTTGCAATAGTAAATAATAACGGAAAGTAAATAGTGGATGTGATCAATGATGGTAATATGGACCGGAGTCTCATGATGTTCACTAGTGATGTCTCTCTCCCAAAAGACGATAAAACAGCTATGTGAGGTAAACAAATTACAGCTGGGCAATTGACAGGACCACGAACGCAAACCAATGCTGGCTACATTGCAAGAAAGGTTGAGGTTCAAAGCATGGGCGGTACGCCAAAGTAAGTAGACCGAAATCTATCAATATCTACTACTAATCATCCACCTTGAGATATCTATCCAGAACATCTCGCTGGTATTAAGTTGCGAGTCCCACCCATAGTGTAAACTCAATGCAACAGACAACTGCATTAAAAGAACTTTGCGTAAAGTAAACAATCCTTGCACCCGCGGGCACAAGCACCATTTTTCCCCCTTGTGGCAACAGCACATCCCCTAGACTCATGTTTCTGTCACTCAAGCTAGTCATCGAGGGGCATGAACCCACAATCGAGCATAACGTTCCCTCTTGGAGTCACTACCTATTACTCGGCCAAAGCAATAAATAACAACGGAGAACATGCAAGAATTACTTATGAACTAAAATATAAAAGAGGTGAATCAAATATATTACTCAAGATCAATCTGAACATAATCTCATAATCCATCGGATCCCAGCAAACTCAACATAGCAACAGCATAAGGATTACATAGGTGCCTCGATCATGTAGGGCAGCTCACGAGGACTAATTAGTGAAGCACAAGAACGGGAGGAGAACATCACATAGCTACTGGTCATGGACTCATGGTCCAAGGGAGACTACTCACGAGTAATCCGGGAGGAGTCCATGGTGGTGGAGAAGCTCCCGGTGGTGATCCTCCCCTCCGGCAGGGTGCGGGGAAGAGTTCTCCTGGTGCTCCCGATCTTGGAAGCGGCGGCGGCGGCGGAACAGAGATGGGATCGCGAAAAGAAGTCTTGTTTCGAGGGTTACGGGGAACCCTTTAAATATATGCCAAAGTAGGGCACCGGGGGGTCCTCGGGGGGCCGAGGCGCCCCCCCGGCGCGGCCCGGGGGGGGGGGGGGGCGCCCACAGGGCGCCTGGAGCCCCTGTGGCCCCCCCAGGCTGCCCTTCGGATGCAGTGTTGTTTCCGGTTCGCTGATTTTTTATATAATTTTTCTGGATTTTTCTGGGCAGTTCTCGAAACGTGAAAACCTGAAATACAAAAACAGCCGAAAACAGAAACTGGCACTGGGGTGCACTGGATTAGTAAGTTAGTCCAAATATGATCAAAAGTGTATGGAAGTGTATGAATATCATAGCAATATCACCCAAAAGTGGCATGGAGCAAGCAGAAATTATAGATACGTATTGGACGTATCAATATGTTCTCCGTCCCCCGAAAACCCTAGGCACGGGACTTTTTACGGAGTTCCGCCGCCGCTTCGAGGCGGAAACCTACATAGAAGAAAAGGGCATCTCCGGCGGGCAGATTCCGCCGGGGAGATCACCTCCCGGAAGGGGAGATCGTCGCCATCGTCATCACCATCATCACGGGCATCATCGAGATCATCATCAACATCATCCCCAACACCAGCACCATCTCCATCTTCATCCAAATCTCATCTTTCCATCGCAACTCGTGTTGTAACTTGTACTACCTATCCTCTCTACTCCATCGGTGTTGATTACTACTTTGTGGTGAATGCTATTGAGTTTTGTTGGAGAAATATTATTATGTCCAGATTGTTTATCACATATTTATCCCCACTGATCATGATCTCTTTTATGTCTTGTGAGTAGTTACCTTAGTTCTTGAGGACATGGGGAAAGTCTTGTTGTTAGTAGTCATATGCTGTTGAAGTAATATGTGTTGTTTGATACTTAAGTTGCGTTGTCATTCTACTAGTGGTGTTGTGTGAGTCAAACACCCAACACTTCGCCTTATTAAGGACCTAGGAGAATACATTGTGTATAAAGAATGCTTATGGTGGGTTGCCGGAGTGACAGAAACCTGAACCCCAGTTCGCACGCTTTTGCATAAGGGAATAATGGATCCTCGATCGTATTGCTATGGTTAGGCTTTTGCCTTAAATTCTATCTTGTATTTGCGGATGCTTGCAAGGTGTTTAATCATAAGAATGCATTCATCTTAGTCTAGAGAGTGCACTAGCATAGATCCACCCACCAACACTTATCAACACATAACATAGTATCGATACGGAATATGGCGAAAGCACATGACTACCTCTCCCGTGTGTCCTCAAGAACGCTTTAGTCTTTATAAGTTCAGTTGCTAGGCCTCTCCTTTGCTAAGAAAGGATTGGGCCACTTGTTAATCTCAGTACCTTTTACATTACTTGCCTTTACATTCCTGTTGCTTATATCGAGAAAACCCCTAAAAGTTATCTTTCAGTGCTTGCAGTAATTTCTTGCTCAGAATCGCTTATCAATACCTTCTGCTCCTCGTTGGGTTCGACACTCTTACTTATCGAAAACGCTGCAACAGATCCCTTACGGTTGAGGGTCATCATGTAACATTTTCTGGCGCCGTTGCCGGGGAGCGTAGCGCTATTGGTAAAGTGAAACTGGTAAGAAAGTCTTTTTATAATTCTGTTTTTATTTTTGCTATTGCTGCTCTTTGTCCTTATGTACAACCCTATTATTGGAGCGTTGCTTGCGGGAAGACACCCCACACCTGTGGTGGTTGATCCTCCTCCGACTGAAATTGTGCCTTATAAAATACCAGCCGGCATTATCAATTATGTATTGGTTAATCGTTATGCAGGAGACAGACATCCCGGTGAACACTTGCTATATTTGTCACGACTATGTTCATTATTTAAGCTTGCAGGTGTATCGAGGGAGTTTGTCATGAGGAAATTGTTTGTCGTATCCCTTATAGATAAAGCTTCGGATTGGTATGGGCTTCTCGATAACCCACACTTGCTGGATTGGCAGGAGCTTATGTCTCTCTTTTATACTAAATTTTACCCTCTTCATGAAATTCATCGAGACAGGAATTATATCTATAACTTTAGGTCTCGTGACGGAGAAAGCATTGCTCAAGCTTGGGGGAGATTGAAGTCTCTAATGCTCAAATGCCCTATTCATAAGCTTCCCAAGGAAATTATACTTACAAATTTTTATGCCAGGCTTTCTCGTCAGGATAAGGAGATGCTGGATGCCTCCTCTAGTGGGGTATTTCAGAAGAAGAGTGTTGAAGAAAGGTGGGATCTCCTTGAAAGAATCCAGAGGAATACTGAAGATTGGGAAATTGATAAAGGTATTGAACCCGCTATAAATTATGAACATGATTATATTGAGAGCTATGTGGAAACTGATTACTTCAATACTTTTTGCTTTAAGATTGGTCTTGATTCCCATCTAGTTATTGATTTATGTAAGAATTTTGCCTCTCATGTTGATTCTTTTAACAAGAATAGAGACCAGCACCATGCACCTTTTAAAGAACCACCTATTGATATTTATGTTGCTGAGCCTATTTTGCCTGCAGTCATATATGAAAAGCCTCCTTTTCCCACGAGGATAAAGGAACACTCTCTTATAACAGGCATAATAAATAAAAGTGAGAGAAGAGTTGATGAACCTGAGGACCAGATTAGGGTCGATCCTCAAGTTGCATTGATTAAAGACCTTGTTACTGATGATGTTTTGGATTCCAATATAACTTTTTGTGCTGTTTCCACTAACCTTGTCACAGCCAAGAACAAAGGCCCAATTTCAGGTACTCCGGTGGTATCTGTTAAAATAGGAGATCACAATTATTATGGGCTATGCGATTTGGGATCGAGTGCAAGTGCTATTCCTTATTCACTCTATGAAGAAATCATCGGTGAGATTTCCCCTTGTGAACTTGAAGAAGTTGATGTTACTATTCATCTTGCAAATAGATCAACTATCTCTCCTATCGGAATTGTGAGGGACGTTGAAGTCCTATGTGGAAAGGTAAAATACCCTACCGACTTTCTGGTACTTGGTTCAGCTAGGGACAATTTTTGTCCTATCATTTTTGGTAGACCTTTTCTTAGAACTTGTGGAGCTATAATAGATTGCAAGAAAGGTAAAGTTTCTGTTGAATTCGATGGTGAGCCATATGAATTTAATTTTTCTAAGTTCTCTAAGCAGCCTCGTGGTACTGATTTACCTAGTGATGATAAAATTATTGAAAGTATTGCCTCTATTGCTATTCCCCCTGATGATCCTTTGCAGCAATACATGGAGGACCACGAGAATGATTTGCATATGCAGGAAAGAAATGAACTAGATGAAATATTCTTGAGGCAGCCTGCTATCCTAAAGCACAACCTTTCGGTTGAACCTTTGGGAATTTTATCAAAACCGAAAGAAGACCCGGTGTTCGATCTTAAACCTCTTCCCGATATGCTCAAGTATGCTTATTTAGATGAAAAGAAAGTATATCCTGTTATTATCAATTCTAACCTTTCAGGATATGAAGAAGAGCGATTATTGGAAGTACTTCTTAAACACCGAGGCGCAATTGGCTACACCCTTGATGACCTTAAGGGGATTAGTCCATCTATCTATCAACATACTATCAACCTTGAGCCTGATGCTAAACCAGTTGTTGATCATCAACGACGGTTGAACCCGAAGATGATGGATGTCGTGAGAACTGAGATTCTCAAGCTTCTAGCCGCAGGTATTATCTACCCTATAGCTGACAGTAAATGGGTAAGTCTGGTACATTGTGTTCCTAAGAAAGGAGGTACAACTGTGGTTCCTAATGATAAAAATGAACTAATACCTCAGAGAATTATTATTGGATATAGAATGTGTATTGATTACAGGAAGTTGAACAAGGCAACCAGGAAGGATCACTACCCGTTGCCGTTCGTCGACCAAATGATTGAAAGGTTATCCAAAAATACCCACTTTTGTTATCTCGATGGTTATTCTGGCTTCTCTCAAATTCATGTTAACACTGTCGATCAAGAGAAGACCACTTTTACTTGTCCTTTTGGTACTTATGCTTACAGATGTATACCTTTTGGTTTATGTAATGCCCCTGCTAGTTTTCAAAGGTGTATGTCTGCTATCTTTCATGGTTTCTGCGGGGATATTATGGAAGTCTTCATGGACGATTTCTCCGTCTATGGAACTTCATTTGACCATTGTCTTCACAACCTTAATAAAGTTTTGCAGAGATGCAAGGAGACAAATTTGGTACTCAACTGGGAGAAGTGCCACTTTATGGTTAATGAAGGAATTGTTCTTGGTCACAAGATTTCCGAAAGGGGAATTGAAGTGGACAAAGCCAAGATCGAAGCTATTGAGAGGATGCCCTATCCAAGGGACATCAAAGGTATTCGCAGTTTTCTCGGTCATGCAGGTTTTTATAGAAGATTTATTAAAGACTTTTCTAAAACCTCGAGACCCCTCACTAATCTTCTCCAGAAGGATGTTCCTTTTGCGTTTGATGAAAATTGTAAGGAAGCTTTTGAAATCCTTAAGAAAGCTTTAATAACTGCTCCTATAGTACAACCACCTGACTGGAACTTACCTTGTCGGGGGAAACTGTCCTCCCACGAACACCTAAGGGACCGGAGCCCCTTCTACGTTGCGGTAAGGGAGCGGAGGGAGCACGGAGAGCAGATCGAGGGGCACACGCGGGCAGTTTACCCAGGTTCGGGCCGCGCGGACGCGTAAAACCCTACTCCTGCTTTGGTTGTATTGAGTTTTCGGAGCTCAGGAGCTTGAAGATCTACAGTACCAGCTACACCGAGCGTGGGAGTGAGCGAGCTTCTGGGATCGAACCCCCTCTACGTTGTGCATGAGCCTCCTTTTATAGCTCAAAGGGGTCACCGACAGGTGTCAACGTAGAGGAGGGTAAAAGTGTAAATTTGGTGGTAGTTGCAACAGTGCATGAACAGTGTGTGAACAGTGGTCTTCACCTAACCTTGACGGTGGGGGACAAGGGCATTTAATGCCCGTCGCCGTCGACCCCAAAAGCGTCTGTCCATGCATCTCCGTTCGCCACGGCGGTAGCCTCGTCACCGCGGCTCGCCAGCGTGTCCCTCAGGCTGCACAGCCATCTGCCACGTGCTCCTGGAAGGGCCCCAGGGCGACGCATGGCCGGATGAGCTGGAGCGCAGGCACACAGTGTGAGCTTCCCCCGGCAAGCACCTTGCCGGGGGCGCTATCTTGCCGGGCCCGGAAGCTTGCCGCTTCCCGGGCCCTGCCGGGGCGCACAATGCGCCGCGATGTATCTTCTGCGGTGTTATCCCTTGGCCTTCCTGGCGAGCACCTCCTGCCAGGGTCTTGTGCTGAAAAGATGCCCTTGAGCCTGGTGCGGCCTTCCCGGCAAGCTCCTCTTGCCGGGGTCTTGTCTCTTAACTTGGATACTTTGTTCTTGAATGGCTTCATAGGGACCAGAGCGGGCCTGGGCAAGCGCGTGGTAAGCCCTGCCGCGGGAAGCTGCTACTGCTCGTGCACAAGTTGGGGTACTAGGGTACCCCTACCTTAGTACACCGACAGGAGCCCCCGGGCCTGGGCCACACACGGTGCCGAGCGCTGTTGGGCCAGGCCCAAGACAGTGCACGGGCACACGCGGCCCACGGCGAGCCGTATCCCTCTCCGTATCCGCCGCATCCCTCCCTAACGGCACGCGTCGATTGCGGCGTCGTGGGAGAGATCGTGGCCTGTTCTTTAATGGGAAATGCGGAACGTCCCCCAGTCCCCCCTTAAAAGCAGAGGAAGCAGGGGCAGTTTCCCTCCATTGCCTTCATTGTGTCTTCAATCTCCAGAAACCCCCGTCGCCCTCTGCTTCCGCAAAGGTCGACGGAGAGCCGAGCTCCACCCCGTCCGCCGCATCCAGCACCCGCAGCGCCAGCGACCTCCTAGCCTCCCTCCTTGCCGCCCCTGCCATGGCTCCGAAGAGCGACAAAACGAAGGGCGACAAGGCGAAGAAGGAGAAGTCCGAGCAGGCGGCGAAGTTAGCAGCCATGCAGAGGAAGAGGGTGGTCTTCCCGCCGAGGCTCGGCACGAGGGAGCTCCGGGACAAGTATTACTTGTTCTGGGCGAGGGAGACGAAGGCTCATCCCCGCACCAGAGTCCTCCCCGCCGTCGCCATCGACATGTTCCCCGGCGGGTACTTTTACTTTGCCGCATTCTTCCACTGTGCTTTGTGCCCTCCGTTCTCGGAGTTTTTCTGCGATGTAATGAACACCTACGGCCTCCACCTCCTAGATTTCACCCCCAACGCCGTCCTTACGATGGATGTTTTCGCACATCTGTGCAAAAACTATGTTGGGGTCCACCCAAATGTAGCTCTTTTCCGCCATTTCTTCACGCCTAGAGTAGAGTCAGGATCCCCGCTCTCCGGCGGCATCTCCTGGATCTTTAGATTGAACAAGAAGGACGCATACTTGAAAGGAGAGCTCCGCGGCAAGTGGGAGGAGTGGAGGGCCGACTGGTGCTGGGTTCTGGAAGATAAGCCCGAGCAGTTTACCTCGCCGCGCAAAACTCCAATAGTGCGTGGCAAGGATTGGAGCGATTTGGCCCCGGAGGACAGCAAGTTGCAGATCGCCCTGACTAGGATCCTCCGTCTCCGGGTCGCCAACCTGACTGTGGGAGAAGTTGGGGCCGATTTCCTCCGCCGCCGCATCGCCACTCTGCAGGAGAGGAAGAGGCCCGCTTGGGAATTCGGCAACGCGGCGGACCGCATGAGGCTGCGCCCCGAGTTGAACTACAACTTTACTGTCTTGGAGCTGAAGGGGATGGTCCGGGAACTGTTTAAGCACGACCCCAATCACCCGGAGTGGTTCAAACCTTCCCGGGGAGTGGTGCCCCTGTGTAAGAACACCGCCCTTAGCTCCATCCGCGCGGTGATGCCCGAGTGCGACTCGCATGGAGTTGTCCCCACTTGGCTGGAGCCTCCAGCGGAGACCGTGCAAGCCTTCTTCGACAACTTGGTCGAGAAGCCCCGCAACGCCGAGGAGAAGAAGGGCCTCACCCGAGACACCACCGACCGGGATGTAGCATACATTGCCTCCAGGATGGAGGAGGCCGCCGCAGCTGCAGCTGCGGGTGAATTGGATATACTGTGGATGAAGCTGAAGCGGCGGACGCGGTGAGCCAGGCTGAGGAGGCAGAAATCCTCAAGCTCCTGAGGATTGCGCCCGAGGAGTTTGTTCGGGGAGCCTTCCGGGAAGCTTGCCGGGGCGAGCGGGGCCGCCGGGGCGAGCGAGGCCGCCGGGCAGGGTACCGAGTCCAGCGGGCCCGCCTAGGAGGAGGAGGACATCGAGTCCGGAGATTCTGACGAAGACTCCGGTGGTTCTTTAAATCTTGACGATGACGCCTCCTCGTCCTCGGAGAACTCTCCGCCACCGCCAAGCCCTCCGCAGCAACGGCAGAAGCGCCTCCGCAAGGCCGCCGAGCCGGCGCGGCCACGGGCGCCTCGACAGCAGCCGAAGCGCCGCGCGACGCGCGCTGCCACGACGAGCGAGGTCGTCGAGGAGGTGTCCCGGGCCCGAGCAACAAGCGGAGGGGGATCTTCCCGGAGTGGCTCCGGCGCCCCTCCTGCTCCTCGGTCCTCGGCGACGACCGGTGCTGGGTCTTCACAGCCCCCAGCTCCGGAGCCCGCCAAGCGCCCGAGGGAGCCTTCTCCTCCAGCTCCTCGCGCTGGAGTGCGCCAGGCGGAATTCGACTTCTCCGCCCTTAGCTCTGACGACGAGGAGGAAGAGTAAGTACTTGCACTTTCTACTTCCATTGATTTTGTCTTGATTTCTCTCGCTTGGATCTGATTTTGGTTTCCAGGACCTTGACCCAGCGGATGGCGAAGAGGGCCAAGATCCCTGTGGTCACTATCGAGGACGACGAGCCTGCCGCAGTGACAGAGGATGCGCCAGCGGCAAACTTGCCGGACCAGCCTGCTGCTCCGGGGAGCAGCCCCCAGCGCAGCCCCCAGCGTAAGTCTATGTGTTCAATTTACTGCTCGTCGGACGCGCTTGAGGTTGTTATCATTACTGATATTTTGTTGTCTTGTGCAGAAGTGGAGCCGCAGCCGCAGGAGCACCAGGAAGTCGCCCCCGACGAGTCGCTTGCCCCACCTTCCCCGCCAAGGATGAGCTCCCCGGCGAGGGACAGTGCTCTGCCAAGGACGGGTACTCCGCCAAGGGCGAGTACCCCGCCAAGGGCGAGTACCCCGCCAAGGGTGAGCAGCCCGACAAGGGTGAGCACTCCGCCAAGGGAGGGCGCAAGCGTCCCTCCGCCAGCAAGGGCTACTACTCCGCCGCCAAGGGAGAATTCCCCGGCGAGGGACCCCGTCGTTGAAGAGATCCGCGAAGGTAAACCTTGTAATTTCTTCTTCTTGGATTCGTCTTTTTTGGATATTTGCTTGATTCTTTCTTTTCTTTTTCTTCAGCTAGATCCTCCCGCCCCAGAGCTGATGGAGACGGAGACCACCACTGAGGAGGAGGTGCACGGCGACGGCGGCAACGCCACTGCCGCCGAGGGAATGGCTGGAGCCGACGAGCCAGCCGCTGAAGAGACCGCCCCGACCGCAGACACCGCGGCTGTGGAAGGGACCGGCGACCGCACTGCTGGCCCGGAGGCCGCAGGAGCGCCGGACGCTGCACCGGCCGCCGACCCTTCCGCCTCCGCTGCTGGGCAGGGCGTCTATCTGGAGGCCGCCAACGGGGTTTTTATACAAGTCCCGTGGGTGTCCTCATCAAGAGCACCCGCGGAGGGAGAGACCTTCGACGGAGAGGTCCTCGCCTCCGCCGGGCTGAAGGTTGTGGATGCACCCGGCAGCAGCGACGAACCCGAAGAGGAGAGACTCCTTCGCCGGCTCCTGGCCTTGTATCGGGCCAGGCAGGCGAAGTTGGAGTCTCGGGAGGCTCTGGCTGCCAAGGCTGGAGCTGACCTGGAGAAGCGCGCCGCGGAACTCCGTGCCGCCAACCAAGCGGCCCTCCGCAACTTGGCGGAGGAGCGTGAAGAGCTTGCCGGGGCGCAGCAGGCATTCGTCCTTGAGAAGGCTGAGGTCGAAGAGCAGCAGCGATTGGCCGTCGAGGAGCTGTCTCGGCGGGAAGGAGAACTCAACCAGCGGAAGGTCGACCTCGACAACCACGAGGACGGCCTCACCGCCCGGGAGCAAGCCATTGGCGGGGCTCTGAAGGAGGCGAGGAACGCCGCTGCTGCTGCGGAGACTGCTAAGAAGGATCTGGAGGCCAAGGTGGCGCAGATGGAGCTGTTCTTGAAGGCGAGTGAAGAAAGGGTCACTGCGCTCAACGTGGCGCGGGAGAAGGACGCCCACACCAACTCTGAGCTGCAAGTTCGCCTCTCCGAGAAGGGCAAAGAGCTCTCTGACGCCAGGAACTCCATTGCTGATTTAGAGCTGAAGGTCTCCACCCTGACTGACTCGCTCGACGCTGCCCGGGACCGCGAGACGAAGCTGAAGGACGAACTCCGCAAAGAAAGGGCCTTGGTGGAGAGCGCCGCCATCTCGCAGAACAACTTCAACCGGGCAGTGGAGCAGTGGACTGATGAACTCGTCACCTCCGCCGCCAACATTGACATGGAGATGATGGCGCTGAGGGCGGAGCACCTCGTGTACTCCCCGGACGAGAGCCTCCCCCACAGTGCCAAACTGAGTCTGTTCTTCAGGGGGGTGGCGCCAGCGCTTGCGCGGCTGCGGGAGAAGATCCCCGTGCAGCTGGCCGACGAGGCGCGTCGGCTCTGCATGGGCACCATGGAGCGGGTCTTGTCGAAGATCGTCTACCGCAACCCCGGCATCAACCTCGTCAACGTCCTCCAGACCTTGCCGCCCAAAGCTGACCAGGAGGCGTTGAAGGCGCAAGTTGCCCACATCGTAGCCAAGGTGGGCAAGATCCAGAGGATTGACGAAGACCGCAGGGACTAGACTTCCTTTTTTCTGCTTCCTTTGCCGCTGTAAATTGAGTTATAGGCAGTAGTTGGTTAGAACAGCGGCAAGTTATCTCTGTAATATATACTTTTATTTTGGGCAATTGATGCAATGTTATCTCCCTTGCTCAGTCCTTTCACTTTGTATGCTTTCTACCCTACGTTTTTTAGGGAACTCGCCGGCAAAGGGACCCTTGCCGCGAGCGCTGAGTGCTAGACTCTTAGCAGCCTGCTGGCAAAGGCCTTGCCGGCAAGAAACCTTGCTGTAGCTAGTCGCAGCACACTTAACTTGCTGAGCGAACTCGAAAACGAAGTAAGGGCGCGACACTTGTCGCAGCTCACTTAAGCCGTTGAGCGTGCTCGAAACAAAGTAAGGGCGCGGCTAGCCACGGGTAGGTTCCTTCGCGCACAGGTTTTCCATACAAAGGGTGGTTGTTCAAGGAAGACAACTAAAAATTTTAAAAAATTTGAACTGCTCAAATTCTGGTAACTTAGCTTTTATGGATTGTTTGCTTCCCGGCAAGGCTTTTCTTTTCTTGAACAGCACTTGCTTCCCGGCAAGGCTTTTCTTTTCTTGAACAGCACTTGGTCCACACCTATCTCCTTCCCCCCGGCAAACTTGTGCGCGAGGAACACTTCTTCTGCATCAGAGAGACAGACAAAAAGGAGGAAATACAAGCATGGAGCTTTGCGGCTCGTTATTGCTTACCTTGGATGCGTGCTGCACAAGGTGTCAGATGATACATGCAAGTAAAGGGGACAGCATGAAAACGACAAAGTGGTGCGAAGCACAAAAGTTTTACTGATGCACGGGGTCTGCGCCCGGCTTTGTACAAAGGTTTACATGCAACAGCGGCAAGACTTGTACAAAAGGTGGTTGTCAGAGCGGATCACGGCAACCGCGCCTTATGGGTGAAACTTGCGAAGATGCTCTATGTTCCAGGAGTTGCTCACCGGTAAGCCTTCTTCGGTCTCAAGGCGGACAGCGCCGGGCCTTGTGAGTTGTCTCACCCGATAAGGGCCTTCCCACTTCGGCGTCAACTTGTTGGAATTCTTGGCGGACTGAACGCGCCGAAGAACAAGGTCGCCTTCCTCGAGACTCCTGACCTTGACCTTGCGGCTATGATAGCAACGCAAGGCTTGCTGGTATCGAGCAACTCGTACAGCAGCCTGGAGACGTTCCTCCTCAAGAAGTAATGCATCATCTTGCCGCAGTTGCTCTTGCTCGAGCTCATCGTAAGCGAGCACTTGAGGAGACCCGTATACGAGTTCCGTGGGGAGAACTGCCTCTGCTCCATAGACTAGAGCAAAGGGTGTCTGTCCGGTGGCTCGATTTGGTGTCGTCCTGATTGACCAAAGAGCCGCCGGCAACTCCTCTATCCAATTCCTTCCGCACTTGTGCAGCCTGTCGAAGGTTCTTGTCTTGAGTCCGCGCAGCACTTCAGCATTTGCCCTCTCTGCTTGACCATTGCTCCTCGGGTGAGCAACAGAAGCAAAGCAGACCTTAGCGCCAAGGTCTTGGACGTACTGCATGAAGGTGCGACTCGTGAACTGTGTGCCGTTGTCGGTGATGATCCTGTTAGGGATTCCGAAACGGCAAACAATTGACCTGAAGAACCTCACTGCTGACTGTGCTGTCACCTTTCTCACTGGTTCCACTTCTGGCCACTTTGTGAACTTGTCGATTGCAACGTACAAGTACTCAAAGCCCCCGACTGCGCGGGGAAAGGGGCCGAGGATATCGAGCCCCCAGACCGAGAAGGGCCAGGACAAAGGGATCGTCTGGAGAGCTTGAGCTGGCTGGTGAATTTGCTTGGCATGGAACTGGCACGCTTCACACTTGGTTACTTGTGCAGTTGCATCTTGGAGGGTTTCTGGCCAGAAGAACCCTTGCCGGAACGCTTTCCCGGCAAGTGCCCTTGCGCCAATGTGGTGGCCACATATGCCTCCGTGTATCTCTGCCAACAGCTTCTGTCCATCTTCCCTGGAAATGCACTTCAACCTGACACCGTTGAGTCTTCTTCTGTACAGTTCGTTGTCGACGAACTGGTACATTCTTGACTGTCAGGTTATCCTCTCTATCTCTTCTGGCTCGTCGGGAAGTTCTCCAGTTTGAAGGAAACGGACGATCTGCTGTGCCCATGCTGGAGCCTGAGGTTCAACAGCAAGGACTAAAGGCATCAGCGCTGCTGCGGGAACCTCAGCTTCTACGGTAAGAACCTGCGGCTCTGCCGGAGCTGAGGGTTCCCCGACAAGCCTGCCGGGGCAAGGCTTGTCGGGAACGCCTGCTTCAACTGTACAGATCCTTGGGTCCGCAGGAGCAGACTGTTCCTCAGCATCTTGGTTGTTGATCTTGGGGACCTTGCCGGCGGCTTCAGGAAGATCCGCCGGCAAGTAGTCGCCGGAGACCAACTTCCTCTTCTTGCTTAGCCCAACTGATGGTGTGACAGATGGTTGAGTTAGCTTGAGCATGAAGGTCCCTGGTTCCACAGGTAACTTCATTGCAGCACACTTTGAAAGGCCATCTGCGATATCATTCTGAGCTCTTGGAACGTGCTCCATCTGCAGGCCTTCAAAGTGTTCTTCAAGCTTCCTCACTTCATCGACATAAGCTTCCATCAAGGGACTCTGGTAACTTTTGTTCACTTGTCGGGCCACCAATTGTGAATCTCCCCGGACAATCAGCTTCTTGATCCCAAGTTCGGCCGCAATTCTGAGGCCGGCAAGCAAACCTTCATACTCAGCAGTATTGTTTGTCGCTTGCTCCTTGGGAAAGTGCATCTGAACAATGTACTTGAGGTGCTCTCCGGTGGGCGCTATGAGGACCACGCCAGCACCGGCGCCTTGCAGCGAGAAAGCACCGTCAAAGTACATTATCCATTCTTGGCTTGCCTCTTGGACGGGGACGCTTGTCTCTGGAACTTCCTCATCTGGTGTGGGGGTCCACTCCGCTATGAACTCTGCCAAAGCTCTGCTCTGTATGGTTGAAGTGCTCTCAAACTTGAGACCAAAGCTTGACAACTCCAATGCCCACTCGACGATCCTTCCAGTTGCTTCCGGATTTTGTAATATCCTCTTCAATGGAAAGCGAGTGACCACTGTTATCTCGTGTGCTTGGAAGTAATGGCACAGCTTCCTTGAGGCCATGAGGAGGCCGAAAAGCAACTTATGCACCCCAGAGTATCTTGATCTAGCCCCCTGCAAGAGGGAACTTACGAAATACACTGGACGCTGCACCATCTTCTTTCGCACTTCTTCTTGTTCCTGCGCAGACTTCTCCTTGTCGGGGCCAGAGCCTGTCGGGGAAGCCCCCTGCTTGTCGCTGGATTCGCTTGCCGGGGATGTGGGTTCCTCATCTGCCTCCCTCTCCGCTACTAATGCAGCACTAACCACTTGATTGGTTGCCACTAGGTATAGCAGCAACTTCTCTTGTGGCCTAGGTGCGACAAGTATTGGAGTGGAAGACAGGTATCCTTTCAAGTCTTGCAGTGCTGCCTCCGCTTCCGGAGTCCATTTCATTGGACCTGCCTTTTTCAAGATTTTGAAGAAAGGCAGGGCACGTTCGGCAGACTTTGAAATGAACCTGCTGAGGGCAGCCACACAACCAGCAAGTCTCCTTACGTCCTTGACGCGCTTTGGGGCTTCAATCTGCTCAATAGCTTTTATCTTGTCGGGATTGGCTTCAATCCCCCTCTGGGACACAAAGAACCCGAGAAGCTTGCCGGAGGGAACTCCGAAGACGCACTTCTCGGGGTTAAGCTTGAGATGTATCTTGCGTAGATTCTCGAAGGTTTCTTCTAAGTCTTGGATCAGGGTGTCTTTGCTCTTGCTCTTGACCACTATATCATCCATGTAGGCTTCCACATTTCTGTGGATCTGTGGCTCAAAAGCAGTGTGCACCACCCTTGCAAATGTTGAGCCTGCATTCTTCAATCCAAAGGGCATGCGTACGAAGCAGTATGTGCCGCATGGAGTAATGAATGCAGTCTTTTCTTCATCTTCCTTGGCCATGAATATCTGGTGGTAACCTGAGTATGCATTAAGGAATGAGAGCAACTCACATCCAGCCGTGGAGTCCACAATTTGATCGATACGCGGCAAGGGAAATGGATCCTTGGGACATGCTTTATTCACATCAGTGAAGTCTATACAAAGTCTCCACTTCCCATTGGCCTTGCGCACAACAACCGGATTGGCCAACCACGTAGGATGGATCACGCCTCTAACTAGGCCTGCTGCTTCCAACTTCTTTATCTCCTCGGCGATGAACTCTTGGCGCTCCACAGCTTGCTTCCTGACCTTCTGCTTGACGGGCCGCGCGTGAGGACAAACAACAAGCTTGTGATCAATTACCTTCCTGGGAACGCCGACGATGTCAGACGGTTGCCATGCAAACACGTCGACATTCGCCCGCAGGAAGGCAACGAGCGCGCTTTCCTATTTGGAGTCGAGTGTAGCACTGATGGTGAAGGTACCACCAGTGCCGTCCTCCTTGGCGAACACCTTCTTAGTTGCCGGTGGAGCTGCCATTCCTTTCTTACACTTGCCGGTGGAGCTCGATGGTGCGTCCTCGATGGCAGCGCAGCACTCCGAAGAGGTGCGTTTGCCGGAGTGGGCCCTAGAGCTCTTGCCGGACTTGGTCTTGGTCTTCCCCCTGGGAGCTTCAGCGGCAAGTGTGTTTCTGTTTGCCGTGGCTGCTGCATCCCAGTAGATCTTGTTGGCGCAGATAAGCGCGTCCTTCTTGTCGCCGGGGACAGAGATGACGCTTATCGGCCCCGGCATCTTGAGTACATTGTATGCGTAGTGGGAAGCTGCCATGAACTTGGCGAGGGCAGGACGGCCAAGTATCCCATTATATGGCAATGGGATATCGGCGACGTCGAACATGATCCTCTCCGTCCTGAAGTTGAGTTCCCCACCAAAGGTCACTGGCAGCGTGATCTTCCCCTTCGGCTTGCTCCTTCCCGAGTTGATCCCTTGGAATGTCCCGGTTTCCTTGAGCTCGCTGTCAGGGATCTGTAGTTTCTTTATCACAGCAGCGGAGATCAAGTTGAGGCCGGCCCCGCCGTCAACCAACATCTTGGTGACCTTGAGGTTGCGGATAGTTGGTGAGACCAACATCGGCAAGCACCCGACCGCTGTTGTGCGGTCAGGGTGATCCTCAAGGTCAAAGATGATGGGCGTGCCGGACCATTTCAGCAGCCTGCGCGACTCGACGGGTGGCTCAGCTGCATTCACTTCCTGCACCCACTGTTTGAGTCGGCGGTGGGAAGTGTGCAGAGAGGCACCTCCGTCGACGCACATAACCTCTGTGGCCTTCTGGAACTCCTGCTCGCTGGTATCTCCTTCATCCATGTCCTCATCGTCATCTTCGTCCTCATCCTTGTCGCGGCCCCGGGGAGGTCTGTCACCTTGCCGCTGCTTGGCCTTGCCGCGGCGCCCTCCCCGGCCATTGAACGCCCGCTTCTTGCTGGGCTCTCCTCCGCCTCCTTGGGCCTTCGCCAAAGATGTCGGGGGAAACTGTCCTCCCACGAACACCTATGGGACCGGAGCCCCTTCTACGTTGCGGTAAGGGAGCGGAGGGAGCACGAAGAGCAGATCGAGGGGCACACGCGGGCAGTTTACCCAGGTTCGGGCCGCGCGGACGCGTAAAACCCTACTCCTGCTTTGGTTGTATTGAGTTTTCGGAGCTCAGGAGCTTGAAGATCTACAGTACCAGCTACACCGAGCGTGGGAGTGAGCGAGCTTCTGGGATCGAACCCGCTGTACGTTGTGCATGGGCCTCCTTTTATAGCTCAAAGGGGTCACCGACAGGTGTCAACGTAGAGGAGGGTAAAAGTGTAAATTTGGTGGTAGTTGCAACAGTGCATGAATAGTGTGTGAACAGTGGTCTTCACCTAACCTTGACGGTGGGGGACAAGGGCATTTAATGCCCGTCGCCGTCGACCCCAAAAGCGTCTGTCCATGCGTCTCCGTTCGCCACGGCGGTAGCCTTGTCACCGCGGCTCGCCAGCGTGTCCCTCAGGCTGCACAGCCATCTGCCACATGCTCCTGGAAGGGCCCCAGGGCGACGCGTGGCCGGATGAGCTGGAGCGCAGGCACATGGTGTGAGCTTCCCCCGGCAAGCACCTTGCCGGGGCCGCTATCTTGCCGGGCCCGGAAGCTTGCCGCTTCCCGGGCCCTGCCGGGGCGCACAATGCGCCGCGATGTTTCTTCTGCGGTGTTATCCCTTGGCCTTCCTGGCAAGCACCTCCTGCCAGGGTCTTGTGCTGAAAAGATGCCCTTGAGCCTGGTGCGGCCTTCCCGGCAAGCTCCTCTTGCCGGGGTCTTGTCTCTTAACTTGGATACTTTGTTCTTGAATGGCTTCATAGGGACCAGAGCGGGCCTGGGCAAGCGCGTGGTAAGCCCTGCCGCGGGAAGCTGCTACTGCCCGTGCACAAGTTGGGGTACTAGGGTACCCCTACCTTAGTACACCGACATACCTTTTGAAATTATGTGTGATGCAAGTGATTTTGCTGTTGGAGCTGTTTTAGGACAAAGGGTTGATAAGAAATTGAATGTTATACATTATGCTAGTAAGACCCTTGATAGTGCTCAAAGAAATTATGCTACTACTGAGAAGGAATTCTTAGCTGTAGTTTTTGCTTGTGATAAGTTTAGGCAGTATATTGTTGATTCCAAAGTTATTATTCATACTGATCATGCTGCCATTAAATATCTTATGACAAAGAAGGATGCCAAGCCAAGGCTTATCAGATGGGTACTCCTTCTCCAAGAATTTGATTTGCAGATTGTTGATAGGAAAGGGGAAGACAATCCGGTAGCGGACAATCTTTCAGGAATGGAAGATATACCGCATGACCCCATCCCAGTCAACGATAGTTTTCCAGACGAGCAACTTGCCGTTGTGAAAATACAACCTCTTTCCGACCCTTGGTATGCAGATTATGCTAATTTTATTGTTGCGAAGTATTTGCCTCTAGGTCTAACATTTCAGCAGAGGAAGAAGTTCTTTCATGATTTGAGGCACTACTTTTGGGATGACCCACATCTTTTCAAAGAAGGTCCCGACGGGATCGTGAGAAGATGCATTCCAGAACATGAGCAGAAGGACGTTCTCAGACGGTGCCATGACAGTCCCTATGGAGGACATCATGCCGGCGAAAGGACTGCACATAAGGTTCTTCAATCAGGTTTTTATTGGCCTACTCTCTTTAAAGATGCAAGAAATTATGTTTTAGCCTGTGATAAATGTCAGAGAGTTGGTAACATTAGTAGAAGGAATGAGATGCCTATGAATTACTCACTAGTGATTGAGCCTTTAGATTGTTGGGTTTTGATTTTATGGGTCCTTTTCCTTCTTCGCACAAGTACACTCACATTTTAGTAGCTGTTGATTATGTGACCAAGTGGGTTGAAGCAATCCCCACTGAAAGTGCTGATCACAAAACATCTTTGAAAATGCTTAAAGATGTAATTTTTCCTAGGTTTGGTGTACCAAGGTATCTCATGACCGATGGAGGATCACACTTCACGCACGGAGCTTTTAGAAAAGCTTTGGCTAAATACGATGTTAATCATAGAATTGCTTCACCTTATCATCCTCAAACTAGTGGGCAAGTTGAGCTCACCAATAGAGAGATTAAGTTGATATTGCAGAAAACAGTAAACAGAAATAGGAAGGATTGGTCAAATAAATTAGGAGATGCTTTGTGGGCATATAGAACTGCTTACAAAAACCCCTTGGGCATGTCTCCCTATAAGATGGTGTATGGCAAGGCTTGCCATTTACCATTAGAGCTAGAGCACAAAGCTTTCTGGGCTGTTAGAGAGCTTAACGCTGACCCAAAACTAGCTGGTGAGAAGCGTCTCATGAACTTGACTTCTCTAGATGAATGGAGGAGTGAAGCTTACGAGAGCGCTAAAATGTTCAAAGAAAAGGTAAAAAGGTGGCATGATAGGAAGATTCTGAAACATGAATTTAATGTTGGTGATAAAGTTTTGTTGTTTAGATCCCGTTTCAGGTTTTCTCCAGGTAAACTACTTTCCAGGTGGGAAGGACCATTTCATATTGAAGAAGTTTATCGGTCTGGTGCAATTAAGATTAATTATTTTGAAGGCACCAAACCTCAAGTTGTGAATGGGCAAAGACTTAAACATTACATAGCAGGAGACCCTGTCGATGTTGATGTGAATATAATATACACAACAACCCACGAAGAACATGTTGCAGCCCTGTTTCAGACGCCAGCAGAAGCAGAATAAAGAAAAGGTATGTAGTACGGTAAGAAAACACAACAAAACATCATAAAAGTTCCGTATTACGAGTTTTTGCAAAATTAGTAAAATTCCGAGTCGAAGTGGAGCCGGAGACGACCACCAGGGAGTCCAGGCGCCCCCTGACGCGCCCCCCCTGGGCCGCGCCGACAGGCCGCCTGGACACCCTGGAGCCCGTCTCCGACCCCGCTTTGGTCCGTTACCTTCCTTTCTGTGCATAAATTTTTCCTATATATTTGCCCGGGTTGTTCCGGCAACGTATCTTGCGATTTCGCGTGTTTTCTCTTCGATCTGTTTCTGCCAGGAAATCTTTCAGCTAAATTTAGGTGCCATGGCTTCTCCAAGTTCCCCCAAGGACACGTTCGTTGTCAACGTCATCAACCCTTACCTCGCTGAGGTGAAGAAGCTCCCTCAGGTGGTTCAGATGAAGGAAGGCATCCTTCACCAAGAAGATCTGAAGGGACCTATCAAGGAGGGGAGCGTCCATGCTAGGCTGGAAGAGGTGGAGCAAGAAGTCTTCAAGTACAAGAAGATGACCGAGCGTGGTGTCGAAGCTAACTTTGACATCACCAACGAGCTGAAGAACTACTTTCTGAAGGAGATGAAGGAGATGTGGGAAAGAATCGCCGCGTCTGAAGACAGAATTATAGAACTCCAAGGGCAAATTAATGATCTACATAACCAGAACTGTGAGTATGAACTAAGGTTTCTACGCATGGGTTTGGGTGCTGAATGCAGGATCCAGGAGACGAGCTTCTCATATGAGACTGGAGAACCCCTTCCATGGAAGATTTTCGCCAAGAACTACTTGATCAACGCCAACAAGGATGATGAGTGAAATCTCCGTGGTAATGGCATTCCCTTGGCTTGTTCCAAGCTTGGGGGAGTGCCCGGTATCTTTATCTTTTACCTTTTGTCTTTCAGAAGTCAAGTAGAGTCGTATCATGTCTAGGGAGATTATTATATGAGATAGGTGTGTGCATTGAGGTCTATCACCCCCTTGGTGAAGAATTATATCCGTGTGTGTGGAGTCATTTATGATGGAATATTAATGAGAAGTTTATCGGTTCCTTTTTGCTGCACTCGGTATTCTCTTCACGCAATCGACCTTATATGATGATTCTTATGGGGAGTATTGACCTTATGTTAGGTATGGCTATGAAACTTTATTTAATCTTGGCAAACATAGCTTTGGTCGTAACAACAAGCATGATTTTCTTAGAGTATCAACATAGCCAAAACCTTTATGTTATTATGCTTGAAGTGTTATGTTGACAAGGAAGACAACTTGATGTGTTATGCTTATTTCAATGTTCATGCTTTATATTGCTTTGCATCTTAGTCATCATCAATTGTCTGCTCTCTCAAAACCTTTGCTAGCCTAACTCTGTACTAAGCGGAATTCTGCTTGTGCATCCATACCCTTAAGCCAATACCTTCCATATGAGTCCCCCATACCTACCTATTCGTGGTACTCCACTACCAATTCCTAAAAGTATATAATTTATGTGTTATCCTTAAATGTTCAAAATCTTTTATTTTGTGCCTCTGCTTTAGCTCATGAGGAAGTAGTAGCTAATTCATGACCTTTTTGAGTTGGACAAGCTTCACCCCGGGATTGCATGTATAATGTGCAAACCCATAATACGAAAAGGAACTGGCATTGAGTGCGCCCGGCTTAAAAATAATATAACAAACAAACCCTCCTTCATGCTTTGTTCATGAGAAATCAGAAAACTTTGGCAGTGATAAACAAAGGAGAATAAGAGGATGTTATCGTCCTCATATGGGAGCCGTTCCTCGAAACTTGTCCAGTTCAAGAAGTAATTGAGTTATCTATTAGCATTCGTTGACGAATCATGCACCTCTCAAAAACTTGTTTTCATTCTGTTTGATTTGAGGATAGCACATGAGTTTTCCCTACTACCCTAGAGCAGGGCCTATCTTTTACTTTTAAGTTGAGTCAGTTATTTCTACTTCCCTCTATTTCTCAAAGAGAGCAGACGTTTGATGTTGATAAGGATTCATTCATATAAGGCTGCATTAAGATTTGTCATATCATATCCTTGTTGGCATTATCATTTGATAAGTAAGTTGTTTGTCATGCCCAGCTAAGGCAAATATCTTCCTTTGTGTTAACACTTTCACTTCTTGCTTATTAACATGTTATTTCAAAGAGCTTCAACTAATCCCATCAAAATATAAGAGCAAAAGTTAAAATTATTTGTTGTTCTTTGACCAAAGGACATGTTTGCCATGATATAATGAGTTTCCATTGGTCCTACTTTCGAATATAAGTGTTAACACTCTTTCATAAGAGCCTTATGAGTTGAAGATTGCTGCTGAGGATATTTGAGTTGGTGAAGAGACTATGATGCTTCTTGTCCGTATTCTATTTATCGACACTTCACTCTCTAAACTTGTGGACAGGTTTACCGAGTTTACATTCGCTTGGGGACAAGCGAGGTCTAAGCTTGGGGGTGTTGATACGTCCAAAATGCATCACTATTTTGTATCATAATTCATCTTTATTCATTGATATATTTCACATTATGATGATGTTCTTATGTTGTTTTGGTCTATTTTACACAGTTTGCAACTTTCCGGTGCCGGAACAGCAGACGCAGGATTCAGCAGGAAAAAGTGGATACTGAGTTGCTGAAGAAGAACACCTCCAAATTACCTGAAAATCGACGGGAGGTATTTTTCAGACGAATAACGAAGACACGCAAAAGGGGAGTCAGAGGGGGGCCACAGGGTGCCCAGGTGGCCTAGGGGCGCCCCCCTGGCCGCGCCGGGGGGCGCCTGGAGCCCCTGGCCCACCTCTGGTCGCCCCCTTTTGCATATATGTTCTCCGTCCCCCGAAAACCCTAGGCACGGGACTTTTTACGGAGTTCCGCGCCGCTTCGAGGCGGATGTAATGCCCAGGATGGGACTATACCTCCTACGTGTCGAGGCACGACTTAAAGGTATAAGCCCATCCTAGAATGATCTCAAGTTTGGTATCTTTGCACAACTCATGTAAAAGAGGGATTAAAATGCAAAAGGAGATAGTTGGCTTACACTCGCCACTTCACACAGTACAATACATGAGCAATACATCATTCAAAACATCACAACCCGACTACGGGTGAAGATCCAAAAGAAAGATACCAAAACAACATAAAGCCACAGGCCAAGATCGAATCCTAGTAGAAACCACTACTGAACATCGAAACGTCACAAGCAACGGCCACAAGCTTCATCGAGCTCCCGATGAAGTACTTGAACCAGCTCCTGCATCGTACACGGCTGAACCTGCATCTGGTGTGGTGAAGTAACTGTGAGCCACAGAGGACTCAGCAATCCCGTTCCCGGGTAACAGAACTATCAAAGCCTTTAGGTGAGGGAAAGGCTGAAGAAAGAAAAGAGGTGAAGGAACAACAAAGAGTCTGCAGCAGCAACTAGCACTAACTTACGCAAGAGAGAGCGAGAAGAGAAGAGCATCGGTCGAAAGATGATCACGAAGTGATCCTAGCTACAACCGGTCAAACATAACCCCACCGTGTTCAACTCCCGAATCCCTATTCGGAAATTGACAGTCACGGAACACACGCTGGTAGTGTATTGGATCATTGTGTCAAGTTATCTACAACCGGATATTAACAAGCTCCCATCTGCCACATAACCGCGGGCACGGCTTTCGAAAGTTCAAACCCTGCAGGGGTGTTCCAACTTGACCCATTACAAGCCCACGATCCGCGGAGTCGCAACTCCATAGTTGGGAAGGCCCGAGTATTCTCGGAATCCCGTGCTCAAGTTAAACCGAACTAAGGTAAGGCTAATCCAGCAAATCCTCCCGGCGTGTCGACACCCTGATAGTAGCCGCGCGTATCTAGGTCTCAGGACACGACCGGATGGGCGATTCTACGGGTGGATACCAAATACCTCGGGTTGCCCCAAGGCGGCCCCGCAGAACCCCCGTTTGGGACCAACACCATCGGCACTGGCCCCCCCTGCTATGTAGAAATAAAGGATCCTCGAGGGAGCGACCCTCTATGCAAATTTAAATAATTAATTAAGTTGTTATTATGAGGCAAATAGTACCAAATGTTGGGACTTGCTGGAAAAGACTTAGCACTTAGCGGTTTATCAAGGGGGTCCCATACACCCCAACCGTGTTAGGAACGCATAATCAAGGAACATAACACCGGTTTATACGGTTCCTAACGGCATGAGTGGAACAAAACACCAAGCAAAAGGCTTAGCCTTCCACCCTGCCAGTATATAGATGATTTCATTTTAAGCATTTATATAGTGTGATATAACCCAACCAAACTTCAACATGAAGCAAGCATCTTCAATCTTCACCTGCAACTAACAATGCTATAAGAGGGGCTGAGCGAAGCGTACTTAGCCAAGCAACGGTTTGCATAGGTAGGATGGTTAAACATGGCAATTGGTTACAAGTAGGAGGCTGACAAGAAAGACATGGGCATCGAGGCAAAACTATAGAGCGGAACTACTAGCAATAGGCAAAGATAGTAATGGTATCCGGGTTCGGTCATCTTGCCTGGGATTCCACAAGGGAGAAGAACGGATCCAAGAAGAAGACGGAGCAACAGACGAGCGAATCCTCACAACTCCGGAACGAAACCGAAGCTAACAAGAGAAGCAACCGGAAAGAAAGAAACAACACGGTAAACACACAAAACATAAACATGGCATACGATGCACAAACAAGCATGATGCATGTCCGGTTTAAATATGCATGACATGGCAAAGTGCACAAACAACACTACAAGTTAAGTGGAGCTCAATATGCAACGAGTTGCATATTGACGAAACACCACATTAATTATTTAATTGACTCTCGTTATTAACAAGACAAGATTAATTGTTGGTTAACATGGCAAGAGGTGAAGCATAAAGTAAACTACACTATTAAGGCATTTTAAATGGGGCCGGAAAAATAACAACAACAAGTCCGGAAAAATCCCCATGAGCATGTTTAATGATTATAAGCAAACAACAATTTAACATATAAGGTTGTTAACATGATGCGGATGATATGAACAAGTTTATGCAAGTTTTATTAAAAGTTGACAAAAGAGATAAGAAGCATTTGTCACCGTGGTGGAAAGAAAGGGTGCCACGGCAACGATCCGAAAATGATGCAACGCATCATATCGGTTCCGGCAACTCGTTGAGAGTCCGGTGCACAACAAAAGGTGGAGTGAACGAGTCAAACGAGATGAAAGAGGTGGGGTGATCCCGTTACCGGGTTCCCACGAGTCGGCGACGAGGCAACCGAGGAACACGACAAAAGGTGGAACGGGCACGAGCACACACAAGGGAGACATTTCATACAACACAAGCAAGCACAAGCGTTCATCCACGGGGTCGCGTCTCGGGGTTATACCTTCGAAACTCTCGTTTCGGGGCGGAATCGAGTCGTCGAGGGATGTAGTGGAAGTAGAGGAAGTAGTCGTTCCGCAACTCGTAGAGGAAGTAGTGGTTCACGGGTCTTCGGCGACGGTAGGCGTTCACGAGGTCGTTTTGTAGATGTACATGTCGACGGTAGACGTTCGGGCGACGGTAGACGTTCGGGCGACGGTAGTGGTACTTGGGTCTCCGAGGAGTCGTTCTCGAGCTCGTAGCCGTGCGGTCGTCGAGGTACTTGTACATGTAGTGGTACTTGTCGGGTCATGTAGTTGTTCACGTTCACGTCTTGGTTCACGGTCGGACGAGCTCGGACGTCGTGGTACTTGCCGGTCTTCGGACTTGTCGACGGTAGTCGAACTAGAAGGTCGTCGGCGACTCGAAGGGGTACACGGATCTCGGTCTCGTACACGGTTCTCCTGTCCAAAATTTACAGCACAGGCAACAAAAACAAACAAAACGGCAGCAAC
>LR738709.1:581002314-581083339 GCA_902687465.1 Secale cereale
GAGGGATGCCCCCTTTTATCTCTTAACAAAAATAAAAGAGAGAGCAAAATAAAAAGAAGAGGCAGAGAACAGAAAATAAAAGATGGGACATTTTTGTAAGGCTTTACGGCTTATTACCAACCCAACAAAAATAGAACCAACAAAAGGGAAGTGCAAACTAAAACATTTAGGTTGCAAAAAAAAGGAGTTTAGATATTTAGGAGGAGCCTCGAAAAAAATGAGAAAAGAATTATAGGCCAGGTTTTGGAGGTGAAACTTGAAGTGAAATAAACATGGGGAATTATGCAAGTGTGTTATAGTGATTCCGAAGCAATGGAATAATTATTAATATAGCTCCATAAATATTAGGAGGCTTTTATGTGTTATAAAGAGAAGACATCTTCCCTCGATTTAAATGGACCGACGGTCCACACGGTTTATTAGGTTGAGATGCAAAAATAAAATATGACATGATGGCATGATGACATGATGCAATGCAAAAATAAATAACACAAGCACAAAAGAACCACACGGGCAACCCGGAACATCTGGAATCTTCGGGAAGCTTCTGGAATCTTCTGGGACGTCGGTCTCGGGCGTCACAACTCTCCCACACTAACAGAGGATCTCGACCCGAGATCCTAGAGATAGCACCGGGTAAAAACGAAAAAGAAGAGGTAAAACAAAGTTGCTTCTTTGACAGGCGAGTGAAACCAAGGAACCTTGAGAGGTTGAACAAATTGAAAGAAAAAAAAGCAACGAAGATGAACGAATAGAAATACTCCGTTAGCAAAGAGGGACAAGGAGCATTATGAGAACCTTGAAGGTTGAAAGACATGAAACAAGAGCTCACGGACGGAAAGAATATGAAACTGCAATGGTATGGCCAAGGAATAAGAATGACAGAATTTGGACAGCACTCCGTCTGAAATGAAAGGAATTAACAAAAAACTAGAGAAGATGGAGTGATACTTGATGAAAACAACAACATATTGCCTCCGAAACAATTAAAAGAATTGCACAAGGTGTAAGAAAGGATTCAGACAGCACTCCGGTTAAAAGAGAGTTAAAACTTGATAAGATGACGGAACTTGAATGAAGAATACAACACTCCGGTTAAAGATAGGCAATGGAAAGAACATGATCTCGATAAAAACGAGATGATGGTTAAAGAGAGCAATATCACAAAACCTCCGGAATGAAAGAATAGGATATAGATCAACGAAAGAAAAGAATGGAGAAGAAAATGACGACTTCTCCCAAAATGAATTTGAAAGAGCATCCTTACAAAGAAGGGTTGAACGGAGCTGTTGGAATTTAACAACGAAAAAATAAGGTTGATGTGGGCTTATGGAAAACATCTCAAAATTAAGAGGTGACAACCAGCCACTGACAAAAACAATTGATTGGATTGAGATCAACAAGGAGATGAAAAACTTATTTCACCGGAAGGATAAATGAAGAACTTGGGTTATTTATAAGCACCATAATAGCAACAATCCTTAGGGAAAGCTTTTAGGTGAAATACAACCCAAAATAACTCCAAGAGATAAAAAGAGGGGTTGAAGGATCTCCTAAAGAGAAAGAAATGATGGTTTTAAATATCTCATTCTTGATAACTTGCGAATCATAAAACATGAAGGAATTGCCAAAAATGACATAACACCATCTCAAAGATAAGGCAGAAAGAATTGCAATTGGAATGCATGATGAAGAATGCTTGAGCTCCAACAAGAATCTTGATGAAGACTTCGAGGATGAATTAAAACATGAAGAACCACCATGAAAAACTCCGGTAATGAAAGCATGAGAAGTGGAAGATGAAAAGAATAAGATTCAAGGCCTGCAATGAATTAGATTGAGCTTTGAAATGATAATAATTGAAATAACATGGAGCTCCGGAAAAACAAGATGAAGAATTTAGAACCGAGAATATGATATGATGAACAAGCTCCAGACAAAAGAATTAAATCACCTGAAGGAACAAGAATAAGAGTTATGTCATGCATCTCCTTCATCAATTAAATTGATGACAATCGAAGGATTTGGCATACTACTTATTCTCGTTGGAAAGAATTAAAGAGAGATCTAGCACAAGCTCGGATAATTATTCAACGAACCACCGGTAGGATTATGAAAGAACAAAATGAATTAAAACGATAACAACGGAAGGGTAAACTTGAATGAACCACCATAAGAATATGGAGACGAACGAAGAGACATCAATGAAGAATATTTGTAGGACGAAGTTGAAAACTGAGAACGAAGAAATATGCTGAAATGATGGCCTTCGGAGGAACACAAAGAAAAGAATTCATGAAATGCTTCGGATGGTTATAAAAGAATTCCTCACAATCAAACGATAATGAGGGTGGCATGAAGCTAGAACCACTAATCTTCAAGAGAACGGGCCAAGATTTAAGAGAAACTCTTCTCCGATCTTCAAATGCTGAGAATGAAGACGAGAAATGCCATGAAGAATTGTTGAGGCACTCCGGAATGAAGAATTAAAAGGTTGAACCAATGATGAACAAGAATTGAAAGCGATCTTGGAGAAGGCATGTGACTGATGGCAAATCATTCTTACGTCACATTTGAAAGAATTTTAAAACAACTCCGGAATAATAGAAGAGTCAGGTAAGATCCTGGGAAAAGACCTGTGGGTTAGGGCCCACTCAAAGAAAATCACCGATGGGAAAGATTGCTGAAGAGATATTGCACCGGTTGAATTAAATGGCTTGAATAAGATAGCAATCTCAAAATAGCTTGAATGGATTAAGAATGGAATTATGAATCTTGAGCACTCCGGATATGAATAGCAAGAGGAGAATGATTAATTGGTGCACCGGAATAAGAAAACATTGTGAAATGAGGAAAAGCATAAGATGAACACCAAAATCTTGAATTACATCCACCGGAAGAATATGAGAACAAAAGAATGATGATCTTGAAGCTGTTGATCATCTTCACGATAAATCACCGGATAAGAACATTGAAGGAAAATGAATGAAGAAACATCACATGAATAAAATGGATATTTCATTTGAGAATTCTGGCTCAATGCAGAAAAGGGGTGGGAGGGTGGGGAAAACAAGGACAACTTGAGATGAACAAAAAGGACACCGGTTGAAAAGAATTAACATGATGATCTTGATGATCAAGAGGAATTAGCACTCCCATAGAGATATGAGAACACCGATTAAGAAAGGTATGGAATCAACATTTGACATCGAAGCAACTCGAATACCAGAATCAAAACAAGAACAAAGGGTAGATGTGTAGCATGATCTTCACAATATCATCCGAACAGAGAATTGAACGAATGAATTCTGCAGGTACATCAACTCGTCGAGAAGCCACTTGGAGAATAAAAGGTAAATAAAAAAGAACAAGGATCAGATAGAACAAATACAAGATAGAAGTTTCGTTCGACATCTTCGTGCTGAAAGCTCATGGAACATGTTACAAAAGGGTTTTGTCATCCCCGGATCAGCATAGCCAAGGACCCTTTAAGATGCAACTCCCGATCAGAACAAGTCCATAAAACCACTTCACTCAGTGTAGAACCCCAAACTTCATATCGAGCATCCGTTGGAAGAATGCCTAGAACTACTAGATGAACCCACCTATAGATTTCCGAAAGTTTCCAGTTATGCAATCAGGTGTTGGGGATACACGGGAAGCACCGCGCAATCAACTCTAACCTACATCCAGGTGTATCCATCCTTCAACACATAACCAGTCTTTCTCGGAAACTGTTTACCTCGGACCTTCGAAAAGCATCCACTATAACAAGGCTATGGCAATACTCTCGAACTACCTCCCCAGTACTGGGTGATGTCGGGGTTATCTTGCCACTGGCCGTATAGGAGAGATTTTCGATGTCGGCCGTCTTAAGTATTTAGTACTGTCGCGATATACTTGTTACAACGATACCCCGAAGCTCAACTCCTCGGTAACAGGAGGCATCGAGAACAATATCCTTGTCACAAGAACATCGAAACAATCCCAGAATACTCGCGGGATCCTAAAAAAAATTGGTGCAATTTTTGAAAGTAGAAGAGATAAGAGTAATCGTCAGGAGTCCTCACCAGAGAGAAAAGGGATGAGAAGCAAAGAAATCCTACTCTCCGATATAATATAGGACTCAAAAAGTTTTCAGTGTGTGCCTAGACTCAACCGTCAACGATTCGATCAATCAGTGGGGGCTTCTAGGTTGGAGAAGGCTCTGAATACCAACTTGTAATGCCCAGGATGGGACTATACCTCCTACGTGTCGAGGCACGACTTAAAGGTATAAGCCCATCCTAGAATGATCTCAAGTTTGGTATCTTTGCACAACTCATGTAAAAGAGGGATTAAAATGCAAAAGGAGATAGTTGGCTTACACTCGCCACTTCACACAGTACAATACATGAGCAATACATCATTCAAAACATCACAACCCGACTACGGGTGAAGATCCAAAAGAAAGATACCAAAACAACATAAAGCCACAGGCCAAGATCGAATCCTAGTAGAAACCACTACTGAACATCGAAACGTCACAAGCAACGGCCACAAGCTTCATCGAGCTCCCGATGAAGTACTTGAACCAGCTCCTGCATCGTACACGGCTGAACCTGCATCTGGTGTGGTGAAGTAACTGAGCGCCACAGAGGACTCAGCAATCCCGTTCCCGGGTAACAGAACTATCAAAGCCTTTAGGTGAGGGAAAGGCTGAAGAAAGAAAAGAGGTGAAGGAACAACAAAGAGTCTGCAGCAGCAACTAGCACTAACTTACGCAAGAGAGAGCGAGAAGAGAAGAGCATCGGTCGAAAGATGATCACGAAGTGATCCTAGCTACAACCGGTCAAACATAACCCCACCGTGTTCAACTCCCGAATCCCTATTCGGAAATTGACAGTCACGGAACACACGCTGGTAGTGTATTGGATCATTGTGTCAAGTTATCTACAACCGGATATTAACAAGCTCCCATCTTCCACATAACCGCGGGCACGGCTTTCGAAAGTTCAAACCCTGCAGGGGTGTTCCAACTTGACCCATTACAAGCCCACGATCCGCGGAGTCGCAACTCCATAGTTGGGAAGGCCCGAGTATTCTCGGAATCCCGTGCTCAAGTTAAACCGAACTAAGGTAAGGCTAATCCAGCAAATCCTCCCGGCGTGTCGACACCCTGATAGTAGCCGCGCGTATGTAGGTCTCAGGACACGACCGGATGGGCGATTCTACGGGTGGATACCAAATACCTCGGGTTGCCCCAAGGCGGCCCCGCAGAACCCCCGTTTGGGACCAACACCATCGGCACTGGCCCCCCCTGCTATGTAGAAATAAAGGATCCTCGAGGGAGCGACCCTCTATGCAAATTTAAATAATTAATTAAGTTGTTATTATGAGGCAAATAGTACCAAATGTTGGGACTTGCTGGAAAAGACTTAGCACTTAGCGGTTTATCAAGGGGGTCCCATACACCCCAACCGTGTTAGGAACGCATAATCAAGGAACATAACACCGGTTTATACGGTTCCTAACGGCATGAGTGGAACAAAACACCAAGCAAAAGGCTTAGCCTTCCACCCTGCCAGTATATAGATGATTTCATTTTAAGCATTTATATAGTGTGATATAACCCAACCAAACTTCAACATGAAGCAAGCATCTTCAATCTTCACCTGCAACTAACAATGCTATAAGAGGGGCTGAGCGAAGCGTACTTAGCCAAGCAACGGTTTGCATAGGTAGGATGGTTAAACATGGCAATTGGTTACAAGTAGGAGGCTGACAAGAAAGACATGGGCATCGAGGCAAAACTATAGAGCGGAACTACTAGCAATAGGCAAAGATAGTAATGGTATCCGGGTTCGGTCATCTTGCCTGGGATTCCACAAGGGAGAAGAACGGATCCAAGAAGAAGACGGAGCAACAGACGAGCGAATCCTCACAACTTCGGAACGAAACCGAAGCTAACAAGAGAAGCAACCGGAAAGAAAGAAACAACACGGTAAACACACAAAACATAAACATGGCATACGATGCACAAACAAGCATGATGCATGTCCGGTTTAAATATGCATGACATGGCAAAGTGCACAAACAACACTACAAGTTAAGTGGAGCTCAATATGCAACGAGTTGCATATTGACGAAACACCACATTAATTATTTAATTGACTCTCGTTATTAACAAGACAAGATTAATTGTTGGTTAACATGGCAAGAGGTGAAGCATAAAGTAAACTACACTATTAAGGCATTTTAAATGGGGCCGGAAAAATAACAACAACAAGTCCGGAAAAATTCCCATGAGCATGTTTAATGATTATAAGCAAACAACAATTTAACATATAAGGTTGTTAACATGATGCGGATGATATGAACAAGTTTATGCAAGTTTTATTAAAAGTTGACAAAAGAGATAAGAAGCATTTGTCACCGTGGTGGAAAGAAAGGGTGCCACGGCAACGATCCGAAAATGATGCAACGCATCATATCGGTTCCGGCAACTCGTTGAGAGTCCGGTGCACAACAAAAGGTGGAGTGAACGAGTCAAACGAGATGAAAGAGGTGGGGTGATCCCGTTACCGGGTTCCCACGAGTCGGCGACGAGGCAACCGAGGAACACGACAAAAGGTGGAACGGGCACGAGCACACACAAGGGAGACATTTCATACAACACAAGCAAGCACAAGCGTTCATCCACGGGGTCGCGTCTCGGGGTTATACCTTCGAAACTCTCGTTTCGGGGCGGAATCGAGTCGTCGAGGGATGTAGTGGAAGTAGAGGAAGTAGTCGTTCCGCAACTCGTAGAGGAAGTAGTGGTTCACGGGTCTTCGGCGACGGTAGGCGTTCACGAGGTCGTTTTGTAGATGTACATGTCGACGGTAGACGTTCGGGCGACGGTAGACGTTCGGGCGACGGTAGTGGTACTTGGGTCTCCGAGGAGTCGTTCTCGAGCTCGTAGCCGTGCGGTCGTCGAGGTACTTGTACATGTAGTGGTACTTGTCGGGTCATGTAGTTGTTCACGTTCACGTCTTGGTTCACGGTCGGACGAGCTCGGACGTCGTGGTACTTGCCGGTCTTCGGACTTGTCGACGGTAGTCGAACTAGAAGGTCGTCGGCGACTCGAAGGGGTACACGGATCTCGGTCTCGTACACGGTTCTCCTGTCCAAAATTTACAGCACAGGCAACAAAAACAAACAAAACGGCAGCAACGACTAGCGCTCGCGAGCACACACGGGCACTGCGGGACGAAGCAGGAGCGGTGCAGATGCGAGCTCGCGAGGGACGGAGGACGGAGCCTGGCCAGCCTGGAGGGAGGGCCGACGAGGGCCGGGGCCGCTGCGCCTGACGAAGAAGGAAGCCGGAGGGCGCCACGGCGCGGGCAGAGGAGGAGCCGCGGTCGCGGGCCTCTGGTGGCTGGCGAACGGAGGGAGCCGCAGGAGGTCGCGCTCGGGGCTGGACTCTCGCGGCGACAGGAGGACGAGGGGCTTCGGGCTCGGTTCGCTGGCGAGGAGGAAGCAGGAGGGGCGCCGGGCTCTGCGGGATCCGGCCAGAGGGGACGGAGGCGAGGGCCCCTGGCCGGCGGACGGCGGTCGACGGGAGGACGGCCGATGCGCAGGACTGGAGGGCGCGCTTCGGGCGGAGGGAGCCTGGACGGAGGACCGGAGGGGAGGAACCGCGCAGAGGAGGAGGTGTGGCCGCGGAGGATGGCCGGACCGGAGGAACGGCGGCGGCTCGGCGGCTTGGTGCTGCTGCTCGAGGGGGAAGGCCGCAAGCGAGGAGAACGGGCGAAGGAGGCGGTCGAGTGGAGGAGAGGGAGAGGGAAAGCGAGACGCGGGGTAGCTAGCGAGAGGGAGGAGGAGTGCGGTCGAGAGGGAAGAGAACGAGGCTGGGGCTCGATAGGATCGGGAGGGTGGCGGCGCTCAGTGGGAGGAGGAGAGGGCGAACGAGAGGAAGCATCGGGCTAGGGTTCGGTCATCTGAGGCTGAGAGGGCCTGCTGCTGGGCCGAAAGAGGGAAAAGGAAGGCCCAGCTGGCTATGAGGCTGGCTGGGCTCCCAAAGGAGAAGGAGGTGAGGGATGCCCCCTTTTATCTCTTAACAAAAATAAAAGAGAGAGCAAAATAAAAAGAAGAGGCAGAGAACAGAAAATAAAAGATGGGACATTTTTGTAAGGCTTTACGGCTTATTACCAACCCAACAAAAATAGAACCAACAAAAGGGAAGTGCAAACTAAAACATTTAGGTTGCAAAAAAAAGGAGTTTAGATATTTAGGAGGAGCCTCGAAAAAAATGAGAAAAGAATTATAGGCCAGGTTTTGGAGGTGAAACTTGAAGTGAAATAAACATGGGGAATTATGCAAGTGTGTTATAGTGATTCCGAAGCAATGGAATAATTATTAATATAGCTCCATAAATATTAGGAGGCTTTTATGTGTTATAAAGAGAAGACATCTTCCCTCGATTTAAATGGACCGACGGTCCACACGGTTTATTAGGTTGAGATGCAAAAATAAAATATGACATGATGGCATGATGACATGATGCAATGCAAAAATAAATAACACAAGCACAAAAGAACCACACGGGCAACCCGGAACATCTGGAATCTTCGGGAAGCTTCTGGAATCTTCTGGGACGTCGGTCTCGGGCGTCACAGCGGAAACCTACAGAGAAGAAAAGGGCATCTCCGACAGGCAGATTCCGCCGGGGCGATCACCTCCCGGAAGGGGAGATCGTCGCCATCGTCATCACCATCATCACGGGCATCATCGAGATCATCATCAACATCACCCCCAACACCAGCACCATCTCCATCTTCATCCAAATCTCATCTTTCCATCGCAACTCGTGTTGTAACTTGTACTACCTATCCTCTCTACTCCATCGGTGTTGATTACTACTTTGTGGTGAATGCTATTGAGTTTTGTTGGAGAAATATTATTATGTCCAGATTGTTTATCACATATTTATCCCCACTGATCATGATCTCTTTTATGTCTTGTGAGTAGTTACCTTAGTTCTTGAGGACATGGGGAAAGTCTTGTTGTTAGTAGTCATATGCTGTTGAAGTAATATGTGTTGTTTGATACTTAAGTTGCGTTGTCATTCTACTAGTGGTGTTGTGTGAGTCGAACACCCAACACTTCGCCTTATTAAGAACCTAGGAGAATACATTGTGTATAAAGAATGCTTATGGTGGGTTGCCGGAGTGACAGAAACCTGAACCCCAGTTCGCACGCTTTTGCATAAGGGAATAATGGATCCTCGATCGTATTGCTATGGTTAGGCTTTTGCCTTAAATTCTATCTTGTATTTGCGGATGCTTGCAAGGTGTTTAATCATAAGAGTGCATTCATCTTAGTCTAGAGAGTGCACTAGCATAGATCCACCCACCAACACTTATCAACACATAACATAGTATCAATACGGAATATGGCGAAAGCACATGACTACCTCTCCCGTGTGTCCTCAAGAACGCTTTAGTCTTTATAAGTTCAGTTGCTAGGCCTCTCCTTTGCTAAGAAAGGATTGGGCCACTTGTTACTCTCAGTACCTTTTACATTACTTGCCTTTACATTCCTGTTGCTTATATCGAGAAAACCCCTAAAAGTTATCTTTCAGTGCTTGCAGTAATTTCTTGCTCAGAATCGCTTATCAATACCTTCTGCTCCTTGTTGGGTTCGACACTCTTACTTATCGAAAACGCTGCAACAGATCCCTTACGGTTGAGGGTCATCACGCGGCCAGGGGCGGGGCCGCGCCAGGTGGCCGCCTGGGCCTCCCCTGGCTCCCCTCTTGCCCATCTTTGGTTCTTCGCGAAGCTTCCTGTACGCTGATTTTTCCTATATTTTTCCTGGAATTTTTGGACACTTTTAATATGGGGGAAACCTGAAATAGAAAAATAGCAGAAAATAGGAACTGGCACTGTGGTGCACTGAGTTAATAGGTTAGTCCAAATATGATCAAAAGTGCATGGAAGTGCATCAATTTCATAGCAATATCACACAAAAGAAGCATGGAGCAAGCAGAAATTATAGATACGTTTTGGACGTATCAACATCCCCAAGCTTAATTCCTACTCGTCCTCGAGTAGGTAAATGATAACAAGCATAATTTCTGTGGTGACATGCTATCAACCATATAAGAACTTTTTAAGTAAAGCAATCAAGGCATGTAATTCAATTCAAGTCATAACAAGCAAGAGTCTATATTAGCATTGTAACAAGCAACATAAGAACATAAAGGTGCAAGAGCTCTCGCTGTCCGTGACTCGAATGTCACCAAATGGTGTTTGCGTGCAAGAAAGGGGATAGGGATATACGAGAGAGTAAAACATAGTTTTTGTATTGTTGAGAACTTAATCTACTAAAGTTTCACACTTGGTCTTCTTTGGAATCTTATGTTGACTCATCCCCAGACCACTAGCCAGGTACAAGTCAAAATGATCCACTCCCTTTCGATATTTTGAGCACTCATGCAATGGATGAGCGTAAGCAAGAAAGTTGACACTTAGGATGGAAAAGAGAGAAAAATGCTGAAGGGGGAAGACAAAAAAGGTGTGAAAGGCTCACATCAATGAGGACAATCATAGGCGAGAGAAAGCCAAATGATAGATATGATGTGAGGAGTAGGGATTGCCATGCAACGGATGCACATATGAGCTAAGGTAAGCTCTCCAATGGAACTAGTGGGGGTGCATCCAACTTGCTCGCTCAAGAAGACCTAGAGCTCTTTTGAGGAGGCTCATCATTGGAATATACAAGCCAAGTGCTATAGTGTGAAGGTCCCCACATAGCTATATGCATGAATGATAATCTCTATGGAGTACAAGGTATAAGATGGAGTACGAGTGTGGATCTCTCAAAAGGAATAGTAGTGTGCCCCCTTCTCTCTTTTTATTTCTTTTTCTCTTTTTTGTATTTTTTGTATTTTTTTTGTGGCCTCAATGGCTCTTTCTATTTAACTCTCATTTGTCCTCTTTGGGATCTTTTGATTTTGTCCTCTTTGGGATCTTTTCCTCACTTTAGGGGCAACACTCTATGTATTACAATAAGTATAGAAGATCTTTCACACTTTACAAAAGTACTCAACATAAAGAAAATGAAACTATCATGATGTATGCAAATGTATGCCTCTGCCAGTGTAGCAGGATATGCAATGATACTAGAGCGTCATGTAGCAATGATTAGGGCAAGGCCCAACTAGCATGCGGCTCATCGATCAAGCAAAAGCATGTATGCCATGAAGATCAAGTCATGAGAAGATGGATGTTGCATGGCAATGTATCTCGGAAAGGCTATGGAAATGCCTTGATAGGTAGGTATGGTGGCTATTTTGAGGAAGGATATAATGAGGCTTATGATGACAGAGCGTATCATGCCAAGGATTTGGATGCACCGGCGAAGTATGCGCCAACTCTCGAGGTGAGAAAGGGCAATGCACGGTACCGAAGAGGCTAGAAAAATATGGCTAGGTGGAAGTGTCAACTTTCGAATACTCACATTAGTCCGAAGAACTCATGCACTTATTATCAGTAACTCTCAATCTAATTAGGAGGTTCACAAAGAGACAAGTACCCCGAGGAGGAGTGTATGGGGGTTTGGTTATCCTTGCGCATCCTCGACTCATGGTACGTGAGTGTACTCTAATATTCGATCCCTCCAAAGATTAGTGATCCATCTAGTAGCTAAAGTTCTCAACTATTTTGTAGGTTTTCGAAAATAAACACGGATTGCCCAAAATACAACATCTATCACTAATAGGCTAAAGCTCTTGACACCAAAAGTTCAGACATTACTCATGGCAATACCTCAAAACTATTGCAAGTTACTACTAAAATTAAATAGCAACCTCAGTTACCTACTTTAAGTTAAGACACACAACTCAGTGCAACAGGCAAACTCTCTTAACAAGATAAACATGAAAACTCAAGAGAGTTCAGCAACCAACTAAACAAAAGCTCTTTAAAAAGAAAAGCATGAAAACTAAGAGCTAAACATGACAGCAGCTATGGAAAGACAAAGAACACACACAACAAAGATAAGCATGAAAATCCTATGTTGTGTTCTAGGTTGAAGTGGAGCGTGTTTCTCTCCCACACAAAGAAAACTGGGTTCTAACTTGTTATGAACAGCAAGCAAAGCTAAAGAAAACTAAAAAAAAGAAACTAAGAGCAAGACGCTCCAAGCATAGCACATAACGCATGAAGTGATAAAATTATAGTGGAACGAAAGACGAACTGATAATTGTTGATGGAGAAGGGGATGCATGGGGGCATCCCCAAGCTTAGACGCTTGAGTCTTCTTGAATATTTCTTGGGGGTGCACGGGGGCATCCCCAAGCTTGAGCGTTTGACCCTTCTGGATCTTCTTTTATCATCTTCCCTCGCACACTTGAAAACTCTCTTCATACATAACTCATCATAATCTGATTAGCGAGGTTAGTACCCACAATAAAATAATTTTTCCCTACTAGAAATAAAGATAATCTTGAAGAGATAGTGTTTCTGAAGATTGCCAAAAGGTTTTTCAAAGAAAAAGCAAGCTCAAGGTTTGCAAAACGAAGAAAAGGCAAAACAGGACAGAATCTGTGAAAAACAGACCAGCAGGTAGTAAATAATTTTTTCGGGGCACTTCTGCAACTCAAATCAAAAAACTCAGAACAGACGCTCGAAAGCCAATTGTATAGAGCACGCTATCGAAAAAATTCAGATCAAAAAGATGATCTGGTGATTTTATTCGAATTTTTCTGTCCAAGGACAGAATCTGTTTTCTGGACAGCACGTCACAACTTTTGAACTTTCTTGCAATCGGAGGCTAAACTTGGCACAAAGCTGAAAAGAAAAGATACAATGATGATGCTACTGTAGTAACAAACATCAAGACACAACAAAAGCAAAATAAGACCTAATTCGTTGTGGGCTGCCTCCCAAAAGCGCTTTCTTTTATGCCTTTAAGCTAGGCATGATGCAAAAAGAGAAGATCAAGTTTTATCAAGAGTAAGAGAATAGCTAGCCCGTGTAACGTACTCAAAAGGCAACTTAATCTTCTTCTTAGGGAAGTGTTCCATCCCTTTCTTGAGAGGGAATTGGAATTTTATATTCCCCTCTTTCATGTCAATGATAGCACCAACGGTGCGAAGAAAAGGACGTCCCAAAATAATTGGACATGAAGGTTCACATTCAATATCCATAATAGTAAAATCAACGGGAACATAATTGTCATTGACAATGATAAGAACATCGTCGATCTTCCCCAAAGGTTTCTTTACGGAAGAATCAACAAGACGAACACCAAAAGAACAAGGATCAAAAGGTTTCAATTCAAACATATCATACATTCTTTTGGGCATAACGGAGGTACTAGCTCCAACATCACACAAAGCATAGCAAGAGAAGTTGTTCAATTTAATTTTGACTATGGGATCCCAACCATCTTCTAGCTTCCTAGGGATGGAAGTCTCAAGCTTGAGCTTTTCTTCCCTAGCTTTGGTAAGAGCATTGGTGATATGCTCTGTGAAGGCAAGGTTAAGTGTGCTAGTGTGGGGGTCTCTAGACATCTTGTGAAGAAAACAAATAACTTCAGAAAGGGTGCAATTATCAAAATCAAGGTCACTACTATCAAGTAAAGTGGTAGTGGTGTCCTTTAGGCTCACTTGTTTGGTAGCTTCTATGGTCATAGGAGTTTCTTCTTCTACGGTTGAGGTCATAGCATCACCATTAATAGGTCCAATGGGACTAGGAGTGCATTGGGTGCTAAGAGTTTGGATATCCTCAACAACTTGAATAGTAGCAACAGTGTGGTGGGTAAGAAGGCTCTTAATTCTATCTTCTTCCTCCTTTTCTCTAGCCCACCTCTTTTTAAATTTAGCCATCATCCTAATGTTTTCATTAATTTGCACTTGAATAGCATTCATAGGAGTGGTCTTCCTCTCCTCAAGAGGAGAAGTTCTAATTTTAAGCAACTCTACCTCATGGGCTAAATTGTCTACTTTGTCTAGTTTTTCTTCTACACTCTTATTGAAGGCCTTTTGGGTAGTGATGAAGTCTTTAAGCATAATCTCTAGTTCAGAAGTGGAGTTCTTGGTGCTAGGATAAGCATTGTTGTTCCCATAGGAATTAGAGGGGAACGGTCTAGGGTTGCTACCAAAATTAGTCCTATAAGCATTGTTATTGAAATTGCTTCTAGAGATAAAGTTCACATCTACTTGATCTTGAGCAATCAAATAATTTAAAGGAACATCATGAGGATCAATAGAAGACTGCTTGGAAAGTAGAGACATGATCAAGTCAACTTTTTCATTTAGGGAGGAAATCTCCTCGACAGAGTTTACCTTCCTACCTGTTGGAGCGCGTTCGGTGTGCCATTGGGAATAATTGGTCATCATCTCGTCGAGAAGTTTCGTGGCAGCACCAAGTGTAGTTGACATAAAGGTTCCTCCCGCGGCCGAATCTAACAAGTTCCGCGAGGTAAAGTTCAAGCCTGCATAAAAAGTTTGGATAACCATCCAAGTAGTCAAACCATGAGTAGGGCAGTTCTTGACAAGAGATTTCATGCGTTCCCAAGCTTGGGCAACGTGTTCATTATCCAATTGTTTAAAATTCATTATGTTACTCCTTAGTTGGATAATTTTAGCAGGGGGATAGTACTTCCCAATAAAGGCATCCTTGCACTTGTCCCAAGATTCTATACTATTCCTAGGCAAGGATTGAAACCAGATTTTAGCTCCTCCTCTCAAGGAGAAAGGAAAAAGCTTAAGCTTAACAATATCACCATCTACTTCTTTGTACTTTTGCATATCACAGAGCTCAACAAAATTATTTAAGTGCAAAGCAGCATCATCTCCAGCACCGGAGAATTGATCTTTCATAACTAGGTTCAGCAAAGCAGGTTTAATCTCATAAGAAGGTGCTGAAGTGGCAGGTGTAGCAATAGGCGTGCAGATAAAGTCACTGTTGTTATGACTAGTGAAGTCACACAACTTGGTGTTCTCGGTGGAACCCATAGCAGCAGCAAGCAAGATAACTATTTTTGTGATTTTTGGTAAGGGACACTAAAGCAAAAACTGAAAGGTAAACTAGCAAGACTAAAAAGCAAAGATAAAAGATAGCGTGCAACTCCCCTATCTTGAAGAGTGGAGTCCCCGGCAACGGCGCCAGAAACTTGCTTGATGGCTTATCGCCCCTCGTGGTTACCCCAAGTGGGAGGTTGAGATGTAGCGTAGCGGCAAATTTCCCTTGGCAAAGATACCAAGGATCGAATCCCGTGAGACTCCGAGGGTCGACAAGTAGGTTGATGGCTTCTCGCCCCTCGTTGGTTACCCCAAGTGGAAGGTTTGAGATGCAGTGTAGCGGTAGTTTTCCCTTGGCAAAGATACCAAGGATCGATTTCCCCTGAGACTCCTAGTTTCAACAATAAGGTGTCAACTGCTAACGGCGCCAGATATTAGCAATCAACCGGACCTGCACACAGATACAAATAACTTTGCTCCCAATGAGTATAGAGAGGTTGTCAATCCCTCCGGCCTTGTCGTTTACAAAGGGTCAAACGCAAGAGATAATAGTGATAGGTAAAACTGTAACTAGTATGTAAAAGTAGAAAGTAAATAGCGGATGTGATCAGTGATGGTTATATGGACCGGGGTCCCATGATGTTCACTAGTGATGTCTCTCTCCCAAAAGACGATAAAACAGCTATGTGAGGTAAACGAATTACAGCTGGGCAATTGACAGAATTATGTGCGCAAACCAATGCTAACTATGTTGCAAGAAAGGTAGAGGTTCAAAGCATGGGCGGTACGCCAAGGCAAGTAGACCGAAATCCATCTGCATCTACTACTAATCATCCACCTTGAGATATCTATCCAGAACATCTCGCTGGTATTAAGTTGCGAGTCCCACCCATAGTGTAAACTCAAAGCAACAGACAACTGCATTAAAAGAACTTTGCGTAAAGTAAACAATCCTTGCACCAGCGAGTACAAGCACCGTTGTTTTCCCCCTTGTGGCAACAGCACATCCCCTAGACTCATGTTTCTGTCACTCAAACTAGTCATCGAGGGGCATGAACCCACAATCGAGCATAACGTTCCCTCTTGGAGTCACTACCTACTACTTGGCCAAATCAATAAATAGCAACGGAGAACATGCAAGAATTACTTACGAACATAAATATAAAAGAGGTAAATCAAATATATTACTCAAACACAATCTGAACATAATCTCACAATCCATCGGATCCCAACAAACTCAACATAGCAACAACATAAGGATTACATATGTGCCTCGATCATGTAGGGCAGCTCACGAGGTCTAATTAGTGAAGCACAAGAAGGGGAGGAGAACATCACATAGCTACTGGTCATGGACCCATGGTCCAAGGGAGACTACTCACAACTCATCCGGGAGGCGTCCATGGTGGTGGAGAGGCTCCCGGTGGTGATCCTCCCCTCCGGCAGGGTGCCGAGAAGAGTTCTCCTGGTGCTCCCGATCTTGGAAGCGCGGCGGCGGCGGAACAGAGATGAGATCGCGAAAAAGGGTTCCGTCCTCGAGGGTTTCGGGACGCGTGTTAAATATATGCCAAAGAGGGGGCATCGGCGGAGACCTGGTGGGCCCAGGTGCCCCCCCGGCGCGGCCAGGAGGGGGCCCGCGCCACCAGGGCGCCTGGAGCCCTGGTGGCCCCCCTCCGGACCTACTTCGACCGTGTGGAAGCTTCCGGAACGCTGATTTTTTATATAATTTTTCTGGGATTTTTCTGGCTGTTTACGTGATGGGAAAACCTGAAATACAAAAACAGCAGAAAACAGAAACTGGCACTGGGGTGCACTGAGTTAATAGGTTAGTCCAAATATGATCAAAAGTGTATGGAAGTGTATAAATAACATAGCAATATCACACAAAAGAGGCATGGAGCAAGCAGAAATTATAGATACGTTTTGGACGTATCAACATCCCCAAGCTTAATTCCTGCTCGTCCTCGAGTAGGTAAATGATAACAAGTATAATTTCTGTGGTGACATGCTATTAACCATATAAGGACTTTTTATAGTCACATGACAAAAGCTTACTGAGACAATGAATCTGTAGTAATTAAGTTGCCTCATGAGAAAATCACAAAGAACTGAAAGTTTCAAAATATGATACTGAAACATCAAATAGATTTGTAATGAGCATGGTGTGCAAATATGATAAAGTGATATCTCGCTTGCCCCCTTTAGTGAAGCAAAACATAAATGCAGGGGCACCTCCAAGGTTTAAGTGATGACTAGATACAATGATTTCAGAATAAACGATATCATAATCATGCAAAAGACAATGATACTTTGGGACAATGCACATTACACTCAGAATGGCAATCATGCTCTCAGTAGTTGGTGCTTAAAGAAGGCGGAGACTCTCAAACCGTGGCTTTTGTTGGCAAGGTTGAAAACCCGTGGTCGGAAACAAAGACAAAGCATGTACCAGAGCTCTTGGTTTTAAAAACAGAAATAATTATTATTTTTTTAGATTATGCATGTTTCGTCAACGAATGCTAGCAGATAACTCAATTACTTCTCGAGCTGGACAAGTTTCGAGGAACGGCTCCCGAATGAGGACGATCACATCCTCTTAATCTCCTTTGTTTATCACTGCCAAAGTTTTCTGATTTCTCATGAACAAAGCGTGAAGGAGGGTTTGTTTGTTTATATTATTTTTTAATGAGCCGGGCGCACTCTATGCCAGTTCCTTCTCGTATTATGGGTTTGCACATTAGACATGCAATCCCGGGGTGAAGCTTGTCCAACTTAAAAAGATCATGAATTAACTACTACTTCCTCATGAACTAAAACAGAGGCACAAAACAGAAATGCTTTTTTTTAATAATTTCGAGATGGTACATGAAAGTCTTCGTTAGGAATGGCAGGTAAATACCATGTATAGGAAGGTATGGTGGACTCATATGGCATAACTGGTTTAAAGGATTTTGGATGCACAAGTAGTCAGTCCGCTTAGTACAGGTGGAGGTTAGCAAAAGACTGGGAGCGACCAACTAAGAGAGCAATGACGGTCATAATCATGCAGAGCGACAAAGCAACATTGAATCAGGCATGGAAGTTATATCGCTACTCAGAAACTAGAGATCATCAAGGCTTGACAGACTTTCTTTACAGTCTTAAATATGCGCGAGCATACGCCAAGTCAATCAAAATAAATTCTTGAAGGAAGATATTACTAAACCATACCACATCATAGGCAAACAAATCATGTTGGTACTCCAATAACACATTGGGAACCCCCCAGCTATTTGAGACTAACCATAAGAAAACATGAACTACTAAGCGCCATTATGCACATAGCATTTTTATCATAGACATATCGACCAATGCAACAGAAGCCAACTCTCTTAGTAAGATAAGCATGATAAATAGATTCCAGCGACCAACTAAACAAAAGCTCTCTAAAAAGATAAGCATGAAAACTGAGAGCTGAACATGACAGTAGCTATTGAAAGACCAAGAACATACACAGCAAAGATAGACATGAAAATTCTATGTTGTGTTCTAGGTTGAAGTGGAGCGTGTTTCTCTCCCACACAAAGAAAGCTGAGTTCCAACTCGTTATGAAAAGCAAGCAAAGCTAACGAAAACTAAAAAGGAAAACTAAAACGCTCCAAGCATAGCACATAACACATGAAGTGATAAAAATATAGTGGAACGAAAGACGAACTGATAATGTTGATGGAGAAGGGGATGCACGGGGGCATCCCCAAGCTTAGACGCTTGAGTCTCCTTGAATATTTCTTGGGGGTGCATGGGGGCATCCCCAAGCTTGAGCGTTTGACACTCCTGGATCTTTTTATCATCTTCCCTCGCACACTTGAAACCTCCCTTCATACATAACTCATCATAATCTGATTAGCGAGGTTAGTACCCATAATAATATAATTGTTCCTTGCTGGAAATAAGGATATTCTTGAAGGTCTACTGTTTCTCAAGATTGCCAAAAGGTTTTTGCAAAGAAAAAGCAAGCTCAAGGTTTGCAAAATGAAGGAAAGGCAAAACAGGACAGAATCTGTGAAAAACAGAACAGCAGGTAGTAAATGATTTTTTCGGGGAACTTCTGCAACTCTAATTAAAAAACTCAGAACAGACGCCCGAAAGACAATTGTATAGAGCACGCTTTCGAAAAAATTCAGACCAAAAAGATGATCTGGTGATTTTATACGAATTTTTCTATCCAAGGACAGAATCTGTTTCCTGGACAACACGTCACAACTTTTGAACTTTCTTGCAATCAGAGGCTACACTTGGCACAAAGTTGAAAAGCAAAGATACAATGATGATGCTACTATAGTAACAAACATCAAGACACAACAAAAGAAAAATAAAAATTTATTCATTGTGGGCTGCCTCTCAAAAGCGCTTTCTTTTATGCCTTTAAGCTAGGCATAATGCAAAAAGATCAAGTTTTATCAAGAGTAAAAGAATAGCTAGCCCGTATAACGGACTCAAAAGGTAACTTAATCTTCTTTATAGGGAAGTGTTCCATCCCTTTCTTGAGAGGAAATTGGAATCTTATATTTCCCTCTTTCATGTCAATGATAGCACCAACGGTGCGTAGAAAAGGACCTCCCAAAATAATTGGACAAGAAGGTTCACATGCAATATCCATAATAGTAAAATCAACGGGAACGTAATTGTCATTGACAATGATAAGCACATCGTCGATCCTCCCCAAAGGTTTCTTTATGGAAGAATCAACAAGACGAACACCAAAAGAACAAGAATCAAAAGGTTTCAATTTAAGCATATCATATATTCTTTTGGTCATAACAGAGGTACTAGCTCCAACATCACACAAAGCATAGCAAGAGAAGTTATTCAACTTAATTTTAATCATAGGATCCCAACCATCTTCTAGCTTTCTAGGTATGGAGGCTTCTACTCTAAGTTTCTCCTCCCTAGCTTTGATGAGTGCATTAGTGATATGCTCCGTGAAGGCAAGGTTAAGCGTGCTAGTGCGGGGATCTCTAGACATCTTGTGAAGGAAATCAATAACTTCGGTAAGAGTGCAATTATCAAAATCAAGGTCACTACTATCAAGTAAAGTGGTAGTGGTGTCCTTTAGGTTCACTTGTTTGGTAGTTTCTATGGTCATAGCATCACCATTAATAGGTCCGATGGAACCAGGAGTGCATTGGGTGCTAAGAGTTTGGATATCCTCAACAACTTGGATAGTAGCAACAGTGTGGTGGGTAGGAAGGTTCTTAATTCTATCTTCTTCCTCCCTTTCTCTAGCCCATCTCTCTTTAAGTTTAGCCAACATCCTAATGTTTTCATTAATTTGCACTTGAATAGCATTCATAGGAGTGACCTTCCTCTCCTCAAGAGGAGAAGTTCTAATTTTAAGCAATTCTACCTCATGGGCTAAATTGTCTACCTTCGAAGAGAGATCATCTAGTTTGTTTAGTTTTTCTTCTACACTCTTATTAAAGGTATTTTGGGTAGTGATGAAATCTTTAAGCATAATCTCTAGTTCAGTAGTGGAGTTCTTGGTGCCAGGATAAGCATTGTTGTTCCCATAAGAATTAGAGGGGAACGGTCCAGGATTGCTACCAAAATTACTCCTATAAGCATTGTTGTTGAAATTGTTTCTAGAGATAAAGTTCACATCTACTTGTTCTTGAGCAATCAAAGAATTTAAGGGAACATCACGAGTATCAACAGAACATTGCTTCGAAAGTAGAGACATGATCAAGTCAACTTTTTCATTTAGGGAGGAAATCTCCTCGACAGAGTTTACCTTCCTACCTGTTGGAGCGCGTTCGGTGTGCCATTGGGAATAGTTGGTCATCATATCATAGAGAAGCTTCGTGGCAGCACCAAGTGTAGTTGACATAAAGGTTCCTCCCGCGGCCGAATCTAACAAGTTCCGCGAGGTAAAGTTCAAGCCTGCATAAAAAGTTTGGATAACCATCCAAGTAGTCAAACCATGAGTAGGGCAGTTCTTGACAAGAGATTTCATACGTTCCCAAGCTTGGGCAACGTGTTCATTATCCAATTGTTTAAAATTCATTATATTACTTCTTAGTTGGATAATTTTAGCAGGTGGATAGTATTTTCCAATAAAAGCATCTTTGCACTTGTCCCATGAATCTATGCTATTTCTAGGCAAAGATTGAAACCAAATTTTAGCTCCTCCTCTCAAGGAGAAAGGAAAAAGCTTAAGCTTAACAATATTACCATCTATTTCTTGGTACTTTTGCATATCACAGAGTTCAACCAAATTGTTTAAGTGTAAAGCAGCATCATCTCCAGCACCGGAGAATTGATCTTTCATAACTAGGTTCAGTAAAGCAGGTTTAATTTCATACGAAGGTGCTGAAGTGGCAGCTGTAGTGATAGGCGTGCAGATAAAGTCATCATTGTTGTGACTAGTGAAGTCACACAACTTGGTGTTCTCGGTGGAACCCATAGCAGCAAGCAAGCAAGATAACTATTTTTGTGATTTTCGATAAAAGATACTAAAGCAAAACTGAAAGGTAAACTAACAAGACTAAAAAGCAAAGGTAAAAGATAGCATGCAACTCCCCTATCTTGAAGAGTGGAGTCCCCGGCAACGGCGCCAGAAAACTTTGCTTGATGGCTTCTCGCCCCTCGTTGGTTACCCCAAGTGGAAGGTTTGAGATGCAGTGTAGCGGTAGTTTTCCCTTGGCAAAGATACCAAGGATCGATTTCCCCTGAGACTCCTAGTTTCAACAAGAAGGTGTCAACTGTTAACGGCGTCAAATATTAGCAATCAACCGGACCTGCACACAGATATAAATAACTTTGCTCCCAATGAGTACAGAGAGGTTGTCAATCCCTCCGGACTTGTCGTTTACAAAGGGTCAAACGCAAGAGATAATAGTGATAGGTAAAACTGTAACTAGTATGTAAAAGTAGAAAGTAAATAGCGGATGTGATCAGTGATGGTAATATGGACCGGCGTCCCATGATGTTCACTAGTGATGTCTCTCTCCCAAAAGATGATAAAACAGCTATGTGAGGTAAACGAATTACAGCTGGGCAATTGACAGAATTATGTGCGCAAACCAATGCTAACTATGTTGCAAGAAAGGTAGAGGTTCAAAGCATGGGCGGTACGCCAAGGCAAGTAGACCGAAATCCATCTGCATCTACTACTAATCATCCACCTTGAGATATCTATCCAGAACATCTCGCTGGTATTAAGTTGCGAGTCCCACCCATAGTGTAACTCAAAGCAACAGACAACTGCATTAAAAGAACTTTGCGTAAAGTAAACAATCCTTGCACCCGCGAGTACAAGCACCGTTGTTTTCCCCCTTGTGGCAACAGCACATCCCCTAGACTCATGTTTCTGTCAATCAAACTAGTCATCGAGGGGCATGAACCCACAATCGAGCATAACGTTCCCTCTTGGAGTCGCTACCTACTACTTGGCCAAAGCAATAAATAGCAACGGAGAACATGCAAGAATTACTTACGAACATAAATATAAAAGAGGTAAATCAAATATATTACTCAAACACAATCTGAACATAATCTCACAATCCATCGGATCCCAGCAAACTCAACATAGCAACAGCATAAGGATTACATATGTGCCTCGATCATGTAGGGCAGCTCACGAGGTCTAATTAGTGAAGCACAAGAAGGGGAGGAGAACATCACATAGCTACTGGTCATGGACCCATGGTCCAAGGGAGACTACTCACAACTCATCCGGGAGGCGTCCATGGTGGTGGAGAGGCTCCCGGTGGTGATCCTCCCCTCCGGCAGGGTGCCGGGAAGAGTTCTCCTGGTGCTCCCGATCTTGGAAGCGCGGCGGCGGCGGAACAGAGATGAGATCGCGAAAAAGGGTTCCGTCCTCGAGGGTTTCAGGACGCGTGTTAAATATATGCCAAAGGGGGGGCATCAGCGAAGACCTGGGGGGCCCAGGCGCCCCCCGGCGCGGCCAGGAGGGGGGCCGCGCCACCAGGGCGCCTGGAGCCCTAGTGGCCCCCCTCCGTCCCTACTTCGGCCGTGTGGAAGCTTCCGGAACGCTGATTTTTTATATAATTTTTCTGGGATTTTTGTGGCAGTTTACATGATGGGAAAACCTGAAATACAAAAACAGCAGAAAATAGAAACTGGCACTGGGGTGCACTGAGTTAATAGGTTAGTCCAAATATGATCAAAAGTGTATGGAAGTGTATAAATAACATAGCAATATCACACAAAAGAGGCATGGAGCAAGCAGAAATTATAGATACGTTTTGGACGTATCATAGGTGTCAACAGCGCCAGAAACTTAGCGGTTGACGGGACCTGCACACAGATACAGATAACTTTGCTCCCAACGAGTACAGAGAGGTTGTCAATCCCTCCGGCCTTGTTGTTTACAAAGGATCAAACACAAGAGATAATAATGATAGCTATGACTGCAACTAGGAAATAAAAACAGGAAGTAAATGTTGGGGGAACGTTGCATGGGAAACAAAAATTTTCCTACGTTCACCAAGGTCAATCTAGGAGATGCATCTACGAGGGGAGAGTTGGATCCACATACCCTTGTAGATCGCTAAGCGGAAGCATTCAAGAACGCGGTTGATGGAGTCGTACTCGCCGCGATTCAGATCGCCGAAGATCCTAGCACCGAAGCAACGGTGCCTCCGCGTTCTTCACACGTACAGCTCGGGGACGTCTCCTCCTTCTTGATCCAGCAAGGGGGAAGGAGAGGTTGATGGAGACACCGGCAGCACGACGGCGTGGTGGAGATGGTGGTGGAGGATTCCAGCAGGGCTTCGCCAAGCACCGCGGGAAAACGAAGATTGTTATGGGAGAGGGAGGGCAGCACCGAGGCACGAACGTGTGTAGCTGCCCTCCCTCTGCCTCCCTTTATATAGGGGGAGTAGAGGGGAGGGGGCGCCCTAGGGTTTCCCCTAGGGGCCGGCGGCCAGGGCAGATGGGGAGGGGGCGGCGCCCCCTGGGGCTAGGGTTTCCCCCCCAGGTGCCTTGCCCCCCAAGCCTAAGGGGGTGCGGCAGCCCTAGGGGGGTCCACCCCTCTTGGCGCATGAGGAGAGGGCCCAGGGGGGGCGCACAGCCCTAAGAGGGCTGTTGTGTCCCCCCTTTATGGCCCATTAGGCCCGAAACTCCTTCCGGGACCCCCGAAACCCCTTTCGGTCATCCGCCGATTTCCCGATGCTCCCCGGTACACTTCCGTACTCCGATCACTCTCATCCTATATATCAATCTTCGTCCCCGGACCATTCCGGAGACCCTCGTCACGTCCGGGATCTCATCCGGGACTCCGAACAACCTTCGGTAACCATGCGCTGTTCTCACTAACAACCCTAGCGTCACCGAACCTTAAGTGTGTAGACCCTGCGGGTTCGGAAACTATGCAGACATGACCGAGACACTCCCAGGCCAATAACCAATAGCGGGATCTAGATACCCATATTGGTTCCCACACGTTCCTCGATGATCTCATCGGATGAACCACGATGTCAAGGATTCAGGCAATCCCGTATACAGTTCCCTTTGTCTCGTCGGTATGTTACTTGCCCGAGATTCGATCGTCGGTATCTCTATACCTAGTTCAATCTCGTTACCGGCAAGTCTCTTTACTCGTTCCGTAATACATAATCCCGTGACTAACTACTTAGTCACTTTGAGCTCATTGAGATGACGTATTACCGAGTGGGCCCGGAGATACCTCTCCGTCACACGGAGTGACAAATCCCAGTCTCGATCCATGTCAACTCAACAGACACCTTCGGAGATACCTGTAGAGTACCTTTATAGTCACCCAGTTACGTTGCGACGTTTGGCGCACACAAGGCACTCCTACGGTGTCAGTGAGTTACATGATCTCATGGTCATAGGAACTTATACTTGACATGCAGAAAACTATAGCGATAACTGATACGATCAAAAGCTATGTTTAACGTTTGGGTCTCGTCCATCACATCATTCTCCTAATGATGTGATCCCGTTATCAAATGACAACTCATGTCTATGACCTGGAAACCGCGGTCATCTTTGATCAACGAGCTAGTCCTGAAGAGGCTTACTAGGGACACAAAGTTTGTCTATTTATCCACACATGTATTTAAGTTTCCAATCAATACAATTATAGCATGGATAATAAACGATTATCATGAACAAGGAAATATAATAATAACTCTTTTATTATTGCCTCTAGGGCATATTTCCAATAGTCTCCCACTTGCACTAGAGTCAATAATCTAGCATTACAAGGTAATGAATCTAACACCCATAGAGTCTTGGTGTTGATCATGCTTAGCCCGTGGAAGAGGCTTAGTCAACGGATCTGCAACATTCAAATTTGTGTGTACTTTGCAAATGCTTATGTCCTCCTCCTTGACTGAATCGCGGATGGAATTGAAGCGTCGCTTTATGTGTCTGGTCCTCTTGTGAAACCTTGGTTCCTTGGCTAGAGCAATGGCACCAGTGTTGTCACAAAACAGAGTCATTGGGTTCAATGCACTAGGCACAACTCCAAGATCTGTCATGAACTCCTTCATCCAGACACCTTCCTTTGCCGCCTCCGAGGCAGCAATGTACTCCGCTTCGCATGTAGAATCGGCTACCACGCTTTGCTTGGAACTGCACCAGCTTACCGCTCCCCCGTTGAGAATATATACGTATCCGGTTTGAGACTTAGAGTCATCCGGATCAGTGTCAAAGCTTGCATCGACGTAACCCTTTACGACGAGCTCTTGATCACCTCCATAAACGAGAAACATCTCCTTAGTCCTTTTCAGGTACTTTAGGATATTCTTGACCGCTGTCCAGTGATCCATACCAGGATTACTTTGAAACCTTCCGGCCATACTTATGGCAAGGCTGACATCTGGTCTTGTGCACAGCATTGCATACATGATAGAGCCTATGGCTGAAGCATAGGGGACGACACTCATCTTTTCTCTATCTTCCGCAGTCACTGGGCATTGAGTCTTACTCAACTTTGTACCTTGCAATACCGGCAAGAACCCCTTCTTGGATTGATCCATTTTGAACTTCTTCAAAACTTTATCAAGGTATGTACTTTGTGAAAGTCCTATCAAGCGTCTTGATCTATCTCTATAGATCTTGATGCCCAATATTAAAGCAGCTTCACCGAGATCCTTCATCGAAAAACTCTTGTTCAAATACCCCTTCACGCTATCCAAAAATTCTATATTGTTTCCAATCAGCAATATGTCATCCACATATAATATTAGAAACGCTATAGAGCTCCCACTCACTTTCTTGTAAATACAAGCTTCATTGTAAACTTGTATAAACCCAAACGCTTTGATCACCTCATCAAAGCGAAGATTCCAACTCCGAGATGCTTGCACCAGCCCATAAATGGAACGCTGGAGCCTGCATACTTTGTCAGCATTCTCTGGATCGACAAAACCTTCCGGTTGCATCATATACAACTCTTCCTTAAGAAAACCGTTAAGGAACGCTGTTTTGACATCCATCTGCCAAATTTCATAATCGAAATATGCAGCTATTGCTAACATGATTCGGACGGATTTAAGCATCGCTACGGGTGAGAAAGTCTCATCATAGTCAATCCCTTGAACTTGTGAAAAACCCTTTGCCACAAGTCGAGCTTTATACACGGTGACATTACCGTCAGCGTCCGTCTTCCTCTTAAAAATCCATTTATTCTGAATGGCCTTCCGCCCTTCAGGTAATACTTCCAAAGTCCATACTTTGTTTTCATACATGGATCCCATCTCGGATTTCATGGCCTCTAACCATTTGTCGGAATCCGGGCCCACCATCGCTTCTCCATAGCTCGTAGGTTCACCGTTGTCTAACAACATGACCTCCAAGACAGGGTTACCATACCACTCAGGTGCACTGCGTACCCTTGTCGACCTACGAGGTTCGGTAGTAACTTGATCAGAAGCTTCTTGATCATCATCATTGGCTTCCTCTTCAACCGCTGCAGGCTCCACAAAAACATCTTTCTGTGCTGCGCAACTCTCTGGTTGAAGCAGAGGTTCAATAACCTCATCAAGTTCTACCTTCCTCCCACTCAATTCTTTCGAGAGAAACTCTTTCTCGAGAAAGGACCCGTTCTTAGCGACAAACACTTTGCCTTCGGATCTGAGATAGAAGGTGTACCCAACAGTTTCTTTTGGGTATCCTATGAAGACACATTTGTCCGCTTTGGGTTCGAGCTTTTCTGGCTGAAGCCTTTTGACATAAGCATCGCAACCCCAAACCTTGAGAAAAGACAACTTAGGTTTCTTACCAAACCATAGTTCATACGGTGTTGTCTCAACGGACTTAGATGGAGCCCTATTTAAAGTGAATGCAGCTGTCTCTAACGCATATCCTCAGAACGATAGTGGCAAATCGGCAAGAGACATCATAGAACGCACCATATCTAATAGGGTTCGATTACGACGTTCGGACACACCATTACGCTGTGGTGTTCCAGGTGGCGTCAACTGTGAAACAATTCCACATTTTCTTAAGTGATTGCCAAACTCATAACTCAGATATTCTCCCCCTCGATCAGATCGTAGGAACTTGATCTTCTTGTTACGATGATTTTCAACTTCACTCTGAAATTGCTTGAACTTTTCAAAAGTTTCAGACTTATGCTTCATTAAGTAAATATACCCATATCTACTTAAGTCGTCAGTGAAGGTGAGAAAATAACGATATCCACCGCGCGCCGTGACACTCATCGGACCACACACATCAGTATGTATGATTTCCAATAAGTCACTTGCCCGTTCCATTGTCCCTGAAAACGGGGTCCTTGTCATCTTGCCCATGAGGCACGGCTTGCATGTGTCAAGTGATTCAAAATCAAGAGACTCCAAAAGTCCATCAGCATGGAGCTTCCTCATGTGTTTCACGCCGATATGACCCAGACGGCAGTGCCACAAGAAAGTGGTATTATCATTATCAACTCTACATCTTTTGGCATCAATGTTATGAACATGTGTATCATCACTATCGAGATTCAATAAGAATAAACCCCTCACTTCGGGTGCATGACCATAAAAGATATTACCCATATAAATAGAACAACCTTTATTCTCTGATTTAAATGAGTAACCGTCTCGCATCAAACAAGATCCAGATATAATGTTCATGCTTAACGCAGGCACTAAATAACAATTATTCAGGTTCATAACTAATCCCGATGGTAATCGAAGAGCGAGCGTGCCGACGGCGATCACATCAACCTTGGAACCATTCCCCACGCGCATCGTCACTTCGTCCTTCGCCAGCCTCCGTTTATTCCGCAGTTCCTGTTTAGAGTTGCAAATGTGAGCAACCGAACCGGTATCAAATACCCAGGCACTACAACGAGAGTTGGTAAGGTACACATCAATAACATGTATATCACATATACCTTGCTTGTTGTTGTTGGCCCCCTTCTTGTCTGCCAGATACTTGGGGCAGTTCCGCTTCCAGTGGTCGTTCCCCTTGCAATAGAAACACTCAGTCTCTGGCTTGGGCCCAGCCTTGGGTTTCTTCACTGGATGAGCAACTGCCTTGCCACCCTTCTTAGAGTTACCCTTCTTGCCCTTGCCATTCTTCTTGAAACTGGTGGTTTTATTGACCATCAACACTTGATACTCCTTCTGGATGTCTGCCTCAGCGACTTTCAGCATCGAAAACAGCTCGGCGATGGTTTTGTTCATCCCTTGGATGTTATACTGCTGCACGAAGCTCTTGTAGCTAGGCGGGAGTGACTGGAGAATTCTGTCAATGATAGCCTCCTCCGGGAACACAAGTCCCAGATCAGCTATGCGGGTATAGTACCCAGACATCTTCAGTAAGTGCTCACTGACAGACGAATTCTCCTCCATCTTGCAAGCAAAGAATTTATCGGTGGTCTCATACCTCTCGATCTTGGCATTCTTTTCAAAGATGAACTTCAACTCCTGGAACATCTCATATGCTCCATGACATTCAAAACGCCTTTGAAGTCCTCCTTCCAAGCTATACAACATGGCACACTGCACTACTGAGTAGTCATCCGAACGCGACTGCCAGGCGTTCATAACGTCCGCAGAGGCCTGAGGAGCGGGGGGTTCACCTAGCGGTGCATTTAGGACATAAACCTTTTGGGCAGCTGTGAGGATGATCCTCAGATTGCGGAGCCAGTCCACAAAGTTGCTCCCATCATCTTTCAGTTTAGCTTTCTCTATGAATGCATTAAAATTCAGGGGAGCTACTGCGCGAGCCATCTACAACGAAAGATTTGCAAAGACATTTTAGACTATTGTTCATGATAAGTGAGTTATTACCTAATCAAATTATTTATAACTCCCACTCAAATTGACATCCCTCTGGTCATTCGAGCGTGACATGACCCAGATTCACCAACCCAAGTCCGATCATCACGTGAGATGAGGTGGTGTCAATGGTGAACATCTACATGTTGATCATATCTACTATATGACTCATGCTCGACCTTTCGGTCTTCCGTGTTCCGAGGCCATGTCTGTACATGCTAGGCTCGTCAAGTCTAACCCGAGTGTTCTGCATGTGCAAAACTGGCTTGCACCCGTTGTATGCGAACGTAGAGTCTATCACACCCGATCATCACGTGGTGCTTCGAAACGACGAACCTTCGCAACGGCGCACACTCGGGGGGAACACAATTTTATCTTGAAATTTTAGTGAAGGATCATCTTATAATGCTACCGTCGTCCTAAGCAAAATAAGATGCATAAAAGGATTAACATCACATGCAAATCATAAGTGACATGATATGGCCATCAACTCGTGCTTTTGATCTCCATCTCCAAAGCACCGGCATGATCTCCATCGTCACCGGCGCCACGCCATGATCCCCATCATCATGATCTCCATCATCGTGTCGCCATCGGGGTTGTCGCGCGCCCACCATGCTCTTACTACTATTGCTACCGTTTAGCGATAAAGTAAAGCATTACAAAGCGCTTAATAATTGACACGCAGGTCATACAAAAATTAAAGACAACCCTATGGCTCCTGCCGGTTGCCGTATGCATCGACATGCAAGTCGATATTAACTATTACAACATGATCATCTCATACATCAAATATATCTCATCATGTCATTGGCCATATCATATCACATACATACCCTGCAAAAACAAGTTAGACGTCCTCTAATTTGTTGTTGCATGTTTTACGTGGCTGCTATGGGTATCTAGCAAGAACGCTTCTTACCTACGCAAAGCCACAACGGTGATATTTAAGTTGCTATTTAACCTTCTACAAGGACCGCCTTGTTCTGTTCCGATTCAACTAAGATAGGAGAGACAGACACCCGCCAGCCATCTTATGCAACAAAAGTCACATGTCTGTCGATGGAACCGGTCTCATGTACGTGGACATGTAAAGTTGGTCCGGGCCGCTTCATCCCATAATACCGCTGAATCAAGAAAGACTAAGGAGGGAAGCAATCTAAACATCAACGTCCACAAACCCTTTTGTGTTCTACTCGTGAAAGCATCTACGCAAGATCCTAGCTCTTGATGCCACTGTTGGGGGAACGTTGCATGGGAAACAAAAATTTTCCTACGTTCACCAAGATCAATCTAGGAGATGCATCTACGAGGGGAGAGTTGGATCCACATACCCTTGTAGATCGCTAAGCGGAAGCGTTCAAGAACGCGGTTGATGGAGTCGTACTCGCCGCGATTCAGATCGCCGAAGATCCTAGCACCGAAGCAACGGTGCCTCCGCGTTCTTCACACGTACAGCTCGGGGACGTCTCCTCCTTCTTGATCCAGCAAGGGGGAAGGAGAGATTGATGGAGACACCGGCAGCACGACGGCGTGGTGGAGATGGTGGTGGAGGATTCCAGCAGGGCTTCGCCAAGCACCGCGGGAAAACGAAGATTGTTATGGGAGAGGGAGGGCAGCACCGAGGCACGAACGTGTGTAGCTGCCCTCCCTCTGCCTCCCTTTATATAGGGGGAGTAGAGGGGAGGGGGCGCCCTAGGGTTTCCCCTAGGGGCCGGCGGCCAGGGCAGATGGGGAGGGGGCGGCGCCCCCTGGGGCTAGGGTTTCCCCCCCAGGTGCCTTGCCCCCCAAGCCTAAGGGGGTGCGGCAGCCCTAGGGGGGTCCACCCCTCTTGGCGCATGAGGAGAGGGCCCAGGGGGGGGGCGCACAGCCCTAAGAGGGTCCCCCCTTTGTGGCCCATTAGGCCCGAAACTCCTTCCGGGACCCCCGAAACCCCTTTCGGTCATCCGCCGATTTCCCGATGCTCCCCGGTACACTTCCGGACTCCGATCACTCTCATCCTATATATCAATCTTCGTCCCCGGACCATTCCGGAGACCCTCGTCACGTCCGGGATCTCATCCGGGACTCCGAACAACCTTCGGTAACCATGCACTGTTCTCACTAACAACCCTAGCGTCACCGAACCTTAAGTGTGTAGACCCTGCGGGTTCGGAAACTATGCAGACATGACCGAGACACCCCCAGGCCAATAACCAATAGCGGGATCTGGATACCCATATTGGTTCCCACACATTCCTCGATGATCTCATCGGATGAACCACGATGTCAAGGATTCAGGCAATCCCGTATACAGTTCCCTTTGTCTCGTCGGTATGTTACTTGCCCGAGATTCGATCGTCGGTATCTCTATACCTAGTTCAATCTCGTTACCGGCAAGTCTCTTTACTCGTTCCGTAATACATAATCCCGTGACTAACTACTTAGTCACTTTGAGCTCATTGAGATGACGTATTACCGAGTGGGCCCGGAGATACCTCTCCGTCACACGGAGTGACAAATCCCAGTCTCGATCCATGTCAACTCAACAGACACCTTCGGAGATACCTGTAGAGTACCTTTATAGTCACCCAGTTACGTTGCGACGTTTGGCACACACAAAGCACTCCTACGGTGTCAGTGAGTTACATGATCTCATGGTCATAGGAACTTATACTTGACATGCAGAAAACTATAGCGATAACTGACACGATCAAAAGCTATGTTAACGTTTGGGTCTCGTCCATCACATCATTCTCCTAATGATGTGATCCCGTTATCAAATGACAACTCATGTCTATGACCTGGAAACCGCGGTCATCTTTGATCAACGAGCTAGTCCTGTAGAGGCACACTAGGGACACAAAGTCTGTCTATTCATCCACACGTGTATCTGAGTTTCCAATCAATACAGTTATAGCATGGATAATAAACGATTATCATGAACAAGGAAATATAATAATAACTCTTTTATTATTGCCTCTAGGGCATATTTCCACTGTTGGGGAACGTTGCATGGGAAACAAAAATTTTTCCTACCGTTCACCAAGATCAATCTAGTAGATGCAACTACGAGGAAGGAGTGTGATCTACGTACCCTTGTAGATCGCTAAGCGGAAGCGTTATGAACGCGGATGATGGAGTCGTACTCGTCGCGATTCAGATCGCCGAAGACCTAGCACCGAAGCAACGGTGCCTCCGCGTTCTTCACACGTACGGCTCGGGGACGTCTCCTCCTTCTTGATCCAGCAAGGGGTGGAGGAGAGGTTGATGGAGAACCGGCAGCACGACGGCGTGGTGGTGATGGTGGAGAAGAACTCCAGCAGGGCTTCGCCTAAGCACCGCGGGAGAAGAAGATATGACGGGAGAGGGAGGGCAGCACCGAGGCACGAACTGTGTTGGCTGCCCTCCCTTTGCCCCACTATATATAGGGGGGGTGGAGAGGCTAGGGCGCCCTAGGGTTTCCCCTAGGGGCCGGCGGCCAGGGCAAGGGGAGGGGGGCGGCGGCCAGGGCAGGGGGAGGCGCCCAGGCCCTAGGGTTTCCCCCTTAGGTGCCTTGCCCCCCAAGTCCCAAGGGGTGCGGCCAGCCCTAGGGGGTCCCACCCCCTTAGCCGCATGGGGAGAGGGCCCAGGGGGGGCGCACAGCCCCCTGAGGGCTGTGGTGTCCCCCCTTGTGGCCCAATAGGCCCAGAACACCTTCCGGACCCCCCGAAAACCTTCCCGGTACTCCGCCGATTTCCCGATGCTCCCCGGAACACTTCCGGTACTCCGAAACCTTTCATCCTATATATCAATCTTCGTCTCCGGACCATTCCGGAGACCCTCGTCATGTCCGGGATCTCATCCGGGACTCCGAACAACCTTCGGTAACCATGCACTCTTCTCACTAACAACCCTAGCGTCACCGAACGTTAAGTGTGTAGACCCTGCGGGTTCGGAAACCATGTAGACATGACCGAGACACTCCCAGGTCAATAACCAATAGAGGGATCTGGATACCCATATTGGCTCCTACATGTTTCTCGATGATCTCATCGGATGAACCACGATGTCAAGGATTCAGGCAATCCCGTATACAGTTCCCTTTGTCTCGTCGGTATGTTACTTGCCCGAGATTCGATCGTCGGTATCTCTATACCTAGTTCAATCTCGTTACCGGCAAGTCTCTTTACTCGTTACCGTAATACATAATCCCGTGACCAACTACTTAGTCACTTTGAGCTCATTGAGATGACGTATTACCGAGTGGGCCCGGAGATACCTCTCCGTCACACGGAATGACAAATCCCAGTCTCGATCCATGTCAACTCAACAGACACCTTCGGAGATACCTGTAGAGTACCTTTATAGTCACCCAGTTACGTTGCGACGTTTGGCACACACAAAGCACTCCTACGGTGTCAGTGAGTTACATGATCTCATGGTCATAGGAACTTATACTTGACATGCAGAAAACTATAGCGATAACTGATACGATCAAAAGCTATGTTTAACGTTTGGGTCTCGTCCATCACATCATTCTCCTAATGATGTGATCCCGTTATCAAATGACAACTCATGTCTATGACCTGGAAACCGCGGTCATCTTTGATCAACGAGCTAGTCCTGAAGAGGCTTACTAGGGACACAAAGTTTGTCTATTTATCCACACATGTATATGAGTTTCCAATCAATACAATTATAGCATGGATAATAAACGATTATCATGAACAAGGAAATATAATAATAACTCTTTTATTATTGCCTCTAGGGCATATTTCCAACAGTAAATAGAAGGTGTGATCAGCGGTGATAATATGGACCGGGGTCCCATGATGTTCACTAGTGATGTCTCTCTCCCAAAAGAGGATAAAACAGCTAAGCGAGGTAAACAAATTACAGCTGGGCAATTGACAGGATTATGTGCGCAAACCAATGCTAACTATGCTGCAAAGAAAGGCAGAGGCTCAAAAGCATGGACGGTACGCCAAGGCAAGTAGACCGAAATCCATCTGCATGTACTACTAATCATCCACCTTGAGATATCTATCCAGAACATCTTGCTGGTATTAAGTTGCGAATCCCACCCAAAGTGTAAACTCAAAGCAACAGACAACTGCATTAAAAGAACTTTGCGTAAAGTAAACAATCCTTGCACCCGCAAGTACAAGCACCGTTGTTTTCTCCCTTGTGGCAACAACACATCCCCTAGACTCATGTTTCTGTCACTCAAGCTAGTCATCAGGGGGCATGAACCCACAATCAAGCATAACGCTCCCTCTTGGAGTTACTACCTACTACTTGGCCAAAGCAATAAACAGCAACGGAGAACATGCAAGAATTACTCAAGAACAAAGATATAAAAGAGGTGAATCAAATATATTACTCAAACACAATCTGAACATAGTCTCATAATCCATCAGATCCCAGCAAACTCAGCAAAGCAACAGCAGAAAGATTACATATGTGCCTCGATCATGTAGGGCGACTCACGAGGTCTAAACCATGAAGAGCAAAGAGGGGAGGACAACATCACATAGCTACTGATCATGGACCCATGGTCCAAGGTGGACTACTCACGACTCATCCGGGAAGCGTCCATGGTGGTGGAGAAGCTCCCGGTGGTGGTTCTCCCCTCCGGCAGGGTGCCGGGAAGAGTTCTCCTGATGCTCCCGATCTTGGAAGCGCTGCGGCGGCGGAACAGAGGCGAGATCGCGAAAAAGGGTTCTGTCCTCGAGGGTTTCGGGACGAGAGGGATATATAGGCGAAGGGGGACAGCCAGAGGCGGAGCAGGGGCCCCAGGCGCCCCCCCTGGCGCGGCCAGGGGTGGGGCCGCACCAGGTGGCCGCCTGGGCCTCCCCTGGCTCCCCTCTGGCCCATCTTTGGTTCTTCGCGAAGCTTCCTGTACGCTGATTTTTCCTATATTTTTCCTGAAATTTTTGGAGCACTTTTAATATGGGGGAAACCTGAAATAGAAAAACAGCAGAAAACAGGAACTGGCACTGTGGTGCACTGAGTTAATAGGTTAGTCCAAATATGATCAAAAGTGCATGGAAGTGCATCAATATCATAGCAATATCACACAAAAGAAGCATGAAGCAAGCAGAAATTATAGATACGTTTTGGACGTATTACGTGATCGTAGGAAAATTTTAAAATACTACGTTCCCCAACACCATGTACTACTCTTCCTGCCTGGCAACCAAACTTTTACTTTGCCGGGCTCACGGCCGTCGGAAATGGACACATACATAAACAATAAGGACTTAGAGCATGGACACCGACGAAGATGATGTATGGATTTGGGATTTGTGAAATGAGGTACCCGATTGTGGAAATTTACCTTTGAGCAATGACTAGTCGTTGTCCGTCGATGCGCCCGGGGCTCGTATTTGGTATGTGTGGATGTAGATGCTCTTAGCTGGCAAGGTTGGTAGCTTGGGTGTTATGGATGGGGCTCATATTTGGTATATGTGGGTGTAGATGCTCTTAGTTGGCAAGGTTGGTAGCTTGGGTGCTATGGATGGCGTTTGAGATGACGGAGGTATATGAACTAGATTCTGAATGTTGCGTTGCGATGCAATCTTAGGGCATCTTCAGCCGCGCCCCCAAGACGCCCCCCAGGACACATTTTTAGGCTTGGTTTTAGGCTCGGACGGCACTTTTCGCCGAAAAACAGCCCAGCCACGCGCCCAACGCCCCTCAGGACGTCAAAATAGCGCCGGCAATCCCAGGCGAAACCCAGTGCACTGGGGGTCTCTTGGGGACGCCGGCGGAAATTTCGGCGAATCGCGTCTCACCACATGTCCTTTTTTCTTTGCCCACTTACCCATTCTCCTCAGAAACTTTTGCTTGGGGTCGGTTGTGACCGGGAAGATGCCCTCTTTATTTCGCCGAATTTCGCCGGATGACTCCCATGACACCGGCGCTTTTGGTTCGGTGATGTTTTTGGGGGTGCCAATGGCTGGGGATGCCCTTAGCACAGTTCTTCCTCGATGTGTTTTGCCATGAATTGATGTATTGCTATTATTTGTTACTTATTTATGTAACAGTGTAAATGTTTGACAGGTTTGTAGCCTTGGGGTGCCACTCCAATTGCTACACGAAGTGATGCTTTTGTAAGAAACTTAAGCAACCTATCTAGAGATGTTGATGTACGATTGAAATGATTTTCCTGAGTTGCTTGCGAATTCACATAATAAAACTTGATTTGCCACCATAGTTAGTACAGATGGAAAACAACTAGGGAAGGAAATAAGTTACTTAGTTGTAGTTCTATCCGATTCATTACTTTGCTGCAAGTTCTGAGTTATGGATGCACCTATGCCCCGCTCCCGGACGGCTGGAGCCACCACTCCACGAACGACAGCAAAGGGTCCCGCGTCCCCGCCGCACCGGAAAAAAAATTCTATGAGACCAGGTCTCACGGATTAGCAGGTGAGACCCATCCTGATGGATGACACGTGTCATTAACAAATCATAAAGCACCTATCCCACCCTCACCTGAAATCAGGGGGGAGAGATTAGATGCTTTGTGATTTGTGAATGCCACGTGTCATCCATCAGGGTGAGTCTCATCTGCATTATATGAGACCTGGTCTCATATAATTTTTTTCCCGCCGCACCCTTCCCCAGAGCCAGCACGAACTTCACCAGCGGCCCCTCCAGTCGCGGCGCGACGGGGAAGAGGGGATAATTGATGTTTTCTTTTATATTACTGTTTCTATCATATTATTTCATTTCCTATGCTACCTAAGAAATATTAATGCAGATATGTTCCATTTACAAAATTATCATCTGTCCGATTGGGCTACTACATTGACCCGACTACAGATTTCTCACACTCCGCGTCATCGCCTTCATAGACGACCACTTCCTATCCAAAGTGGCTTTTCCCTCCTCAACAAGGAACCAGCACATGTGAATCTCGCAAACGCTCTTCGGCTGCTCATGTGTTCATCCAAAATTAATGCTTTCATGTGCGATGATTATTTTATAGGGATAAGTATACTTTTCGTCCTCGAACTCTTCTGAGAGTTTAGAAATCGTCCCTCAACTCTAATCCGGATAGTTTTCGTCTCTCGTGCCAATTCGGGCGGTTTTCGTCTACCGTGAACAGTAAATTGATGAATAGTAAATTCGGAAAAATAGCAAAAAAAAACTGAAAATTTGTGGGATCAAAGTTCCTGGGGCGCAAGGTGCGTGCAATTTTTCATACTGTTTAGACATTCCAGGAGCTGGTGACAAAGGAAAAACCATAAATATGTACGTTGGTGAACAATAAAATCAAAAAAATAAAAAAAATGAAAACTATTGACATCTAAGATGCTCGGGTGTTCAAGGTGCTTAAAAAAAATTCATGGTGTTTGGACATCGTGGGAGCTCGTGGCAAAAAAAAAAAAGCTCCGAAAGAAACTTTAAAAAAGCGCACTATTTTTTTTGCTAGAGCCCCTCTTATGTCATTTGATCACGAAAATATGCACGCACCTTGCACACCTAAGCATCTTTGATGCCAAAAAAATCATTTTTTTTTAATTTTTTTTCTATTTTATTGTTTACAGACGTACATATTTAAAGTTTTTTCTTTGTCATGAGCACCTGGAATGTCCAAACAGTATGAAAATTTGCAGCACCTTACGCCTTCGAGGAACTTTGATCCCACAAATTTGCAGATTTTTTTTGCTATTTTTTCCGAATTAGTGTCCACCGATCTACTGTTCACGTCGGACGTAAACCGCCCAAAGCGGCACGAGGGACGAAAACTGTCCGGTTTTGATAGTTGGGGGACGAAAACTCTCTGAATTAGAGTTGAGGGACGATTTCTAAACCCTCGGAATTTCGAGGACGAAAAGTATACTTATCCCTATTTTATAATGGTCCAATAACTTTCTAGCATGAAGTGACTGATACATGTTTGTCTGCTAGAAATGGTGCAACACTCTCGTACCAACGAACTTTGCATCTCACTCCTTGGGAAGCTAATATTCACAATCACATACTGATATTGCTATTTGTCTTGATCTCATTTGTACCATGGAGAAGAATAACTCTGTTGACCCCATTGTTTGGTATACTTCTTTGTTCATCAGATGCTAGATTCTCACGGGGGTTCTTATTATCACACCATGTGTTTTCTAACAACATGGAGCATCCAGAAAAACTGCCATTGTATGGTTTGCTTCTGGAACCAGTTAATAAGGATGTGGGTTACATTGGATTTAGTGTCAAGTAATCAGGCTGTAAAGAAACACTGTCTTATCAGGGCGCTGCACTTGGATTTGGATATGCCAGCCTTTGAAGCTTGGGCATACCCTAGAAAGGTACTACCAGTAGTTGGTTGTCTGGTTGGCTTTTTTTCTAGCTGGAAGGCAACTACTAGATTGGCCTTCATATTTATAGACAATCAGCTGACAAGCAATTGACAAGACAAGCATTTGATCGAGCTCAAAACACTGATCCTTCGTTGACCTTGCCATGGGCTGGAATGTCAGCAAACAATGACCACCAATCTAGGTGACGACGGGCTCTTTCACCAAAATTCAAAAGGGTTCCCTATACTGCTACACTGAATTATTCCTTATGCCGATTTGATATTTTGCATGATCTTAAAGGGCGGGTAAAAATAAAAGCTACAGGAAAGTTGTGCAGATAGTACATGCAAGTACAACGAGGGCGGCATTACCATCGCCATTGCCGCCGACCACTACTCCATCTGGAGTGATTTCTCCTTCGTTAGTTATAGGTACCTACGAATCTCTCATGTGCTCCTCACCTGCTCACCTGTTCCATGAACGAACCCTCTGACATAGGGCGTCCAAAATTACCACTTTCCTGATGTTTAGTTTATACAGTTCAGTAACTTTAGTTGTAAGCTTTGTATCATCCTTATTTTTTTATAAAACCAATCAATTGGCCTGACTTCTGCTAATATTATCATGTTGTTTATTTACAAAATGTGGGGACCCCGACTTAAGAGTCGAGATCACCGAATGCACGTGTACAGTGATCCCAGAGATCAATGCTCACTGAACACACAGAAGCTGAATAACAAGAGTCTTACATCCATACATACCGTCTTACACAAATTATGGCAATTATGGCCAAGTCTTACATAGATAAAGCCTCAAGGGCTGAATAGCAAATAACTCAAATAGCGGAAGTCTTCGATGATAAGTAGAACCCATGCCATCTGCCTTAACCCTACAGGCATTCTGACTGGGATAGTGTCCTAGTTCGCATGTTCGTCTCCATATAACTCTTCTTCATATTCCTGTTCCTCCATGCCTGGCCAATTAAATAACCAGTGGCAAGTCAATGAGTACTTTGAATGTACTCGCAAGTAACCCATGATTTGCTTCAAGGTAACATGCAATTGAATAACAATGAACAATCTAGCTACGAGCTAGAGTAAATATTCTACCATCAAGTATATGCATCAATAAATTCACGTAACCTCGAGGACATGTTACCGATATCAACATGAATAGGATTCAGCTCAACGAGTCAAGTCACCACCTTGACTCATCACACACACATACTTTCACTGATGTAGTAAAATTCTGGACATAGTTTAAGTAGCACCACCCAACTGTCCATGACCGTGGACACGGCTATTCGAATAGTTTTACACTCTGCAGAGGTTGCGCACTTTACCCACAAGATCCGGGAAGCTTTCGTGTCACCCACGATCCCGCAGTACCTCAAGTACTCGGGGGAAGCACCCGGTCATTATCTTTCCTTAGACGACACTAACATAGGGTCCACTCGTTGGTACACGGCCCTCAAGTACAAACAAATAGATCATGGGACTTGCCCTAATTTCAATGTCACGCGTACCCGAAGGGACCAACGGTGTGTCCAGTGCCCTGTAAAAACAGTCATGGTCGTCTATCCAAGCACGACCCCGTCCCGGGAAAGACCTCAAGTCTTCCCGTCACTAGTAATGCGGGCACCATGCTAGTATCGGCCTAAGTAATCAATAAAGCCCCGTCCCATAAGGGGTAGATTGGTTGCACATGTTTGGTTGGGACGGTAGTCACACATAAATCTAATCCATCATTTCACCCATGCACAAGATCTTTACCGGCACATCACTTCTTCCTCAAGTGATGACCCAACTCAATATCACCCTCGGGCATTAGGGGCACCCGATGGGGTTTATGAAAAGAATGCAACCACGAAGGTTACATGGCACACTTGCATCACTAAGCATCACTACTAACCATTTGCAATGCATCTAGCACATAGCAAGATCAAGAGTAAAGCATGCACCATGTGGTGGTCTTAAACTAGGTTACCACCATAACTCTTATCATCATGCATTCGGAAACAAACGGGTTCCGAAGAACACAAGTGTATCATGGTTAGAGGGTTGCTTGCCTGGATTGGCTTGGTCTTCAAAGTCTTCAAATCCTTCCCCACCTTCTTCCTCAGCAACCTCGTCAAATACGGTATCTAATCGTCGCAAAATAACAACGGGAAAATAAGACCACAATAAAAACAGAAAAATCAAAGTGCTCAGAAAAATGTCAACTTATTTTTGTTAAATACTAGAGAGAAAAATAAGATGGCAAAAATTCTTAGTTGGAGTTTTGGAGTTGCAGAATGGGGTCCATGAATATTTGAACATAAGGAAGAGCTAGGGCGGCCTGTAATGGGCTGGCGACGGGAAGCCGCCGCGGTGGAGCTCGAGCTCGATCTCGAGCTCGGGTCGGTCTGGAGAGGGGGCGAGTGGCTCTGGGGTTGATTGAGAGAGGGAGAAGGCTGTTGGTGAAGAGAGGAGGGGCTCGGAGGCCCTATTTACAGGAGGATGGCGAGGTCCCGTGGACCTGTGCGCCGGCGAGCCTCTGCTCGTCGCCACAGTGCACGGGAGCCATCGGGGATACGTCTGGGGTGTTGCTGGACGCGTTCCAGGGCGGAGGGAAGGAAGAGGGGGAGCGGGGGAAGGTTCTGGAGCTGCGCGCGTGCGAGGCCGACGAGTGGAGCTTGCGGGCGGCCGGCGCACGTGCGAGGGCGTCCACTGGAGGGCGAAGGAGGAGGGGGACAGCGCCGGGGGGAGTCGCGGACGCCGAGGCGCATTGGTTGGCGCGAGGAGGAAGCACGAGGTGGTCGGAGGCGAGGGATTGGGCGAAGCTACAGTGCGGGTGCGCACTGTAGCGCGCTCTGGAGCGTGCTAATTGCATGCCACGGCATGCCGTTGGCTCACTGGGCATGTCCGTCGTGTCTGGGGGGTCCAGCACGAAGTAAATAAACCAGCTGTGGCCTTGGATGCTCTGGGTGATCAGTGAGAGAGGAGTGAAGCTGGTAGATGGGTAGAATTTGGCTGTCCAGCAAGGTAACTTAGGGTTTTCACCCCTCAATCATGGAGCTCTGTTCCAGGGGAAGTTACTGGAGGCAGAATGTAACTAGGTGAAGCTGTGGTAGAAAGTTGAAGCAAAAGTAAATAGTAAAAGAGGTCAAGATGATGGTTTTGGTAAAATGGCAGAAGGTGTTTGATCAAGTTTTGGGCAAGCAAATGATCCTTACTAGCCATGACACTTAACAGGATTGAATGTCATATGGAAATAGGGTGTTTCACCAAATTTGGGCTCATTTGAAGAAACTAGCCAATGTAACTTTGGTGAACCCTAGAAATCAACAAAAATGGCTTCATCATGTTTAAGTCAAGCTAATCATCTCTCCTTGATGCACCACTTGGTGTAGTTTCATAATTTGGGGTATTGATCATGCCCACAAAGTTTGAAGCTCCAGATAAAAAGTTGATAATGTAAAGTTGTTCAAATTTGAATTTGAACAGAAAGGGTTTTGGGGTATTCAGATCAAGTTACCCTACTCCAAAACTTGTGCCATTTGGTCTAGATGCCTTATTAGGCCATTCTAGCATGTGCACCAAGTTTGAGAGCATTTGGACAAGTTTGGCAATGTAAAGTTGCTCAAACTTCAAATATGGACAGAATGGTTTTGAGGATGTTATCTTGCTTTCCAAGGCATGGGCCTTGGCAAGATCATCAAATATGTCATATATGACATGATAGAATTTCCCTGGAATTTTTGGAGAATATTTTCTTTGTAAATATTTCAAAAGCTTGAAATATCCAGAAAGGGTTTTGGAGGGATTAGCCCATTATTTTGAACATGACCAAGTGTTGAAACTCTTATATATGGACAATATATGTCCTATGAGTCTCCCTGAATTTTGGCAAATATTTTTGAAATACTTAAATAATTTTTCCCTATTAAAGACCATTTCTGGCCTTAAGAAAAAGCTTTTAAATAAAATAGGAAAATAACTTTTAAAATTATACTTTTGTGGTTTCTGGGAGTCCTATGACTACTAGGTCTCAAATATACTTTTTGAAATAATTTTCTCACCCTAATTGAAGCACTTGCAGTGCAAACCTCAATTCAGGGATTTTTGGAACACTAAATTTTAAAAAATTCACTTTGGCCAAATTAATTTTATAAGAAATTACTATACTGCTATAAACACTTGGTATGATCATTGGGCAGAAGTTTTGGGTAAGGAGATGAATTCTACAAGAGGTAATAGTTGACTATAATGAGCACATGAAAAACACATGAAGCAAAACTCAATTCAAATAAAAGCCAAATGATGCCCAAAAAATTTGCTGGTCCAAATTTTCATGCTTCATTGATGCAAAAGACATGTTACAAAATGCAGGGTGTGACAGACCTACCCCCCTTACAAGAATCTCATCCCCGAGATTCCTAAACTAGGTCTTAAAAGAGATCGGGATACTCGGATCTAAGATAGTCTTCACGTTCCCAGGTTGCTTCTACTTCCGTGTGGTTGCTCCACTGGACCTTGAAGTACTTGATGGTGCGGCTTCGTGTCCGTCGTTGTGCTTCATCCAGAATGCGAATGGGCTTCTCGCGGTAGGTCAAATCAGGCTGCAGATCAATGGCTTGGTGATCAACATCGTTGTAGAGATCAGGCTTGTTCGGAACTTGGAGACATTTCCGGAGTTGTGACACGTGGAATACGTTGTGCTCATCGGATAGCTCAGGTGGTAGTTCCAACTGGTAAGACACTTCTCCTCGTCGTGCAGTGATATCAAAGGGTCCAATGAACCTCGGTGCGAGCTTCCCCTTGACGTGGAAACGCTTGGTTCCCTTTAAAGGAGTTACTCGTAGGTACACATGATCCCCGACATGGAAACTCATGTCCCGACAATGAGTGTTAGCATAGCTCTTCTGCCTTGACTTGGCTGCCTTCAAACGCTCTCTGACTAGTTGGACTTGCTCTTCTGCTTCGCGGAGAATATCCGGTCCAAAGACTAGCCCTTCTCCAGTCTCTGACCAGTTGAGGGGTGTGCGACACCTGCGTCCGTACAACACCTCAAATGGTGCCATCTGAAGGCTCGACTGATAACTGTTGTTATAGGAGAACTCGGAAAAAGGGAGGCAATCTTCCCACTTGGCTCCATATGCCAAGACACAGGCTCGGAGCATGTCTTCAAGAATTTGATTTACTCGTTCTGTCTGACCTCCGGTCTGTGGGTGGAAAGCCGTGCTGAAAGATAACTTGGTTCCCAAGGCTTCTTGGAACTTCTTCCAGAACCTTGAGGTGAACTGGGTTCCTCGATCTGACACAATCTCCTTGGGAACGCCGTGAAGGCTTACGATTCTGTCGATGTAGAGAGCTGCCAGCCGGTTGCCATCATAAGTAGTCTTGACAGGAATGAAATGGGCCACCTTGGTCAAATGGTCGACTATGACCCAGATAGAGTCATGTCCTCTATTTGACCTTGGTAATCCAGTGATGAAGTCCATTCCGACTTTATCCCACTTCCACTCGGGAACCTTGAGTGGTTGAAGCAATCCAGCGGGTCGCTGATATTCAGCCTTGACCCTTTGGCACACATCACACTTTGCAACATAGGTTGCAATATCTCTTTTCATCCCGTGCCACCAGAATCTTTCCTTCAAGTCTTGATACATCTTGGTTCCTCCAGGGTGGATGGAATACGGAGTGTCGTGGGCTTCTTGCAGGATCAGGTTCTTCAGCTCCATCTTGTTTGGTACGCAGATGCGGCCTTTGTACCAAACAATCCCGTGCTCGTCCTCGGAGAATCCTGGGGCCTTGCCTAGCTTCATCTTCTTCTTGATGCCTTCAATGCTCGCGTGCCCGCCTTGCGCCTTCTTGACTTCGTCAATCAGGGTCGGTTTGACTTCCAAATGATCCAGAAATCCAGGGGTGACCAATTCCAAACTGAATTGTTCGAACTCCTCAAACAGGGTTGGCTGCCTTTTTTGAATTATGGTATTCAAGGAGCAAGCCTTCCTGCTTCAGGCATCGGCCACCACGTTAGCCTTCCCGGGGTGATATTGAACACTGAGGTCATAGTCTTTGATGAGTTCCAACCATCTTCGCTGCCTCATGTTCAATTCCTTTTGGGTGAAAATGTACTTCAGACTTTTGTGGTCTATGTATATCTCACACCGTTTCCCTAGGAGGTAATGCCGCCATGTCTTCAAGGCATGAACCACTGCCGCTAACTCAAGATCGTGAGTAGCATAGTTCTCTTCATGAGGTCGTAGCTTCCTGGAGAGGTAAGCTATGACTCGGCCTTCTTGCATCAGAACGCTTCCCAATCCGGTTCGAGAGGCATCGCAATATATCACGAACTCCTTGTGAATATCAGGTGTTTCCAGAACTGGGGCGGTGGTCAACCTCTTCTTGAGCTCTTGGAAGCTCTCTTCGCATTTCGGCGTCCACTCGAACTTCTTGTCCTTCTTGAGGAGCTGAGTCATCGGCCGGGCAATGCTAGAGAATCCTTCCACGAATTTGCGGTAATAGCCCGCAAGTCCGAGGAAGCTTCTGACTTCCTTGACGGTCGTTGGAGATTGCCATTGGGTCATGATACGTCCAAAACGTATCTATAATTTCTGCTTGCTCCATGCCTCTTTTGTGTGATATTGCTATGATATTTATGCACTTCCATACACTTTTGATCATATTTGGACTAACCTATTAACTCAGTGCACCACAGTGCCAGTTCCTGTTTTCTGCTGTTTTTCTATTTCAGGTTTCCCCCATATTAAAAGTGCTCCAAAAAATTCTGGGAAAAATACCGGAAAAATCAGCGTACCGGAAGCTTCAAGAAAAACCAAAGCAGGGCCAGAGGGGAGCCAGGGGTGGCCCAGGCGGCCACCCGGTGCGGCCCCACCCCTGGCCGCGCCAGGGGGGCGCCTGGGGCCCCCTCTCCGCCTCTGGTGACCCCCCTTCGCATATATATTCCTCGCGTCCCGAAACCCTCGAGGACGGAACCTTTTTTCACGATCTCGCCTCTGTTCCGCCGCCGCAGCGCTTCCAAGATCGGGAGCATCAGGAGAACTCTTCCCGGCACCCTGCCGGAGGGGAGAACCACCACCGGGAGCTTCTCCACCACTATGGACGCTTCCCGGATGAGTCGTGAGTAGTCCACCTTGGACCATGGGCCGATGATCAGTAGCTATGTGATGTTTTCCTCCCCTCTTTGTTCTTCATGGTTTAGACCTCGTGAGCTGCCCTACATGATCGAGGCACATATGTAATCTTTATGTTGTTGCTCTGCTGAGTTTGCTGGGATCCGATGGATTATGATATTATGTTCAGATTGTTTGTGAGTAATATATTTGATTCACCTCTTTTATATTTATGTTCTTGAGTAATTCTTGCATGTTCTCCGTTGCTGTTTATTGCTTTGGCCAAGTAGTAGGTAGTAACTCCAAGAGGGAGCGTTATGCTTGATTGTGGGTTCATGCCCCCTGATGACTAGCTTGAGTGACAGAAACATGAGTCTAGGGGATGTGCTGTTGCCACAAGGGGGAAAACAACGGTGCTTGTACTTGCGGGTGCAAGGATTGTTTACTTTACACAAAGTTCTTTTAATGCAGTTGTCTGTTGTTTTGAGTCTACACTTTGGGTGCGATTCGCAACTTAATACCAGCGAGATGTTCTGGATAGATATCTCAAGGTGGATGAATAGTAGTAGATGCAGATGGATTTCGCTCTACTTGCCTTGGCGTACCGCCCATGCTTTTGAGCCTCTACCTTTCTTTACAGCATAGTTAGCATTGGTTTGCGCACATAATCCTGTCAATTGCCCAGCTGTAATTTGTTTACCTCGCTTTGCTGTTTTATCGTATTTTGGGAGAGAGACATCACTAGTGAACATCATGGGACCCCGGTCCATATTACCACCACTGATCACACCTGCTATTTACTTCCTGTCTTTATTTCCTAGTTGCATTCATACCTATCATTATTATCTCTTGTGTTTGATCCTTTGTAAACGACAAGGCCGGAGGGATTGATAACCTCTCTGTACTCGTTGGGAGCAAAGTTATTTGTATCTGTGTGCAGGTCCTGTCAACCGCTAAGTTTCTGGCGCCGTTGACACATTCTTGTCGACCCTCGGAGTCTCACGGGATTCAATCCTTGGTACCTTTGCCAAGGGAAACTTGCTGCTATGCTACATCTCAAACCTTCCACTTGGGGTAACCAACGAGGGGCGAGAAGCCATCAAGCAAAGTTTCTGGCGCCGTTGCCGGGGACTCCACTCTTCAAGATAGGGGAGTTGCACGCTATCTTTTATCTTTGTTTCTTAGTCTTGTTAGTTTACCTTTTAGTTTTTTGCTTTAGTGTCCTTTATCAAAAATCACAAAAAAAAAACTATTTGCTTTTCTGTGAGTAGTCCTTTCTGTTTAGTCAAGCATGTTAGGATTTGGTGCTTTGAGGGAATCAGAAGTTCTAGATTTCCATCAAAGGGATGGAGAAAATATGAAGAAGGCATGGGACAGAATTTCTGATGCGCATAGGAGAATTATGCCTTGGATACCTATAAAAATTGTGCTTAGAAATTTTTACCATGATCTTTTTAAATGGTGTAAACACTCTCTTGATATTATAGCTGAAGGAGATTTCCTAGAGTGTGATGAAGCTGGAGCTCTTGAAATTATAGATGGTCTATCTAGTTACTTTGTTTATGATCACAGTTTTGATATTGTCATAGATAGACTTGCTACTATTGAGAAGAGAATGGATGCTCTAGACTTGATGAAGGTAGAGAAACCCAAACCCAATAAGAGAGATATTTTGGAAATAGACAATGATTGGGAGCCTTTTGTTAGGATTAGCATATCTAATCAAGACTTCCTTGCTTATTGTGATATTGGATCTATGGTTTCTACTATGCCAAAAATGTGTTCATGATTCTTTAAAATTTAACATGGACAGATTATCATCCTATCATGAACATGCTAATGGAGATATTTCTGAGATCCAGGGAAGAATAAAAGACGTGCAAGTTACATTCCTTAAAGGGATTGCAATGGTTGATTTCTTCATCATGAAGCCAAACCAAGGAAATATAGTGCTTGGAAGGGACTTCCTCCGAGCCGTAAAAGGCTTCATCGATATAGGTAAGGGACAAATCCGCCTACGCGGGAAGGCAAAAGGTACGTACCCCTTTCCTAGATGGAACAAGGGTAAACTTGTTGAGGAACCATTTGAAGCAATTTATAACTCCGATTATTATGATGACTTTTGATTCCTCCTTTTTGCATCATGCCTGGCTTAAAGGCATAAAAGAAAGCGCTTTTGGGAGGCAGCCCACAACGAATTAGGTTTTATTTTGCTTTTGTTGTGTCTTGATGTTTGTTACTACAGTAGTATCATCATTGTATCTTTTCTTTTCAGCTTTGTGCCAAGTTTAGCCTCCGATTGCAAGAAAGTTCAAAAGTTGTGACGTGCAGTCCAGAAAACAGATTCTGTCCTTGGACAGAAAAATTCGAATAAAATCACCAGATCATCTTTTTGATCTGAATTTTTTGACAGCATGCTCTATACAATTGGCTTTCGGGCGTCTGTTCTGAGTTTTTTGATTTGAGTTGCAGAAGTGCCCAGAAAAAATTATTTACTACCTGTTGGTCTATTTTTCACAGGTTCTGTCCTGTTTTGCCTTTTCTTCGTTTTGCAAACCTTGAGCTTGCTTTTTCTTTGCAAAAACCTTTTGGAAATCTTGAGAAACAGTAGCTCTTCAAGATTATCTTTATTTCCAGTAGGGAAAAATTATTTTATTATGGGTACTAACCTCGCTAATCAGATTATGATGAGTTATGTATGAAGGAATTTTTCAAGTGTGCGAGGGAAGATGATAAAAGAAGATTCAGGAGGGTCAAACGCTCAAGCTTGGGGATGCCCCCATGCACCCCCAAGAAATATTCAAGAAGACTCAAGCGTCTAAGCTTGGGGATGCCCCCATGCATCCCCTTCTCCATCAACAATTATCAGTTCATCTTTCGTTCCACTATAATTATCACTTCATGTGTTATGTGCTATGCTTGGAGCGTCTTGCTCTTAGTTTCCTTTTTAGTTTTCTTTAGCTTTGCTTGCTGTTCATAACAAGTTAGAACCCAGCTTTCTTTGTGTGGGAGAGATACACGCTCCACTTCAACCTAGAACACAACATAGGATTTTCATGCTTATCTTTGCTGTGTGTGTTATTTGTCTTTCCATAGCTGTTGTCATGTTTAGCTCTTAGTTTTCATGCTTTTCTTTTTAAAGAACTTTTGTTTAGTTGGTTGCTGAACTCTCTTGAGTTTTCATGTTTATCTTGTTAAGAGAGTTTGCCTGTTGCACTGAGTTGTGTGTCTTAACTTAAAGTAGGTAATTGAGGTTGCTATTTAATTTTAGTAGTAACTTGCAATAGTTTTGAGGTATTGCCATGAGTAATGTCTGAACTTTTGGTGTCAAGAGCTTTAGCCTATTAGTGATAGATGTCATATTTTGGGCAATCCGTGTTTATTTTCGAAAACCTACAAATAGTTGAGAACTTTAGCTACTAAATGGATCACTAATCTTTGGAGGGATCGAATATTAGAGTACACTCACGTACCATGAGTCGAGGATGCGCAAGGATAACCAAACCCACATACACTCCTCCTTGGGGTACTTGTCTCTTTGTGAACCTCCTAATTAGATTGAGAGTTACCGATAATAAGTGCATGAGTTCTTCGGACTAATGTGAGTATTCGAAAGTTGACACTTCCACCTAGCCATATTTTTCTAGCCTCTTCGGTACCGTGCATTGCCCTTTCTCACCTCGAGAGTTGGCGCATACTTCGCCGGTGCATCCAAATCCTTGGCACGACACGCTCTGTCATCATAAGCCTCATTATATCATTCCTCAAAACAGCCACCATACCTACCTATCAAGGCATTTCCATAGCCTTTCCGAGATATATTGCCATGCAACATCCATCTTCTCATGACTTGATCTTCATGTCATACATGCTTTTTGCTTGATCGATGAGCCGCATGCTAGTTGGGCCTTGCCCTAATCATTGCTACATGACGCGCTAGTATCATTGCATATCCTGCTACACTGGCAGAGGCATACATTAGCATACATCATGATAGTTTCATTTTCTTTATGTTGAGTACTTTTGTAAAGTGTGAAAGATCTTCTATACTTCTTGTAATAAATAGAGTGTTGCCCCTAAAGTGAGGAAAAGATCCCAAAGAGGACAAAATCAAAAGATCTCAAAGAGGACAAATGAGAGTTAAATAGAAAGAGCCATTGAGGCCACAAAAAAATAAAAAAAGAGAAAAAAGAGAAAAAGAAATAAAAAGAGAGAAGGGGGCACACTACTATTCCTTTTGAGAGATCCACACTCGTACTCCATCTTATACCTTGTACTCCATAGAGATTATCATTCATGCATATAGCTATGTGGGGACCTTCACACTATAGAACTTGGCTTGTATATTCCAATGATGAGCCTCCTCAAAAGAGCTCTAGGTCTTCTTGAGCAAGCAAGTTGGATGCACCCCCACTAGTTCCATTGGAAAGCTTACCTTAGCTCATATGTGCATCCGTTGCATGGCAATCCCTACTCCTCACATCATATCTATCATTTGGCTTTCTCTCGCCTATGATTGTCCTCATTGATGTGAGCCTTTCACACCTTTTTTGTCTTCCCCCTTCATCATTTTTCTCTCTTTGCCATCCTAAGTGTCAACTTTCTTGCTTACGCTCATCCATTGCATGAGTGCTCAAAATATCGAAAGGGAGTGGATCATTTTGACTTGTACCTGGCTGACGGTCTGGGGATGAGTCAAGATAAGATTCCAAAGAAGACCAAGTGTGAAACTTTAGTAGATTCAGTTCTCAACAATATAAAAACTATGTTTTACTCTCTCATATATCCATATCCCCTTTCTTGCATGCAAACACCATTTGGAGACATTCGAGTCACGGACAGCGAGAGCTCTTGCACCTTTATGTTCTTATGTTACTTGTTACAATGCTAATATAGACTCTTCCTTGTTATGACTTGAATTGAATTACATGCCTTGATTGCTTTACTTAAAAGTTCTTATATGATTGATAGCATGTCACCACAGAAATTATGCTTGTTATCATTTACCTACTCGAGGACGAGCAGGAATTAAGCTTGGGGATGTTGATACGTCCAAAACGTATCTATAATTTCTGCTTGCTCCATGCCTCTTTTGTGTGATATTGCTATGATATTTATGCACTTCCATACACTTTTGATCATATTTGGACTAACCTATTAACTCAGTGCACCACAGTGCCAGTTCCTGTTTTCTGCTGTTTTTCTATTTCAGGTTTCCCCCATATTAAAAGTGCTCCAAAAAATTCCGGGAAAAATGCAGGAAAAATCAGCGTACCGGAAGCTTCAAGAAAAACCAAAGCAGGGCCAGAGGGGAGCCAGGGGTGGCCCAGGCGGCCACCCAGCGCGGCCCCACCCCTGGCCGCGCCAGGGGGGCGCCTGGGGCCCCCTCTCCGCCTCTGGTGACCCCCCTTCGCATATATATTCCTCGCATCCCGAAACCCTCGAGGACGGAACCCTTTTTCGCGATCTCGCCTCTGTTCCGCCGCCGCAGCGCTTCCAAGATCGGGAGCATCAGGAGAACTCTTCCCGGCACCCTACCGGAGGGGAGAACCACCACTGGGAGCTTCTCCACCACCATGGACGCTTCCCGGATGAGTCGTGAGTAGTCCACCTTGGACCATGGGTCGATGATCAGTAGCTATGTGATGTTCTCCTCCCCTCTTTGTTCTTCATGGTTTAGACCTCGTGAGCTGCCCTACATGATCGAGGCACATATGTAATCTTTATGTTGTTGCTCTGCTGAGTTTGCTGGGATCCGATGGATTATGAGATTATGTTCAGATTGTGTGTGAGTAATATATTTGATTCACCTCTTTTATATTTATGTTCTTGAGTAATTCTTGCATGTTCTCCGTTGCTGTTTATTGCTTTGGCCAAGTAGTAGGTAGTAACTCCAAGAGGGAGCGTTATGCTTGATTGTGGGTTCATGCCCCCTGATGACTAGCTTGAGTGACAGAAACATGAGTCTAGGGGATGTGCTGTTGCCACAAGGGGGAAAACAACGGTGCTTGTACTTGCGGGTGCAAGGATTGTTTACTTTACGCAAAGTTCTTTTAATGCAGTTGTCTGTTGTTTTGAGTCTACACTTTGGGTGGGATTCGCAACTTAATACCAGCGAGATGTTCTGGATAGATATCTCAAGGTGGATGATTAGTAGTAGATGCAGATGGATTTCGGTCTACTTGCCTTGGCGTACCGCCCATGCTTTTGAGCCTCTACCTTTCTTTACATCATAGTTAGCATTGGTTTGCGCACATAATCATGTCAATTGCCCATCTGTAATTTGTTTACCTCGCTTTGCTGTTTTATCGTCTTTTGGGAGAGAGACATCACTAGTGAACATCATGGGACCCCGGTCTATATTACCACCACTGATCACACCCGCTATTTACTTCCTGTCTTTATTTCCTAGTTGCAGTCATACCTATCATTATTATCTCTTGTGTTTGATCCTTTGTAAACGACAAGGCCGGAGGGATTGACAACCTCTCTGTACTCGTTGGGAGCAAAGTTATTTGTATCTGTGTGCAGGTCCTATCAACCGCTAAGTTTCTGGCGCCGTTGACACCTTCTTGTCGACCCTCGGAGTCTCACGGGATTCGATCCTTGGTACCTTTGCCAAGGGAAACTTGCTGCTATGCTACATCTCAAACCTTCCACTTGGGGTAACCAACGAGGGGCGAGAAGCCATCAAGTCACAGCTTCGATCTTCGCGGGATCAACTGAAAGTCCTTCTTCGGTCAAGACATGACCTAAGAATCCAACTTTATGCAGCAAGAACTCACACTTGCTGAATTTGGCGTATAGTTGGTGCTCCCGAAGCTTGTCTAGGACCATCCTCAAATGTTGCTCGTGCTCTTCCTCCGTCTTCGAGAAGACAAGAATGTCATCGATGAAGACAACAACAAACTTGTCCAAGTATTCCATGAAGACTTTATTCATGAGATACATGAAGTAAGCTGGGGCATTGGTTAACCCAAAGGACATGACTGTGCACTCGTACATGCCATATCTGGTTACGAATGCCGTCTTCGGAATATCTTGGGGTCTGATCTTCAGCCGGTAGTACCCAGATCTGAGGTCGATCTTGGAGAATACCTTGGCTCCGCTGAGCTGATCAAACAGATCTTCAATCTTGGGAAGTGGATATTTGTTCTTGATTGTAACTTCATTGAGGGAGCGGTAGTCAATGCATAAGCGGATGGTACCGTCCCTCTTTGCCACAAACAGAATAGGTGATCCCCAAGGGGAGGCACTTGGGCGGATAAATCCCTTCCTCAGCTGCTCTTCCAGCTGCTTCTTCAACTCGGCTAATTCTTCTGTCCCCATTCTATATGGCTTCTTATAGATGGGTCCTGCCCCGGGCACGAGCTCGATGATGAACTCAATGTCACGGTCAGGGGGCATTCCCGTTAGTTCATCCGGAAAGACATCAAGATACTCGCATACCACCGATACTTGCTCTAGCCCAACTTCAGACAGACAGTTGACTTGAATGTCTTGAGCGGAAGAGGAGTTGGGAGCGAACTTAACTTCGACTCCTTGGTCATTGGTCACAGTGACAGTCCGATTGGCACAGTCTAACAAACCTTGGTGCTTGCTGAGCCAATTCATGCCTAGGATCACATCCAAGCCTTGTGACCTCAGGACGATAAGGTCTGCTAGGAAATCTACACCGTTAATGGTAATACTGACTCCTTTACAACCTATCTTGGCTCTCATCTCTGCTCCGGGGGTTTGTACCACCATGGGGTTATTCAGGGGTGTAGGGGTCATGCCACTTTTTAATGCAAATCTTTGAGTGACAAATGAATGCGTGGCTCCAGAATCAAACAAGACAATTGCAGGTGCTGAGTTGACAAGGAACGTACCCAGCACGACGTCCGGGTCTTCCTGGGCTTCTTCAGCAGTGACGTGATTCACACGCCCCTTCCCATGGTTAGGCAGGTTGCGAGGAGCTGGGTTCCTTGGTGGCATCCCGCGGCCTTGTCCTGGGTTCTACGCATTGGGGCGCGGGGCATCAGGCTTCTTGTTGGGGCACACCCTTGAGATGTGTCCTGACTGACCACATCCAAAGCAAGTGACTTGGTTTGGATTGTTGATCTTGTTGCCACCACTGTTATTGGGGTTGTAAGCTGGCCTTGGGTTGGCATACTGCTGAGGCTGATAGTTGGTGCGAGGTGCAGGAGCTCTTGGTTGCTGATAGGTTGGCTTGGCCGGGGCTGACTGCCACGGGCGAGGCTTCTGGTTGCTGGAACTTCCCTTGCTGACCATCTTGCGCTTGCGAGTGTCTTCCAGAGCACGCCGCTTGTCTTCAAGCATGAGTGCTTTGTTCACCAGGTCAGGGAAGGTCGGGCAGTCGCACACGACTAGCGAGTATTGCAGAGTCTGATTGAGGCCTTCCATGAAGCGCTCCCTTTTTGCAGCATCAGTGCTGACATCTTCAGGGGCATACCTTGACAGAACACTGAACTTCTGCATGTACTCCTTGACAGTGCCACTTCCTTGCTTCAGGGCTCGGAATTCACGCTTTTTGATAGCCATGATCCCGGAAGGAATGTGGGCTTTGCGGAATTCTGCCCTGAAGTTGTCCCAAGTGATGTCTTGTCCAGCATGCATGATCTTGAATCCATCCCACCAAGCTCTAGCAGTCCCCCCGAGGCTGTGGGCTGCATAAGCCACCTTCTCGCGGTCTTCGGTGCATCCGACTAGTTCCAGCAAGTCCTCAATGGTGCGGACCCAGTCGTCTGCATCCAGGGGTTCAGCAGTCTCGATGAAAGTTGGCGGTGCATGCTTCTTGAACTCTGCCAACGTGGAACATCCATTGCCATTCCCCGCCGGCTGGCGGTTGTTTGTGACAGCTTGAGCAATCAACTGAAGGGCTGCGGTGTTGGCTTGGCGTTCCTCTCGGAAAGCTTGGAGAAGCTGAGCCATGTCCATGTTCGGAGGAGGTGGTGGTGGAGCTTGGTCGTTGGTTTGGTCGTGGCCTGCCTATGATTGAGCGGATGCTCCGGCTTCAGGCTGCTGGGTAGAGGTACCAGTACGAGTTACAACAGGCATCCTGTTGGAGCGGTAAAAGGTCTCATGACTTGGAAGAGGGAAAGCAGTATAGATGGGTGCCTAGTAAGGGGGTGGGTGTGACACTAATCAAATCATGCAAGGGCCAAAAGGGCCAACACATTCATTAAAATTCAAATGGTTGATGCAGTCGTTTACATATTCCCGAAGGAAGAATACGACGCACATCCAAACACAACAAAAGCAAACACTAGATGGTTTCATATGAACCATACAAGGACTCGACTGCGCATAGGGGTTACACGACCTATCCTACCGTAGAGGTCACGAACTGGCATATCCGAGTTGCGAATAATGCCTAAGCGGCGGAATGCTTGGTCGCGTATTCTGGCTCTTCTGGGTCTTCCTCCTTGTCTTCATCTGTCTGGGCCCCCTTGTCACTTGAGGGTGTGGGGGAGTGGAGGAGTTGGATACGACGGTGCTTTGTCGGTGGTGCAGGGAAAAGCTTGCAATATTCCCTTGCCGTCATGCGGCGTCGCCGAGGTGGTTCTTCATCCTTGGAAGATACATCTCTGGAGGGCCTTCCGCCTCGGTATGCGATAGCGGATTGTCCTGGAGGCGCACCTTCCTTCTTGATCCTATCTGTCTTCTCTTGTGCTCGACGAAGAAGTGCCTTAGTCTTGTGAAGTTCTTCTCGGAGCTTCATCGATTCCGCGGCCAAATCTTGTGCCAAGCTGTCGGCACATAGACTGAAGTAGGTCTGGAATCGAAGCGAGAGTCCTTCCTTCAGTGGAGGGGCTAGTGCGTTGCTTTCATCTTCACCTTCCTTTCGGTAAGGCAAGAAGCGGGTTGTCATCTTGGCTGCCATCTCCGGAAGAAGCTCGCGTAGACGGGTTAGTGCCTTGAGTGCAGCAGCCTCGACAGCGAGAGGTAGTGTTGCCATCTGGGGTCCCTCAAAGAATCAACTTGTGGGAGGATCGTTTGCCTTCACGATTGATACGTCCAAAACGTATCTATAATTTCTGCTTGCTCCATGCCTTTTTTGTGTGATATTGCTATGATATTTATGCACTTCCATACACTTTTGATCATATTTGGACTAACCTACTAATGGTTGCAAAAGTGCACAATGTTCTTGTTTTACACTTTATTGTGTAGGAATTACGTGGAAATTGACAAAAACGCAAAAGGAGTCGTATTGGAGTAGGACTCTGACTTTCCTGAAATCTGTCTGAGAATGTTTTTTAAAGATGGTCACGTTCCGGCACGAAGACGATGTCAAACGGAAAAAGTCTAGTTGCGAAAGTTGTGGGGAATTTCGAGGCGATGCTTCTGGATATAAAATTCGTCCAAATCGGAGTCCGGACGGCCGAGTAAAGCCCGTTTTACTGAGGCCCAAAATCTGATGACGGGAATCCGAGAGTCTATATAAAGAGAGGAAACCTAGGTCACCAAGGGCCATGAATTTTCCTACCCCCGAGCCGCCGTCTTGGAGGGGAGGACCAGCACCATTGCAGCACCATCCACAAGGAAGAAGGGGGGCCAAGGAGCCGCTGCCCCTAGGGCCGCCGCCGCCCCCAAGGGCCACCGCCGTCTCCTCCTCGCCGCCGCCGCCGGCCGCCGCCTCCTCGCGGGGCTGCACCTCTCCATCAACACCATCATCAACCTCCTCCTCACCATGTCCATGTGTGAGTAGTCTTCTCCGGGGCCGGGGGCTCGTACGTGTAGCTATGTGGTTATCTCTCTCTCCCATGATGTGATCTTCGTTGTGATCATAGGCTATGTTAATCTAGGGTGATCCCATGATATTTCCCCTTCCTCTATGTATTGGATTGATGTACTCACTTGTCTTTATCTAGTATAATCCCCGAGACCAAGGTGACAGCGGTCTATTGGACATGGATTAGAAAAATATTTTTATGAGTGATTTCCTCTCTTGTGTGTTGATTGAAAATTGAGAGTCTCTTGGTGCTTGTCTTTGACTATCCTTTAGATATGTTGTGGTGATTGTGGGACTCTCTTTGGATGGCCGCGATGACATTGGGAAATCCTTAGATTGAGAACTACAAACTTTGAGGTGTGCTTTTGTAGCCCTACATAATTCTCGTCCTCTCTTGACCACGAAGGAATGACCTCCGGGTGCGTCTCCATTGCATGTTTTATGGGAAATATCATGTGATTTGATTATGTTAATGTTGTTGGGAGTTGTCACTAGTGAAAGTATGATTCCTAGGCCTTGTTTCCACCATTGCAATACCATTTGTGCTCACGTTTACCACTTGTTTGCTTGCTGCACTTTTTATTACAGATTTATATTACTTTGCTTTGCCATCCATATCACTTGCCATTTAACATCTCTTCGCCGAACTAGTGCACCTATACATCTAACAAGTGTATTGGGTGTGTTGGGGACACAAGAGACTTCTTGTATCTTAGTTGTAGGGTTGCTTGAGAGAGACCATCTTCAACCTCTACTTCCCTGAGTTCGATAAACCTTAGGTCATCCACTTGAGGTAAATTGCTGCTGTCCTACAAACCTCTGCGCTTGGAGGCCCAACATAGTCTACAAGAGTAGAAGCGTGTGTAGACATCAAGCTATTTCTGGCGCTGTTGCCGGGGAAGTGAGTGCTTGAAGGTATATCTTTAGATCTTGCAATTAAATCTTTTTGTTTCTTGTTTTTATTTTCACTAGTTTTGCTTAATGGAAAACAACAAAAATATGAGAGAGCTTTATAAGCTCTACCTTGAACTTGGACATGATGTGTTCGAAGAGAAAATTAAAAAACCTTTGGAACTTTATTTGCATAACAATCATGATGGTGGTGATGTTATTAGTATGTTTTTATTTAATATCAATATTGCTAATGACATGGAAAGCTCTAAGCTTGGGGATGACACGTTTGATGAACATGATATTTTTAGTCCCCCAACTTTTGAGGAGAAAATTTACTTTGATGATACTATGCCTCCTATATATGATGATTACAATGATGAATATGATATTCTCAGTCCACCTACTATTGAGGATAAAATTTATTATGATTATGATATGCCTCCTAAATACGATGATTACCATGATGATTATGATAGTCTTACTCTCACTATTCCTAATAAGAAAGATTTTGCTTATATGAAGAGTAATGACACTTTTATGCTTTTGGATCATGGAAATAATGCCTTATGTGATAGTTATATTGTTGAGTTCATCCATGATGCCACTGAAATTTATAATGAGAGAGGGAGACATGGTTCTAAATATCTTAATAATAAGAAGTTTCCTCTCTTTATGTTGAAGGTTTTGAAGCTGCACTTGTTTTGTCTTCCTATGCTTATTGCTTTGTGCTTCAATGAATTATTCTATTGCAATATTCCTATGCATAGGAAGCATGTTAGGCTTAAATGTGTTTGGTATTTGCTTCTTGATGCTCTCTTTTGTTCTTCAACTCTTATTCCTACGAGAGCATCATTAAAGTCTTATGCCTAGCTTAAAGGCATAAAAGAAAGCGCTTTGGGAGGCAGCCCACAATGAATAAAATTTTATTTTGCTTTTGTTGTGTCTTGATGTTGTTACTACTGTAGCATCATAATTGTATCTTTACTTTTCAGCTTTGTGCCAAGTATAGCCTCTGATTGCAAGAAAGTTCAAAAGTTGTGACGTGTTGTCCAGGAAACAGATTCTGTCCTTGGACAGAAAAATTCGTATAAAATCAGAAGATCATCTTTTTGGTCTGAATTTTTTCGACAGCGTGCTCTATACAATTGTCATTCGGGCGTTTGTTCTGAGTTTTTTGATTAGAGTTGCAGAAGTGCCCCGAAAAAATCATCTACTACCTGCTGGTCTGTTTTTCACAGATTCTGTCCTGTTTTGCCTTTCCTTCATTTTGCAAACCTTGAGCTTGCTTTTTCTTTGCAAAAACCTTTTGGCAATCTTGAGAAACAGTAGACCTTCAAGAATATCCTTATATCCAGCAAGGAACAATTATTTTATTATGGGTACTAACCTCGCTAATCAGATTATGATGAGTTATGTATGAAGGGAGTTTTCAAGTGTGCGAGGGAAGATGATAAAAAGATTCAGGAGTGTCAAACGCTCAAGCTTGGGGATGCCCCCATGCACCCCCAAGAAATATTCAAGAAGACTCAAGCGTCTAAGCTTGGGGATGCCCCCGTGCATCCCCTTCTCCATCAACATTATCAGCTCGTCTTTCGTTCCACTATATTTTTATCACTTCATGTGTTATGTGCTATGCTTGGAGCGTCTTGCTTTTAGTTTCCTTTTTAGTTTTCTTTAGCTTTTCATAACGAGTCGGAACTCAGCTTTCTTTGTGTGGGAGAGAAACACGCTCCACTTCAACCTAGAACACAACATAGAATTTTTATGTCTATCTTTGCTGTGTATGTTCTTGGTCTTTCGATAGCTACTATCATGCTTAGCTCTTAGTTTTCATGCTTATCTTTTTAAAGAGCTTTTGTTTAGTTGGTTGCTTGGACTCTTTTTAGTATCATGCTTATCTTATTAAGAGAGTTTTATTCTGTTGCATTGGTTGATATGTCTATGATAAAAATGCTACGTGCATAATGGTGCTTAGTAGTTCATGTTTTCTTATGGTTAGTCTCAAATAGCTGGGGGGTTCCCAATGTGTTATTGGAGTACCAACATGATTTGTTTGCCTATGATGTGGTATGGTTTAGTAATATCTTCCTTCGAGAATTTATTTTGATTGACTTGGCGTATGCTCACGCATATTTAAGACTGTAAAGAAGGTCTGTCAAGCCTTGATGATCTTTTGTTTCTGAGTAGCGATATAACTTCCATGCCTGATTCAATGTTGCTTTGTCGCTCTGCATGATTATGACCGTCATTGCTCTCTTAGTTGGTCGCTCCCAGTCTTTTGCTAACCTTCACCTGTACTAAGCGGACTGACTGCTTGTGCATCCAAAATCTTTTAAACCAGTTATGCCATATGAGTCCACCATACCTTCCTATACATGGTATTTACCTGGCATTCCTAACGAAGACTTTCATGTACCATCTCGAAATTATTCAAAAAAAGCATTTCTGTTTTGTGCCTCTATTTTAGTTCATGAGGAAGTAGTAGTTAATTCATGATCTTTTTAAGTTGAACAAGCTTCACCCCGGGATTGTATGTCTAATGTGCAAACCCATAATACGAGAAGAAACTGGCAAAGAGTGCGCCCGGCTCAAAAATAATATAACAAACAAACCCTCCTTCACGCTTTGTTCATGAGAAATCAGAAAACTTTGACAGTGATAAACAAAGAAGATTAAGAGGATGTGATCGTCCTCATTCGGGAGCCGTTCCTCGAAACTTGTCCATCTCAAGAAGTGATTGAGTTGTCTGCTAGCATTCATTGACGAAACATGCATATCTAAAAAATAATTATTACCTCTGTTTTTAAAACCAAGAGCTCTGGTACATGCTTTGTCTTTGTTTTCGACCACGGGTTTTCAATCTTGCCAACAAAAGCCACGGTTCGAGAGTCTCCACCTTCTTTTAAAGCACCAACTACTGAGAGCATGATTGTCATTCTGAGTGTAATGTGCATTGTCCCAAAGCAGCATTGTCTTTTGCATGATTATGATATCGTTTATTCTGAAATTATTGTATCTAGTCATCACTTAAACCTTGGAGGTGCCCCTGCATTTATGTTTAGCTTCACTAAAGGGGGCAAGCGAGATATCACTTTATCATATTTGCACATCATGCTCATTACAAATCTATTTGATGTTTCAGTATCATATTGTAAAACTTTCAGTTCTTTGTGATTTTCTCATGAGGCAACTTAATTACTACAGATTCATTGTCTCGGTAAGCTTTTGTCATGTAACTATGAAAAGTCCTTATATGGTTAATAGCATGTCACCACAGAAATTATGCTTGTTATCATTTACCTACTCGAGGACGAGCAGGAATTAAGCTTGGGGATGTTTATACGTCCAAAACGTATCTATAATTTCTGCTTGCTCCATGCCTTTTTTGTGTGATATTGCTATGATATTTATGCACTTTCATACACTTTTGATCATATTTGGACTAACTTACTAATGGTTGCAAAAGTGCACAATGTTCTTGTTTTACACTTTATTTTGTAGGAATTACTTGGAAATTGACAAAAACGCAAAAGGAGTCGTATTGGAGTAGGACTCTGACTTTCCTGAAATCTGTCTGAGAACGTTTTTTAAAGATGGTCACGTTCCGGCCCGAAGACGACATCAAACGGAAAAAGTCTAGTTGCGAAAGTTGTGGGGAATTTCGAGGCGATGCTTCTGGATATAAAATTCATCCAAATCGGAGTCCGGACGGCCGAGTAAAGCCCGTTTTACTGAGGCCCAAAATCTGATGACGGGAATCCGAGAGTATATAAAGAGAGGAAACCTAGGTCTCCAAGGGCCACGAATTTTCCTCCCCCCGAGCCACCGTCTTGGAGGGGAGGACCAGCACCATTGCAGCACCATCCACAAGGAAGAAGGGGGGCCAAGGAGCCGCTGCCCCTAGGGCCGCCGCCGCCCCCAAGGGCCGCCGCCCCCCCCCCCCCTAGGGCCGCCGCCGTCTCCTCCTCGCCGCCGCCGCCTCCGTGGCCTCCGCCGGCCGCCGCCTCCTCGCGGGGCTGCACCTCTCCATCAACACCATCATCAACCTCCTCCTCACCATGTCCATGTGTGAGTAGTCTTCTCCGGGGCCGAGGGCTCGTACGTGTAGCTATGTGGTTATCTCTCTCTCCCATGATGTGATCTTCGTTGTGATCATAGGCTATGTTAATCTAGGGTGATCCCATGATATTTCCCCTTCCTCTATGTATTGGATTGATGTACTCACTTGTCTTTATCTAGTATAATCCCCGAGACCAAGGTGACAACGGTCTATTGGACATGGATTAGAAAAATATTTTTATGAGTGATTTCCTCTCTTGTGTGTTGATTGAAGATTGAGAGTCTCTTGGTGCTTGTCTTTGACTATCCTTTAGATATGTTGTGGTGATTGTGGGACTCTCTTTGGATGGCCGCGGTGACATTGGGAAATCCTTAGATTGAGAACTACAAACTTTGAGGTGTGCTTTTGTAGCCCTACATAATTCTCGTCCTCTCTTGACCACGAAGGAATGACCTCCGGATGCGTCTCCATTGCATGTTTTATGGGAAATATCATGTGATTTGATTATGTTAATGTTGTTGGGAGTTGCCACTAGTGAAAGTATGATCCCTAGGCCTTGTTTCCACCATTGCAATACCATTTGTGCTCACGTTTACCACTTGTTTGCTTGCTGCACTTTTTATTACAGATTTATATTACTTTGCTTTGCCATCCATATCACTTGCCATTTAACATCTCTTCGCCGAACTAGTGCAGCTATACATCTAACAAGTGTATTAGGTGTGTTGGGGACACAAGAGACTTCTTGTATCTTAGTTGCAGGGTTGCTTGAGAGAGACCATCTTCAACCTCTACTTCCCTGAGTTCGATAAACCTTAGGTCATCCACTTGAGGGAAATTGCTGCTGTCCTACAAACCTCTGCGCTTGGAGGCCCAACATAGTCTACAAGAGTAGAAGCGTGTGTAGACATCAACGATCACTTCCACATGGTACTCCACCTCAGTGTCGCTAACCCAATGCTCAAGGTAGGTGAGGATGGGTGCTCGATGGAACTGGCACTCCTGGAGGCTATCCTCGAGAAGCAAGGGAAACCCAGTGGTCAGGTGCTCTTCAGGTACAGCGGCCATCTACAAAGGTTGAATAGGAGAGATTAATAAGCTGATGATATCTCAGGTTGGTATGGTTTAGAAAAGAAGAGAGGTTCAGAAGGTTTTTGAAAAGGGGTCTCATCTAACTAACGCCCATGCTAACTAAGGCTTCCTACAGTCAGGATGGCTCTGATACCAGCTCTGTGGGGACCCCAACTTAAGAGTCGAGATCACCGAATGCACGTGTACAGTGATCCCAGAGATCAATGCTCACTGAACACACAGAAGCTGAATAACAAGAGTCTTACATCCATACATACCGTCTTACACAAATTATGGCCATTATGGCCAAGTCTTACATAGATAAAGCCTCAATGGATGAATAGCAAATAACTCAAATAGCGGAAGTCTTCGATGATAAGTAGAACCCATGCCATCTGCCTTAACCCTACAGGCATTCTGACTGGGATAGCGTCCTAGTTCGCATGTTCGTCTCCATAGAACTCTTCTTCATATTCCTGTTCCTCCATGCCTGGCCAATTAAATAACCAGTGGCAAGCCAATGAGTACTTTGAATGTACTCGCAAGCAACCCATGATTTGGTTCAAGGTAACAATGCAATTGAATAACAATGAACAATCTAGCTACGAGCTAGAGTAAATATTCTACCATCAAGTATATGCATCAATAAATTCACGTAACCTTGAGGACAGGTTACCGATATCAACATGAATAGGATTCAGCTCAACGAGTCAAGTCACCACCTTGACTCATCACACACACATACTTTCACTGATGTAGTAAAATTATGGACATAGTTTAAGTAGCGCCACCCAACTGTCCATGACCGTGGACATGGCTATTCGAATAGTTTTACACTCTGCAGAGGTTGCGCACTTTACCCACAAGATCCGGGAAGCTTTCGTGTCACCCACGATCCCGCAGTACCTCAAGTACTCGGGGGAAGCACCCGGTCATTATCTTTCCTTAGATGACACTAACATAGGGTCCACTCGTTGGTACACGGCCCTCGAGTACAAACAAATAGATCATGGGACTTGCCCTAATTTCAATGTCACGCGTACCCGAAGGGACCAACGGTGTGTCCGGTGCCCTGTAAAAACAGTCATGGTCGTCTATCCAAGCACGACCCCGTCCCAGGAAAGACCTCAAGTCTTCCCGTCACTAGTAATGCGGGCACCATGCTAGTATCGGCCTAAGTAATCAATAAAGCCCCGTCCCATAAGGGGTAGAGTGGTTGCACATGTTTGGTTTGGACGGTAGTCACACATAAATCTAATCCATCATTTCACCCATGCACAAGATCTTTACCGGCACATCACTTCTTTCTCAAGTGATGACCCGACTCAATATCACCCTCGGGCATTAGGGGCACCCGATGGGGTTTATGAAAAGAATGCAACCACGAAGGTTACATGGCACACTTGCATCACTAAGCATCACTACTAACCATTTGCAATGCATCTAGCACATAGCAAGATCAAGAGTAAAGCATGCATCATGTGGTGGTCTTAAACTAGGTTACCACCATAACTCTTATCATCATGCATTCGGAAACAAACGGGTTCCGAAGAACACAAGTGTATCATGGTCAAAGGGCTGCTTGCCTGGATTGGCTTGGTCTTCAAAGTCTTCAAATCCTTCCCCACCTTCTTCCTCAGCAACCTCGTCAAATACAGTATCTAATCGTCGCAAAATAACAACGGGAAAATAAGACCACAATAAAAACAGAAAAATCAAAGTGCTCAGAAAAATGTCAACTTATTTTTGTTAAATACTAGAGAGAAAACTAAGATGGCAAAAAATTCTTAGTTGGAGTTTTGGAGTTGCAGAATGGGGTCCATGAATATTTGAACAGAAGTTTTAATGTTCAAATATGAATTTAAATTTGAACAGTAACAGAAAAGGTTCATGGATATGTGTGAAAGTGACATCATTAAATAGGTTGGAATTTTACAAGTTTTTAGGAGTTGGAATTAATTCATTTGGACAAATATTTATTTCTGTGAAATTATTTGAAATAATCACAGAGAAGAAAAATGAGAAAAGGCATTGTGCCACTCGGCCAGAACGGCCACAGTGCACGGCCCAGGGCGAATAGCCCACCGCACTGGAGCCAGCGCGCGCGCGTCAGGTTTTTGAACCTGACGGGCGGGGCCCGGCGGTCAGCGACAGAGAGGGGAGCGAGAGGGAGGTGAGGATGACAGGCGGGGCCCGCCTGTCATCTTCAATCTTGCGGCCAGAGAGACGGCGAGCTCACCGACGGCGATAGGGTGCACGGCGGGGAGTCGCCGTTCCAGTGGTGGTGGTGCGGCTCGCCGGAGGGGCTTGGTTCGCAGGCGGCGAGGACTCGTGACGGAGGAGCGTCGGGAGGTTGCTGTTCCGGTCGATTCCGGTAGCTGCAGAGAGGGGAAAGAGGGGGAAACGCATCAGTATCTTGCTGCGGTGCTAGATCGAGCGAAAGGAAGAGCTAGGGCGGCCTGTACTGGGCTGGCGACGGGAAGCCGCCGCGGCGGAGCTCGAGCTCGATCTCGAGCTCGGGTCGGTCTGGAGAGGGGGCGAGTGGCTCTAGGGTTGATTGAGAGAGGGAGAAGGTTGTTGGTGAAGAGAGAAGGGGCTCGGAGGCCCTATTTATAGGAGGATGGCGAGGTCCCGTGGACCTGTGCGCCGGCGAGCCTCTGCTCGTCGCCACAGTGCACGGGAGCCGTCGGGGATACGTCTGGGGTGTTGCTGGACGCGTTCCAGGGCGGAGGGAAGGAAGAGGGGGAGCGGGGGAAGGTTCTGGAGCTGCGCGCGTGCGAGGCCGACGAGTGGAGCTTGCGGGCGGCCGGCGCGCGTGCGAGGGCGTCCACTGGAGGGCGAAGGAGGAGGGGGACAGCGCCGGGGGGAGTTGCGGACGCCGAGGCGCATTGGTTGGCGCGAGGAGGAAGCACGAGGTGGTCGGAGGCGAGGGATTGGGCGAAGCTACAGTGCGGGTGCGCACTGTAGCGCGCTCTGGAGCGTGCTAATTGCATGCCACGGCATGCCGTTGGCTCACTTGGCGTGTCCGCCGTGTCTGGGGGGTCCAGCACGAAGTAAATAAACCAGTTGTGGCCTTGGATGCTCTGGGTGATCAGTGAGAGAGGAGTGAAGCTGGTAGATGGGTAGAATTTGGCTGTCCAGCAAGGTAACTTAGGGTTTTCACCCCTCAATCATGAAGCTCTGTTCCAGGGGAAGTTACTGGAGGCAGAATGTAACTAGGTGAAGCTGTGGTAGAAAGTTGAAGCAAAAGTAAATAGTAAAAGAGGTCAAGATGATGGTTTTGGTAAAATGGCAGAAGGTGTTTGATCAAGTTTTGGGCAAGCAAATGATCTTTACTAGCCATGACACTTAACAGGATTGAATGTCATATGGAAATAGGGTGTTTCACCAAATTTGGGCTCATTTGAAGAAACTAGCCAATGTAAATTTGGTGAACCCTAGAAATCAACAGAAATGGCTTCATCATGTTTAAGTCAAGCTAATCATCTCTCCTTGATGCACCACTTGGTGTAGTTTCATAATTTGGGGTATTGATCATGCCCACAAAGTTTGAAGCTCCAGATAAAAAGTTGATAATGTAAAGTTGTTCAAATTTGAATATGAACATAAAGGGTTTTGGGGTATTCAGATCAAGTTACCCTACTCCAAAGCCTGTGCCATTTGGTCTAGATGCCTTATTAGGCCATTCTAGCATGTGCACCAAGTTTGAGAGCATTTGGACAAGTTTGGCAATGTAAAGTTGCTCAAACTTTAAATATGGACAGAATGGTTTTGAGGATGTTATCTTGCTTTCCAAGGCATGGGGCTTGGCAAGATCATCAAATATGTCATATATGACATGATAGAATTTCCCTGGAATTTTTGGAGAATATTTCCTTTGTAAATATTTCAAAAGCTTGAAATATCCAGAAAGGGTTTTGGAGGGATTAGCCTATTATTTTGAACATGACCATGTGTTGAAACTCTTATATATGGACAATATATGTCCTATGAGTCTCCCTGAATTTTGCCAAATATTTTTGAAATACTTAAATAATTTTTCCCTATTAAAGACCATTTCTGGCCTTAAGAAAAAGCTTTTAAATAAAATAGGAAAATAACTTTTAAAATTATACTTTTGTGGTTTCTGGGAGTCCTATGACTACTAGGTCTCAAATATACTTTTTGAAATAATTTTCTCACCCTAAATGAAGCACTTGTAGTGCAAACCTCAATTCAGGGGTTTTTGTAATACTAAATTTTAAAAAATTCACTTTGGCCAAATTAATTTTATAAGAAAATACTATGCTGCTATAAACACTTGGTATGATCATTGGGCAGAAGTTTTGGGTAAGGAGATGAATTCTACAAGAGGTAATAGTTGACTATAATGAGCACATGAAAAACAAATGAAGCAAAACTCAATTCAAATAAAAGCCAAATGATGCCAAAAAAATTTGCTGGTCCAAATTTTCATGCTTCATTGATGCAAAAGACATGTTACAAAATGCAGGATGTGACACAAAATGAATAAATAAATATATTAATAAATAATGCATCACATTAAACAGCACAAAGGCAGATCTGAGCATAAGAAAGAGAAGGAAATCATGAATTTAATCTAGCCCACCTCAACCATGAGATACTAATGCTTCATAGCAGCTGCCGGCCGGTGTATTGTTCCTTGACTTGTGCTACTGCCCACCTCTGGTGCCGCTTCCCGCAACACATAACAATTAAGATTTTATAAAATGTATTTTCTACTACAGAAACTTAAGAATGGAGGTAATCTGAAAGAGAAAAGTATACTTTTCATCCCTCAAATGTTGATGGAGTCTAGATTTGGTCCCTCAACTCCAAAATCGGACAACTTGCAATCTTAACTACTGAAACCGGACAAGATTCATCCTTGTTCACGGTTTTGGTGCTGTCCCACCCCGGTTTTGACCGTGCCGACTGTAATTCATTTACTTTTTCCAAGTCCGTGTAATGTTTTCAAATTCTGGTACTTTTCTCAAATATGTTTAACTTTTTTAAAAAAATGTGTACTTTTTTAAATCCACGTACTTTTTTCAAGTTCACGTACTTTTTTCAAATCCGCGTACTTTCTAAAAGTTCATGTAGTTTTTTCAAATTCATATATATTTTTAAAAAATGACATATTTTTTCATATTCCTGTACATTTGTTTGGAAAGAGTTCATGAATTTGAATTTTTTTATGCGAACTTGAAAAAGTACGCGGATTTCAATCTTTTTTATGCAAATTAAAAAATATACGTGGATTTAGAAAATATGTCCACTTTGAGACAAGTACATGAGTTTTCAGACAAAGTTCGCCGACCGGACAAGGAACACGGATTTGAAAAAAATACGTGAACTTTAAAAGGTATGCTGATTTGAAACAAGTATGCAAATTTCAAAAATAATTCATGGATTTTAAAAAATGGATTTGATAAAATTACAGAAACTTGGTAAAAATGCGCGGATTTGAAAATAAGTATGCAATTTGTTTTTTAAACGAATTTGAAAAAAGTACGCAAATTTAAAAATAGATCATTGATTTGAATTTATTTTTTTAAAATGTGCAACCCTGCAAAAACAACGCGGATTTGGAAAGAGTATGTGAATTTAAAAAAAAATCATCAATATGAAAAAATATATGTGAATTTGAGTGAGAAACGATCAAAACCTGGGTGAGTTAGCACCAAAACCGAGACCGGGGATGAACCTTGTCCGGTTTCGGTAGTTGGGGCTGCAAGTTGTCCTGTTTTGAAGTTAAGGGATCAAATTTAGACTGCACCAAGAGTTGAGGGAAGAAAAGTATACTTTTCTCAATCTAAATAAAACACCAAATAATTATGTCACCTTAGACCTAGAATCTACATACAAATTTGCATATAAACTCAGGATGGTCTAACTCAGTCAAATCTGAAGTTCGATATGTCATTTAAAATTTTCCGCAACAAATTTAGATTTAGCAATTAAAGCTAGATAAAAAAATGGAAGGATATGTGGAGTACATACCTTCATCGGAAAAGAGCCAAATTATTTCACTAAGTCACACCCTAATAGGCATTTCAAAGCATTGGATGATGACTTTCATCATAGCACATATATTATTTACAAAATTTCGGTGAAATAGATATTTTCATATGGCACAATTGCAGTCATCATAACTAAGTTGATAACGAAGAGCAAACAGATTGAGATGTTAACTTTTTGACACATGTTTTATAAAAAGATAGTGTGTGTGCGCGCGCGCGCACACACAAGAGAAGGGGTTAAACTACATGGCACCACGGCCAACAATTATTTTTCACTTCTGACTTTACCGCAAGAAATCTGTCAGAGTTTGCGCAGTTAGTTCTAGGTTCAACAATTGCTGGCCATTATTTTATTAAGAAATGCAATGGTTACTGAACACAAAATAGCAGATCAGATATACAGAAAATATAACAAAACATCGTAACAAAAATACACCTAATGTAAGGATAATTGTGATTGTTATCTCTTACCTATGCAGCTATAAATAAGCATTAAATTCTAGAAAAAAAATAACGATATACAAGAAGGAACACCAGATAGTCAACAAGTTGTCCATTATCATGATTCATACTATCACATTATAAAGAAACAGGTTTTAGTTCACCAACACGAAAGCAAGCTTTTATCACCACAAGAATTTTACTTTGTTCACACGGGGGTAAATGGCTAAGCTCTCCTCATATAACATGGGAACAAAAGGGATAATACTAGTGTCCGCTATATTCATCTCTTCCCCTGACTGGTCTGATGAAGTTGAAAGCATACTGGGTCTATTGCTGACACCCGGTACCTGGTCAAGTGAATGCAAAGTTTCAATTGTTTGCTCCACTGGATCATATAGACCGATTTTCCTCCCGGTGTTGAGCATGATCTTCCCATCATCGGGGTCAATAGCCAATGGCACCACAACATTTGTCTCCAGGGAATAGCCAGGACATGCTTTCAAGTGAATTATGCATGCTCTGCCCCATTGGCCGTGCTCTAGCTTCCACACATCTAGAGTGTCTGCTGCTGGGTCTGCTAGAACAGCACACAACACTCCCGCGAGCTCAACCACAAACGCACGGCAATGGCTTCTGCTATGCCATCTCGCAAACCATGAAGGGCAAGGGATAACCTGAAACATTTTTGTAGTGATGTCGAAAGAGACAACGGCCCATTCCCAGCTCTGTCCCAACCTTGGTTCACTCATCCAGTACAGCACCCCATCGAGATAGGCAGGTGGCATATCATTCACGGGCAGAGGCGGTCCGCAGTTCTGACGGGCAGGATCCTGAGAGCCGCACCACCGTAGCGCGCATGTCAAGTGACACTGACGAGAGTTGAAGTCCTTCTGGTGATAGAAGATTTCCACAATAACATGTTCACGAGTCAAGGGGTCAAAAGTCAAGCCAACATTCTTGTTGCCGACGGTAAAAGCATGCTCTTCTGCTTGAGGCATTCTCCAGGGTAGGCCCAAAGTTGGCCCCAAGTTAGAGTAGCACCAGAAAAAACCTGTACATGGGTTGCAGATATAGTCCTTTGTCTCGGTGCTTACCAGGTTCAGCCCATGGCAAGGCTTGGAGCAAACCACCTTCGTATCAAGCAATCTACTGTGACTAGGAGTTCCTCGGAGACATCCATTCAAAGGAGTAAAACTGAAGCCCAGTTGTCCAGTGCCCTTGCCCACAAGCATGACCTTGGGCCTTCTGTCGATGTTCTTATGCTTAAAGTATGACTCCATAAAATTGTCATTCTCAATCAATCTGAGCCACTGCTTGCAGACCAATTTAGAGAGTATTACTGATTTAGCTGGGAGGCGGAGTAGGATCTCTCTAGTCGCCTTAGCCTGGGCGGATGACAAGGCTATCTCTTCATCTGTTTTATGTACTGGAGATAAGGTCTCTTCAAATAAACTGAATCTTGAACTTGGGCGCTCATATGGAGGAGATGAGTGTGTCTCCATGACTGAAAGAATGGTCTCTAGGGCTTCGGACCGAGGGTCATATGTGTGAACCTTCTTCTCATACTTGTCATCAACACTGCGCTTACTGGTAGCGATGATTATCTTCTTCCTTGATGACCTGCAATCGCCGAAAGACCCAATTACTCTGAAGATCTGTGGCTCACGTAAATCTCTTGCCAGCTGTCCGGTGAAATTGATTTGATGATGCAGTGACCAGCCACCTGAGCCATAATCTAGCAGTTTCCAAATCTCCAAAGAGCAAGCATGAGGGGCTCGGTTGCGAAGGTCTCGGAAAATACACAGTTGGCCATCCATCTCCACTAGGTTCTCTCCTGATGACCAGGGCCTGGAGGTCGGGCGCGGTGCTGGTACCCAGAAGGGTGGTGACCGGACGCATGTGAAGGTTTCCTCTGTGATCGAAAAGCATACGATCGCAACCCTTGGTGTTGTAGGATCCATCAACCAGTGCAGGGAACCGTTTGCAAACACAGGTGGTAATTTGTTCAGTGACGCATTGGTAACAGCAGAACTTACTAACTCGCGTAAGCTGGAGGGCACTCCACCAGCAACCTGCCTCCAGCAATCGCCATGGCGACCTCCAGGTGTGTACACCTCGCACCTAACCCCGATCTTGTCATGGCACATCCCGTTGATCAGCCTCACCACCTTGTGCTCCTTCGTGCGGGCATCAAACCCCAGCCCAGTAGTGGACCTTGATGCTATGTCAGTTGAAGGTGGCAGACGCATAGCAGCCCGTGTGGCCGGGTTGCAGATGTAGTAAGCCATTGCGAGAGCATCGTAGAGAAGGTTGAGGCCGCGGCACGGTACCGGCGTCACTACCTCCACGCAGTTGCCACGGGCGCCGTCAATGGTGAACAACAGGCGCCCCCGATCTCCGGTGCTGCCGCCTGATGACGACGGCGTGAAGGGGCGAGCGTACACCGCGGTGGAGAGAAATCTGGCGGTGGGTGAGATGTAGAGCAGCTGCTTCGGTGGTGCCCGCCGTGCGGCCATGTGGAGGCTGCGGAACTCGTCGGAGGAGAGCAGCGCGTCCCAGGAGCGGCAGACGGCCCGGAAGCGCAGGACGGATTTGACGGGGAGCCGCTGCAGCACCTCTGTGATCATCTCGTCCGGAAGCGACGCCGCCTTGTTCATCATCCTCCTCTTGTTGGCCTCCGTAGGCATGTCCTCCAGGTTGCTCCCACGCATCGTCTTCAACCTCCAATCTACTCCACGGGATAATTAAATTCTTCCGTGACGAAGAGTGTTCGGCGGCGCAGGCAAACACTCGTTTTCCCCACAAAACAGGGGGAGGAAGCAGTCTACACCACGACGAAACCGGGTGACCTTGTGGACGGCCCACTTCTGTTGCGTCATGGCTGGGCCTTAAAAGAGGATTAGTAAGGTATACAGCAGAAAGGGCCGAGCGAGATGGGCCGGCCCACACTCGACGCAGGCCACAATTTCTTTTTTTCTGTTTTCGTTTTCTACTTAATTTTTGTACTTTCGTTTGTACTTTAAAATATTATAAATATACATATTACAAAAAACAGTATGCTAAAACTTTTGAAAAATGTTGTAATTTTTTATCATGTATACCAAATGTTAATCAAATTATTTTAAAAATTTGAACAATTATTTTAAAAATGTTGAACTTGTATTTGAAAGATGTTCGTCAAGCATTCGGAAAATGTTGAACGTGTATAGAAAAATTGTTAATCATGTCTCAAAAAAATAATTAATTTTTGATCATCTATATAAAAATGTTAATCAAAGCATTTGAAAAATGTTGAACATGTATAGAAAAATTGTTGATTGTGTATTAAAAAGATGATGAATTTTTATCATGTATATAAAAATGTTAATCAAAAATACATTGGCGGTCCTGAAAGTATTCCAAGTGTGTCAAGTAGGTCCTCAAAGTTTGAAATCATTCACCACGGGTCTTAAATGTGTGTAAGTCCACCGCGAGTCCTAAATGTGTGTAGGTCGTCCACCGCGGTCCTAAAAGTATTTCAAATGTGTCAAGTAGGTCCTAAAAGTCGCGGGTAAAATACACATATAGGACTCGTGGTAAACGATTTCAAACTTGTACGACCTACTTGACACACTTGGAATACTGTCGCCCACATCACCGCGACATCAGACAAGACCACCATCTTCCACGTATTCATCCACACGCGCCCGTCACCGAAACTCTGCTATGCCATGCTGCCGAGATCCGCCTTCGGCCTTGCGGTTGATGTAACACCGCTCTTCCTATGGTCTCCTAAACGACGCCCCGTGAGGGAGAAGAACACCGAAGGCGCCGTCATTGTCCGATCCAGTAGACCCGGATCTAGAGTTTCTCCCGAAACATCCCGGTCGAGTTGACGGGGCCTGCAACGACGATGCCTCGAGGAGTAAACGATGTCAAAGACACTGCCATCGTCCACCAAGATCACAAACGGGCGCGATTTTCACTTGAAGTCGGCGAGACGTCCTTGAGCACGTCGGCTTCGTCGTCGTCTTCTGCCATGATATCGGCGGCGACAGGATCAATTTGCGGGTGCATGCAAGTTCCTGCAGTGGCGGTGCTTGTCGGTCGGCATGAACTCACACGGAAGCTAGAAGGATGTCGGTGTAAAGATGCCCGTCGCCTGGTCCGACACCACCGCGTATATGAGGCCGGCTGGAGGCTGGTATGGTGGCGAGGTATTTGGACACATGTGTGCAATGTCGCATTGATGTGGCGAGGTCAAAAGTCAATACGGGCTCCATGTCAGCCAAAAACCACTCATAGGAAGGAAAAGGATCCGGTTTTTGACCGTTGAGGGGCTAGATTTTTTTTGTTCAGGGACTATCAGAAGACACATCTTCATTTGTGATTTTCTCGGTTCGAAAATGGCTATATTATTTAACCAAACTCCATATGCATGTGTGTGTGTACCTATCCTTTACATGCATGTTTTTTTCTTACAATTTTTTAAACTTACAATGATTTATTCGCCAATGATACCAAAATAAAAGGTCGTTTTCATAAATTAGAGCCAATCTTGTTGTCCATTTATTTTTATGATTATATCAAAACGGATGCTCATTAATTAGTGCTGAAGTTGCCTTCATCTAAAGGAGCAGTAGCAAAAGGCGAGTTATAAACTTCACCGAGAAAGCATGACACGGTACGTCTGACGAGACATCACCGAATTTCTTCTCATGAAAAATAAGGTGTCATCACCATATCCTCAAATTTCACATTTACGAGTGTCTACATGTCCTTCACATCAATGTCTTTCCACAGCATCTTAAAACTCACAAGTTTGTTTTTTCGCCAATTTACTGTACCACTATCATATGACATCATAATTTGAAAAGTCGGTTTCATAAATTAGTGCCGACCTTTGCTGTTCATTATTAGTTCTGATCTTGATGTACTGTTTTGCCGGAGCATTGAAAGGAACAGTAGCAAAAGGTGAGTCGTAAGCTTCAAGAAAGCATGACTCGGTACATCCGATGAGACATCACCGAATTTTAATTTTCTCTCATCAAAAATAAAATGTCGCCACCATATAGATATCCTCAAAGAAAGACACGACATTAGATGGAACTTGCCATTGTGAAAGTGAGGCGCTCTAGCTATGTTGTAAACCTACGCTACGCACATGTTTGGGGATACCTACACACATGGTTGTGGCAACCACTAGCGGCCGGCGCGTGCAGGGAAAGAAGACGCCACCATGCCACCATCACCACTTGACCACGAAGCAGCCGGATTGTCGCGGTAGAGTACGTAGCAATCCAACTAACACAGCCACCATCTGCCTGCCTACACAGCTAGTATTAGATGCGTAGATGCGTGTCCAAATGCATGGCGCCATTCATTTGCAGGAACTCGGGACTTTAATTTGACGTTGAGCCCTCCATGACCCGTCCCTCGCAGACGTACTCGATCAGGAAACAAAACCCACCGGCCATCGGCTAGCTCTAGACCTCACCTCACGGTGGTCCTCCCTCTGGAGCACCGCCCCGGGCGTGCCCGCCGTGCGGTCGCCGTCGCCATGAGAGCGGAGAGCAAAAATGGAAGGAGGCGCGCGTAAATGCATGGCCAGCACCGCGTCCCGTTGCGCACCTGCGTACGTTTAATTTGTCCCGGGGAACTGTAGAGCCCTGCAGCTTTCTCCGCGGTGGTCACGCGCGCGCGCATGCATGCGCGCCGGGACGGTGGGCTCCCGCCGGAGCTGCGCCGTTGCTTTCCTATCCCTAGCTTTATCGCCCGGGCCGGAGGCTACCAAATTTGTGCGCCGCTCTCTTTTCTCTGGGGTTAACGTGGGTGCTAAAACTTCCTCCTAATGCTCGTCGTTAAAAAGACTCTTGAGCTCTTGTGATTAGTCTTTTTATCCCATGTGGGCAGGTTAGACGTTGCGCGTGTCAACCGCGGCTCTTCCGCCCTTGTGTATAGAATTATGCTGCTGTGTGCATCATGGTAATGCAGAGGCTGGGGTTATCCTTTTTCAAAAGGAAAAGGGTGTTCTCTACGGAATTATGTGAGGGTGAATACGATCGGTCCAAGGTATGTGGATGTGCCCAAGTTGTAACAGTAACAGTGTACTGAAGTGCTCGACCTTTCACAATGCACAGTCGGTCACCATCAATCTCCTGCTTTGTTCATTGACTTGTAGTACAGCGTGTACTGTGCGTATACCTATACACAGTAGAATGGTTGCGATTTGAACGGCGGCAACGCACGTAGTACGGTCGTTTGTCTGAAGGTGAAAATCGCGCCACGCATCTGGAAAGTTGAGCGAGGGCGCCGTTCCTTTCCGGCCAAGGATCATCATCATCATCTCGATCGGTCCCATGTGGAATGTCCTGCGCTCCACGGCGTCAACCGCCATTTGTCGGTCGCTGCCAGGGTGCACGAGTTAATGGCCGCCCGTCCGCGCTCGCTCGATCGGCTCCAACTCATAGCCCACCGACGCTCGCCCTCAAAGCGCAGCCCCGGCCGGCACCGACGGCGGCTCCGGCAAGGGGGTCGGTCGGCAGGTAGGTAGGCCCTGGCGTCTCGCCGGCAGCGTCGGGGAGGGGACTGTGACGCACCGTGCGTGCACGGGCGCGCACAGCTGGCCGGCTCCCGTGCATCACGCGCGATCCGATCCGATCCGATCGAGGGGCAGCTAGGGTAGCATTCACGCGCCGGTGGCCGGCCGGGCCAGCGAGCTGGTGCTCGTCAGAGGTCGCTGCGTTATACGTACGTACGGTCCCGTGCTAGGCCCGGGCGTACCCGCGCAGGCTCGGCCGGTAGCGCGCGTGTCAGCGGCGTGTGGCGCCCGCCCGGCTCGTACGTCGCCTGCTTCCCCGGCACCGGCCAGCGCGGCCGTAGGGCCTCCGGCCAGCCTCGATCCGCCGATCCACTGCGCCAACGTGCGCCTCGTGGCCGGCGGACGACGGGCTGACGGTGTGCCGGCACGCCGATCCCTACGTGCCTGCGGCTCGATCTAAATTGAATTTCGTACGTGTACAAGTAGCCGTGTACGTAGTAGCTACCTAGTACGCAAGTAAGCATCCACTAATGGGATTTTTTTTACTACTGGCACCGTGGCACGTACAGTGCTGGCGCGATCTGCATGCCTGCGGCATTGAATGGCACTGCATGCACGGATGGATGGATCGATCGACATGGATCGGCGGTGTAGGGTAACCATCAACTAATGCTTGGTACGGTCGTGTCATGCCACCTCGATCTAGCTGTAACAAAAATCAAGCACCACACGTAATAATAAACATAATAATAAACATAATAATGTGGGCGAATATATGCTCGGTCGGTCGACCTTGACCAAACGTAACGCTACCCCACTCAAGTGTGATCAAGTAAGTTAGCTGGTACTCAAGTAGAATCATGTCGTGAATATAAAATGTTTTTCTTTGACCAAAGTGGCGACCGAACAAGAACCAAAGTCCCACCACGAAAAGTCGAGAACATTTGACCTCTGGCCGGAACATTACAGATGCTGCCGTCCACCGGCCTCGATCGATCGTCGCCGTCCAGCAACAGGAGCAAAAGCAGCTCGTCTGTGCGCCGGGCCAGCGTATGGGAACAAATCAACATGGGACGTTATTTTCCGGGCGGAGTGATCGGGATGCCGCCGGGTCTCTTCGCGCTTTGCTTTTGCCTTTTCGCGCACTGTCACCGAGACTGTTCTTGATTCCTTCCGCGAGGGAGGGAGGGAGGGAGTCGACGCGCCCTACCCGCCCGCGACACATGGCGCTGCTCCATTAGCGCGATCGACGACGACGCGGTGCGCACCAACGCTGTTGTGAGGTCACGGTTGCACCAGCCACCGTACGTGCAATATAATTCTACCCAGTAAATTATCAGTTAGTCAATCCGTAAAGAAATATAAGAACGTTTATATCATACTTATAAAACCAAAAGGTACAATATTTATTTTCCCTCGTGTAAGGCGACTAGAGCAAAGCTTTCCTTCCATAGATCTTTGCCCGTGGTGGGGAGGCGAATTCTAATGCCTCGGCTCTGACTAGTACTCCCTCCGTCCGAAAATAGTTGTCATCAAAATGGATAAAAAAGGATGTACTATCTAAAACTAAAATACATCTAGATACATTCTATTTTATTCATTTTGATGACAAGTATTTCCGGACAGAGGGAGTAGATAGTTAGGGTTTTAACCTTCACAGGGGTGGTAGCTGAACAGATGGTGGCACTTCTTATTCGAGTCGTCTTTTGGGCTTCGAACCACCTCAAGCTCATACGTTAGGATGGATTTGATGAAGCTCCGGCTAGATTCCTGCCAACTTCTCGGGGCGGCGGGGTTAGGGTTTTTTATATCGCGTGTACACACCAATGAGTTTTTGTGTCAGCTTTTCTGATCGATTCGGGGTTCAACGATAGCGATTGTGGCTTTAGGTGTTGTTCCTTGTGGGCACGCGCACGAAGACTTCACAATTGTCATCAACAGGGTCAGGCCGGCTCCGATACGAGAGTGGCTGCAACGGCGGCTTGTTCTGATTATGACAGTGGTGTGGTCCAAAGGTCTTGATGTAATTTTTTTATTCTGTTCGAGATGATGTATACACACTTCTCGTGAATAGACCAGAGTCTTTAAAAAAAACGTTGGAGGTGAGATAAATTAACAGACTGTCATCGGAACTTTTCTTAACAAAAGTGTGAACCGATCGGCTGAATGAGAATGATCAAAAGCAACTCCACTAGTCACATCTCCAGCCTACATATGACCCAGCTGTAGTCAATTCCTCTGGCCTAGTCGGTCCCGTAGATAATTCAGCCATTACCATTCATGCTGCCTTCCTCCCTCCCGTCCCGTCCATGGAGCTGTTAACCTCTCTAGCTCCGACCTCTACATAATCTCGACGAGAGCGTGCTCCGCCAGGTCCTTAATTAGTCTTGGAAGCCTTGCATAGCAGGTGGGAGATAGCTGCCTTGCAAGGGCATGCAGCTATCTGCGCGCGTAGTTTCACACATGCTGCCGCCGATCGAGATCCATGGAGAATGGCGAGGCGCGCGAGGTGGAGAAGCAGGGCACGTGCATCCATTTCCAGCTCGGCATTCCCGGCGTCCGGCCGGCCGGCTGGCACGCACCGCCGCGGCCTTGCCTGGCTGGGTAGTGCGTCGCCTCGATCCGGCCGTGCGCCGGCGGCCGGCCCATGCATGCATGTGCCCTTCTTCTCCACCGTGCACACCTCGCCTGCGCGTGCTCGCCCGTATGGCCGCATGTGGAGGTGTTAGCTCTGCGTGATATCAGAAGCTAGCTAGCCATCGACACACGGCCGGCCGAGCTTGCTGCTCAACACGGCAAGAAGCTAGCCGCTGTTATTTGGTGTTTTGGAAGCAGACCGGAGTCTGCAGCCAGGTATGAACTGCAGCATATGGCTTCATTTTTTACAATACCACTCCTTAATTTGCCCTTGCAGGTATATATGGTTCTTCTTCATCTTTTCAAGCTCTCAAAGAAAATGATTATATGAGGCCTCACTGTTTATCTGTTGATCACTAATTAAATGCGATGCATAGACCTTTGACAAGGATAATTGACGAACTGTTGTTCTACCACTGTACCTTTTTGAAAAAAGGCACTGTACATACGTGTGCAAATTTCTTGAACTGGCTGTGTTTTCCGCAGTGCACTCCATATGCTTTTCTTGGGATTATTTTGTGACGATAGTTGCTGAGTACGACGGTTCAATGGTGTTGTCTAGAGTGCAGGTCTGTATTATATTTTCCTCCATTTCTTTTTCATTTTCTTTTCTTTTCTTTTCTTTTCTTGTAAGCCTATCGATTTTTGTACTGCTACGCTTGCAGTTCATGTAGCCTGATCGACAACCACCAGATATTTTAATGTTTGCAGAAATATATGTTCAGGTGGGCCCTTTGACCTTGCTGGTTCTTCAGTTCACAGAAGATACTCCAAAGTAGTACGTACTTCAAAGCCACTTTGCATATATCTTTAAAATGAATTGTTGCTTTGCATATCTTGTCTAAATTGGTATTAAGGCCGCTCCACAACCTGATTAGTTGTCGTATTTTTCGTTGTTCCTGGGACATCTAATCCCTTCCTATGTGACTGAACTTCCTTTGCTCTTCCTCTGAAATGCATTGGCAGTACAACTGGTTTTCCCCTAAAAATAACATTCTCTTTTGATTGTAATTAAATTTCTACGTCAAGTATGTTATATAAGTGTGGTATATTTCTTTGTTTTCTTCATCACATTATTATTATCCCTTCATCCTAGTTAATCAGTTGCCGACACATATTTTTGGGTCACGTTTTGGCATTTCATTGATAAAACTAAATAGTCAAAGTTAAACTTTGAAATACATAGACGACGGTTGGTAACTATGACAGAGAGGCTAATAAAATGTCTGAAGCTAATTACTCCCTCTGTTCCACAATATAAAAACGTTTTTGGCACGACATTAGTATCAAAAACGTTCTTATATTATAGGACGAAGGAAGTAGATTGATTTATGAAATTGGAAAACCTTCCAGCTGATACATCAGTCTAGCCGTACGCATGCAATAATGCGCAAGCTACAAAAATAGTAAACCGTCCCAATTAAGGTGCCTTGTCATTTCTGGTGAAAGAGAAGATGCCGGACACTGCACCAATTAAAGTGGCTGCAGAAGCAGAAGGGCGCAACCAACAGTATGGTGAGTACCATAGTACACACATGCTTGCGACATGCATGTCCAAGTCTGTTGGTTCGCGCCACAATTTGTGTTGTATACCTCCAAATATCTGAGGCGTTTAACGCGTCGGAGAGAAACAGTAAGCAGCAAGGAGCTTGGTCATGAGGGGTGCTCCTGTGCTACATGCATGCTGGCCGATGGTAGACATGGGCATGTGCACGCTGGCCAGCGCAATCGAGGCCCCTGCCGCGCGTGACGCTCCGTACGTCGATATGTGTAAATTAAACCCCCACGTGTATATATGCTTACGCAGTTTGTGTACACTGCACAGTACGTTTCATGGTAGACTCCAATGCTGAACCATGCATGTAGTACTCGAACCCCATTGCCATGGAGACTAAGAGCCTCTTAATTCCTAGGGTTGAAAGAATACAAGAATGAAAAAACTTTAGATTGCAACGTCATGTATATTTGAATCGTACATTTTGTTTTTGAAAAGGAGAATATATTAATATCGCAAACATGTCAATTACACACGGCCTCTGCACGTACAAGATGTCGTAAAGATATACAGGATGCACATAGCCAAAGAAAATAAAAATAAAAATAAAGAGAAAAACAAAGGTCCCGCCACAGTGATCGACTCCTCTCAACAGCCGCGCACAAACCACCACTAGTTACAACACCCGAATAACATAAAAGGTCTACAAGAAGGAAACATTGCATAAGTGACATCGTTGCCCGATTCAAGATCTTAGATTTTCACCCCGGGCACAACCAATAAAGGGCAGACCTTAGGTTTTCACCCTGGAAGTCCCGGCTCAGCACCCGAGGAGCACCACCAAAAATGAATTCCTCCAGTGTTGCCGCCACCACTTGACACTGCTGCTGAGAGTTATCAAACACCTGGCTGACTCCATCGCCTCGAAGGCCCCGTCCGTCTAACTGATCCTTCGATCTCAGCCGCCATGTCCTTCTCCATAGCTATCTACACCATAGCAATCGAGAAGCCGACATGACTCATGGTGTCAACGAACAACATAACTTCGTGTCATGCCCTCATGGAACCTCATAGGCTATAATGGATGTGCACGACAGAATTCTATCCGAACCAGATATCTTGGGTAATATCTCCAACAGCAGTTATGGAACACGTCGATGACCAGATCGATGAGACCGATCATGCAGGATATTGCCGTGATGCGAGAGGAGCACGAGGACTGCCACCTTTATTATCATAGCAGCAGGCTCCCAGCCGCCCCGATCCAGCTGGCCGCCGCCCTACCGCGGCCATGGGCCGAGCACCAAACCCACCTAGATCTAGATCAGATTTGGGGGATTGTCGCCTCCACGCGCTGCAGCATGCACACATCCACCACTGTCCTCCCACCGCCCCAGGCACATGCGACCTGTGCGGAGGAGCGTAGTGGTGTCAGCCGCCGCAAAAGCCCCCAACTCAACGGCAGCCACCCAAGGACACCAGACCCCCCCCCCCCCCCCGCCGG
>LR738709.1:581083442-581099071 GCA_902687465.1 Secale cereale
GGGGAGGCCTTGAGAGGGCGTGGATTCGCCGCCGCCCGGGTAGCCCCGGGGAGGACGACACGGGGCTGGGGCCGATCCACTTTTCTCGAAGGACTAAACTATTGATCTTAGCCTTACTAAGCGTTCAAATTAAAAATATTGAATCGTACATGATATTATGATATTCTGGTTTGTTTGACTACATCTCATAAAAAATAAAGGATGCTTGTTGAAGAGGTTTGAATGAAAACCCGTAAAATTAAAGAGACCCTACCTCTTGTATCAGAACGAACATGACACAATCTAAGAAAAAAATGAACATAACACGAGCACACAACCTTTTTGAAAAGGATGTGGCTAGATCTGAGTGAACTTAAGTCTCAGTCAAGTGAGAACACATATAAAAAAGAAGAAATAAAAATTTAAAGAAATTTTGCATGGATCTTCACATAAGATCTAACGAATATAGCATTGACTGGGACTTAGTTAAGTCTCAGTCGGCTGAGACTTGGCAACCCCGTTTCTAAAATAACTATTTCCACTTTTCATAAATCAACAGGCAATCTCAGTGAAAGACCTAAGCAACAAAAGGGTTGATCATTATTTCAACATACAACTCCCCATGGATCAAGCCTAGAAGTATCGAGATCGGGGATATTTGTGGGTGAAGATGAAGTTTTGACAACCTTCTACAATCAAAAGATGAAGTTTTGATGCACGATAACAAAAATGTTGGATCTATGTTTACATGGCAAGTTGGTGGCAGCAACTACGCGGGCTTCATTTTTGGTGGTGCCCTTCGATTACTGGGCCTCGAGTTCCAAGGTGAAATCCTAGGTCTGGCCATCATTAGTTGTACATGACGGTGGCGGTCTAGCCTCGTTTGTTGAAGGCATTTTCTGGATTCTATTCAGGCTTTCTCTCCTAGATGACAACCCATGATCTTACCTATATGGTTGGATATCGCAATGCGTGGCTTTCATGCACCATTACCTTCCTGAAGGCACAGTTGCCCGGAAACATCTCTTAGTCTTGGTGTTTCGAATGATGGTAGTGGGTGTTGATGTTGTCCTACATCAGGTTGTTCACCTAACCTTAACCTTCGCAGGTCCCTTTTTTTCTTCAATTTTTTTGTTGTGTGCATCATGGATGTCTCAACTAGCTATCGACATTATATTGTTGCAGAGGTTTGATGTAATCAGTATCAACTTAATATTAATATATTATCCTATACCTACCCGGAAAAATGTCTACAAGCCCAACAAAAAAAATGTCTACAAGACGCAAGCTAATATTTTGCCTTTCTAGAATTATGAAATTATTACCAAAAATATAGTCTAAAAATGTTGGGCATCCTTCACTTGGTCTGGCCTATGGAAAAGTTTGAGCCCACCTTTCGTCATGATGCTTGGTTGTTTCCTTTATGAAAGCACCACCCTTCATGATTTGGACTTAAATATTTGTTATACATATTTTACTTTGGATACTATCTTTGTAATTTCGGTCGTGTTAATTATTTGTAAATTTTTCTTTATGTAACCCCTATTCTAGCTTATGTTTCGTCTATATTCGTAATCCAAATTGCTATATTATTTCTTTCACTTGTTTGCACAACAGACTTTTACGACCAGTTTGTATGAGAACAATAATCTAGAGGGTTCGCTGTCGCGATTGCCTAAGCACAGTGTCATGGCACGATCGTAGTGGAGACGTCGTCACCATATTCCAGTTCTCATCAAAAGATCCGACTTCCTGTATCATCACATCCAAAGACCAATTAGATGCCAAAATTTCCTTACGATAACCTTTTTCCTAAGAGGAATGCCAAGAACACTTTTTTCCTGTCGGGAGAATGTCAGGAACACCTCCTTTTGCACATCTGGCAGGAACATGGAGAACCGCTCTTTCGTCGAAAAACAAAGCCATGGCGGCTCCTGTGGGCCTTGTGTGTACGGGATGATATTGAAATGTCAAAAATATCACACGCCCACTCAGCAATATACGCTTTGGGCTGGAACGTATCCAGACAAAACGATGGAAATGACTACTTAGGGGTTATGTCTTCAAAGTTTGCTCCCTACACATTTATTCAAAACTTCTTATCTCTTGTACCATGCATTCAAATACCAAACCCTTTTCACCATAGGATCTCTCACATCAAACTTTGAAACTAGTTTCGACAAAAAAAATCACAGGAAAACGATAAAACAACAGGAAATGCAAAAAAAGGAATACAAAAAAAGAAAACCGAAATAACCGGCAGCCAAAAAAAAGAAAGAAAAAAAGGAGTCCGGAAGCACAGTTGTGTTTTTCACTTTTTCTAGGAAGCACATGATGTGTTTTTCTCTTTTTTCAGGGAAGCACCGGTTTCTTTTTTTCTGTGTTTTCTTTTTATTATTTATTTGTCTTTTCTTTTCTTTGGTTTAATAATATATTTTTTCTTTTGAATTTGTTTCTGTTTTCCTTTCTTATTTTATTTTTAAACTTCAAAATATTACTATTATTATTTTCGCCAGCAATTTTTCCTGACATTTTCTAATTCACTAAAAATCTTGAAATTCTGAACAAACAATTTTCAAATTTGCAAATTGCGAACATATTCCGAATTAACAAACGTCCACGAACAATATTTGAAATCATCAACAACTTGGAATCATGATTATTTTTTAATTGTTAAATATTTCTCGAAATCTTGAACAGTTTTTGAATTCACATAATCGTGAACATATTTCAAATTCATTAACATTTTAAATCCGTGAATATTGTTTTTGAAATCACGAACATATTTCATATCCTTGAATAATTGTTGAAATCATGAACATTTTTTTTGGAATTCTTAAATAATTTCTAAAAGGGACGCAGTAGGCGTTGGCCGGCGGATCTTTTAAAAAGATTCGCCGCCTCCTGCGTCATTGGTTTAAGCCACAAATAATCATCTGATCTCTCAAGTGAGGTGCGTCAAGAATTGCAACAATGTAGATGTCGTGTAACTTGCTCTGTAACAATTGCTTTCTTGCAAAACCACCGAGGCGTTATTTTTGCCTGATTTTTTTGTCTTCAATTTTTTTGCAATATAGATGATATTGCGGGAGGACTTTTACAATAGTGGCGGTGTTCTAGAATTTTTGATTTCGTCTTCACTTTTTTTGCAACATGGATGATGTTGTGGGAGGACTTATGCAATATGAATAATGTTGCAAAGAAAATCACTAAAAAGATGGTGTCGTCTGAGGTGTGAATCAAGAATTTTATGCATCAAAGACAATGTTGCGGGAGGATTTTTGCAACAAAGCCTTTGTTGCGTAAAGTATAAAAAAGCAGCCGGACGGAGCAACGACTGTTGGCGAGAGGGGAGTCTGGAGCGGCGCAATTGGGCTGATGGTGGCCGGAGCGAAGCTTGGGCGTGCAAGCTCGAGCAACAACCATGGATGCTAGCGGACGTAAGGAGACGGAGAGTACATAAGGAAAGAATAAGGACACATGTTGGACATAGAAGGCGGTGGATGCAATGTGTGTGATCCGTCGAGTGAACCATAGAATTTTCCTTTCTGAAATTCAGAACATTTAGTAGCAAATAAAAAGAAAACAAAAAGAAAGGAAAGGCAAAAGGAATGCTTTGCGTTTGTACACCATCACCCGCACGGGTCGAGGAATAGCGCGGGAGCTATATCTCCCGTTAAGCAAGACGGAATTTGCTCCTCACACATGCATCTGCACCGGCCCATCAGCTCACTTTTAAAACAAAAGGAGGAGAAAAACGAGCGCACCCCGGGGTCGTTCCCAGCACGTCCAGTGAGAAGTCCGGCGCTGCTAGCCACTTGGTAGGCGGCGTCCTTCTTGAGGACATTCGAGTTGGTTTTCTCAATTTCTTTTTTCTTTTTCTTCCCCGATTTTTTTATTATTTTTGCATTTGTTTCTTCAATTTTATTTGTTTCTTTGGTTTATTGGGTTTCTTTATTGGTTTTTATTTTTTGGGTCTCTTTATTTCTTTTGCTTTTCATTCTATAATTTTGTATACATGAACATGAAATTTCTAGTACATGTTTAACATTTTTCCAATACAAATTTAATATTTCTAGAATGTCGGATTAACATTTTTCAACTACTTGTTCAACCATTTTTCTAAATGCTTGATTAATTTTTTTAATACATGATTAAAAAATCTTGATTTTCTAATACGTGAACACCAATTTTCTATACACTTTCAATATTTTCTGAATGCTTGATTAAAAAAATGCAAAAAAAATTCAACAATTATATATGCAAATAATCTTCCAAAGAGAGAGTGTCTTGCCTCTATTTGTTGGTTTTTGCTTGCTACTTAGTTTGGTTGTTTGTTTGGTTGTTTGGTTATTGCTACAATTTACCTATGTGTGTGAGATACTTCATGTGCTTGATCATATCATACTATGCTTAATGTGTGCTTATTTGATTGTGTATGATCATTCACTTATTATTTTGGTGATGAGTGCTTATTGCTTAAATCTTATCATTTTGACCGCTCCACCAAGATGTATGTGACATGGAAAAGTAACTCATGATCCTAATCAATTGTGCATCTGCATTCAAAAGCAAATATTAAATAATGCACAAATTTAGGGAGAGCTCTTGCTTATCACAGACTTCTCAAAGCGACGATATATTTCATTCTTATTATCTTTTGTCAAAGCTTTGATCTATATGTTGTCATCAATTACAAAAAGGAGGAGATTGAAAGTGCAACTATTCCCCGGGTGGTTTTGGTAATTAATAACAACATATAGCTCATTGAACTAATATCCTTTCAAGATAAATATTTCAGGAAGTTCAATGGTTGACATGGCATGGATTCGAAATGTGGACCCCTCAAAAAGCTAAGGACAAAGATTGACAAAAACTCAAGACTCTACATTTTTACTTTAGTGATCCAAGATCACATTGAGCCCATAAGAAAAGCCAATACTATTAAAATGGGATGAGGTGTTGCTTAATGGTCTACTTGCTCAAGTGCTTAGGAATATGCTCCAAACCCCTCAACCACTTTCTCGTTTCCACATATGTCCTAAACCTAAAAGTCAAACTCGGCCCCACCGATTTGATCTACCCGGCGCCACCGAGTTCACATGACATAGCCACTACCACAAACCCTAATCAGTCTAGTCTCACCGATAGAGATCTCGGTCTCACCTAGATGGGAATGCAAACTCTCTGTTTCCTCTTCGTAACGTTTTGGTCTAACCGAGATGAGCGAATTGGTCCCACCGAGTTAGCATTGCAAACTCTCTGTTTCCTCTTCGTAACGTTTCGGTCTCACCGAGATGAGCGAGTCGGTCCCACCGAGTTTGCCTGGCCAAGTCTCTGTTAGCCTATTACGAAAATCGGACTCACCGAGTTTGTGTAATCGGTCAAACCAAGTTGAGGTTTTGCCCTAACCCTAACGCATCGGTCTCATCGAGTTGATACTGTCGGTCCCACTGAGATGTCTAACGTTCACATTTTGAACTGCTTTAGTCTAACTGAGTTCGTTTATTCGGTTTGACCGAGTTTGGTCAAATGTGTGTAATGGCTAGATTTTATGTGGAGGCTATATATACCCCTCCACCCCTTCTCCATCAGAGAGAGAGAGCCATCAGAACATGCCTACACTTCCACTATTCATTTTTTGAGAGAGAACCACCTGCTCATGTGTTGAGACCAAGATATTCCAATCCTACCATATGAATCTTGATCTCTAGCCTTCCCCAAGTTGCTTTCCACTCAAATCTTCTTTCCACCATATCCAAATCTGTGTGAGAGAGTTGAGTGTTGGGGAGACTATCACTTGAAGCACAAGAGCAAGGAGTTCATCATCAACACACCACCTATTACCTTTTGAAGAGTGGTGTATCCTAGATTGGTTAGGTGTCACTTGGGAGGCTCCGACAAGATTGTGGAGTTGAACCAAGGAATTTGTAAGGGCAAGGAGATCGCCTACTTCGTGAAGATCTACCCTAGTGAGGCAAGTCCTTCATGGGCGATGGCCATGGTGGGATAGACATGGTTGCTTCTTCGTAGACCCTTTGTAGGTGGAGCCCTCCGTGGACTCATGCAACCGTTGCCCTTCGTGGGTGGAAGTCTCCATCAACGTTGATGTACGATAACACCAACTATCGGAACCACACCAAAAACATCCGTGTCTCCAATTGCGTTTGCACTCTCCAACCCCTCCCTTTACCTTCATATGCAATGATTTACTTTTCGCTGCCACAACTCTAGAATTGCATGTGTAGCACTACTGCAGGATGCTGCTAACGCGACACTACAATCAGAGACCCTTCGAGAAACTGTGTGCGATGCCATAATCGCAAACGGTGGTGTATGAAAACTGTCAGAAATGTATAAAACATTTGCGATGACGGATGCATCAAACACGGTTCAGGTTTTAGTTGCGTGTGCAATGAAGGTCATACGGTTCAGTTCAATTAACTGTTTGCGATGAGGAGGAACAAAAGAAACGGGCAGCCAGATGAAGGCGTGTGCGATACACAACATACAGTTCAGTTCAATTAACTGTTTGCGATGAGGAGGAACAAAAGAAACGGGCAGCCAGATGAAGGCGTGTGCGATACACAACATACGGTTCACTCGGATGAACTATTTGTGATTAGGCAACACAAAAGAAACGGGCAGCCAGATGAAGGTGTGTGCGATATACAGCATACGGTTCACTTGGATGAACTGTTTGTGATTAGGCAAGAGAACATAAACGGTTCAATATAACAAGATGTGTGTGATACGCGACAAACAGGTCTGTAATCATAAATATGTGCGAAGACCGATAATAACGTAGACGATTGCTTCTAAAAAGACGTATGTGATATGCTCTGTCTACACAACATCTACCAGCAAGGACTAGCTGTTCCACCAGTAGCTCATGTAAGAAAACTATCAAGTTAAGTGTGCTCAGGCTGGAGCAGCCATCAGATGGGTGATTGGATGGGAAGTTGTGTCGATGTTAAATTAGCTGATGGGATGGGTCATTTCGGTCAAATGACCGAAGTGCCCCATTCCCTCAGCTAATTTAACCTCGAGGTCTTTATTTATTATTTTTAACACATGTTAATTAAAGAAGGTCTACCGCATTACTTTTTAACAATGTGCGATACGTGGCATACAATTGATCCATCCGACCTATTTGTGATGGAATAGGTCATGTGTGTTGTGGGAAAATGCTTGCTAGTATTCAACCGTTTGGGATTGATGAATTCATCACCGACGGGTTCCCTAGCGTGGTCCGTGTTCATCTGATCATCATCTACGACTTGTGCTAGCTCGATGCTATGTTTCCATTAATTGATGGTGTTTTATGAGCACGCCACTTTTCCCGCCATTTCCTCACCTATTTCCCGCCACCCTGCTATATTGCGCATAGGGGGCGCGCGACGCACGGAGGCGACAAGCGCAACCTGTAGAACATCCACCTTTTGCAAGCATGCCAACCCACCAAAGCGCCGCCTCTGCCATCAACCTCGTCGACTAGGAAAACGAGTAGGCGTCATGGCCCGTCGAGGCCGAGGCGCTCCCCGGCAATGCGATGAATGACGCCGTGATGCGCGTCATCGCCAGAGTTAAGCAGACCTTTGGCGCATGGCGCTTGAGCGCCGCGGATCAAGATAGGCATGTCAGCGCCGACAGGCTGCAGCACGCCGCACAACATGATCGATGGCGCGCCGCAGAGCAAGCTAGGCGCGTCCGCGCCGATAGGCCGCGGCTCACCGCAGAGCGAGAGGCGCGGCACGCCACACAGCAACAGCGGATCCATCGGCGCTTGCATGCTGTCGACACGGTGTAGCAGCTGGGTACACGTCCCGTCAGTACCCCCATTCCTCGCCAGGAGTGTGCTACCTCTCAAGCATGTGTTGTTTTTCCCTTGAAGAGGAAAGGTTGATGCAACAAAGTAGCGTAAGTATTTCCCTCAGTTTTTGAGAACCAAGGTATCAATCCAGTAGGAGACTACAAGCAAGTTCCTTGTACCTGCACAAACAAATAAGAACCTTGCAACCAACGCGATAAAGGGGTTATCAATCCCTTCTCAGCCACTTGCAAAAGTGAGATCTGATAGAGATAATATGATAAATATTTTTGGATTTTTTTGTATAGATTGAAAAGTAAAGATTGCAAAATAAAAGAATAGTAAAAATAACTAGTTGATGGAAGATAGACCCGGGGGCCATAGGTTTCACTAGTGGCTTCTCTCAAGATAGGAGATTCAATGGTGGGTGAACAAATTATTGTCGAGAAATTGATAAAAAAACTCATAGTTATGAAAATATCTAGGCATGATCATGTATATAGGCATCACGTCTGTGACAAGTAGACTGAAATGATTCTGCATCTACTACTATTACTCAACACATCGACCGCTGTCCAGCATGCATCTAGAGTATTAAGTTCATAAGAATAGAGTAACGCCTTAAGCACGATGACATGATGTAGAGCGATAAACTCATGCAATATGATATAAACACCATCTTTTTATCCTCGATGGAAACTATACAATACTTGCCTTGCTGCCCCTGCTGTCACTGGGAAATGACACCGCAAGATTGAACCCAAAGCTAAGCACTTCTCCCATTGCAAGAAAGATCAATCTAGTAGGCCAAACCAAACTGATAATTCGAAGAGACTTGCAAAGATATTTAAATCATGAATAACAGAATTTAGAGAAGAATCAAATTTTGTTCATAGATAATCTTGATCATAAACCCACAATTCATCGGATCTCGACAAACACACCGCAAAAAGAATTACATCGAATAGATCTCCAAGAAGATCGAGGAGAACTTTGTATTGAGATCCAAAGAGAGAGAAGAAGCCATCTAGCTAATTACTATGGACCGGAAGGTCTATGGTAAACTACTCACAACTCACCGGAGAGGCTATGGTGTTGATGTAGAAGACCTCCGTGATCGATGCCTCCTCCGGTGGAGCTCCGGAACAGGCCCCAAGATGGGATCTCATGGGTACAAAAGGTTGCAGCGGTGGAATTAGGGTTTCGTGGTGCTCTCGGATGTTTTCAGGGCATATGAGTATATATAGGAGGAAGAGGTACGTCGGTGGAGCTACGAGAGGCCCACGAGGGTGGGGGGCGCACCTACCCCCTGGGCGCGCCCCCTACCTCGTGGCCACCTCATGGCTTCCCTGGCGTGTACTCCAAGTCTTCTAGGTTGCATTTGTTCCAAAAACAATCCTCGCGAAGGTTTCATTCCGTTTGGACTCCGTTTGATATTCCTTTTCTGCGAAACACTGAAATGGGCAAAAAATAACAATTTGCACTGGGCCTTGGGTTAGTAGGTTAGTCCCAAAAATAATATAAAAGTGCATAATAAAGCCCATCAAACATCCAAAACAGATAATATAATAGCATGGAACAATCCAAAATTATAGATACGTTGGAGACGTATCAGAGTGGGCAGAGGCCCTCAATGCCGTACTTGCACCAGAGGCCGGCCGCGCCGTACTTGCACCGGACGCCCGCCGCGCCGTTCACGTGGGTGCCACCGTTCGCCTTGTCTGTGGCCCTCTGGATGCCAATGCACTGGTCCATAGGCTCGAGCACCTCCTTGGCCCAGCTGTCCACATGGGCGTAGTAGAGGGACATGGCCGTCGCATCCTCGAGCTGGTGATCTCCGATGAAATAGCCAACTTAGAGCTCGAGATCGTGCTCCAGATGTACCGCAAGCGTGTCGACCGCTTGGACGAACGCCTGCACGAGTTCAGGCAGAGCCAAGAGCTACCCTGGGCAAGGGCTGCTGGTCATGGTCTCATGGATGCGTTTTATTTTGGAAAGTCGCTTCGACTTGGATAGCTATGTATTCAGAGCAATCATAGTATTTCTCTGTTTATTGCTCTGTTTCAATGTGTGTACTCTGTTTTCCATTCTTATATGTTCTGTTTCAATGTGTGTATACACGCTTTCCATTCTGTATATGTGGATGATAACAACTAGATTCAAATTAGTATAAAAAACAGATAGAAATGGAATTCATTATATATATATATATATATATATATATATATATATATATATATATATATATATATATATATATATATATATATATATATATTAATTGTTCATCAGATCATCACATATACGTGATGATACTTAACTACTAGGTACAATGCATAAAACTGAAAACGAACAATACTAATACTAATAATCCCTCGTGGGTCCAGTATTCCGGCAGCTCCTCTCCAGCAGCTCCCTGGTGTGCGGCGTTTTCCCAGTGCGGAGGCAGTACTCTGACTCCTCCGCCTCGCACCGCTTGACGTATCGATCTGCCTCTTGCTGGCGGACGCGCGCGGCCGATCTTGCCATTTTGTTGGGCGCCCACCGGAGCTCCTCATCGGTGGCACGCTGGAGCTTATCGACCCACCTTCACGCAGCGACGAGGCGCCCAACGCCTATGACCTTCCTCGTGAAGTACTCGTCTTCATACATCTCCTCGACACGACGACGCACCCGCCCCCAAAGCTCCACCGCCTCCTTTTTCCAGGCAGCATCAACGGCTTCACAGGCCGCCTGGTACCTGGCTTCCTCCTCCGCCATTTCCTTCTAGAACATCAGTTGCCTGGCTTTCTCAGCCGGCGGTAGTGACTTCCACAGACAAAGATTGTACTGGTCCCAAAACGAATCCAAAGTTGGGGGGTCCGGCGCAACCTTGTCAGGCGGCGCATACGGGTCCTTGTCATTGCTAATCGAGTGAGCGTCCTCGGGGGCGGCGACTCCTCGTCGGCGCGTGGGCAGACCGGCGGCGCCATGGCAGTGATTTGAGAGAGAGAGAGAGAGAGAGAGAGAGAGAGGGCGAGCGAGGGGAGGATGTAGATGGGAATGCAGGCGGGACGACGTGAGCAAGGTAGTATTTATTGGTGACCGGAATCTAGATCGACAGGGACAGTACACCCGCCGGTCGCCGGAATTTACGAGTACTGTAGTTTGAATTACACAGAATTCCCGCAGCAAATCCGTGTGTGAACATAATAGCTTACGGTTTCCAATACATAACCGTGTCTGATTAATGATCCCCGCCAATCACCTACCAAACCTTGAGTCGCGAGATAGAGTGCCAATCGTGTGGGGGCTGGTTGTCTTGCCAGATCTTTACATTTTCTTTTTTGAACACCAGATATTTACATCGTCTGATGATTTTTTAACTCGCATACAAGTACACAAAAATATGATTTTTCAAACCGTTTTGGTTAGGCGTTGCATGTAAATGTAGTTCAAATTTTAATTATGGTTATTAAATGGTTAGAAAATCACTTAAATGTCTTTAAAAGGTCAAATGACCCCTGAAATTTTTCAAAATTCCACATGACAGTTGTACTAGTGCACGTTAAACGTAGGAAAAATTTTGAAGGCCGTAAGAGGAAGCTATCTCCCGTCCGTGAGCAAACATGCATTGTTCCCTCTCGCAACCACGAACCTTCTAGTGAGTTGCTCCGGTTAGTGAGGGGTGTGTGTCCAAACTTTCGTCAAACATGCCAATTTTTTTTACCACATCATCCTGGTGGCATGGCAATAAATCAAGCAAAGTTTCATGTTTTTCTGATCATTTTTTAATTCTTTGGAATTAAAATGCCATGTCATGCACTCCATGCATGTGCCCATGCCTTGACACCAATATGTTTGAAAACTCCTTTGAATTTACTGCACATGGAATTAACTCGCACACAAGTACACAAAAATATGATTTTTCAAACCGTTTTGGTTAGGCGTTGCATGTAAATGTAGTTTAAATTTGAATTACGATCATGAAATGGTTGGAAAATCACTTAAATGTCTTTAGAAGGTCAAATGACCCCTAAAATTTACCAAATTTTTACACGACGGTTGCACGTTAAACGTAGGAAAGAATTTGAAGGCCGTAAGAGGAAGCTATCTCCCGTTTGTCATCAAACATGCATTGTTCCCTCTCGGAACCACGAACCTTCTAACAAGTAGCTCCGGTTTGTGAGGGGCGTGTGTCCAAACGTTCGTCAAACATGCCAATTTCTTTACCACATCATCTTGGTGGCATGACATTACATCAACCAAGTTTCATGTGTTTCTGATCATTTTCCTATTTTGTTAAATTAAAATACCATGTCACTCCATGCATACGTATGCATGTGTCCACCTCGTGAGACCAATATATTTTAAAATTCTTTCTAATTTACTGCACATGGAATTAACTCGCACACAAGCACACATATATGAATTTTTAAACCGTTTTGGTTAGGCGTTGTATGTAGATGTAGTTCAAATTTAAATTACGGTCATTAAATGGTTAGAAAATCACTTAAATGTCTTTGAAAGGTCAAATGACCCCTTGAATTTTCCAAAATTTCACATTACAGTTGTAGTAGTGCACGTTAGACGTAGAAAAAATTTGAAGGCCGTAAGAGGAAGCTATATCCCGTTCGATCAAACATGCATTGTTTCCTCTCGGAACCACGAACCTTCTAGCGAGTTGCTCCGGTTTGTGAGGGGTGTGTGTCCAAACTTTCGTCAAACATGCCAATTTCTTTACCACATCATCTTGGTGGCATTACATTAAATCAAGCAAGGTTTCATGTTTTTCTGATTATTTTTTAATTTTTTGGAATTAAAATGCCATGGCATGCACTCCATGCATGGGCCCATGCCTTGACACTAATATGTTTGAAAATTCCTTCTAATTTACTGCACATGGAATTAACTCGCACACAAGTACACAAAAATATTATTTTTCAAACCGTCATGGTTAGGCATTCATGTAGATGTAGTTCAAATTTGAATTACGGTCATTTAATGTTTAGAAAATCACATAAATGTCTTTAAAAGGTCAAATGACCCCTCAAATTTACCAAATTTTCACATGACAGTTGTATTAGTGCACGTTAAACATAGGAAATTATTTGAAGGTCGTAAGAGGAAGCTATCTCCCGTTCATCATCAAACATGCATTGTTCCCTCTCGAAACCACGAACCTTCGAGCGAGTTGCTCTGGTTTGTGAGGGGTGTGTGTCCAAACATTCGTCAAACATGCCAATTTCTTTACCACATCATTTTGGTGGCATGACATTACATCAACCAAGGTTTCATGTGTTTCTGATCATTTTTCTATTTTTTGAATTAAAATGCCATGTCACTCCATGCATACGTATGCATGTGTCCATGTCGTGAGACCAATATGTTTAAAAATTCCTTCTAATTTACTGTGCAAGGAATTAACTCGCACACAAGTACACATATATGATTTTTCAAACTGTTTTTGTCGGCGTTCTGGGAACGGGGGTACCCAGACATGCCTGCCTGCAGCCCAAGGCGTGGCTCATCGGGCGGCCTAGTACGGCCCAGCATCTTCAGCAACCGCTCAAGACCCTCGCGAGGGGCCAAGCCTCATGAGGCGAACGACACAAGGCATCCCCTGGGGCGGCCTCACCAGGACGGCTTGTGAGGATCGAAGATATCGAGGCGAGGGACACCTCGCGAGGTCCTCGTCACGTGCGCAGTGACGACCAAGGCCAGGTGGGCGCCAACGGGCGCAGAGTGCCAGTTTCCCCTTTGGTGCTAAAGGAGCAGGTGCAGGCGAAGAGTCCCGAGGCATCAGACAAAGGTTTCCATATCGGTGCAACAAGACCAAGACCAGCAGGACAGCAGAACGGAGGTCATCGCGGAGCCCATGGCGGCACCACCACCAGAGCCTTTGGCAGGCGAAGACTACCTTTTGTCAGGATAGCTTGTACTAGCTGTCCCCCTTCAAATTTGGCCGTTGTGGGATCCCTTCCGGCTCAATATTTGGGAAGAGGACCCGGGTCACTATAAATCGGACTAGCCACCACCATTGGGATGATCTCATCGGGAGTTGATCAGATAGAAGGCCACACACCACCAGCTCACCCGAGCACAAGAACTCCTCTCCTCTGGAGGCAGTTCATCCATGTACTAGTTCTTCATCAGCCTACAAGGCAATCCACCACACCACACTGGATTAGGGTATTACACCACAACGGTGGCCTGAACCAGTATAAATCTTGTGTCCCTTGTTCTTCGGATCTGACGAGCTAGGCCTAGGGTTGTTGAGTAGACGAGCTAGAGCGGAAGGAGAGATCTTCGTGCGCACCCCAGAGTTCGAACCTTAAGGGTTTTGCCGGAACCCGAGATCCAACATTTGGCGCGCCATGTAGGGGTGCGTCGGATCTTTTCTCCTATTGCTCGTACCGTCACTGCTCTGCAATCCCGATGGCCGACGATCAGGGAGTTCGTGCCGACCGCTGGGCAACTCGGCCTGAGCGGGCGGTACCGCCCACCCATGGAGACCTCAACCCCATGCTCCAGGCGGCCCCAGCACCGCCCGGCGCAGCCGGCGGCATGGGCCGGCGACCACTGCCTCGGCGTCTCGGTGCGCGCGCTCCGCGGTGCAATCTGCAAACCACGCCGTGGCGACAACACCCTACACCCGATGGGAGCAGGCGAACACGAGGGCTGCACTCATCGTGGCGCGGGAACTATTACGATGCAGGCTGGCCGAGGGCGGTCGCGACGTGCTACTGGAGTGCGTCGCTGAACTACTGGGCTGTGCTTGCGGAGGCGCGCCGCCGTTCTGCTTCTCACCCCCGCCCCAGGTCGTAGGTGGGGCGCTGGTGAGGCCCTGACAGGCGCTAGCGTCCTCTGGAGCGATTGGAAGATCTGGCGACACCAGCAGGAGCGCTGGTGCCATCCTCACGACTGCAGCGACTTCGCCGCCAGGAGGCACAAGCGCCGGTGGCCTCTCGCGAGGATACGCCAGGGTACACCCCAGTGGCCGTCAAGGCTAGACGCTGCAGCTGGGGGCTCAAGGAGCGGGTCACGCAGGCGGTACCCATGGTGGGATTGCCGATGAAGCCTGCGTGCCCCACATGGTGGACCTGGCATACGTGTTCGGGGAAGGCCCCAATGCCTTCCTTGGGCCGAGATGGAACGGCAAGGCGCTCGAGGAAGAAGATTACCACGAGTCACCCGGGGGCACCGTGGACCCCTTCAACGATGACGACAGAGCACAACAGGTATCGCAGCAGCAGGCATACACTAACAATGGACTGCAGGTGAATCAGACCACGGCGATGGTCGAAGATCTGAGAGCGGCCGCTCCGCCCTCAACCGGAGCAAAACGCTGGGGGCTACGTGTGGAGGGCCTAGAGCCACGCCCCCCCAGCGACGCGAGGAGCAGGGAAGTATGCGAAAGTAGGTCCTCTGTAGGGGTGAGCCTCGCCAAGCTCCCCCCGGCAGAGGGCCCGTGGTCATCGAGGGCGCCCCTGGTGTCCCCCTTTGCCTTCTTGGTCATGTCCTAATTTCCGGTAGCCCCAACGGAGGTCGAGGGTGGCGCAAGGCCGGGCCCTCGTCTGGCGATATGAAGTAAGGCTTGCGCCTGTGAAGATTTCCGCCCGTGACACTCTCACGTAATAATGAGTGGGGCTGTACATGCCCCGGAGTCTCACGAGAGCCGCCCTCGGGCCTCGGGGGCTCCCTCCCACGTCCTAGTGACAGCACTTAGCTTTGCGCTGGTGAGAAGACTGAAGACTAGATAGGTGCCGAATGCGGCTATTTTCCTTCCTCACCATCCTTTTTGTAATTGGATTCGCCATGTCTTCCGAATTGAACTTGAAGCCTTGCTTGTTGCCAAATG
>LR738709.1:581099197-581216789 GCA_902687465.1 Secale cereale
TTGCCAAATGGGGGGGGGGGGATTTTCATTGATTTCTGCTGAATTTTGCCGCCTCTGGCTGTCACGAAGATTTTACCTCGGGCCCTCCGGCTCGGGGACTGGAAGGCCAATCTCATTCGGCGTACCATTGCAACCTCGGCAAGACCCCCATGGGGCAAGAGCCTGCGCGCACAATTTTGCCATGTAGGCATCCTGCCGCGGCCACTGGAACACCCCTGGCCTGTTTCCCGGAGCAGGGCCACGCATTACTCAGGAGGCCCACGGTCGTGGACCACCGGCAATCCACCCCAGGATGGAGGCAAACCCGCAGCTCAGTAATCCGCGTGAAGACAGGTAATGTCTAAGTGAAAAGCAATAGCAACTAAGCTCAGGAAGCTCAAGGACGCACATCCCAGGTTCGGATTCAAGCACCAAAGGAAGGAAAATGGAATGCTAGTTTTACACACATAGGGGGATCCCCCCATCAAAACGCTCTCACACCCTACGGGGCCTCTTGCAAGTCTGTTCGTGCAGGGTCAGTGCAAAAGGACAAGAGCTCAACCGGACACATCGCTCGCCGCGCCATCCGAGTCGCTCACGTGTGCGCCACCGGTGCTGTTGCTGGACACGTCTCCATCGTCTTCAACCACACCGCCTTCATCCGCCACAACCACAGCCTCGTCATCATCGATGGCGAAGGCCTGGACCAGAGCGTCCACGCAGTGCGCCAAGTTATCTCGGACAACCCCAGGCACGGGGGCGATGGCAGCGTCGAAGTCAAAGTCAGGGTCAATGCTCTGGAGGTAGCTGAAGACCCGAGAGAACGCACGCCCCAGGAGACTCTGACTCTTCTCTTTGATAAGACAATGGGCCTTCGCGGCCTGGTTCTCCAGACGCGTCACAACTTTGATGAAGAAGACAAGATGACCAGCGTAATCCTCCATGTGGGAATCAGGGGCATTCACCTCGCAGATGGCCCCCAGCGCCCAGTTGGCCTTCGCCTGAGGAGTCCACAGCATGCGGACGTGCTCGTGCTGCAGCAGTAGTCGACGGATGGCCTCATCCTCTCTTTGTTGCGCAAGAACAGCAACATCATCAACTCATCGCCGGAGCAAGGCCAATTCCGCCTGCGCGGAGGCCAGCTCAGCCTGGGCGGAGGACTGGGCTGCCGCGGCGGTCCTCTCACGCAGCTCTGCTTCTCTCAGCCTCGTCCTGAGGGCAGCAGTCCTCCCGTCGGCCTCCGCTCGCTGGAGGTCCAACTTCAAGTTATACCCCTCGGCGAGGTCCGCACGAGCCTCCGCCACCCTACGATCGATTTCCTCCTGGACCTTGGCCTCACGAGCAGAGACGGCATCCTCGGCCAGGATCACGTGGCACTCCCTGATAACCCACAAGTGTAGGGGATCGCAATAGTTTTCGGGGGTAAAGTATTCAACCCAAATTTGTTGATGCGACACAAGGGGAGCCAAAGAATACTCTTAAGTATTAGCAGCTGAGTTGTCAATTCAAACACACCTGGAAACTTAGTATCTGCAACAAGATAGTTTAGTAGCAAAGTAATATGATAGTGGTGGTAGAGGCAATAAAAGTAACGGTAGCGTTTTTGTAGTTTTTGTAATAGTAGCGACGAAAAAGTAAATAAGCAACAAGCAATATGGGAAAAGCTCGTAGGCATTGGATCGGTGATGGGGAATTATGTCGGATGCAATTCATCATGTAGAAGTTATAACCTAGGGTGACACATAACTAGCTCCAGTTCATCAATGCAATGTAGGCATGTATTCCGAATATAGTCATACGTGCTTATGGAAAAGAACTTGCATGACATCTTTTGTCCTACCCTCCCATGGCAGCGGGGTCCTATTGGAAACTAAGGGATATTAAGGCCTCCTTTTAATAGAGTACCAGACCAAAGCATTAACACATAGTGAATACACGAACTCCTTAAACTACGGTCATCACCGGGAGTGGTCCCGATTATTGTGACTTCGGGGTTGCCGGATCATAACACATAGTAGGTGACTATAGACTTGCAAGATAGGATCGAGAACACACATATATTCATGAAAACATAATAGGTTCAGATCTGAAATCATGGCACTCGGGCCCTGGTGACAAGCATTAAGCATAGCAAAGTCATAGCAACATCAATCTCAGAACATAGTGGATACTAGGGATCAAACCCTAACAAAACTAACTTGATTACATGATAGATCCCATCCAACCCATCACCGTCCAGCAAGCCTACGATGGAATTACTCACACACGGCGGTGAGCATCATGGAATTGGTGATGGAGGAAGGTTGATGATGACGACGACGACGATCTCCACTCTCCGGAGCCCCGAACGGACTCCAGATCAGCCCTCCCGAGAGAGATTAGGGCTTGGCCGCGGCTCCGTATCGTAAAACGTGATAATTCTTCCTTTCTGATTTTTCAGCAATGATCATGAACTAACCACATTCACAATAAGTTTCAGGTCTCAAGTCTACTCACATCAATGGCATAATCAACTAGCGAGCAATAATAATAAACCTCGGATGACAACACTTTCTTAAAACAATCATGATATGATATAACAAGATGGTATCTCGCTAGCCCTTTCCGAGACCGCAAAACATAAATGCAGAGCACCTTTAAAGATCAAGGACTGACTAGACATTGTAATTCATGGTAAAAGAGATCCAGTCATGATCATTCTCAATGCTAATTAATAGTAATACATGCAAATGACAGAGGTGCTCTCCTACTAGTGCTCTTTGATAAGAGGATGATGACTCTGCATAAAAGTAAATAGATAGGCCCTTCGCAGAGGGAAGCAGGGATTTATAGAGGTGCCAGAGCTCGATTTTTAAATAGAGATGAATACCATTTTGGGCGGTATACTTTCATTGTCAACATAACAACCAAGAATCTCGATATCTCCCATGCTACGCACATTATAGGAGGTTCCCAAATAGAATGATAAAGTATATACTCCCGCAACCACCAACAAGCACACTCCACGGCTAGCCCGAAACAACAGGTACCGTCCAAACCAGCAACAGCCCTGGAGGAGTTTTGTTTAATTTTTATGGTTTTGAGCATGGGACTGGGCATCCCGGTTACCAGCCATTTTCTCATGAATGATGAGCGGAGTCCACTCATCGTGAGAATAACCCAACTAGCATGGAAGATATATACAGCCCTAGCTGATACATGAGTTGTTTGAGCATACAAAATAGAATTTCATTTGAAGGTTTAGAGTTTGGCACATACAAATTTACTTGGAATGGCAGGTAAATACTACATAAAGGAATGTTTGGTGGACTCATGTGGAATAACTTTGGGGTTTATGGAAGTGGATGAACAAGCAGTATCCCCGCTTAGTACAGGTGAATGCTAGAAAGAGACTGGGAAGCAACCAGCTAGAGAGCAACAACGGTCATGAACATGCATTAAAATTAATCAACAATGAATGCAAGCATGAGTAGGATATAAATCACCATGAACATAAATATCGTGGAGGCTATGTTGATTTGTTTCAACTACATGCGTGAACATGTGCCAAGTCAGATCACTTAAATCGTTCAAAGGAGGATACCACCCCATCATACCACATCACAACCATTTTAATATCATGTTGGCACGCAAGATAGACCATTATAAACTCTCAGCTAATTAAGCATGGCATAAGCAGCTATGATCTCTAATTGTCATTGCAAGCATGTTTCATTTATAACAAGCTGAATCAGGAACGATGAACTATCATATTTACAAAAACAAAAAGAGGTCGAGTTCATACTAGCTTTTCTCATCTCAATTAGTTCATCATATATCATCCTTATTGCCTTTCACTCGCACGACCGAACGGTGTGGAAAATAATAATAGTGCACGTGCATTGGACTAAGCTGGAATCTGCAGACATTTAATACGAGAGAGAAGACAAGGTAATATGGCTCAAGGTTAAATCAACAATAAAGCATATGAGAGCCACTAAGCATTTTCAATCATGGTCTTCTACTCTTAACCCCTAAAGAAAAGAAAAGAAACTATTTACACGTGAAAGCTCCCAACATGCAAAAGAAGAATGGGAAATCTTTTTGGGTTTTCTTTTTAATTACTACTACTACAAGCAAGGAAAGTAAACTAGCTAGAAGCTACAACTAATTTTTTTTGTTTTTCTTATGGTTTTTCTAGCACACAAGAAAAAGACTAAGAAAAAGAAATGAAACTAAACATGGATGGTACAGTGAAAGAGGGTGAGCACCGACAACTAGAATAAGTGTGTGAACATGAATGTAAAATCGGTGAGAAACACGTACTCCCCCAAGCTTAGGCTTTTGGCCTAAGTTGGTCTATGGCCAGTATTGGCCTGACAGATATCCAAAGTTGTAGTTGGGGTTGTACTGGGTTGCAGCAGCTACTGCCTGTTGAGCTGCAGCTCTAAGGCGGGCTGCTTCTATCGTATTATGATACTCATTTGCCTCCTCCATGGTTATAGTGTATCTCCCTTTTGCCTGAAAGTCAAACAAAGTAGGGGCAGGAAGAGTAATAGGGATGGCATGGCGCCTGTTAAAGATTAGTCGATATTTGAGGGATTGTTCATCCCTCTCTATAAACCGGTGACTAGTCATGGCATTGTAATCCAAATGAGCAGGCGGTAAAGGTTCATCATTTTCATGGACAGGCACACCAAGACGGTGGGCTATGCGAGTGGCATAAATCCCACCAAATAAATCTCCATGCAAACCATTATGGTGTAGCCTGCGTGCAACAATGGCTCCCAAGTTATATTGCCTATCACCTAGTACAACACTCTTGAGAACACTAAGATCTGGGACACACATGTGACAAGCCTCATCTTTACCATTTATGCATCTACCAATAAAGAGAGAAAAGTAATGAATAGCAGGAAAATGGATGCTCCCTATGGTAGCCTGTGTGATTTCTCTAGATTCCCCCACTGTGATACTAGCAAGGAAATCTCTAAATTCAGATTTGCGAGGATCACCCATACTGCCCCACTGTGGGAGCTTACAAGCATCATTAAAATCATCTAAATCCATGGTATAAGATTTATCATACAAGTCAAACAGGATAGTGTGAGAATTACGTGAAGATGAAAATTTAAACCTTCTCAGAAAAGTGTCAGTTAAGCCACGGTATTGAGGGCACTTATCTTGTATGAAGCCCTCAAGGTCAGCGTTGCGCACATATGCGTAAAATTCATCCTTGATGCCAACCTGATCCATAAAGTCATCTGACGGCCATTCACAAGGCCGCACGTCAGCATCCCTCGGCAGTTCATTGTCCGGCTCACGAAACGCGAGCATCGGTTCTTGCTTCCTTGAAGAACCACCTTGGAAGTTTTTCCTATGCATTTTTGAGCTTTTCTGAAATTTTTAGTAACTCAAAACAAAAGTTAACCAAACTCAACAAGATTGATAGGAACAGCTCCTACTAGTGCCTAGAGATTATATCATGCATTAGACTACTTGGGACCAAGAAAATTTGACATGCAAGCTCAAGAAGAAGGTCACCACAACAGCAAACATTTGCAATAAATAAAGCACTAGAAGAAAAAGTAATTGGACCAATGGAGGAGTCACATACCAAGGAACAATCTCCCCAAACAGTTTGGTGAATGGTGCTTTGAGAAAGGAGATCGAAAATGGCAGCAAGATGAGCTAGAACTCGGGTTTGAACTGGTTGGTAATTTTTTTGGGAGGAAGAAGAAGAGTGTGGGTGCAGGAATAGATGGAGGGGGGCCACGTGGGGCCCACGAGGTAGGGGGCGCGCGCTGGACCCTCGTGGCCAGGTGTTGTCTCCCCTCGTTGTGTGTTCTGTGCCATATTTTCTCAAATAATCCAGAAAAAAATCATATTTAATTTTCAGGGCATTTGGAGAACTTTTAATTTTAGGATATTTTTTTATTGCACGGATAAGTTTGGAAACAGACAGAAAATACTATTTTTGCTTTATTTATCCTAATTAACAGAAACTAAAAGGAGGGTACAGAAGGTTGTGCTATCTAGATTCACCTATCCCATGCTCATCAAAAGGAATCCATTAACAAGGTTGATCAGGTCTTGTTAATAAACTCTTTCCGAATAGCATGAAACCGGAGAATTTTCCAATAGCACGAGGATACCTTAATGGGGATATGTATGTCCCCAACAATAAGAATGTCATATGTCTTCTTGATAGTAGGAAGGGGAAATTCAAAACCTCCAATAGTAATAGTTGAAAATTTTCCAATATAATTGATACTGTGGACCTGATGTTGTTTCCTCGGAAAGTGTACCATATGCTCGGTACCATTGACATGAAAAGTGACATTGCCTTTGTTGCAATCAATAACAGCCCCTGCAATACTCAAAAATGGTCTACCAAGGATAATAGACATACTACCGTCCTCAGGAATATCAAGGATAACAAAGTCCGTTAGAATAGTAACATTTGCAACCACAACAGGCACATCCTCACAAATACCGACATGTATAGCAGTTGATTTATCAGCCATTTGCAAAGATATTTCAGTAGGTGTCAACTTACTCAAGTCAAGTCTACGATATAAAGAGAGAGGCATAACACTAACACCGGCTCCAAGATCACATAAAGCATTTTTAGCATAGTTTCTTTTAATGGAGCAAGGTATAGTAGGTACTCCTGGATCTCCTAGTTTCTTAGGTATTCCACCCTTGAAAGTGTAATTGGCAAGCATGGTGGAAATTTCTACTTCAGGTATATTTCTTTTATTGGTAATAATATCTTTCATATACTTAGCATAAGGATTTGTTTTAAGCACATCAATCAAACGCATACGCAAAAAGATAGGTCTAATCATTTCAGCAAAGCGCTCAAAATCCTCATGATCCTTTTTCTTGGATGGTTTCGGAGGAAAAGGCATGGGTTTCTGAACCCATGGTTCTCTTTCCCCACCGTGCTTCCTAGCAACGAAGTCTCTCTTATCATAACGTTGATTCTTTGATTGTGGGTTATCAAGATCAACTGTAGGTTCAATCTCTACATCATTATCATTGCTAGGTTGAGCATCATCATGAACATCATCATTAATATTATCACTAGGTTCATGTTCATTACCAGATTGTGTCTCAGCATCAGAAACAGATATATCATTGGGATTATCAGGTGTGTCAGCTACAGGTTCACTAGAAGCATGCAAAGTTCTATCATTTTTCTTCTTCTTCTTCTTCTTAGAAGACAAGATGCATCTAAATTAGCTCTCTGAGAATCTTGCTCAATTCTCTTAGGGTGGCCTCCAGGATACAGAGGTTCCTGAGTCATTTTGCCACCTCTAGTAGCATTTCTAACAACATAGTCATTATTCTTACTATTTAATTCATTGAGCAAATCATTCTGAGCCTTAAGTACTTGTCCTACTTGAGTGGTAACCATAGAAGCATGTATATTAATAAGTATCAATTCATCTTTAACTCTAGACAGATAATCACTCAAGCGTTCAATCATATAAGCATTGTGTTGTAATTGTCTACCAACATAAGCATTGAAGTTTTCTTGTTTCACAATAAAATTGTCAAACTCATCTAAGCACGGGCTAGCAGACTTATGATGAGGAATATCACCTTCATCAAATCTATAAAGAGAGTTTACCTTTACTACCTGTGTCGGGTTATCAAGATGATGTATTTCTTCAATAGGTGGTAAATTCTTAACATCTTCAGTTTTAATACCTTTTTCTCTCATAGATTTCTTTGCCTCTTGCATATCTTCAGGACTGAGAAATAGAACACCTCTTTCCTTCGGAGTTGGCTTAGGGGCTGGTTCAGGAAGTGTCCAATTATTTTCATTGGCCAGCATATTATTCAATAGTAATTCAGCTTGATCAACTGTTCTTTCCCTGAAAACACAACCAGCACAACTATCCAGGTGGTCTCTAGAAGCATCAATTAGTCCATTATAAAAGACATCAAGTATAACGTTCATGTCAAGAGCAGATCAGGCAAAGCATTAAGTAATTGGAGAAGCCTCCCCCAAGTTTGTGGGAGACTCTCTTCTTCAATTTGCATGAAGTTATATATTTCTCGTAAGGCAGCTTGTTTCTTATGAGCGGGAAAATATTTAGCGGAGAAGTAATACATCATATCTTGGGACTACGCACAAAACCAGGATCAAGAGAATTAAACCAAGTCTTAGCATCACCCTTTAACGAGAAAGGAAATAACTCAAGGATATAGTAATAATGAATCTTTTCATTGTTGGTAAACAAGATGGCTATATCATTCAACTTAGTAAGATGTGCCACAACAGTTTTTGACACATAGCCATCGAAATGATCAGATTCAACCAAAGTAATTAACTCAGGATCAACAGAGAATTCATAATCCTTATCGGTAACACAGATAGGTGAAGTAGCAAAAGCAGGGTCATGTTTCATTCTAGCATTCAAGTACTTTTCTTTCAGCTTAGCTAATAATTTCTTAAGATCATATCTATCGTTGCAAGCAAGAAAGTCTCTACCAGTTTCTTCATCGATAACATAACCCTTAGGAACAACAGGCAATTCATATCTATTGGGAGAAGCTTCATCATCACTTTCATAAATATCATCAGTTTCGATATTTGCATTCTCCCTAACCTTAGCAATTTGTTCATCTAGAAATTCACCTAGTGGCACAGTATTATCAAGCATAGAAGTAGTTTCATCATACATAACAGAAGTGGCATCATCAAGAACATACGACATATCAGATTCAATAGCAGGAGTAGGTGTCGCAAATTTACCCATAACAGAAGGAGAATCAAGTGCAGAGCTAGATGGCAGTTCCTTACCTCCCCTCGTAGTTGAGGGCAAGATCCTGGTTTTTGAGTCCTTCAAATTCTTCATAGTGATCAACAAATATAAATCCCAAGTGACTTAAAGAATATAGCTATGCTCCCCGGCAACGGCGCCAGAAAATAGTCTTGATAACCCACAAGTGTAGGGGATCGCAACAGTTTTTGTGGGTAAAGTATTCAACCCAAATTTGTTGATTCAACACAAGGGGAGCCAAAGAATACTCTTAAGTATTAGCAGCTGTGTTGTCAATTCAACCACACCTGGAAACTTTGTATTGAGATATACGCATTCCCCCAAGCTTAGGCTTTTGGCTTAAGTTGGTTTATTGCCACGGGTCAAAGCTACTCTCTCCGGTGGATAGAGGAGCTTCCTCTGGGTGCCACTGGTTGGCAATCTCATCCGGATCCCATCGATAAATCGACTGCCGGTAAGGGTCAAGTGGTGGTTCTGGCTCCGGCTCTGAAGCATGCTCCTGGCTCCAGTATTTATAGACGGCATCTGGCAAAACGAGGTATGTGCCTGAAAATAGATCAAACAGAGATGGTGCAGGCAAGGTAATAATCTCACAATATTTTTCATCAAACCTCAATTTGTACTTAAGCAACTTCTTGTCTTTAACAATAAAATCATGTGCTCACACTCTTATAATCTAGAAACACCGGGGTCAGCAACTTTTCTTCCTTCTCATGATGCCTAATAGGTATTCTAAAGTGTTCAGCAAGGCGTGAAGCAAAGATGCCTCCAAAGATGGGACCCTTTGTACGGTTCAGACTTAATCGTTTAGCAACAACAGCGCCCAAGCTAAAAGTTGTGTCTTGAAACAAAGCATGGCGCAAAATGACAATATCAGGGGCACCAAGATTTCCACTGTTCACGCGACCAGTTAAGCATCTACTAGCAAATATAGCAAAGTAGCAATGAACATGAAAATGTATACTAGTAATTCTTGCCCCTGAAACTTGCCTCGTTTCCCCTACAGCTATCATATCAATAAACCCCTCAACATCTTTCCTCAAGACTACTGATACGTCCAAAACGTATCTATAATTTCTGCTTGCTCCATGCTTCTTTTGTGTGATATTGCTATGATATTGATGCACTTCCATACACTTTTGATCATATTTGGACTAACCTATTAACTCAGTGCACCACAGTGTCAGTTCCTGTTTTCTGCTGTTTTTCTATTTCAGGTTTCCCCCATATTAAAAGTGCTCCAAAAATTCCGGGAAAAATACAGGAAAAATCAGCATACGGGAAGCTTCGCGAATAACCAAAGTGGGGCCAGAGGGGAGCCAGGGGGGCTCCTGGGGCCCCTGCTCCGCCTCTGGTTGCCCCCCTTCGCATATATATTCCTCTCGTCCCGAAACCCTCGAGGACGGAACCCTTTTTCGCAATCTCGCCTCTGTTCCGCCGCCGCAGCGCTTCCAAGATCGGGAGCATCAGGAGAACTCTTCCCGGCACCCTGCCGGAGGGGAGAACCACCACCGGGAGTTTCTCCACCACCATGGACGCTTCCCGGATGAGTCGTGATTAGTCCCCCTTGGACCATGGGTCCATGATCAGTAGCTATGTGATGTTCTCCTCCCCTCTTTGCTCTTCATGGTTTAGACCTCGTGAGCTGCCCTACATGATCGAGGCACATATGTAATATTTCTGCTGTTGCTCTGCTGAGTTTGCTGGGATCTGATGGATTATGAGATTATGTTCAGATTGTGTTTGAGTAATATATTTGATTCACCTCTTTTATATTTATGTTCTTGAGTAATTCTTGCATGTTCTCCGTTGCTGTTTATTGCTTTGGCCAAGTAGTAGGTAGTAACTCCAAGAGGGAGCGTTATGCTTGATTGTGGGTTCATGCCCCCTGATGACTAGCTTGAGTGACAGAAACATGAGTCTAGGGGATGTGCTGTTGCCACAAGGGAGAAAACAACGGTGCTTGTACCTGCGGGTGCAAGGATTGTTTACTTTATGCAAAGTTCTTTTAATGCAGTTGTCTGTTGCTTTGAGTTTACACTTTGGGTGGGATTCGCAACTTATTAACAGCGAGATGTTCTGGATAGATATCTCAAGGTGGATGATTAGTAGTAGATGCAGATGGATTTCGGTCTACTTGCCTTGGTGTACCGCCCATGCTTTTGAGCCTCTACCTTTCTTTGCAGCATAGTTAGCATTGGTTTGCGCACATAATCCTGTCAATTGCCCAGCTGTAATTTGTTTACCTCGCTTTGCTGTTTCATCGTCTTTTGGGAGAGAGACATCACTAGTGAACATCATGGGACCCCGGTCCATATTACCATCGCTGATCACACCTTCTATTTACTTCCTGTTTTTATTTCCTAGTTGCAGTCATAGCTATCATTATTATCTCTTGTGTTTGATCCTTTGTAAACGACAAGGCCGGAGGGATTGACAACCTCTCTGTACTCGTTGGGAACAAAGTTATCTGTATCTGTGTGCAGGTCCTGTCAACCGCTGAGTCTGGCGCCGTTGACACCTACTTGTCGACCCTCGGAGTCTCACGGGATTCGATCCTTGGTATCTTTGCCAAGGGAAATTTGCCGCTACGCTACATCTCAACCTTCCACTTGGGGTAATCAACGAGGGGCGAGAAGCCATCAAGCAAGTTTCTGGTGCCGTTGCCGGGGACTCCACTCTTCAAGACAGGGGAGTTGCACGCTATCTTTTATCTTTGCTTTTTAGTCTTGTTAGTTTACCTTTCAGTTTTTGCTTTAGTGTCCCTTACCAAAAATCACAAAAATAGTTATCTTGCTTGCTGCTGCTATGGGTTCCACCGAGAACACCAAGTTGTGTGACTTCACTAGTCATAACAACAATGACTTTATCTGCACGACTATTGCTACACCTGCCACTTCAGCACCTTCTTATGAGATTAAACCTGCTTTATTGAACCTAGTTATGAAAGATCAATTCTCCGGTGCTGGAGATGATGCTGCTTTGCACTTAAATAATTTTGTTGAGCTCTGTGATATGCAAAAGTACAAAGAAGTAGATGGTGATATTGGTAAGCTTAAGCTTTTTTCCTTTCTCCTTGAGAGGAGGAGCTAAAATCTGGTTTCAATCCTTGCCTAGGAATAGTATAGATTCTTGGGACAAGTGCAAGGATGCCTTTATTGGGAAGTACTATCCCCCTGCTAAAATTATCCAATTAAGGAGTAACATAATGAATTTTAAACAATTGGATAATGAACACGTTGCCCAAGCTTGGGAACGCATGAAATCTCTTGTCAAGAACTGCCCTACTCATGGTTTGACTACTTGGATGGTTATCCAAACTTTTTATGCAGGCTTGAACTTTACCTCGCGGAACTTGTTAGATTCGGCCGCGGGAGGAACCTTTATGTCAACTACACTTGGTGCTGCCATGAAACTTCTCGACGAGATGATGACCAATTATTCCCAATGGCACACCGAACGCGCTCCAACAGGTAGGAAGGTAAACTCTGTCGAGGAGATTTCCTCCCTAAATTAAAAAGTTGACTTGATCATGTCTCTACTTTCCAAGCAATCTTCTATTGATCCTCATGATGTTCCTTTAAATTCTTTGATTGCTCAAGATCAAGTAGATGTGAACTTTATCTCTAGAAACAATTTCAATAACAATGCTTATAGGAGTAATTTTGGTAGCAACCCTAGACCGTTCCCCTCTAATTCCTATGGGAACAACAATACTTATCCTAGCACCAGGAACTCCACTTCTGAACTAGAGATTATGCTTAAAGACTTCATCACTACCCAAAAGGCCTTCAATAAGAGTGTAGAAGAAAAACTAGACAAACTAGATAATCTCTCTTCGAAGGTTGACAATTTAGCCCATGAGGTAGAGTTGCTTAAAATTAGAACTTCTCCTCTTGAGGAGAGGAAGACCACTCCTATGAATGCTATTCAAGTGCAAATTAATGAAAACATTAGGATGATGGCTAAACTTAAAGAGAGATGGGCTAGAGAAAAGGAGGAAGAAGATAGAATTAAGAGCCTTCCTACCCACCACACTGTTGCTACTATCCAAATTGTTGAGGATATCCAAACTCTTAGCACCCAATGCACTCCTAGTCCCATTGGACCTATTAATGGTGATACTATGACCTCAACCGTAGAAGAAGAAACTCCTATGACCATAGAAGCTACCAAACAAGTGAGCCTAAAGGACACCACTACCACCTTACTTGATAGTAGTGGCCTTGATTTTGATAATTGCACCCTTTCTAAAGTTATTGGTTTTCTTCACAAGATGTCTAGAGATCCCCACACTAGCACACTTAATCTTGCCTTCACGGAGCATATCACTAATGCTCTCATCAAAGCTAAGGAGGAGAAGCTTAGGGTAGAAGCCTCCATACCTAGAAATCTAGAAGATGGTTGGGATCCTATGATTAAAATTAAGTTGAATAACTTCTCTTGCTATGCTTTATGTGATGTTGGAGCTAGTACCTCCATTATGCCCAAAAGAATGTATGATATGCTTGAATTGAAACCTTTTGATCCTTGTTCTTTTGGTGTTCGTCTTGTTGATTCTTCCATAAAGAAACCATTGGGGAAGATCGACGATGTTCTTATCATTATCAATGACAATTATGTTCCCATTGATTTTACTATCATGGATATTGAATGTGAACCTTTTTGTCCAATTATTTTGGGACGTCCTTTTCTTCGCACTGTTGGTGCTATCATTGACATGAAAGAGGGGAATATAAAATTCCAATTCCCTCTCAAGAAAGGGATGGAACACTTCCCTAGAAAGAAGATTAAGTTGCCTTTTGAGTCCGTTATACGGGCTAGCTATTCTCTTACTCTTGATAAAACTTGATCTTCTCTTTTTGCATCATGCCTAGCTTAAAGGCATAAAAGAAAGCGCTTTTGGGAGGCAGCCCACAACGAATTAGGTCTTATTTTGCTTTTGTTGTGTCTTGATGTTTGTTACTACAGTAGCATCATCATTGTATCTTTTCTTTTCAGCTTTGTGCCAAGTTTAGCCTCCGATTGCAAGGAAGTTCAAAAGTTGTGACGTGCTGTCCAGGAAACAGATTCTGTCCTTGGACAGAAAAATTCGAATAAAATCACCAGATCATCTTTTTGATCTGAATTGTTTTGACAACGTGCTCTATACAATTGGCTTTCGAGCATCTGTTCTGAGTTTTTTGATTTGAGTTGCAGAAGTGCCCAGAAAAAATTATTTACTACCCGCTGGTCTGTTTTTCACAGATTCTGTCTTGTTTTGCCTTTTCTTCGTTTTGCAAACCTTGAGCTTGCCTTTTCTTTGCAAAAACCTTTTGGCAATCTTGAGAAACAGTAGCTCTTCAAGATTATCTTTATTTCCAGTAGGGAAAAGTTATTTTATTGTGGGTACTAACCTCGCTAATCAGATTATGATGAGTTATGTATGAAGGGAGTTTTCAAGTGTGCGAGGGAAGATGATAAAAAAAAGATTCAGGAGGGTCAAACGCTCAAGCTTGGGGATGCCCCCGTGCACCCCCAAGAAATATTCAAGAAAACTCAAGCGTCTAAGCTTGGGGATGCCCCCATGCATCCCCTTCTCCATCAACAATTATCAGTTCGTCTTTCGTTCCACTATATTTTTATCACTTCATCCGTTATGTGCTATGCTTGGAGCGTCTTGCTCTTAGTTTCCTTTTTAGTTTTCTTTAGCTTTGTTTGCTGTTCATAACAAGTTAGAACCCAGCTTTCTTTGTGTGGGAGAGAAACACGCTCCAATTCAACCTAGAACACAACATAGGATTTTCATACTTATCTTTGCTGTGTGTGTTCTTTGTCTTTCCATAACTGCTGTCATGTTTAGCTCTTAGTTTTCATGCTTTTCTTTTTAAAGAGCTTTTGTTTAGTTGGTTGCTGAACTCTCTTGAGTTTTCATGTTTATCTTGTTAAGAGAGTTTGCCTGTTGCAGTGAGTTGTGTGTCTTAACTTAAAGTAGGTAATTGAGGTTGCTATTTAATTTTAGTAGTAACTTGCAATAATTTTGAGGTATTGCCATGAGTAATGTCTGAACTTTTGGTGTCAAGAGCTTTAGCCTATTAGTGATAGATGTCGTATTTTGGGCAATCCGTGTTTATTTTCGAAAACCTACAAAATAGTTGAGAACTTTAGCTACTAGATGGATCACTAATCTTTGGAGGGATCGAATATTAGAGTACACTCACGTACCATGAGTCGAGGACGCGCAAGGATAACCAAACCCCCATACACTCCTCCTCAGGGTACTTGTCTCTTTGTGAACCTCCTAATTAGATTGAGAGTTACCGATAATAAGTGCATGAGTTCTTCGGACTACTGTGAGTATTCGAAAGTTGACACTTCCACCTAGCCATATTTTTCTAGCCTCTTCGGTACCGTGCATTGCCCTTTCTCACCTCGAGAGTTGGCGCATACTTCGCCGGTGCATCCAAATCCTTGGCACGATACGCTCTGTCACCATACCTACCTATCAAGGCATTTCCATAGCCTTTCCGAGATACATTGCCATGCAACATCCATCTTCTCATGACTTGATCTTCATGTCATACATGCTTTTTGCTTGATCGATGAGCCGCATGCTAGTTGGGCCTTGCCCTAATCATTGCTACATGACGCGCTAGTATCATTGCATATCCTGCTACACTGGCAGAGGCATACATTTGCATACATCATGATAGTTTCATTTTCTTTATGTTGAGTACTTTTGTAAAGTGTGAAAGATCTTCTATACTGCTTGTAATATATAGAGTGTTGCCCCTAAAGTGAGGAAAAGATCCCAAAGAGGACAAAATCAAAAGATCCCAAAGAGGACAAAATCAAAAGATCCCAAAGAGGACAAATGAGAGTTAAATAGAAAGAGCCATTGAGGCCACAAAAAAATAGAAAAAAGAGAAAAATAAATAAAAAGAGAGAAGGGGGCACACTACTATCCCTTTTTGAGAGATCCACACTCGTACTCCATCTTATACCTTGTACTCCATAGAGATTATCATTCATGCATATAGCTATGTGGGGACCTTCACACTATAGAACTTGGCTTGTATATTCCAATGATGAGCCTCCTCAAAAGAGCTCTAGGTCTTCTTGAGCAAGCAAGTTGGATGCACCCCCACTAGTTCCATTAGAGAGCTTACCTTAGCTCATATGTGCATCCGTTGCATGGCAATCCCTACTCCTCACATCATATCTATCATTTGGCTTTCTCTCGCTTATGATTGTCCTCATTGATGTGAGCCTTTCACACCTTTTTGGTCTTCCCCCTCCATCATTTTTCTCTCTTTGCCATCCTAAGTGTCGACTTTCTTGCTTACGCTCATCCATTGCATGAGTGCTCAAAATATCGAAAGGGAGTGGATCATTTTGACTTGTACCTGGCTGGTGGTCTGGGGATGAGTCAAGATAAGATTCCAAAGAAGACCAAATGTGAAACTTTAGTAGATTAAGTTCTCAACAATACAAAAACTATGTTTTACTCTCTCGTATATCCCTATCCCCTTTCTTGCACGCAAACACCATTTGGAGACATTCGAGTCACGGACAGCGAGAGCTCTTGCACCTTTATGTTCTTATGTTACTTGTTACAATGCTAATATAGACTCTTGCTTGTTATGACTTGAATTGAATTACATGCCTTGATTGCTTTACTTAAAAATTTCTTATATGGTTGGTAGCATGTCACCACAGAAATTATGCTTGTTATCATTTACCTACTCGAGGACGAGCAGGAATTAAGCTTGGGGATGTTGATACGTCCAAAACGTATCTATAATTTCTGCTTGCTCCATGCTTCTTTTGTGTGATATTGCTATGATATTGATGCACTTCCATACACTTTTGATCATATTTGGACTAACCTATTAACTCAGTGCACCACAGTGCCAGTTCCTGTTTTCTGCTGTTTTTCTATTTCAGGTTTCCCCCATATTAAAAGTGCTCCAAAAATTCCGGGAAAAATACATGAAAAATCAGCGTACGCGAATAACCAAAGCGGGGCCAGAGGGGAGCCAGGGGGGCGCCTGGGGCCCCTGCTCCGCCTCTGGTTGCCCCCCTTCGCATATATATTCCTCTCGTCCCGAAACCCTCGAGGACGGAACCCTTTTTCGCGATCTCGCCTCTGTTCCGCCGCCGCAGCGCTTCCAAGATCGGGAGCATCAGGAGAACTCTTCCCGGCACCCTGCCGGAGGGGAGAACCACCACCGGGAGCTTCTCCACCACCATGGATGCTTCCCGGATGAGTCGTTGGTAGTCCCCCTTGGACCATGGGTCCATGATCAGTAGCTATGTGATGTTCTCCTCCCCTCTTTGCTCTTCTTGGTTTAGACCTCGTGAGCTGCCCTACATAATCGAGGCACATATGTAATCTTTCAGCTGTTGCTCTGCTGAGTTTGCTGGGATCTGATGGATTATGAGATTATGTTCAGATTGTGTTTGAGTAATATATTTGATTCACCTCTTTTATATTTATGTTCTTGAGTAATTCTTGCATGTTCTCCGTTGCTGTTTATTGCTTTGGCCAAGTAGTAGGTAGTAACTCCAAGAGGGAGCGTTATGCTTGATTGTGGGTTCATGCGCCCTGATGACTAGCTTGAGTGACAGAAACATGAGTCTAGGGGATGTGCTGTTGCCACAAGGGAGAAAACAACGGTGCTTGTACCTGCGGGTGCAAGGATTGTTTACTTTACGCAAAGTTCTTTTAATGCAGTTGTTTGTTGCTTTGAGTTTACACTTTGGGTGGGATTCACAACTTAATACCAGCGAGATGTTCTGGATAGATATCTCAAGGTGGATGATTAGTAGTATATGTAGATGGATTTCGGTCTACTTGCCTTGGCGTACCGCCCATGCTTTTGAGCCTCTACCTTTCTTTGCAGCATAGTTAGCATTGGTTTGCGCACATAATCCTGTCAATTGCCCAGCTGTAATTTGTTTACCTCGCTTTGTTGTTTCATCGTCTTTTGGGAGAGAGACATCACTAGTGAACATCATGGGACCCCGGTCCATATTACCATCGCTGATCACACCTTCTATTTACTTCCTGTTTTTATTTCCTAGTTGCAGTCATAGCTATCATTATTATCTCTTGTGTTTGATCCTTTGTAAACGACAAGGCCGGAGGGATTGACAACCTCTCTGTACTCGTTGGGAGCAAAGTTATCTGTATCTGTGTGCAGGTCCTGTCAACCGCTGAGTCTGGCGCCGTTGACACCTACTTGTCGACCCTTGGAGTCTCACGGGATTCGATCCTTGGTATCTTTGCCAAGGGAAATTTGCCGCTACGCTACATCTCAACCTTCCACTTGGGGTAACCAACGAGGGGCGAGAAGGCATCAACTACCAGTAAAGGGTATCTTACATACTTGACAAAATTCATAGAACCACATCTCCTTAACCTCATCATATAAATGAAACTCCATTGAAGGTGCTGATTTCTTAGCATGAAAATGAAAGTTTTGCGTGAAAATATTAGTGAGCAAGAGATACTGTTCACGCTGGTCGTGGAGGAAGTCGGTGAGGCCTGCATTCCCCGCCAAATAATAGAAGTCTTTATAAATCCCGACAGCTTCCAAGAACTCATTGCAAGGCCATTCACACGGTCGAACTTCCGCAGTGCGAGGAAGATTGTATTTGGGCTTCTTATTCTCTTCCTTCTACTTATCCTTTGAACTTTGACTGCAAGAGCCTCTCAACAATCTCCTCATCATTTTCTTCCTCTAATTTTTTTTGAAATTTTTAGTGACTCAAAATAAAAGTGAACCAAACTCAACTAGATTGATAGCTACCACTCCTACAAGTGCCTAGAGACTCTATCATGCATTAGAACTACTTGGAACCACATAAATTTGACATGCAAGCTCAAGAACAGGGTCACCTTAGCAGAATTTTTTTGCAATAAATAAAGCACTAGAACAAAAACTAATTGGACCAATGGAGGAGTCACATACCAAGGAACAATCTCCCCAAACAGTTTTGTGAATGGAGCTTTGAGCAAGGAGATCGAAAATGGCAGCAATATGAGCTAGAACTCGTGCTTGAGCTGGATAGTGATTTTTTGGGAGGAAGAAGGAGTGTGTGGGTGCAGGAATAAGTGGAGGCAGGGCACGTGGGGCCCATGAGGCAGGGGGCTCCCACAGGGGGGTGGGCGCGCCCTGGACCCTCGTGGCCAGTTGCTGGCTCCCTCTACTGTGTTCTTAGTGCCAAATATTCTGGAAAAAAATCATATTTCATTTTCAGGGCATTTGGAGAACTTTTATTTTCGGGGTATTTTTTATTGCACGAATAACTCTGAAAACAGACAAAGAATACTATTTTTGCTTTATTTAATCTAATTAACAGAAAATAAAAGGAGGGTACAGAAGGTTGTGCTTTCTAAATTCACCCATCTCATGCTCATCAAAAAGGAATCCATTAACAAGGTTGATCAGGTCTTGTTAATAAACTCTTTCTGAATAACATGAAACCGGAGAATTTTCGAATAACACTAGGTTACCTCAATGGGGATATGCATGTACCCAACAATAAGAATATCATATTTCTTCCTGACAGTAGGAAGAGGAAATTCAAAACCTCCAATAGTAATCGGTGAAAATTTTCCAATATAATTGATACTGTGGACCTGAGGTTGTTTCCTCGGAAAGTGTATCATATGCTCATTACCATTGACATGAAAAGTGACATTGCCTTTGTTGCAATCAATAACAGCCCCTGCAGTATTAAAAAAGGGTCTACCAAGGATAATAGACATACTATCGTCCTCGGGAATATCAAGGATAACAAAGTCCGTTAGAATAATAACATTTTCAACCACAACAGGCACATCCTCGCAAATACCGACGAGTATAGCAGATGATTTATCGGCCATTTGCAAAGATATTTCAGTAGGTGTCAACTTACTCAAGTCAAGTCTACGATATAAAGAGAGAGGCATAACACTAACACCGGCTCCAAGATCGCACAAAGCGGTTTTAACATAGTTTCTTTTAATGGAGCCAGGTATAGTAGGTACTCCTGGATCTCCTAGTTTCTTAGGTATTTCACCCTTAAAAGTGTAATTGGAAGGCATGGTGGAAATTTCAACTTCAGGTCTCTTTCTTTTATTGGTAATAATATCTTTCATATATTTAGCATAAGGATTTGTTTTAAGCATATCATTCAAACGCATACGCAAATTGGTAGGTCTAATCATTTTAGCAAAGCGCTCAAAATCCTCATCATCCTTTTTCTTGGATGGTTTAGGAGGAAAAGGCATGGGTTTCTGAACCCATGGTTCTCTTTCCTTACCGTGTTTCCTAGCAACAAAGTCTCTCTTATCATAACGTTGATTCTTTGATTGTGGGTTATCAAGATCAACATCAGGTTCAATCTCTACATCATTATCATTGCTAGGTTGAGCATCATCATGAACATCATCATTAACATTATCACTAGGTTCATTTTCATTATCGGATTATGTCTCAGCATCAGAATTAGAGATATCATTGGGATTCTCAGGTGTGTCAGCTACATGTTCATTAGAAGCATGCAAAGTCCTATCATTTTTCTTCTTCTTCTTCTTAGAAGAAGTAGGTGCATCTAAATTAGCTCTATGAGAATCTTGCTCAATTCTCTTAGGGTGGCCTTCAGGATACAGAGGTTCCTGAGTCATTTTACCACCTCTAGTCATAACTCTAATAGCATTATCATTTTTCTTACTATTTAATTCATTGAGCAAATCATTCTCTGCTTTAAGTACTTGTTTTACTTGAGTGGTGACCATAGAAGCATGTTTACTAATGAGTTTCAATTCACCTTTAACTCTAGACATATAATCACTCAAGAGTTCAATCATATAAGCATTACGTTGCAATTGTCTACCAACATAAGCATTGAAATTCTCTTGTTTCACAGTAAAATTGTCAAACTCATCTAAGCATTGGCTAGCAGACTTATAACAAGGAATATCACCTTCATCAAATCTATACAGAGAATTTACCTTTACTACCTATGTCGGGTTATCAAGACCATGTATTTCTTCAATAGATGGTAAATTCTTAACATCTTCAGCTTTAATACCTTTTTCTTTCATAGATTTCTTTGCCTCTTGCATATCTTCAGGACTGAGAAATAAAACACCCCTTTTCTTCGGAGTTGGCTTAGGGGCTGGTTCAGGAAGTGTCCAATTATTTTCATTGGTCTAAATATTATTCAATAGTAATTTAGCTTGATCAACTGTTCTTTCCCTGAAAACACAACCAACACAACTATCCAGGTGGTCTCTGGAAGCATCGGTTAGTACATTATAAAAGACATCAAGTATTTCATTCCTCTAAAGAGGATGATCAGGCAAAGCATTAAGTAATTCGAGAAGCCTCCCCCAAGCTTATGGGAGAGTCTCTTCTTCAATTTGCATGAAATTATATATTTCCCGTAAGGCAGCTTGTTTCTTATGAGCAGGAAAATATTTAGCAGAGAAGTAATAAATCATATCCTGGGGACTACGCACACAACCACGATCAAGAGAATTAAACCATGTCTTAGCATCACCCTTCAACGAGAATGGAAATAACTTAAGGATATAGTAATAACGAATCTTTTCCTCGTTGGTAAACAGGGTGGCTATATCATTCAACTTAGTAAGGTGTGCCACAACAGTTTTAGATTCATAGCCATGGAAAGGATCAGATTCAACCAAAGTAATTAACTCGGGATGAATAGTGAAATCATAATCCTTATGAGTAACAAAGATAGGTGAAGTAGCAAAAGCAGGGTCATATTTCCTTCTAGCATTCAAAGACTTTTATTTCAGCTTAACTAATAATTTCTTAAGATCATATCTATCATTGCAAGCAAGAAAGTCTCTAGCAGTTTCTTCATCCATAACATAACCCTCAGGAATAACAGGAATTTCATATCTAGTGGGAGAATCTTCACCATCACTTTCATCTATATTATCAATTTCAATATTTGCATTCTCCCTAACCTTAGCAATTTGTTCATCAAGAAATTCACCTAGTGGCACAATATTTTCAAGCATAGAAGTAGTTTCATCATACATAGCAGAAGTAGCATCATCAAGAACATGCGACATATCAGATTTAATAGCAGGAGTAGGTGTCGCAAGTTTACTCATAACAGAGGGTGAATCAAGTGCAGAGCTAGATGGCAGTTCCTTACCACCCCTCGTAGTTGAGGGATAGATCTTGGTTTTTGAGTCTTCCAAGTTCTTCATAGTGATCAACAGATATAAATCCCAAGTGACTTAAAGAATATAGCTATGCTCCCCGGCAACGGCGCCAGAAAATAGTCTTGGTAACCCACAAGTGTTGGGGATCGCAACAGTTTTCGAGGGTAAATTATTCAACCCAAATTTATTGATTCGACACAAGGGGATCCAAAGAATACTCTAAAGTATTAGCGGCTGAGTTGTCAATTCAACCACACCTGGAAACTTAGTATCTGCAGCAAGGTAATTTAGTAGCTAACTAATATGGTGGTAACGGTAACGGTAGCAAAAGTAGCGATAGTAGTTTTGTTATGACTCTAACTGTAGCAGCAGAAAAGTAAATAAGCAGCAAGCAATATGTGAAAAGCTCCAAGGCATTGGATCTGTGATGGATAATTATGTCGGATGCGATCCCTCGTGTAATAGTTATAACATAGGGTGACACGGAACTAGCTCCAGTTCATCAATGTAATGTAGGCATGTATTCCGAACATAGTCATACATGCTTATGGAAAAGAACTCGCATGACATCTTTTGTCCTACCCTCCCGTGGCAGCGGGGTCCTAATGGAAACTAAGGGATATTAAGGCCCCCTTTTAATAGAGTACCGAACCAAAGCATTAACATATAGTGAATACATGAACACCTCAAACTATGGTCATCACCGGGAGTGGTCCCGACTATTGTCACTTCGGGGTTGCCGGATCATAACACATAGTAGGTTACTATTGACTTGCAAGATAGGATCAAGAACACACATATATTCATGAAAACATAATAGGTTCAGATCTGAAATCATGGCACTCGGGCCCTAGTGACAAGCATTAAGCATAGCAAAGTCATAGCAACATCAATCTTAGAACATAGTGGATACTAGGGATCAAACCCTAACCAATCTAACTCGATTACATGGTAAATCTCATCCAACCCATCACCGTCCAGCAAGCCTACGATGGGATTACTCATGCACGGTGGTGAGCATCATGGAATTGGTGATGGAGGAAGGTTGATGATGATGATGGCGACGATCTCCCCTCTCCGGAGCCCCGAACGGACTCCAGATCAGCCCCCCGAGAGAGATTAGGGCTTGGCGGCAGCTCCGTATCGTAAAACGTGATAATTCCTTCTCTCTGATTTTCTCTCCCCGAAAGTGAGTGTATGGAGTCGGGGAAGACGTCGGTGGAGAAACAGGGGGCCCACGTGGCAGGGGGGCGTGCCCCCACCCTCGTGGACAGGGTATGGGCCCCCTGGTCTGGTTCTTTTCGTAGATATTTTTTATATATTCCAAAATAATTCTCCGTTGAATTTCAGGTCATTCCGAGAACTTTTATTTCTGCACAAAAATAACACCATGGCAGTTCTGCTGAAAACATCGTCAGTCCGTGTTAGTTCCATTCAAATCATGCAAGTTAGAGTCCAAAACAAGGGAAAAAGTGTTTGGAAAAGTAGATACGTTGGAGACGTATCAGTTGGCAATCTCCTCCGGATCCCACTGATAAACTGATTGCCGATAAGGGTCAAGTGGTGGCTCTAGCTCCGGCTCTGAAGCTTGTGCTTGGCTCCAGTATGCATAAACGGCATCCGGCAACATGAGGTACGTGCCTGAAAGTAAATCAAACAAAGAGGGCGCGGGCAGGATAATAATCTCACAATACTTCTCATCAAATATCAATTTGTACTTAAGCAACTTCTTCTTATCTTTAACAATAAAATAATGTGCTATCATACTCTTATAATTTAGAAAAGCAGGGGCCAGTAACTTCTCCTCCTTCTCATAATGCCTAATAGGTATTCTAAAGTGTTCATCTAGGCATGAAGCAAAGATGCCTCCAAAGATGGGGCCCTTTGTACGTTTCATACTTAATCGTTTAGCAGCAACATCACCCAAGCTAAAAGTTGTATCTCTAAAAAAAGCATGGCGCAAAATAACTATATCAGGGGCACTAAGGTTTCCACTGTTCCCGCGACCAATTAAGCATCTACTAGCAAATATCGCAAAGTAGCGTAGAACAGGAAAATGTATACTAGTAATTCTTGCCCCCGAAACTTCCCTCGTTTCCCCAGAGCTATCATATCGATAAACCCCTCAACATCCTTACGATGTGGTTCCTCTAAGCTACCAGGAAAGGGTATCTTACATACTTGACAAAATTCATAAAACGATATATCTTTAACCTCATCATACAAATGAAACTCCACTAAAGGTGATTATTTCCTAGCACGGAAATGAAAATTTTGCACGAAAATATTAGTGAGTAAGAGATACTGTTTGTGCTGGTCATGGAGGAAGTGAGTAAGGCCTGCATTCTCAGCGAAATAATAAAAGTCTTTATAAATCTCGGTAGCTTCCAAGAACTCATTGCAAGGCCATTCACACGGCCGAACTTCCATAGTGCGAGGAAGATTGTATTTGGGCTTTTTATTCTCCTCCTTCTACTGATCCTTTGAGATTTGGCTAGAAGAGCCTCTCAACAATCTTCTCGTCATTTTCTTCCTCTGAAAATTTCTGAAATTTTTAGTGGCTCCAAATAAAAGTGAACCAAACTCAACAAGATTGATAGCAACTACTCCCACAAGTGCCTAGAGACTATATCATGCATTAGAACTACTTGGGACAACATAAATTTGACATGCATGCTCAAGAACAGGGTCACCTAAGCAGCAAAAATTTGCAATAAATAAAGCACCAACTAATTGGATCATTGGAGGAGTCCCATACCGAAGAACAATCTCCCCAAACAGTTTTGTGAATGGAGCTTTGAGCAAGGAGATCAAAAATGGCAGCAAGATAAGCTAGAACATGAGTTTGAGCCGTGGGAGGATTTTTTCTGGAGGAAGATGAAGTGTGCGGGTGCTGGAGTAAGTGGAGGGGGGCCACATGGGGCCCACGAGGCAAGGGCGCGCCCAGGGGGGTGGGCGCGTCCTGTACCCTCGTTGCCAGGTGCTGGCTCCCCCTGTTGTGTTCTCAGTGCCAAATATTCTTAAACATTCTAGAAAAAAATCGTATTTCATTTTTGGGGCAATTGGAGAACATTTATTTTCAGGTATTTTTTATTGCATGAATAACTCAGAAAACAGACAGAGAATACTATTTATTCTTTATTTAATCTAAATAACAGAAATTCAAAAGAGGGCACATAGGGTTGTGTCTTCTAACTTCATCCATCGCATGCTCATCAAAAGGAATCCTCCGAATAACATGAAACTGGAGAATTTTCGAATAACACTAGTTTACCTCAATGGGGATATGTATGTCCTCAACAATAAGAATGTCATATTTCTCCTTGACAGTAGGAAGAGTAAATTCAAAACCTCCAATAGTAATCATTGACATATTTCCAATAGAATTGATATTGTGGACTTGAGGTTGTTTCCTCGGAAAGTGTACCGTATGCTCATTACCATTAACATGAAACGTAACATTGCCTTTGTTGCAATCAGTAATAGCACCTGCAGTATTCAAAAAGGTGTAAGTGCATCTAGTGCCCCTTAGTGATTTTGGTGTATTGAAGACTTATAGGTTAAGGGACTAATGTGTTCATGAGTGTACACATGTCTATAAGTCTATGAGGAGTTTAATATTTAAAGAGAAAGTCAACCCCTAAAAATGAAGTTCTTCGACTGAAGACTTTGGATTTCTGAAGACTTTCTGAAAACTTTGAAAGTGAAGAAATTGGTGTGACCTTGAAGACTTGGTACTCATTTGAGGAACATGAAGCATGAAGACTTTTGTTTTCGTAGTTTCATTTTCTCTTTCTTGAGTCATAGGAAACACCGTAATGTTAAAGGGGGTCGAGGAAATACTAATGAAAAATTTCCATGTGATGCTCAACTCAAAATCCTACACCTACCAATCCCTTCGAGTGAAGCCATTGGAAATCTTATACAGTTCAGTCATATTCTTCAGTGACACAGGACGAAGTTCTTCTGGTCTCTGAGGAATTTTTTCTGACTGAGGAGTTAGGAATTCGCCAGTGCGGATTGCTTACACAGTGAGGAACATGATAGTGTTGGAACTATGCCCTAGAGGCAATAATAAAAGTATTATTATTATATTATTTCCTTGTTCATGATAATCGTATGTTATTCATGCTTGAATTGTATTGTACAGAAACAGCGATACATGTGTGAATACATAGACCACAATGAGTCCCTGGTAAGCCTCTAGTTACCAGTTCGTTGATCAACAGATGGTCACGGTTTCCTGACCATGGACATAGGATGTGAGTGATAACGGGATCACATCATTAGGAGAATGATGTGATGGACAAGACCCAATCCTGAGCTTAGCACGAGATCATATAGTTCGTAATGCATAAGCTTTTTGGTGTCAAGTATTTATTCCTTAGACCATGAGGTTGTACAACTCCCGGATGCCGTAGGAATACTTTGGGTGTGCCAAACGTCACAACGTAACTGGGTGGCTATAAAGGTACGCATCGGGTATCTCCGAAAGTGTCTGTTGGGTTGGTACGAACCGAGACTGGGATATTGTCACTCCGTATGACGGAGAGGTACCTCTGGGCCCACTCGGTAAGACATCATCATAATGAGCTCAAAGTGACTAAGGAGTTAGTCACGGGACGATGGATTACGGAACGAGTAAAGAGACTTGCCATGACGAGATTGAACAAGGTATCGGGAATACCGACGATCGAATCTCGTGCAAGTACCGTACCGATGGACAAAGGGAATAACTATGGGATTGAGTGAATCCTTGACACGGTGGTTCATCCGATGAAGATCATCGAGGAACACGTGGGAACCAACATGGGTATCCAAATCCCGCTGTTGGTTATTGACCGGAGAGTCGTCTCGGTCATGTCTGTGTGTCTCCCGAACCCGTAGGGTCTACACACTTAAGGTTCGGTAACGCTAGGGTCGTAGAGATACATGCACGTGGAAACCCGAAAGTTGTTCGGAGTCCCGGATGAGACCCTGGATGTCACGAGGAGTTCCGGAATGGTCCGGAGGTAAAGAATGATATATAGGAAGTTCAGTTTCGGCCATCGGGTGATCTCCGGGGGTTACTGGGAGTGTCCCGGGACCACCGGAGGGGTCCCGGGGGTCCACCGGGTGGGGTCACCCATCCCGGTGGGGCCCCTAGGCCGCAAGGGGGAAGTGGCCAGCCCTGGTGGGCTGGCGCACCACATGGGCCCTCCTCCCCATTCACCTAGGGTTGAAACCCTAGGGGGAGGGGGCGCCACCTTGCCTTGGGGGGCAAGGATCCCCCCTTGGCCGCCGCCCCACCCTGCAGATTGGATCTGCAGGGCCGGCGCACCCCCTGGCCCCCTATATATATGTGGGGGGGGGGGAGAGGGCAGCCGCACCCTTGCCCCTGGCGCCTCTCCCCCTCCCGTCACACCTCCATCTCCTTACGCAGGGCGCCCGGCGAAGCCCTGCAGGATTCTCCACTGCATCCACCACCACGCCGTCGTGCTGCTGGATCTCCGATGACCTCTCCTCCCCCCTTGCTGGATCAAGAAGGAGGTGACATTGCTGTACCGGACGTGTGTTGAATGCGGAGGTGCCGTCCGTTCGGCGCTAGATCATCGGTGACGAAGAACGCGAAGAGTACGACTACTTCATCCACGCTTCTTCGAAAGCTTCCGCTCGCGATCTACATAACGGTATGTAGATGCACTCTTATTTGCTCGTTTCTAGATGTCTCCTTATGTGACGCCCGAAGACCGACGTCCCAGAAGATTCCAGAAGATTCTAGATGTTTCGGGTTCTTCCGTGTGTTTCGTTTGTGATTGTGTGATTTATTTTTGCATTGCATCATGTCATCATGCCATCTTGTCATTAATCTTTGCATCTCACCTAAATAAATCGTGTGGACCTTCGGTCCATTTAAATCGAGGGAAGAATGTCTTCTCTTTAAAACATATCCTCCCAATATTTAGGGAGCTATATTAATAAATATTCCATTGCTTCGGAATAACCCAACACACTTGCATGTATTTCCCCATGCCTTTTTCTTCTCTTTTCCTGGCCGTCAAACCTCCCTATATTTTCTTTTCCCGTGTTTCGAGGTTCCTCCAAAATCCCCCCCAACTATTTTATTTAAATTCCTGACATTTTTTGTGAGTCCAGCAAATTGATCTCATGCCCTAATTCTTCCCTAGCCACCTCCTCCTCATTCTTTTCTTTTCTTATTTGGTTTCTGGGAAAAAAATCAATTAAGAAGAGGCCCAGCCGCCTGCGGTCTCCCTAGGCTGGACCATTAGGCCCAACCACTTTCCTTCACCAGCCCAGGCCGCAGCCAAGCCTCCCTGGCCATCTCAGCCTCCTTCCCTCCCAGCTAGGCCCATTCCACCCATGCCCGACCGCTCCTCCCAAACCCTAGCCCGCTGCTACCCCGTCGCTCTCCCCGATCGCTCCTCCTCTTTTCCCCCTGCGCCGCCAGAACGCCCGACCCTCATCTCTCCCTCCGCTCGTGGCCGCCTGGAGCCTGATTCCCTCGACTCTCGCGGCCGAACCCTTGGCCAGACAGCGCCTCTCGATCCCCTCGCTCCTCCCAGTCCTCTCCCGCGCCGCCTCCTCATCTCGCGTGCCGGCGACCCTCGCCCCTGGCGCCCCGCAAGATGGCCGAAGCCCGGCGCCCCCGACGTCCTTCCTCCGGCGCCAGGTCGCCCGCGAGGCCGAGCACCCTCAAGCCGCCCTCCCGTCGGCCGGCGAGGAGCCGCTGCCCGAGCGCCCTCCTTCACCGCGCCGCGCAAGCCGCGGGTCGCCCAGGACCCTCCTCCTCTTCGACCTCCGTGCGCCGCCCCGGCCCTGACCAGCAGCCGCGCCATGGCCTTCCCTCCGGTCGTGGTCCTCCCCGGCGCGCCTAGCCTTGCTGCTGCTGTGCTTCTTTTTCTTTCGGCTTGCGTTTTGTTTTTGTCCAGCATAACCATGGAGCAGTAAGTTCCACTACGTCACAAAGAACCAAGTCCACGGCCCCGACAAGTACCTCGACCAAGTGCAAGACGACCGAACGGCTACAAGATGACCATCAAGTACCACTACACCGTGAACGTCGTCGGATCTTCAAGTTCCACGGAGCATCAAGTACGACTACACGGCGACCCACCAAGTACCACGACACGAACGTGAACAACTACCGTCGCCGGAACAACTACTTCCCACTACGAACGTGTACCCCTACGTCGACGACGATCCCGACAAGTACCACTACCGTCGACATGTACATCTACGAGAACGTCCACTTCCACTACCGTCGACCCGTGTACGACTACAAACGGAACCACTACTTCCACTACGACCTCGAACCGCCCCGTGAATGATTGTTCCGAAGGTATAACCCTGAGACGTGACCCGTGTGATGCTTGTGTTGTATGAAATGTTTCCCGTGTGTGCACCGTGCCGTTTCATCTTTTGTCGAGCTCCTCGGTTGCCTCGTCGCCGACTCGTGGGAACCCGGAAGCCGGGAGCACCCCATCATCTTGTTCGACTCGCTCGCCACCTTTCTTTTGCACCAGTCTCTCGCCGTGTTACCGGAACCGAGATGTTGCGTTGCATCATTTTCGGATCGTTGCCGTGGCACCTTTTTCTTTCCACCACGGTGACAAATACCTCATATCCTCTTATGTCAACCTTTTAATAAAATTGCATAAACTTGATCATGTCATCCGCATCATGTTAACAACATTATATGTGTGAATTATTGTTGCTTTAATAATTGCTAAACATGCTCATGGGGATTTTCCGGATATGTTGTTGTTATTTCCGGCCTCATTTAAAATGTCTAAATAGGTAGTTTATTTATGCTTCACCTCTTGCCATGTTAACCAACATTTAATCTTGTCTTGTAATTTAACGAGAGTCAACTAAATAAATAAATGTGGTGTTTCGTCAATATGCAACTCGTTGCATATTGAGCTCCACTTAAATTGTAGTGTTGTTTGTGCACTTTGCCATGCCATGCATAATTAAACCGGACATGCATCATACTTGGATGTGCATCGTATGCCATGTTTATGCTTGTGTGTTTACCGTGTTGTTTCTTTCTTTCCGGTTGCTTCTCTTGTTAGCTTCGGTTTCGTTCCGGAGTTGTGAGGATTCGCACGTCTGTTGCTCCGTCTACTTCATGGATCCGTTCTTCTCCCTTGCGGAATCCCAGGCAAGATGATCATACCCTTGGATACCTTTACTACCATTGCCATGCTTAGTTGTCTCGATGCTATCGTTACATGTCACGCTACCCATCTTTATGTCAGCCTCTCCTTATTGCCATGAAACCTCTAACCTTGAAACCTTGCTAGCAAAACCACTGTTTGGCTATGTTACCCGCTTTCTCAGCCCCTCTTATAGCGTTGTTAGTTGCAGGTGAAGATGAAGTCTGTTCCAGGAGGGAACTTGTTGTTGGATATATCACAATATCTATAATTATTATTAACACACCTATATACTGGGCATGGGTGGAAGGCTTGGCCTTTTGCTCGGTGTTTTGTTCCACTCATGCCACCTTAGGCGCCGATAAACCGGCATTATGTTCCTTGATTTTGCGTTCCTTACACGATGGGTGGATGGGGACCCCTTGATAGTTCGACTTCGAATAATACTCCTCCAGCAAGGCCCAACATTGGTTTTAATTTGCTCATAATAACAACTTAATTAATTAAATTTGCATAGGGAGTTAGCGCTACCCGAGGATTCTTAATTCTACATAACAGGGGGGCCAGTGCTGATGGTGTTGGTCCCAAACTAGAGCCACTTGCGGATACCACCCAGTTCGCTGGGATCTTCGGTATCTGTACGTACTGCTCATCCGGACGTGGCCTGAGACGAGATACGCGCGGCTACTATCAGGGTGTCGGCACGCCGGGAGGTCTTGCTGGACTTGTTTTACCATTGTCGAAATGACTTGTGCTACCGGGATGCCGAGCCTGATCGGTTTTCTCTAAGATAAGGGGTGATGATATTATATTTATCACTTCAGCTAATCGTGAGAGCTTGTGATGGGCTAAGTTGGGACACCCCTGCAGGGTTATGATCTTTCGAAAGCCGTGCCCGCGGTTATGTGGCAGATTGGAATTTTTTAATGTCCGGTTGTAGAAAACTTGACAGAGGATCCGAAGTAAAACACACAACTGTGTGAGTAACCGTGACTGTCTCTTTTCACTTTGAGAAGAGAACACGGTGGGGTTATGTTTGATTCGTATGTAGTTCGGGATCTTTAGCGATCACTACTTTTGCGACCGTTTGCGTAGCTTCTCATCTTATTCTGGTACTCGTAAGCTAGCCACCATATTATGCTTAGCCGCTGCTGCAACCTCACCACTTTACCTCTTCCTACCCATAAAGCTTTGCTAGTCTTGTTACCCATGGTTATGGGATTGCTGAGTCCTCGTGACTCACAGATACTACAACACCAGATGCAGGTTCAACCGAGTTTGATGCAGGAGCTGGTTCAAGTGCTTCACTTGGAGCTCGATGAAGAGTTTGGCCGTATGCTTGTGACGTTTCGACGAACAGTAGTGGTTTCTACTAGGATTCGATCCTGACCTGTGGCTTTATGTTGTTTTGGTATCTTTCTCTTGGATCTTCACCCGTAGTCGGGTTGTGTTGTTTGAATGTTGATTTGCTTATGTAATGTATTGTGTGAAGTGGCGAGTGTAAGCCATCTATCTCCTTTTGTAATTTAATCCCTCTTTTACATGAGTCGTGCAAAGATACCAAACTTGCGATCATTCCAGAATGGGCTTATATCTTTAAGTCGTGCCTCGACACATAGGAGATATAGTCCCATCCTGGGCATTACAAGTTGGTATCAGAGCCTTCTCCGACCTAGAAGCCCCCACTGATTGATCGAATCGTTGACGGTTGAGTCTAGGCACACACATGAAAATATTTTGAGTCCTATATTATATCGGAGAGTAGGATTTCTTTGCTTCTCATCCCCTTTCTCTCTAGTGAGGACTCCTGACGTCTACTCTTGACTCTTCTACTTTCAAAAATTGCACCAAATGTTTTTTTAGGATCTCGCGAGTATTGTTTGGATTGTTTCGATGTCTTTGTGACGAGAACATTGTTCTCAATGCCTCCTGTCATTAGGGGTTGTGGCAGTGTCCCGGGGAGTTGAGCTCCGAGGTGTTGTCGTCACAAATCCATCGCGACAGTACTAGAATACTTAAGACGGCCGACATCGAAAACTCTCCTATGCGGTTAGTGGCAAGATAACCCCGACATCGCCCAGTACTGGGGAGGTAGTTCGGGAGTATTGCCATAGCTTGTATAGTGGATGCGTTTCGAAGGTCCGAGGTAAACGGTTTCCGAGAACAACTGGTTATGTGTTGAAGGATGGATACAGCTGGATGTAGGTTTAGAGTTGAGTGCGCGGTGCTTCCCCTGTATCCCCAACACCTGATTGCATAACTGGAAACTTTCGGAAATTAATAGGTGGGTTCATCTAGTAGTTCTAGGCATTCTTCCAACGGATGCATGATATGAAGTTCAGGGTTCTACATTGAGTGAAGTGGTTTTATGGACTTGTTTCGATCGGGAGTTGCATCTTAAAGGGTCCTTGGCTATGCTGATCCGGGGATTGCAAAACCCTTTTGTAACATGTTCCATGAGCTTTCAGCACGAAGATGTGGAATGAAGCTTCTATCTTGTATTTGTTCTATCTGATCCTTGTTCCTTTTTATTTACCTTTTGTTCTCCCAAGTGGCTTCTCGACAAGTTGATGTAACTGCGGAATTCATCCGTTCAATCCTCTGTTCGGATGATATTGTGAAGATGATGCTGCGACTTATCTATCCTTTGTTTTGTTTTGATTCTGGTATTCGAGTTGCTTTGATGTCAAATGTTGATTCCATACCTTTCCTAATCGGTGTTCTCATATATCTATGGGAGTGCTAATTCCTCTTGACCACCAAGATGTTCATGTTAATCCTTTTCAACCGGTGTGCCTTCTCTTCAAGTTATTCCATACGGACGGCGTTGAGAAATCTAACGATTTGTCTGTATTCTTTCATCCCAAGTCGTCTTTGTTTTCCCCACCCTCCCACCCTTCTTCTTCTCGGAGCAAGAAATTCTCAAATGAAATATCCATTGTGTTAATGTGCTGTTTCTTCATTCATTTCCTTCAATGTTCTTATCCGGTGAATTATCGTGAAGATGCTCAACAGCTTCAAGTTCATCATTCTTTTGTTCTCAAATTCTACCGGTGGATGTAATTCAAGTTTTCGGTGTTGATCTTATCCTTTTCCTCATTTCACAATGCTTTCTTATTCCGGTGCACCAATTAATCTTTCTCCTCTTGTTATTCATATCCGGAGTGCTGAAGATTCATAATTCCATTCTTAATCCGTTCAAACTATTCTGAGCTTCAAGCCATTTAATTCAACCAGTGCAATATCTCTTAAGCAATCTTTTCCAACGGTGATTTCTTTAGTGGGCCCTAACCCACAGGTCTTTTCCCAGGATCTTACCTGACTCTTCTATTTTTCTGGAGTTATGCTTAAATTCTTTTCAAAGCGTGACATAAGAATGATTTCCATCAGTCATATACCTTCTCCAAGATCGCTTTCAAATTCTTGTTCATCATTGGTTCAACCTTTTTAATTCTTCATTCCGGAGTGCCTCAACAATTCTTATGGCATTTCTCATCGTCTTCTCAGATTTTGAAGACCGGAGAAGTGTTTCTCTTAAATCTTGGCCCCTTCTATTGGAGATTTGTGGTTCTAGCTTCATGCCATCCTCATTATCGTTCAGATTGTGAGGAATTCTTTTATACCGTCCGAAGCATTTCATGAATTCTTTTCTTTGTGTTCCTCCGAAGGCCATCATTTCAGCATATTTCTTCACTCTCAGTTTTCAACTTCGTCCTCCAAATATTCTTCATTGATGTCTCTTCGTTCGTCTCCATATTCTTACGGTGGTTCTTTCAAGTTTTCTCTTTCGTTGTTATCGTTTTAATTCATTTGTTCTTTTCACAATCCTATCGGTGCTTCGTTCAATAATTACTCAAGTTTGTGCGAGATCTCTCTTTAATCCTTTCCAACGAGAATAAGTAGTATGCCAAATCCATTGGTTGTCATCAATTTAAATTGGTGAAGGATACTCACAACATAATTCTTATTCTTATTCCTTCAAGGTGAATTAATCTCTTTTTCCGGAGCTTGTTCATCATATCATATTCTCGGTTCTAAGTTGTTCATCTTGTTTTCCAGAGCTCCAAGTTATTTCAATTATATCATTTCAAAGCTCCATCTAATTCATCGCGGGCCTTGAATCTTATTCTTTTCATCTTTCACTTCTCATGCTTCATTACCGGAGTTCTTCATGGTGGTTCATCATGTTTTAATTAATCCTTGAAGTCTTCATCAAGATTATTGTTGGAGCTCAAGCATTCTTCATCATGCTTTCCAATTGCAATTTGTTCTACCTTGTCTTTCTAGATGGTGTTATGTCATTCTTGACAATTCCTTCATGTTTTATGATTCACGAGTTGTCAAGAATGAGGTAATTAAAACCATCATTTCTTTCTCTTTAGGAGATCCTTTCAACCCCTCATTTTTATCTCTTGGAGTTATCTTGGGTTGTATTTCACCTAAAAGCTTTCCCTAAGGATTGTTGCTATTATGGTGTTAATAAATGACCCAAGTTCTTCATTTATCCTTCCGGTGAGATAAGTTTTTTGTCTCCTTGTTGATCTCAATCAAATCAATCGTTTCTGTTAGTGGCCGGTTGTCACCTCATAATTTTGAGATGTTTTCCATAAGCCACATGAAGCTTATTCTTTTCGTTGTTGAATTCCAACAACTCTGTTCAACCCATCTTGGTAAAGATGCTCTTTCAATTCATTCGTGGGAGAAGTTGTCATTTTCTTCTCCGTTCTTTTCTTTCCAACGATCTTGCATCTATTCTTCCATTCCGGAGGTATTGTGATATTGCTCTCTTTGTCCCATATTCTCGTTTTATCGAGATCATGTTCTTTCCCTTGCTCATCATTTTACCGGACTGTTGTATTCTTCATTCTAATTCCCTCATCTTATCAAGTTTTCCTCTCTTTTTAACCGGAGTGCTGTCTGAAATCCTTCTTACCCTTGTGCCATTCTTTTATTTGTTTCAGAGGCAATATGCTATTGAATTCATCAAGTATTATTCCATCTCCTCAAGTTCATGTTAATTCCTTCCATTTTCAGTCGGAGTGCTGCCCAAATTCTGTCATTCTTATTCCTTGGTATACCGTTGTAGTTTCATATTCTTTTGGTCCGTGAGCTCTTGTTTCATGTTTTTCAACCTACAAGGTTCTCTTAAGGTTCCTTGTTCCTCTGTTCTAACGGAGTGCTTTCATCTTCGTTCATCTTTGTGCTTTTGTTCTTTCAACTTGTTTAACCTCTCAAGGTTCTTGGTTTCACTCGTCTGTCTAAGAAGCAACTTTGTTTTACCTCTTCTTTTTCGTTTTTACCCGGTGATATCTCTAGGATCTCGGGTCGAGATCCTCTGTTAGTGTGGGAGAGTTGTGACGCCCGAAGACCGACGTCCCAGAAGATTCCAGAAGATTCCAGATGTTCCGGGTTCTCCCGTGTGTTTCATTTGTGCTTGTGTGATTTATTTTTGCATTGCATCATGTCATCATGCCATCTTGTCATTAATCTTTGCATCTCACCTAAATAAATCGTGTGGACCTTCGGTCCATTTAAATCGAGGGAAGAATGTCTTCTCTTTAAAACATATCCTCCCAATATTTAGGGAGCTATATTAATAAATATTCCATTGCTTCGGAATAACCCAACACACTTGCATGTATTTCCCCATGCCTTTTTCTTCTCATTTCCTGGCCGTCAAACCTCACTATATTTTCTTTTCCCGTGTTTCGAGGTTCCTCCAAAATCCCCCCCAACTATTTTATTTAAATTCCTGACATTTTTTGTGAGTCCAGTAAATTGATCTCATGCCCTAATTCTTCCCCAGCCACCTCCTCCTCATTCTTTTCTTTTCTTATTTGGTTTCTGGGAAAAAAATCAATTAAGAAGAGGCCCAGCCGCCTGCGGTCTCCCTAGGCTGGACCATTAGGCCCAACCACTTTCCTTCACCAGCCCAGGCCGCAGCCAAGCCTCCCTGGCCATCTCAGCCTCCTTCCCTCCCAGCTAGGCCCATTCCACCCATGCCCGACCGCTCCTCCCAAACCCTAGCCCGCTGCTACCCCGTCGCTCTCCCCGATCGCTCCTCCTCTTTTCCCCCTGCGCCGCCAGAACGCCCGACCCTCATCTCTCCCTCCGCTCGTGGCCGCCTGGAGCTCGATTCCCTCGACTCTCGCAGCCGAACCCTCGGCCAGACAGCGCCTCTCGATCCCCTCGCTCCTCTCAGTCCTCTCCCGCGCCGCCTCTTCATCTCGCGTGCCCGCGACCCTCGCCCCTGGCGCCCCGCAAGATGGCCGAAGCCCGGCGCCCCCGACGTCCTTCCTCCGGCGCCAGGTCGCCCGCGAGGCCGAGCACCCTCGAGCCGCCCTCTCGTCGGCCGGCGAGGAGCCGCTGCCCGAGCGCCCTCCTTCACCGCGCCGCGCAAGCCGCGGGTCGCCCAGGACCCTCCTCCTCTTCGACCTCCGTGCGCCGCCCCGGCCCTGACCAGCAGCCGCGCCATGGCCTTCCCTCCGTCCGTGGTCCTCCCCGGCGCGCCTAGCCTTGCTGCTGCTGTGCTTCTTTTTCTTTCGGCTTGCGTTTTGTTTTTGTCCAGCATAACCATGGAGCAGTAAGTTCCACTACGTCACAAAGAACCAAGTCCACGGCCCCGACAAGTACCTCGACCAAGTGCAAGACGACCGAACGGCTACAAGACGACCATCAAGTACCACTACACCGTGAATGTCGTCGGATCTTCAAGTTCCACGGAGCATCAAGTACGACTACACGGCGACCCACCAAGTACCACGACACGAACGTGAACAACTACCGTCGCCGAAACAACTACTTCCCACTACGAACGTGTACCCCTACGTCGACGACGATCCCGACAAGTACCACTACCGTCGACATGTACATCTACGAGAACGTCCACTTCCACTACCGTCGACCCGTGTACGACTACAAACGGAACCACTACTTACACTACGACCTCGAACCGCCCCGTTAACGATTGTTCCGAAGGTATAACCCTGAGACGTGACCCGTGTGATGCTTGTGTTGTATGAAATGTTTCCCGTGTGTGCACCGTGCCGTTTCATCTTTTGTCGAGCTCCTCGGTTGCCTCGTCGCCGACTCGTGGGAACCCGGAAGCCGGGAGCACCCCATCATCTTGTTCGACTCGCTCGCCACCTTTCTTTTGCACCGGTCTCTCGCCGAGTTACCGGAACCGAGATGTTGCGTTGCATCATTTTCGGATCGTTGCCGTGGCACCTTTTTCTTTCCACCACGGTGACGAATACCTCATATCCTCTTATGTCAACCTTTTAATAAAATTGCATAAACTTGATCATGTCATCCGCATCATGTTAATAACATTATATGTGTGAATTGTTGTTGCTTTAATAATTGCTAAACATGCTCATGGGGATTTTCCGGATATGTTGTTGTTATTTCCGGCCTCATTTAAAATGTCTAAATAGGTAGTTTATTTATGCTTCACCTCTTGCCATGTTAACCAACATTTAATCTTGTCTTGTAATTTAACGAGAGTCAACTAAATAAATAAATGTGGTGTTTCGTCAATATGCAACTCGTTGCATATTGAGCGCCACTTAAATTGTAGTGTTGTTTGTGCACTTTGCCATGCCATGCATAATTAAACCGGACATGCATCATACTTGGATGTGCATCGTATGCCATGTTTATGCTTGTGTGTTTACCGTGTTGTTTCTTTCTTTCCGGTTGCTTCTCTTGTTAGCTTCGGTTTCGTTCCGGAGTTGTGAGGATTCGCTCGTCTGTTGCTCCGTCTACTTCATGGAACCGTTCTTCTCCCTTGCGGAATCCCAGGCAAGATGATCATACCCTTGGATACCTTTACTACCATTGCCATGCTTAGTTGTCTCGATGCTATCGTTACATGTCGCGCTACCCATCTTTATGTCAGCCTCTCCTTGTTGCCATGAAACCTCTAACCTTGAAACCTTCCTAGCAAAACCACTGTTTGGCTATGTTACCCGCTTGCTCAGCCCCTCTTATAGCGTTGTTAGTTGCAGGTGAAGATGAAGTCTGTTCCAGGAGGGAACTTGTTGTTGGATATATCACAATATCTAAAATTATTATTAACACACCTATATACTGGGCATGGGTGGAAGGCTTGGCCTTTTGCTCGGTGTTTTGTTCCACTCATGCCACCTTAGGCGCCGATAAACCGGCATTATGTTCCTTGATTTTGCGTTCCTTACACGATGGGTGGATGGGGACCCCTTGACAGTTCGTCTTTGAATAATACTCCTCCAGCAAGGCCCAACATTGGTTTTAATTTGCTCATAATAACAACTTAATTAATTAAATTTGCATAGGGATTTAGCGCTACCCGAGGATTCTTGCTGGACTTGTTTTACCATTGTCGAAATGACTAGTGCTACCGGGATGCCGAGCCTGATCGGTTTTCCCTAAGATAAGGGGTGATGATATTATATTTATCACTTCAGCTAATCGTGAGAGCTTGTGATGGGCTAAGTTGGGACACCCCTGCAGGGTTATGATCTTTCGAAAGCCGTGCCCGCGGTTATGTGGCAGATTGGAATTTGTTAATGTCCGGTTGTAGAAAACTTGACAGAGGATCCGAAGTAAAACACACAACTGTGTGAGTAACCGTGACTGTCTCTTTTCACTTTGAGAAGAGAACACGGTGGGGTTATGTTTGATTCGTATGTAGTTCAGGATCTTTAGCGATCACTACTTTTGCGACCGTTTGCGTAGCTTCTCATCTTATTCTGGTACTCGTAAGCTAGCCACCATATTATGCTTAGCCGCTGCTGCAACCTCACCACTTTACCTCTTCCTACCCATAAAGCTTTGCTAGTCTTGTTACCCATGGTTATGGGATTGCTGAGTCCTCGTGACTCACATATACTACAACACGAGATGCAGGTTCAACCGAGTTTGATGCAGGAGCTGGTTCAAGTGCTTCACTTGGAGCTCGATGAAGAGTTTGGCCGTATGCTTGTGACGTTTCGACGAACAGTAGTGGTTTCTACTAGGATTCGATCCTGACCTGTGACTGTATGTTGTTTTGGTATCTTTCTCTTGGATCTTCACCCGTAGTCGGGTTGTGTTGTTTGAATGTTGATTTGCTTATGTAATGTATTGTGTGAAGTGGCGAGTGTAAGCCATCTATCTCCTTTTGAAATTTAATCCCTCTTTTACATGAGTCGTGCAAAGATACCAAACTTGCGATCATTCCAGAATGGGCTTATATCTTTAAGTCGTGCCTCGACACGTAGGAGATATAGTCCCATCCTGGGCATTACACCTTAGTTGGATCTTGGTGAAAGCGTAGAATTTTTTTGAATTCTGCTACGTTCCCCAACAGTGGCATCTGAGCTAGGTCTTATGCGTAGCATCTTGCACGAGTAGAACACAAAGCAGTTGTGGGCGTTTGAGTTTGTTCAACTTTCTTGCCGTTACTAGTCAATCTTGATTCGGCGGTATTGTGGGATGAAGCGGCCCGGACCGACTTTACACGTACGCTTACGTGAGACTGGTTCCACCGACAGACATGCACTAGTTGCATAAGGTGGCTGGCGGGTGTCTGTCTCTCCTACTTTAGTCGGATTGGATTCGATGAACAGGGTCCTTATGAAGGGTAAATAGAAATTGACAAATCACGTTGTGGTTTTGGTGTAGGTAAGAAACGTTCTTGCTAGAAAACCTATAGAAGCCACGTAAAAACTTACAACAACAATTAGAGGACGTCTAACTTGTTTTTGCAGCATGTGCTATGTGACGTGGTATGGCCAAAAGAAGATGTGATGAATGATATATGTGATGTATGAGATTGATCATGTTCTTGTAATAGGGAATCACGACTTGCATGTCGATGAACTTGACAACCGGCAGGAGCCATAGGAGTTGTCTTAATTATTGTATGACCTGCGTGTCACTGAGTAAACGCCATGTAATTACTTTACTTTATTGCTAAACGTTAGCCATAGTGGTAGAAGTAATAGTTGGCGTGACGACTTCTTCGAGACACGATGATGAAGATCATGATGATGGAGATCATGGTGTCGAGCCGGTGACAAGATGATCATGGTGCCCCGAAGATGGAGATTGAAGGAGCAAGATGATATTGGCCATATCATGTCACTTTAATTGATTGCATGTGATGTTTATCATGTTTATGCATCTTGTTTACTTAGAACGACGGTAGTAAATAAGATGATCTCTCACTAAAATTTCAAGAATTGTGTTTCCCCTAACTGTGCACCGTTGCTAAAGTTCGTTGTTCCGAAGCACCACGTGATGATCGGGTGTGATAGGTTCTAACGTTCGCATACAACGGGTGTAAGCCAGATTTACACACGCAATACACTTAGGGTTCACTTGACGAGCCTAGCATGTACAGACATGGCCTTGGAACACGCAAGACCGAAAGGTCGAACACGAGTCGTATAGAAGATACGATCAACATGAAGATGTTCACCGTTGATGACTAGTCCGCCTCACGTGATGATCGGACACGGGCTAGTCGATTCGGATCGTGTATCACTTAGATGACTAGAGAGATGTCATTATGAGTGGGAGTTCATTAAAATTTTATTAAGATGAACTTAATTATCATGAACTTAGTCTAAATTCTTTACAATATCTCTTGTAGATCGAATGGCCCACGCACAAGTTTCCCTCAACTTCAACGCTTTCCTAGAGAAAACCAAGCTGAAAGACGATGGTAGCAACTATACGGATTGGGTCCGTAACCTGAGGATTATCCTCATAGCTGCCAAGAGATCATATGTCCTTGAAGCACCGCTAGGTGATGCACCTGCTCCCGATGCGGCCCAAGACGTTTTGAACGTCTGGCAGTCGCGTAGTGATGATTACTCCCTGGTTCAGTGCGGCATGCTTTACAGCTTAGAGTCGGGGCTCCAAAAACGTTTTGAGAACCACGGAGCATATGAGATGTTCGAAGAGCTGAAAATGGTTTTCCAAGCTCATGCCCGAGTCGAGAGATATGATGTCTCCGACGCATTCAACAGCTGTAAGATGGAGGAAAACAGTTCTGTCAGTGAGCACATCCTCAAGATTTCTGAATTGCACAACCGCTTGTCTCAGCTGGTAATGAATCTCCCAGATGAAGCGGTCGTTGACATAATCCTCCAGTCGCTCCCACCAAGCTTCAAGAGCTTCGTGTTAAACTTCAATATGCAGGGGATGGAGAAGTCTATTCCCGAGGTGTATTCGATGCTGAAATCAGCGGAGGTGGACATCAAGAAAGAACATCAAGTGTTGATGGTCAATAAAACCACTAAGTTCAAGAAAGGCAAGGGTAAGAAGAACTTCAAGAAGGACGGCAAGGGAGTTGCCGCGCCCGGTAAGCCTGTTGCCGGGAAGAAGCCAAAGCATGGACCCAAGCCTGAGACAGAGTGCTTTTATTGCAAGGGAACGGGTCACTGGAAGCGGAACTACCCCAAATACTTAGCAGACAAGAAGGCCGGGAACGTCAAAGGTATATTTGATATACTTGTCATTGATGTGTACCTTACCAGCGCTCGTAGTAGCTCCTGGGTATTTGATACCGGTGCAGTTGCTCATATTTGTAACTCTAAGCAGGAACTGCGGAATAAGCGGAGACTGGCGAAGGATGAGGTGACGATGCGCGTCGGGAATGGTTCCAAGGTCGATGTGATCGCCGTAGGCACGCTACCTCTACATCTACCCTCGGGATTAGTTTTAAACCTTAATAATTGTTATTTAGTACCAGCTTTGAGCATGAACATTGTATCTGGATCTCGTCTTATGCGAGATGGCTACTCTTTCAAATCGGAGAATAATGGTTGTTCTATTTATTTGAGAGATATGTTTTATGGTCATGCCCCGCTGGTCAATGGTTTATTTTTGATGAATCTCGAACGTGATGATACACATATTCATAGTGTAGATGCCAAAAGATGTAAAGTTGATAATGATAGTCCCACATACTTGTGGCATTGCCGCCTTGGTCATATTGGTGTAAAACGTATGAAGAAGCTCCATTCAGATGGACTTCTAGAGTCTCTTGATTATGAATCATTTGACACGTGCGAACCATGCCTCTTGGGCAAGATGACCAAGACTCCGTTCTCCGGAACAATGGAGCGAGCAACCAACTTGTTGGAAATCATACATACCGATCTGTGCGGTCCAATGAGTGTTGAGGCTCGCGGAGGCTATCATTATGTTCTCACCCTCATAGATGACTTGAGTAGATACGGGTATATCTATTTGATGAAACACAAGTCTGAGACCTTTGAAAAGTTCAAGGAATTTCAGAATGAGGTTGAGAATCAACGTGACAAAAAAAATAAAGTTCTTACGATCAGATCGTGGGGGTGAATATTTAAGTCATGAATTTGGCACGCACCTAAGGAAATGTGGAATTGTTTCACAATTGACACCGCCCGAAACACCTCAACGTAACGGTGTGTCCGAACGTCCAAATCGTACTCTGTTGGACATGGTGCGATCTATGATGTCCCTCACCGATTTACCGCTATCTTTTTGGGGTTATGCTTTAGAGACTGCTGATTTCACTTTAAATAGGGCTCCGTCGAAATCAGTTGAGACGACTCCATATGAACTTTGGTTTGGCAAGAAACCGAAGCTGTCGTTTCTAAAAGTTTGGGGTTGCGATGCTTATGTCAAGAAACTTCAACCTGAAAAGCTCGAACCCAAATCGGAAAAATGCGTCTTCATAGGATACCCAAAGGAAACGATTGTGTACACCTTATACCACAGATCCGAAGGCAAAGTCTTTGTTGCCAAGAATGGATCCTTTCTGGAGAAAGAATTTCTCTCAAAAGAAGTGAGTGGGAGGAAAGTAGAACTTGATGAGGTGACAGTCACCCCTCCTGAACCGGAAAGTAGCGCAACACAGGAAATTGTTCCTGAGGTGCCTGCACCGACAAGGGAGGAAGCTAATGATGATGATCATGAAGAAACAGATCAAGTTACCACTGAACTTCGAAGGTCCACAAGGGCACGTTCCGCACCAGAGTGGTACGGCAACCCTGTCCTGGAAATCATGTTGTTAGACAACGGTGGACCTTCGAACTATGAAGAAGCGATGGCTGGCCCGGATTCCAATAAATGGCTTGGAGCCATGAAATCCGAGATAGAATCCATGTATGAAAACAAAGTATGGACTTTGGTGGACTTGCCTGATGACAGGCACGCCATAGAAAACAAATGGATATTTAAGAAGAAGACAGACGCGGATGGTAATGTGACCATCTATAAGGCTCGGCTTGTCGCTAAGGGTTATCGACAAGTTCAAGGGATTGACTACGATGAGACTTTCTCTCCCGTAGCGATGCTGAAGTCAGTCAGAATCATGTTAGCTATTGCCGCATTCTACGATTATGAGATATGGCAAATGGACGTCAAAACGGCATTCCTTAATGGCTTCCTCAAGGAAGAGTTGTATATGATGCAGCCGGAAGGTTTTGTCGATCCAGAGAACGCTAACAAGGTATGCAAGCTCCAGCGCTCAATTTACGGGCTGGTGCAAGCATCTCGGAGTTGGAATATTCGCTTTAATGATGTGATCAAAGCGTTTGGCTTTATACAGACTTATGGAGAAGCCTGTATCTACAAGAAAGTGAGTGGGAGCTCTGTGGCATTTCTCATATTATATGTGGATGACATATTGCTGATGGGAAATGATATAGAATTCTTGGAAAATGTAAAGGCCTACTTGAATAAAAGTTTTTCAATGAAGGACCTTGGAGAAGCTGCTTACATATTAGGCATCAAAATCTATAGAGATAGATCAAGACGCCTCATTGGTCTTTCACAAAGTACATACCTTGACAAGATATTGAAGAAGTTCAATATGGATCAGTCCAAGAAAGGGTTCTTGCCTGTTTTGCAAGGTATGAGATTGAGCAAGACTCAGTCGCCGACCACGGCAGAAGATAGAGAAAAGATGAGTGTCATTCCCTATGCCTCGGCCATAGGTTCTATCATGTATGCCATGCTGTGTACCAGACCTGATGTGAACCTTGCCATAAGTTTGGTAGGGAGGTACCAAAGTGATCCCGGTATGGAACACTGGACAGCGGTCAAGAACATCCTGAAGTACCTGAAAAGGACTAAGGATATGTTTCTCGTTTATGGAGGTGACGAAGAGCTCGTCGTAAAGGGTTATGTCGATGCTAGCTTCGACACAGATCTGGATGACTCCAAGTCACAAACCGGATACGTGTATATTTTGAATGGTGGGGCAGTCAGCTTGTGCAGTTGCAAGCAAAGCGTCGTGGCGCATTCTACATGTGAAGCGGAGTACATAGCTGATTGCGAAGCGGCACAGGAAGGAGTCTGGATGAAGGAGTTCATCACCGACCTAGGAGTCATTCCAAGCGCGTCAAACCCGATGACTCTCTTCTGTGACAACACTGGAGCTATTGCCATTACCAAGGAGCGCAGGTTTCACAAGAAGACCAAGCACATCAAGCGCCGTTTCACCTCCATCCAGAATTATGTTCAGGATGGAGACATAGATATTTGTAAAGTGCATACAGATCTGAATGTTGCAGACCCGTTGACTAAACCTCTTCCACGGGCAAAACATGATCAACACCAGAATTCTATGGGTGTTCGATTCATCACAATGTAACTAGATTATTGACTCTAGTGCAAGTGGGAGACTATTGGAAATATGCCCTAGAGGCAATAATAAAAGTATTATTATTATATTATTTCCTTGTTCATGATAATCGTCTGTTATTCATGCTTGAATTGTATTGTACGGAAACAGCGATACATGTGTGAATACATAGACCACAATGAGTCCCTGGTAAGCCTCTAGTTACCAGTTCGTTGATCAACAGATGGTCACGGTTTCCTGACCATGGACATAGGATGTCAGTGATAACGGGATCACATCATTAGGAGAATGATGTGATGGACAAGACCCAATCCTGAGCATAGCACGAGATCGTATAGTTCGTAATGCATAAGCTTTTCGGTGTCAAGTATTTATTCCTTAGACCATGAGGTTGTACAACTCCCGGATGTCGTAGGAATACTTTGGGTGTGCCAAACGTCACAACGTAACTGGGTGGCTATAAAGGTACGCATCGGGTTTCTCCGAAAGTGTCTGTTGGGTTGGTACGAACCGAGACTGGGATATTGTCACTCCGTATGACGGAGAGGTACCTCTGGGCCTACTCAGTAAGACATCATCATAATGAGCTCAAAGTGACTAAGGAGTAAGTCACGGGATGATGGATTACGGAACGAGTAAAGAGACTTGCCATGACGAGATTGAACAAGGTATCGGGAATACCGACGATCGAATCTCGGGCAAGTACCGTACCGATGGACAAAGGGAATAACTACGGGATTGAGTGAATCCTTGACACGGTGGTTCATCCGATGAAGATCATCAAGGAACACGTGGGAACCAACATGGGTATCCAGATCCCGCTGTTGGTTATTGACCAGAGAGTCGTCTCGGTCATGTCTGCGTGTCTCCCGAACCCGTAGGGTCTACACACTTAAGGTTCGGTAATGCTAGGGTCGTAGAGATACATGCACGTGGAAACCCGAAAGTTGTTCGGAGTCCCGGATGAGATCCCGGACGTCACAAGGAGTTCCGGAATGGTCCAGAGGTAAAGAATGATATATAGGAAGTCTAGTTTCGGCCATCGGGTGATCTCCGGGGGTTACCGGGAGTTTCCCGGGACCACCGGAGGGGTCCCGGGGGTCCACCGGGTGGGGCCCCTAGGCCGCAAGGGGGAAGTGGCCAGCCCTGGTGGGCTGGCGCACCACATGGGCCCTCCTCCCCATGCGCTAACCACAGGGGGGAGGGGGAGCCACCTTGCCTTGGGGGGCAAGGATCCCCCCCTTGGCCGCCACCCCACCCTGCAGATTGGATCTGCAGGGCCGGCGCACCCCCCTGGCCCCCTATATATATGTGGGGGGGGGGGGAGAGGGCTGCCGCACCCTTGCCCCTGGCGCCTCTCCCCCTCCCGTCACACCTCCATCTCCTTACGCAGGGCGCCCGGCGAAGACCTGCAGGATTCTCCACTGCATCCACCACCACGCCGTCGTGCTGCTGGATCTCCGACGAGCTCTCCTCCCCCCTTGCTGGATCAAGAAGGAGGTGACGTTGCTGTACCAGACGTGTGTTGAACGCGGAGATGCCGTCCGTTCGGCGCTAGATCATCGGTGACGAAGAACGCGAAGTGTATGACTACTTCATCCACGCTTCTTCGAAAGCTTCCGCTCGCGATCTACATAACGGTATGTAGATGCACTCTTATTTTCTCGTTGCTAGATGTCTCCTTAGTTGGATCTTGGTGAAAGCGTAGAAATTTTTTGAATTCTGCTACGTTCCCCAACAGATAGCCCTGAGGAATTTGATACTCAAATTTCCGACCGTTGTTGTGCTACACTCCAGCTGTCCCAAAATATCTACCCACCTAACTGCCATATTATTGAAGGGCATTTATGTCTTATCATGTCGGGCTGCTCCCTAGGATATAAATAGCCGCCCCCTACAGCCACTAGCTGGTTGGCTGCTCTGAGAGAAACTAACACTTGTCATTTGAGAGCATCCCATCCTTTGAGGACTTTGAGCAAAAATCATCGAGTGAGGAAAACCCAAACCCAAACACCTACAAACCCAAAGTGATTGAGCATCACTGAAGAGATTGATCCTGTGTGGATCCAATGCTTATTACCTTTGAAGACTGTGCTTCTTCCAGACGATTAGGCGTCATGGTTTAGAGCATCCAAGAGGAATTGTGGATTGCCGAGTGACCGAGTTTGTGAAGGTTTGGAAGTCACCTGAAGACTTACCATGAGTGATTGGGCGAGGTCTGTGTGACCTTAGCTCAAGGAGAATACGGTGAGGACTGTGTGTCTGGGACTGGGTGTCCTCAGGTTTAAATACCTAGCCGCTCCAACCAGACGTACAACTGCGACAACAGTTGGAACTGGTCTACCAAATCATTGTCTTCACCAAGCTTACTGGTTCTATTTCCTCAACTCTTTCATTTCCTCATAACTATGTTGTGTGCTTGTTCATATCTGTTTGAAGACTTTGACTGAAGACTTTCTCAATTTCCCCAGTTCAATTTCTTCAGTCTGTTTGTCTTCATCATGTGTTTACGCTTTCTGTACTCTGTGCTTGTCTTCATTTCATCATGACGACCATGCTTGTGTTCGGTTATGTTTACTTTTGAGTACTTATTCCGCTGCAAGTAGTTCTTCGCTAAGGAATTTCCTCACCCTCAAATTCCTCAGTGAAGAATTCATAAAAATCGCCTATTCACCCCCCCTCGAGTCGATATAACGCACTTTCAATTGGGATCAGAGCAAGGTACTCCCTTGTTCTGTGTGATTTTGGTTTAACGCCTGGAGTTTTAGTTATGTCGACCGTAGGTATGATCAAGATCTCTGCTGGGTGTCCTACCTTCGATGGGACGGACTACCCCTACTGGAAGAATAAGATGCGAATGTATCTTGAGGCAATTGATAACGATCTCTGGTATGTTGTGGAAAATGGTGTTCCCTCAGTCACACCTTCTCTAAATGCTGCTGATGTGAAGATATTCAAGCAACTCAATTCTCAAGCGAAGAATATCATTTTTGGCCATCTGAGCAAAGGACAATATGAAAGAGTGAGTGCTTTGGAAACTGCTAAGCTTATCTGGGATAGGCTGTCCAAAGTCAATGAAGGAGTCTCAACACAGCGTGACTCTCGAGTTGATGTTCTTCGCAATCTTTTCAACCGCTTCAAAAGACTTGACAATGAAAATGTTCAGCAAACCTTCGATCGCCTCACTAACATCTCAAATGAGCTTTAAGCACTTGGTGCCACTGACATCACCGACCATGAGGTGGTGAAGAAATTACTGAGATTGCTTGATTCCTCATTTGATACTCTGGCATTGATGATACAAGAACGTGCTGATTACAAGTCACTTGATCCCGCTGATATCCTCGAGAGGCTAAATACTCATGAGTTCCAGCTTGCTGAGAAGAGAGATCTCTATGGTTCGAGCTATGGCAGATCACGTGCCTTGAAGGCCAAGGTCGTCTCTGAATCTAAAGGTGAAGATTCTGGTAGTAGCCTTGGTGATCCTGAAGAACTGAGCCAGGAGCTAGCACTGCTCATGAAGAAATTCCAAAGGTTCTGAAGACGTGGTCGCTTTGGAAAATCCTCAAGGAACAATGATTCCTCATCAAGTGACTACAAGAAGAGGCTATGCCACAAATGCAAGAAGCCTGGTCACTACATTCAAGATTTTCCTTAGTGGGAAAAGGAATCAAAGAAGAAGAAATACAAGGATTATAGTTCTGATGATGAGAAGAAGAAGAAGAAATCATCAAAATCTTCATCATCAAAATCCTCGAAGTCTTCATCTCACAAGAAGAGCAACTCCAAGAAGGACCGGGTATTCATTGGCAAGGAAATGGACTTTGAGGCTGAATATGAGGAACATGAGGAAGAGGAGGCATCTGAGGAGTCCGAATCTGGTGTGGCGAGTCTAGCTCCCGCTACTGCTTTCGTCAGCAAGTCTATCTTCAACCCTGAAGAAAATGGCTTCACCAACAAGGCTGATGAAGGCAATGATGACTATGCTCCCACCTATTGCTTCATGGCAAAGGGTGCCAAGGTACTCAAATATACCTCCTTTGAATCAAGTGAGAATGAATCTGATGAAAAGCTCAAGCCCAACTATTCTAAACTTGCTAAGATTGTTGTGAAACAACAAAAGGCTTTTGAAAAGGTTCAAAACATGCTAGATAAAAGTGATGATATGTTGGGTGAAGAAATGGATCGCACTAAAACCTTGACTGAAAATCTTCAGAGACTTCAGTGTAGGTTTGACAATCTTCAAGGTCATCATAACACTCTCTTATTTGATCAAGAGAAGCTTTCTTATGAATTTCTTCAAAGAAAGCAAGATCTTGAAAAGCTAAGTGTGAGTTCTGAAGATCTTCAGAAGGAGCATGATTCATTATTTGCTCAACAAATCAGCGCTTCTCACGAAGAATTTGTTCCTCCATGCTTGAAATGCATTGAACGTGAATCTGCTAATTCTTCACCTGAATGTTCAGATGCTTCTAATACTACAAATTCTTCAACTATCTATGCTATCACTAATTCCTCATCTGAGGACATTACTAGTATCACTGATGATGCAGGGCTGAAGGAATTGTACATGACATGCATGGACAAAAGCCTGAAAGGGTATCAGACTCTTTGTGATGTGCTTAAAAAGCAGATCCTCGACAAGAACCCTAGGAAAGAGGGTATTGCCTTTGAGAGGAAACTTAATGCTGATGGTACATATTGGAAGCCTGAGCAGTACCCCAAAACCTCATGGGTTGCTGCAAAGGGACCTCCAGTTGATCCATCCAATTTATCTGGCTTTACATGTGAATCTCCTCATTCTTCTAATGAGTCATTTGACTCCAACTATAAACTGTTCAAAAATCAGAATGGTGAAGTATTTGCTAGATATGTTGGCACTAACTGCAGGAACGGTTCCCCTATGAAGAAAATCTAGGTTCCCAAAAGGTGCCTTGAAAGTCTTCAAGTGAATGTCCTCATGACACCACCTGTGAAGAATAGGAACCCCAGATTAAATTCTTCATATGGACCAAATTCCTCACGTGAATCAAATTCCTCAAAAGGATCAAAGTCCTGATATGAATATCATCGTGCTAACAACTCTGTTTCGCAGGGAAGAGCTAAGGGCTATGAATATGAGCATTCTTCTTCTAACCATTATGTTCATAAGTCCTCGAAGAATTTCTCTGCTTATTCATATGCTTATCCTAACTCCTCTTATGTGAAACAAAATGGGCTGGTGTCTATGCCACCTTTCTCGTATGGAGCTCGTAGAGTGATGAACTCTTTGCCACCCCTTCAGATGTGGGTGGTGAAGAAAAATAACTAATCTCTTCTGCAGGATCAGGTCTCCACACGTGCTCAAACGTCTGAAGAATTTGCTGGAGACCTGAAAAGTGCCTGAAAGGACGCAGGCTAATCATGAAGAAATGAACTTTCATTTCACACGTCCTCATACTAATTTATCTGTTGCATTGCTTGATGAAATTGATCTGATGAATTGATGTCATATTCTTCACTGATGAAGTATATGACTTCGTAAGCTGCACTAATTCATCTGCAGGATGATCAATCCAAAGCCACTAAGTGGGTCCTCGATAGTGGATGTACAAATCACATGACTGGTGACAAGAATCTATTGATGGATGCCCCCTTATCTCCATCTCATCTGAAGCATATCATCTTCACTGACAAAGGCAAAAGTCAGGTACTGGGTCTAGGTAAGGTTGTGATCTCAAAGGATCGACACATGGACAAAGTCATGCGTGTCGAGTCCTTAGGATACAACCTCATGTCTGTCTCAATGCTTTGCGATCTTGATATGGTTGTAGTCTTTGGCAAGTATCGTTGTGTTGTGATCATGGAATCTGAAAATTCCAAAGTCGTCGAAGGCTTTAGGAGAGGAGACTTGTATATTGTTGATTTCTCCACAGGACCTCAACCAGTTGTGTGTCTACTTGCAAAAGCTTCAGAAGGCTGGCTATGGCATCGATGACTTGGTCATGCAGGCATGAGGAATTTGCACACGCTTGCGAAGAAGAAGCACGTCATTGGCATTGAGAATGTCAAATTCCTCAAGGATCACTTATGCAGAGCCTGTGAAGCTGGAAAGATGACAAAGGCCAAGCATCCAGCAAAGACTATCATGACTACTACTCAACCATTTGAATTGCTTCACACGGATCTCTTTAGTCCTAACCATTATTCTGCAGTTTCAAATGATGCATCTCAATATGGCTTTGTTATTGTTGATGATTACTCTCGATACACATGGGTACACATTGTTACTTACAAACATGAAGTGCAGGAAGTCTTCAAACGATTTTCTTCGAGGGCTTCAACTAACTTTGGTGTGAAGATCAAGCACATCAGAAGTGACAATGGAACTGAGTTCAAGAATTCTGGTCTTGATGACTATCTTGATGAACTTGGTATTACTCATGAGTTATCTGCTCCTTATACTCCTCAGCAGAATGGTGTCGTGGAGCGCAAGAACAGGACTCTTGCTGAGATGGCTCGCACTATGCTTGATGAATACAAAACGCCTCATCGTTTCTGCATTGATGCAATTGATACTACGTGCCACATCATCAACAGAGTATATCTTCACAAATTCTTCAAGAAGACTGCCTATGAACTCCTCACTGACAAGAAACCCAACGTGAGTTATTTCAAAGTCTTCGGTGCTAAATGTTGGATTAGAGATCCTAATCACAACTCAAAATTTGCACCGAAATCACATGAAGGGTTTATGCTTGGTTACGGAAAGGACTCGCACACCTACAGAGTCTTCAACAACGTTCTTCACAAGGTTGTTGAAACTGTAGATGTGCGGTTCGATGAAACTAATGGCTCGCAAAGAGAGCACCTACCTTATGTGATGGATGAACCAGCACCTGAGGAAACTATCAAGTTCAAGGCTACTGAGGATGTCATTCCGACCGAAGAATCTGCTGAAGAATTCATTCCAGAACATGAAGAACGTCGAGCTAATGCACGTGAAGAAAATGCTGATCAAATTCCTCGACGACAACCAGCTCATCCTCGCGTTGCAAACGAAGTGCAGATTGAGAAAATCATCGATGACATTGAAGCACCAGGTCCTCTCACACGCTCAAGAGCTTCACATTTATCTAACTTTTGTGGGTACTTTGCGTTTGTGTCTATCACAGAGCCCACTAAGGTAGATGAAGCATTTATGCAGCCTAAGTGGATTCAAGCAATGCAAGAAGAATTACATCAATTCGAGCTCAACAACGTCTGGGAACTGGTCAAACGTCCAGATCCTCGCAAGCACAATATCATTGGCACAAAGTGGATCTACCGCAACAAGCAAGATGAAAATGGCCTTGTGGTAAGGAATAAGGCATGACTTTTAGCTCAAGGCTCCACACAGGTTGAAGGAATTGATTTCGATGAAACTTTTGCACCTGTTGCTAGACTTGAGGCTATTCGCATATTACTTGCTTACGCTAACCATCATGATATCACTCTATATCAAATGGATGTGAAAAGTGCATTCCTCAATGGTAAGCTTGAGGAAGAAGTATATGTTGCTCAACCCCCAGGTTTTGAAGATCCAAAGAATCCTGACAAAGTCTTCAGACTCAATAAGGCCCTCTATGGCCTCAAGCAGGCCCCTTGGGCGTGGTATGATACTTTGAAGGAATTCCTCATGAAGAAAGGCTTCAAACCCGGTTCACTTGATCCTACTCTTTTCACTAAATCTTATGATGGTGAATTATTTGTGTGCCAAATATATGTTGATGAATTATTTGTGTGCCAAATATATGCTGTACTGACCAACGTTATAGTGATGAATTTGCCTATATGATGAGTGAAGAATATCAAATGTCTATGATGGGAGAATTGAAATTCTTCTTAGGTCTTCAAATTCATCAACAACACAATGGCATATTCATATCTCACGAGAAATACCTCAAGGATGTACTGAGGAAATTTGGCATGCAAGATTACAAAGGCGTCAAAATTCCTATGCCCACAAATGGCCATCTGTGCACTGATGAAAATGGTATTGACTTCGATCATAAGCGTTCCTCGAAGAAAAGTTGCATACTTCTTCAGAGAATTCCATTGTTCAAATTCCTCATCTGAAGAAAATGACTGATGGAAAGAAGCCACAAAAGGAAGGAAAAAGGCCTGAGATTAACACTGCTTTTGAAATCACTAACGACATATATGCGGACTACTGCACTCTTGATGAGGCCAGGTTTGGAAAAGAGGACAAAAATCAACGCAAGGTGCGCATACAGAGGATAGAGAGGAGATGGGCAAGAGAGTGGAGGGCGTACATGTATGTAACTCCCAAGTACATGAAGAAACTCACACTCAATCCTCCATGCCCAAGACCTCCATTGGCACCTGGCCAAGAAGCAGATCCCACTAGCCTCAAGCACGGTGAGGATTATCCTGATGAATGGGCCAAGTGCCAGGCCAAGTTGGCCAGACAATCAAGAGAAGCAGAGAGGAAATTCAACGAAGATTCTGTTGTTGCTGCTGCCACGGCTGAGGCCTCTGCTAGCAAGCCGAAGAAGGCCATGGCAAAGAAGTCTGCGCATAAGCCAAGTGCTCCACGTTCAATGCCCTCAAGGCCAAGTTCCTCAGCAATGCCCTCACGGCCAGATTCCTAAAAGCCCTCACGGCCAACTCCTCAAACTGCTCCTGCTCCTCCAAAGTCCTCAGCTCCTCCGCCAAAGTCTTCGACTGCTCCAACCAGATCCTCTGCACCAGCGCATCTTGCCACGTGCCAAAGGACTACTGGCATATCTATTGCCTCAGGAGCCTCTGCAAGTTCCTCAGATGCTCCAAGTTCCTGAGCTGGCCCATCTCTGCTGAAGAAAAAGGCAGCTGCTGGACGAGGTCTTCGACCAAGTCCTCACAAAAAGCAGGTCGCCTTCCACGTGCCCTCTGACGATGATGAGGCTGATGATGAAGAACTAGCCGAAATCATCAGAGACAGACAAGTCAAGGCCGCTAGAGCTAAAGGAAGCAATGTGCCACTGCTTTTGGATCCGAAGCTGATCCTAGACTTCATCGATCTCTGGCACAAGGATCCCAACACACCTTTGCCTGAGATGAACCTCACACCTGGTCAAAGTCATGTTTTGACTGCCTTTATTGAAGAAGAGAAATGGAAATTTGAGAAGGCCAGGTAGCTGAAGAAAGCTCAGTACATGAAGGAGCGCTACTTGAAGAAAAACGTTGTCACTATGACAACTGAAGTACTAGTGAAGATCCAAGCTGAAATCAAAGGCATCAGCGATGGCTTCAATGCTTACTATGCTGATTATCAAGGAGCCAAGGTCAGGTTTGTAAAACTGACTGAGAAATTCACTTCAAAGGCTGCAGATCCATCGCAACTAGAAATTCCTCAAGCCGAATCATCTGCTCAACCAACAGAAGAGCATGCCAGCACCGCTGATGAAAATCAGGCTGCTGAAGAAAATGTGAGTTCCAGGGCTGATGACTGCGTCCCAGCCGCAGAAGAAATTGCCAGGGCATCCACTGGTGGTGTGCCTGAAGAAAATGAAGAAGTATAGGCGCATTACGCAATACCAACCAAGGCAGGAGTAGGGTTTTACGCATCCTTGCGGCCCGAACCTGGGTAAACTGCTCACGTGTTTGCCTCGATCTGCTCTTTGTGCATCCTCCGCCCCCTTGCCGTATCGAAAAGGGGCTCCGGTCCCATAGGTGTTCGTGGGCGATCAGTTTCCCCGACATCTTTGGCGCGCCGTATTGCTTCTTCATCCTCCAGAAACCCCCGCCGCTCCCCTCCTCCCCGAAGGTCGAAAGAGAGCAGCGCTCCGCCCCCCTCCGCCGCCGCCAGCATCACCAGCGCCGTCGTCTTCCCTCACCGCCCCCGCCATGGCCCCGAAGGGCGAGAAGGCGAAGGCCGCGAAGTCCGCTAAGGCGCTGCGGCTAGTAGCAATGCGGAAGGAGATGGCGGTCTTCCCGCCAAGGCTTGATGCAGAGGAGTTGAAAGACACATTCTACCTCTTCTGGTCGAGGGAGACAAAGGCGCATCCGCGCACCAAGGTACTCCCCGCCGTGGCCTGCGAGATGTTCCCGGGTGGCTATGCCTTTTTTGCTCTGTTCTTCTACCGCGGGCTCTGCCCGCCCTTCTCGGAGTTCTTCTGCGACATCATGAATACCTACGTGTTTCATCTCCTTGACTTCACCCCAAACGCCGTCTTGACCATGGCCATTTTCGCACATCTGTGCAAAAATTTCGTCGGAGTTTACCCCAATGTAGCTCTTTTCCGCCATTACTTTATCCCTCGAGTCGAGTCAGGGTCACCTCTGTCTGGCGGAATCTCTAGGATTTTTAGGCTCCATAAGAAAGAGGCTTACTTGACGGGGGAGCTCCGCGGCAAGTGGGATGAGTGGAGGGCCAACTGGTGTTGGATTATAGAGGAGGACCCGCAGTCATTCACTTCCCGGCGCCAAGTCGCAGTAGTACGCGGTAACGACTGGAGTGACCTGGCCCCTGAGGACGACAAGCTGAAGATAGCCACCACTCGGATCCTTCGCCTCCGGCAAGCCAGGCTCACTGTAGGTGCTGTCGAGGCAGACTTCCTCCGCCACCGCATCGCTCCCTTGCAGGAGAGGAAGAGGGCTGCTTGGGAGTTCGAGAACGCGGCAGACATCATGAGGCTGCGCCCGGGCCTCAATTACAATTTCACTGTCCTGGAGCTCAACGCAATGCTCCAAGCACTATTTAAGTACGACTCCGCCCATCCTGAGTGGTTCGCGTTGCCGCCGGGCGTAGTTCCATTGTGCAATAGCTCTGCGCTCAGTGCCATCCGCGCGGTGATGCCGTTGTGTGATTCCCACGGGATCAACCCCACTTGGCGGGAACCTTCCGACGAAGCCGTGCAGACGTTCTTCGACAACCTGGTGGAGCTGCCAATCGACGCCGACGAGAAGAGGGGACTCACCCGCGACACCACCGACCAGGAGATGGCATATATTGCCACCAGGTTGGAAGAGGCAGCTGCAGCCAGGGCCACGGGCGAATTTGGTTATACTGTGGAGGAGGCGGAGGCGGCGGAGGCGACAAGTCTCGCCGAGGAGGAAGAGCTTCGCAAAGCGGGAAAGCTTGCCGGGCGACTCACCGAGACAAGCGAGCCCACCGAGCAAGGCGCCGAGTCGAGCGGGCCCGCCGAGAAGGGCGTCGGGTCAAGCGATCCTGCCGAAGACTCAGGCGGCTCACTGAACCTCGGCTCCTCATCTTCCTCGTCGTGCAGCTCGCCACCTCCAGCAAGTCCTCGGGCTCAAACAAGGAGGTGCCTCCGCAAGGCCGCAGACGTGGCGGGACGGCAGGCGGGCCAGCAGCCGCAGCGCCGCCCTACACGCGCCACCGCGACGAGCAAGGCCGCCAAGGGAGTGCCTCGTGCTTCAACAGCAACAGGAGGGGGGTCTTCCCGGACTGGCGCCTCTGCCCCTGCCGCCCCTCGCGCTTCGGCGGCAACCGGAGCTGGGTCTTCTCAGACCACGGTCCCTGCTCCCGCCAAGCGGCCGAGGGAGCCCACTCCTCCACCTCCTCGCGCCGGGGTGCGTGAGCCGGATTTCGATTTCTTCGCGCTCAGCTCCGACGAGGAGGAAGAAGAGTAAGTCTTCGTACTTGTTGTTTTTCTTCCATTTTCAACTTATACATTGTCTTGTATCTCCTTTATTTAATCATGATCCTGTCTTCCTTCCAGAACCCTGGCCCAGAGGGCGGCGAAGAGGGCCAAGGTTCCGGTGATCGTCATCGAGGACGAGCCCGCCGCAGCAGCAGGGGGTGCGCGTGCGACAAGCTCGTCGGACCCGACAGCCGTTCCCCAGAGCAGCCCCCAGTGCAGCCCCCAGCATAAGTCCTTCGTGTACTTTTCGCTTGTCGGGCGCGCGTGGGTGTTCTATCCTTGTTGATGTTTTGGTTGTTGACCTGTGCAGAAATGGAGTAGCAGCATCAGGAGCGCCAGGAGACCGCCCCCGACGCGCCGCACGTCTCGACCGAACCGCCAAGGGGAAGCTCCACGACAAGGGAGGATACTCTGCCAAGGGCGAGTACCCCGCCAGGCGAGTACACCGCCAAGGGACGGCGCCAGCGGCCCTCCGCCGACGGGAGCTACCACCACGCCGCCGAGGGAGAACTCCCCGGCAATGAACCCCACCGAAGAGGAGGCCCGCGCAGGTAAAACCTTGGACTTTTTTCCTTCTGAATTTCTCTTTTTTCGATATTTGCTTGACTATTCTTCTTTCTTCTTCTTTTCTTCTGTCAGACCCGTCCGCCGCAGAGCCGATGGAGACGGAGGTCGCCGTCGAGGAGGATGCACGCGACAATACTGGTGCTGCCGCCGCTACCGAAGAGGCGGTTGGTGCTGACGAGCCCGCCACCGACGAGGCCGCCAAGGATGCCGGCGCGGCGGCTGAGGAGGGATCCGGCAGTCGCACTGACGGCCCTGAGGCCGTAGGAGCGTCAGACGCTGCGCCGGCTGCCGATCCCTCTGCTGCCGCGGCCGAGCCAGGCGCCTATCTGGAGGCCGACAACGGAGTCTTCATCCAGCTCCCGTGGGCGTCCACGTCGAGGGCGCCTGCGGAGGGAGAGGTCTTCGGCGGGGAGGTCCTTGCCTCCGCCGGACTGAAGCTCGTCGACGCGCCAAGCAGCAGCAGCGAGCCCGAGGAGGAGCGCCTGCTGCGCAGGCTTCTGGCTCTGTACCGGGCACGACAGGCCAAACTGGAGTCCCAACAGGCTCTGGCCGCCAAGGCGGGCGCCGACTTGGATAAGCGTGCCGAAGAGCTCCGAGCCAACAACCAAGCAGCTCTCCGATCCTTGGCGGAGGAGCGGGAGCAGCTTGCCGAGGCGCATCAGGCCTTCATTCTTGAGAAGGCTGAAGCAGAGGAGCAGCAACGGCTCGCCGCCGAGGAGTTGTCCCGGCAAGAAGGCGAACTGACGCAGCGGAAGGTCGACCTCGACAGCCACGAGGACGAGCTCGCCGCGCGCGAGCAGTCTCTTGGCGGAGCTCTGCAGGAAGCGAAGGATGCTGCTGCGGCTGCTGAGACCGCCAAGAGGGACTTGGAGGCGAGGGTGGCGCAACTGGAGGCCAACCTCAAGATGAGCGGCGAGGAGGTTGCCGCACTGAAGCTCAAGAGGGAGAAGGACGCCCACAGCCACTCCGAGCTGCAGGTCCGCCTCTCCGACAAGGGCAAAGAGCTCGCCGTCGCCAAGGACTCCATCACCGATCTGGAGTTGAAGCTGTCCACCCTCACCACAACGCTTGACGGCGCCAGAGAGCGGGAGGCGAACCAGAAGGAGGAGCTCAGGGCCGAGAAGGCGCTGTTGGACAGCGCCGCCATCTCCCAAAACAACTTTAGGCTGACGGTGGAGCACTGGACAGAGGGTCTTGTCGCCGCCGCTGCCGACGTCGACAAGGAGCTGGCGGAGCTGGGGGCGGAGCACCTCGGGTACTCCACCGACGAGAATCTTCCTCACAGCGCCAAGTTGAGTTTGTTCTTCAGGGGAGTGGCGCCGGCCCTCCAGCAGCTCTGGGAAAGGATCCCAAAGCAGCTGGCGGACGAGTCGCGCAGGCTCTGCGCGGGGGCCCTCGAGAAGGTGTTGATGAAGATAGTGCACCGCAACCCAGGCCTTCTCATGGCCTCGAGAAAGCTGCGCTACTACTTCCAAGCACACGAGATAACAGTGGTCACTCGCTTTCCGCTGAAGAGGATACTGCAAAATCCAGAAGCGACAGGCAGGATTGTCGAGTGGGCACTGGAGCTGTCAAGCTTTGGCCTCAAGTTTGAAAGCACTTCAACTATCCAGAGCATAGCATTGACAGAGTTCATAGCAGAATGGACGCCAACACCAGACGAAGAGGTTCCAGAGACGAGCATTCCCGTCAAAGAAGCAAGCAAAGAATGGATAATGTACTTTGATGGTGCCTTCTCGCTGCAAGGCGCCGGTGCCGGCGTGCTGCTTGTCGCGCCCACCGGAGAGCACCTCAAGTACGTGGTCCAGATGCACTTTCCCAAGGAGCAAGCAACGAACAATACTGCAGAGTATGAAGGTTTGCTTGCCGGCCTCAGAATCGTGACGGAACTTGGGATCAAGAAGCTGATTGTGCGGGGTGACTCGCAGTTGGTCGTCCGCCAAGTGAACAAGAGCTACCAGAGTCCGTTGATGGAAGCTTACGTCGACGAAGTAAGAAAGCTTGAAGAGCACTTTGAAGGCTTGCAGATGGAACATGTTCCAAGAGCTCAGAATGACATCGCAGACGGCCTGTCAAAGTGTGCTGCACTAAAGCTACCTGTGGAACCGGGGATCTTTGTGCTCAAGCTAACTCAACCATCCGTAACACCATCGACTGGACAAAGTAAGAAGAGAAAGTTGGTTTCTGGTGACTACTTTCCGGCAGAGCTTCCTGAAGCCGCCGCCAACAAGGTCTCCAAGATCAACGACAAGGTTGCTGAGGAACAGTCTGCTCCTGCAGACCCTAGGGTTTGTATAGTTGAAGCAGGCGTTCCCGACAAGTTTTGCCCCGGCAAGCTTGCCGGGGAGCATCAAGCTCCGGCCGGGCCGCAGGTCCTTGCCGTAGAGGCTGACGTTCCCGCAGCAGCACAGATGCCTTTAGTCCTTGTTGTTGAGCCACAGGCTCCAGCATGGGCGCAGCAGATCGTCCGTTTCCTTCAAACAGGAGAACTTCCCGAAGAGCCGGAAGAAGCAGAAAGAATAACCCGGCAGTCAAATATGTATCATTTTGTCGGCAACGAACTGTACAGAAGAAGACTCAACGGTGTGAAATTGAAGTGTATTCCCCGGGAAGACGGACAAAAGCTGTTGGCAGAGATACACGGAGGCATATGTGGCCACCACATTGGCGCTAGAGCACTTGCCGGCAAAGCGTTCCGGCAAGGTTTCTTTTGGCCAGAAGCCCTCCAGGATGCAACTGCGCAAGTAACCAAGTGTGAAGCATGCCATTCCATTCCAAGAAGATACATCAACCAGCTCAAGCTCTCCAGACGATCCCTTTATCCTGGCCATTTTCGGTCTGGGGGCTCGACATCCTCGGCCCCTTTCCCCGCGCAGCCGGGGGCTTTGAGTACTTGTACGTCGCCATCGACAAGTTCACAAAGTGGCCGGAAGTGGAACCAGTGAGAAAGGTGACCGCACAGTCAGCAGTAAAGTTCTTCAGGTCAATTGTTTGCCGTTTCGGAATCCCTCACAGGATCATCACCGTCAACGGCACACAATTCACAAGTCCCACCTTCATGCAGTACGTCCAAGACCTTGGCGCCAAGGTCTGCTTCGCTTTTGTTGCTCACCCGAGGAGCAACGGACAAGCGGAGAGGGCAAACGCTGAAGTGCTGCGTGGACTCAAGACGAGAACTTTCGACAGGCTGCACAAGTGCGGAAGAAACTGGATCGAGGAGTTACCAGCGGCTCTTTGGTCGATTAGGACGACGCCAAATCGAGCCACTGGACAGACACCCTTTGCTCTTGTTTATGGAGCAGAGGCAGTTCTCCCCACGAAACTCGTATATGGGTTGCCTCCAGTGCTCGCTTACAATAAGCTCGAGCAAGAGCAGCTGCGACAAGATGACGCACTGCTCCTTGAGGAAGGCCGTCTTCAGGCTGCTGTACGAGCTGCTCGATACCAGCAAGCTTTGCGCCGCTACCATAGCCGCAAGGTTAAAGCCAGAAGTCTCGAGGAAGGCGACCTTGTTCTTCGGCGCGTTCAGTCCGCCAAGAATACCAACAAGTTGACGCCGAAGTGGGAAGGCCCTTATCGGGTGAAACAAGTCACAAGGCCCGGCGCTGTCCGCCTTGAGACCGAAGAAGGCTTACCGGTGAGCAACTCCTGGAACATTGAGCATCTTCGCAAGTTTTACCCATAAGGCGCGGTTGCCGTGATCCGTTCCGGCAACCACCTTTTGTACAAGTCTTGCCGCTGTTGCATGTAATCCTTTGTACAAAGCCGGGCGCAGACCCCGTGCATCAGTAAAGCTTATGTGCATCACACAGCTTGTCATTTCATGCATTTTCATTCCATTGCATGTACTATCTGACACTTTGTGCAGCACCTACCCCCGGTAAGCAATAACGAGCCCGAGAGCTCCATATCTATATTTTCTCTTCTGCCTTCTTTCTCCAGCAGAGGAAGGTTTCCTCGCGCACAAGTTTGCCGGGGGAAGGAAGATAGTGGTATGGACCAAGTGCCGTTCAAGAAAACCCTGCCTTGCCGGGAAGCGAACAACACAAAAGCTAAGTTGCCAAAGTTTGAGCAATCAAATTTTTAAATTTTTGAGTTATCTTCCTTGAACGACCGCACTTTGTATGGAAAACCTGTGCGCAGAGGAACCAACTCGTGACTAGCCGCGCCCTTACTTTGTTTCGAGCACGCTCAACGGCTTAAGTGTGCTGCGACAAGTCTCGCGCCCTTACTTCGTTTTCGAGTTCGCTCAACAGTTTAAGTGTGCTGCGACTAGTTGCGACAAGGTTTCTTGTCGGCAACGGCACCGCCAGGAGGCTGCTGAAGTTCCGCACTCAGTACTCGCGGCAAAGGTTCCTTCGCCGGCAAGTTCCCTGACAGCGTAGGGTGAAAACATACAAAGCAAGGAAGTCAAGTAAAGGAAATAACATTGCATTGACCATCCAAAATAAAGTTATATTACAAAGCAACTTGTCGCAGTGCTAATAGACTATTGTTCATGACGTGGTTGGCAGCGACAAGGAGAAAAATAAAGTTAACAAGACTAATCCTCGCGATCGCCCTCGACCCTCTTGATGCCGCCCACCTTACTCACAATAGGCGTGACAAGGGCCATGAGCGCCTCCTGGTCAACGTCCGGCGGCAAGGTCCTGAGGACGTTGGTGAGGTTGAGGCCTGGGTTGTGGTGCACTATCTTCATCAACACCTTCTCGAGGGCCCCCGCGCAGAGCCTGCGCGACTCGTCCGCCAGCTGCTTTGGGATCCTTTCCCGGAGCTGCTGGAGGGCTGGCGCCACTCCCCTGAAGAACAAACTCAACTTGGCGTTGTGAGGAAGATTCTCGTCGGTGGAGTACCTGAGGTGCTCCGCCCCCAGCTCCGCCAGCTCCTTGTCGACGTCGGCAGCGGCGGCGACAAGACCCTCTATCCAGTGCTCCACCGTCAGCCTAAAGTTGTTTTGGGAGATGGCGGCGCTGTCCAACAGCGCCTTCTCGGCCCTGAGCTCCTCCTTCAGGTTCGTCTCCCGCTCTCTGGCGCCGTCAAGCGTTGTGGTGAGGGTGGACAGCTTCAACTCCAGACCGGCGATGGAGTCCTTGGCGACGGTGAGCTCTTTGCCCTTGTCGGAGAGGCGGACCTACAGCTCGGAGTGGCTGTGGGCGTCCTTCTCCCTCTCGAGCTTCAGTGCGGCAACCTCCTCGCCGCTCGTCTTGAGGTTGGCCTCCAGTTGCGCCACCCTCGCCTCCAAGTCCCTCTTGGCGGTATCAGCAGCCGCAACAGCATCCTTCGCTTCCTGCAGAGCTCCGCCAAGAGACTGCTCGCGCGCGGCGAGCTCGTCCTCGTGGCTGTCGAGGTCGACCTTCCGCTGTGTCAGTTCGCCTTCTCGTCGGGACAACTCCTCGGCGGCGAGCCGTTGCTTCTCCTCTGCTTCAGCCTTCTCAAGAATAAAGGCCTGATGCGCCTCGGCAAGCTGCTCCCGCTCCTCCCCTAAGGATCGGAGAGCTGCTTGGTTGTTGGCTCGGAGCTCTTCGGCACGCTTCTCCAAGTCGGCGCCCGCCTTGGCGGCCAGAGCCTCTCGGGACTCCAGTTTGGCCTGCTGTGCACGGTACAGAGCTAGAAGCCTGCGCAGCAGCCGCTCCTCCTCGGGCTCGCTGCTGCTGCTTGGCGCGTCGACGAGCTTCAGTCCGGCGGAGGCAAGGACATCCCCGTCGAAGACCTCTCCCTCCACAGGCGCCCTCGACGTGGACGCCCACGGGAGCTGGATGAAGACTCCATTGCCGGCCTCCAGGTAGGCGCCTGGCTCGGCCGCGGCAGCAGAGGGATCGGCAGCCGGCACAGCGTCTGACGCTCCTGCGGCCTCAGGGCCGTCAGTGCGATTGCCGGATCCCTCCTCAGCCGCCGCGCCGGCAGCCTTGGCGGCCTCGTCGGTGGCGTCTCGTCAGCACCAGCCGCCTCTTCGGTAGCGGCGGCACCACCAGTATTGCCGCGCGCATCCTCCTCGACGGCGACCTCCGTCTCCATCGGCTCTGCGGCGGACGGGTCTGATAGAAGAAAAGAAGAAGATAGAAGAATAGTCAAGCAAATATCCAAAAAAGAGAAATTCAGAAGGAAAAAAGTCCAAGGTTTTACCTGCGCGGGCCTCCTCTTCGGTGGGGTTCCTTGCCGGGGAGTTCTCCCTCGGCAGCGTGGTGGTAGCTCCCGCCGGCGGAGGGCCGCTGGCGCCGTCCATTGGCGGCGTACTCGCCCTTGGCGGAGTACTCGCCCTTGGCGGGGTACTCGCCCTTGGCGGAGTATTCTCCTTTGCCGGGGAGCTTCCCCTTGGCGGTGCGGTCGAGACGTGCGGCGCGTCGGGGGCGGTCTCCTAGCGCTCCTGATGCTACTGCTCCATTTTTGTACAGGTCAACAAACAAAACAACAACAAGGATAGAACACCCACGCGGGCCCGACAAGCGGAAAATAGACGAAGGACTTACACTGGGGGCTGCGCTGGGGGCTGCTCTGGGAAACGGCTGTCGGGTCCGACGAGCTTGTCGCAGGCCCCCTGCCGCTGCGGCGGGCTCGTCCTCGATGACGATCACCGGAACCTTGGCCCTCTTCACCGCCCTCTAGGCCAGGGTTTTGGAAGGAAGACAGGATCAGGATTAAATAAAGGAGATACAAGACAAAGTATAAGTTGAAAATGGAAGAAAAACAACAAGTACGAATACTTACTCTTCTTCCTCCTCGTCGGAGCTGAGCGCGGAGAAATCGAAATCCGGCTCACGCACCCCGGCGCGAGGAGGTGGAGGAGTGGACTCCCTCGGCCGCTTGGCGGGAGTAGGGACCGTGGTCTGAGAAGACCCCGCTCCGGTTGCCGCCAAAGCGCGAGGGGCGGCAGGGGCAGAGGCGCCAGTCCGGGAAGACCCCCCTCCTGTTGCTGTTGAAGCACGAGCCACTCCCTTGGCGGCCTTGCTCGTCGCGGTGGCACGTGTCGGGCGGCGCTGCGGCTGCTAGCCCGCCTGCCATCCCGCCACGTCTGCGGCCTTGCGAAGGCGCCTCCTTGTTTGAGCCGGAGGACTTGCTGGAGGTGGCGAGCTGCCCGACGAGGAAGATGAGGAGCCGAGGTTCAGTGAGCCGCCTGAGTCTTCGGCAGGATCGCTTGACCCGACGCCCTGCTCGGCGGGCCCGCTCGACTCGGCGCCTTGCTCGGTGGGCTCGCTTGTCTCGGCGAGTCGCCCGGCAAGCTTTCCCGCTTTGCGAAGCTCTTCCTCCTCGGCGAGACTTGTCGCCTCCGCCGCCTCCGCCTCCTCCACAGTATAACCAAATTCGCCCGCGGCCCTGGCTGCAGCTGCCTCTTCCAACCTGGTGGCAATATATGCCATCTCCTGGTCGGTGGTGTCGCGGGTGAGTCCCCTCTTCTCGTCGGCGTCGATTGGCAGCTCCACCAGGTTGTCGAAGAACGTCTGCACGGCTTCCTCGGAAGGTTCCCGCCAAGTGGGGTTGATCCCGTGGGAATCACACAACGGCATCGCCGCGCGGATGGCACTGAGCGCAGAGCTATTGCACAATGGAACTACGCCCGGCGGCAACGCGAACCACTCAGGATGGGCGGAGTCGTACTTAAATAGTGCTTGGAGCATTGCGTTGAGCTCCAGGACAGTGAAATTGTAATTGAGGCCCGGGCGCAGCCTCATGATGTCTGCTGCGTTCTCGAACTCCCAAGCAGCCCTCTTCCTCTCCTGCAAGGGAGCGATGCGGCGGCGGAGGAAGTCTGCCCCGACAGCACCTACAGTGAGCCTGGCTTGCCGGAGGCGAAGGATCCGAGTGGTGGCTATCTTCAGCTTGTCGTCCTCAGGGGCCAGGTCACTCCAGTCGTTGCCGCGTACTACTGCGACTTGGCGCCGGGAAGTGAATGACTGCGGGTCCTCCTCTATAATCCAACACCTGTTGGCCCTCCACTCATCCCACTTGCCGCGTAGCTCCCCCGTCAAGTAAGCCTCTTTCTTATGGAGCCTAAAAATCCAAGAGATTCCGCCAGACAGAGGTGACCCTGACTCGACTCGAGGGATAAAGTAATGGCGGAAAAGAGCTACATTGGGGTAAACTCCGACGAAATTTTCGCACAGATGTGCGAAAATGGCCATGGTCAAGACGGCGTTTGGGGTGAAGTCAAGGAGATGAAACCCGTAGGTATTCATGATGTCGCACAAGATCTCCGAGAAGGGCGGGCAGAGCCCGCAATAGAAGAACAGAGCAAAAAAGGCATAGCCACCCGGGAACATCTCGCAGGCCACGGCGGGGAGTACCTTGGTGCGCGGATGCGCCTTTGTCTCCCTCGACCAGAAGAGGTAGAAGGTGTCTTTCAACTCCTCCGCATCAAGCCTTGGCGGGAAGACCGCCATCTTCTTCCGCATTGCTACTCGCCGCAGCGCCTTAGCGGACATCGCGGCCTTCGCCTTCTCACCCTTCGGGGCCATGGCGGGGGCGGTGAGGGAAGACGACGGCGCTGGTGATGCTGGCGGCAGCGGAGGGGGGCGGAGCGCTGCTCTCTTTCGACCTTCGGGGAGGAGGGGAGCGGCGGGGGTTTCTGGAGGATGAAGAATCAACGGGCGAATGGAAGGAACTGGCCCTGTTCCCCCTGCTTTTAAAGGGGGAGAGGGGGACGTTCCGCATTTCCCCATTAAAGAAACAGGCCACGATCTCTCCCACAACGCCGCGATTGACGCGTGCCGTTAGGGAGGGCGCGGTGGATACGGAGTGGGATACGGCGTGCCGCGGGCCGCGGGTGCCCGTGCATTGTTTTGGGCCTGGCCCAACAGCGCTCGGCACCGTGTATGGCCCAGGCCCGGGGGCTCCTGTCGGTGTACTAAAGTAGGGGTACCTTAGTATCCCAAACTTGTGCACGGGCAGTCGCAACGTCCCGTGGCAGGGCTTGCCATGCGACCGCCAAAGTCCACTGTGGTTCCTTTGGAGCCATTCAAGAACAAAGTATTCAAGTTAAAGAAACAAGGCCCCGGCAAGAGGAGCTTGCCGGGAAGGCCACTCAAGGCTCAAGATCACTTCTTTGGCGCAAGACCCTGGCAAGAGAAGCTTGCCGGGGAGGCCGAACAAGGCATTCCAAGAGAACTTGCCGCGACGCGCCACGCGTCCCGGCAAGGCCCGGAGAGCGACAAGCTCCCAGGCGCGACAAGATAGCGACCGCGGCAAGGTATTTGCAGCGGCAAACTTCCACTAAGTGCCCGCGCTCTAGCTCATCCGCCCACGCGTCGCCCCGGAACCCTTCCAGGCACACGTGGCGGGAGGTTGTGCAGCCTGGGGTACACGGTGGCAAGCTGCGATGACAAGGCCACCGTCGTGGCGAACGGTGGCGCCCTCACGGTCGTTTTTTGCACTGTTTGGGGCGACGGCGACGGGCATTTAATGCCCTTGTCCCCTGCCGTCGGAGTTAGGTATAGAGCACTATGCAAACACTGTTCCAACTACCACCATTTTTACGTTTTTACCCTCGACTGCATTGCCACCTGTCGGTGACCCCTTTGACCTATAAAAGGAGGCCCATGCGCAACGTAGAGGAGGTTCCGATCATCGATCACTCTCACGCTCGGTCTTGTTAGCGATCAGCACTGTAGCTCTTCTCGCTCCCGAGCCAAGAACGCAATACCAACCAAGGCAGGAGTAGGGTTTTACGCATCCTTGCGGCCCGAACCTGGGTAAACTGCTCGCGTGTTTGCCTCGATCTGCTCTTTGTGCATCCTCCGCCCCCTTGCCGTACCGAAAAGGGGCTCCGGTCCCATAGGTGTTCGTGGGCGATCAGTTTCCCCGACAACAATAATCATCATGGATAGCAACTTTATTCTCATAATCAATTGGAACCTCTTCCAAAATAGTGGATTCATCACCAAATAAAGTCATGGCCTCTCCAAATCCACTTTCATCAATATAATCATCATAAATAGGAGGCATGCTTTCATCATAATAAATTTGCTCATCCAAACTTGGGGGACTAAACATATCATCTTCATCAAACATAGCATCCCCAAGCTTGTGGCTTTGCATATCATTAGCATCATGGATATTCAAGGGATTCACACTAACAATATTGCAATCATGCTCATCATTCAAGTATTTAGTGCCAAACATTTTAATGCATTCTTCTTCTATTACTTGGGCACAATTTTCCTTCCCATCATTTTCACAAAAGATATTAAAAAGATGAAGCATATGAGGTAACCTTAATTCCATTTTTTTGTAGTTTTCTTTTATAAACTAAACTAGTGATAAAACAAGAAACAAAAAGATTCGATTGCAAGATCTAAAGATATACCTTCAAGCACTCACCTCCCCGGCAGCGGCGCCAGAAAAGAGCTTGATGTCTACTACGCAACCTTCTTCTTGTAGACGTTGTTGGGCCTCCAAGTGCAGAGGTTTGTAGGACAACAGCAAATATCCCTCAAGTGGATGACCTAAGGTTTATCAATCTGTGGGAGGCGTAGGATGAAGATGGTCTCTCTCAAGCAACCCTGCAACCAAATAATAAAGAGTCTCTTGTGTCCCCAACACACTCAATACAATGTTAAATTGTATAGGTGCACTAGTTCGGCGAAGAGATGGTGATACAAGTGCAATATGGATGGTAGATATAGGTTTTTGTAATAAGAAAATATAAAAGCAGCAAGGTAGCAAGTGGTAAAAGTGAGCATAAACGGTGTTGCAATGGTAGAAAACAAGGCCTAGGGTTCATACTTTCACTAGTGCATGTTCTATCAACAATAATAACATACTTGGATCATATAACTATCCCTCAACATGCAACAAAGAGGTTATGGTAGGGTATGAGACCACCTCAAAGTTATTCTTTCTGATCGATCTATTCAAGAGTCCGTAGTAAAATAACATAAAGCTATTCTTTCCGTTCAATCTATCATAGAGTTCGTACTAGAATAACACCTTAAGACACAAATCAACCAAAACCCTAATGTCACCTAGATACTCCATTGTCACTTAAAGTATCCGTGGGCATGATTATACGATATGCATCACACAATCTCAGATTCATCTATTCAACCAACACAAAGTACTTCAAAGAGTGCCCCAAAGTTTCTACCGGAGAGTCAAGACGAAAACGTGTGCCAACCCCTATGCATAGATTCCCAAGGTCACGGAACCCGCAAGTTGATCACCAAAACATACATCAAGTGAATCAATAGAATATCCCAATGTCACCACAGGTATCCCACGCAAGACATACATCAAGTGTTCTCAAATTTTTTTAAAGACTCAATCCGATAAGATAACTTCAAAGGGAAAACTCAATCCATTACAAGAGAGTAGAGGGGGAGAAGCACCATAAGATCCAACTATAATAGCAAAGCTCGCGATACATCAAGATCGTGCCATCTCAAGAACACGAGAGAGAGAGAGAGAGAGAGAGAGAGAGAGAGAGAGAGAGATCAAACACATAGCTACTAGTACATACCCTCAGCCCCGAGGCTGGACTACTCCCTCATCGTCATGGAGAGCGCCGGGATGATGAAGATGGCCACCGGAGAGGGATTCACCCCTCCGACAAGGTGCCAGAACGGGTATAGATTGGTTTTCGGTGGCAACAGAGGCTTTCGGCAGCGGAACTCCCGATCTAGGTTATTTTCCGGAGGTTTCAGTATATATGGGAGGTGTTGGAGTCGGGGCCAAGTAAAGGGGGTCCACGGGCTGTCCATGAGGCAAGGGGGCGCGCCCAGTAGGGGGGGTTCGCCCCTACCCTCGTGGGCAGCTCGTGCATCTCTTGGTCCTCCCCCGGTACTCCGTGGGCTTCTTCTAGTCCAAAAACAATCTCCATTGAATTTCAGGTCAATTGGGCTCCGTTTGATATTCCTTTTTTGTGAAACCCTAAAACGGGAGAAAAACTGAAACTGGCACTGGGCTCTGGGTTAATAGGTTAGTCCCAAAATTCATATAGAAGTGTATATAAAAGCACATAAAACATCCTAGAAGGATAATATAATAGCATGGAACAATAAAAAATTATAGATACGTTGGAGACGTATCACTCCATCACCGGGTGTGCGGGGTCTTCGGCTTTCTCCGGACTGTCACCATCATTAGTGATAGTGTTGCTATCTTTTCCTTTACGGGCTTTAGTTCGGCGCTTCGGACGCTGACGTTTGGGAGGTTCTTCGACAGGCTTGTCCTTTGCGGGATCGTTTTCGCCGTCGCCCTTCTTCTCCTTAGGTGTATCCACCATATACACATCGTATGAATACGTAGATGTCCATCGCCCGGTTACGGGCCGGTTTTGGTCTAGATCTACTTCGGCTTCGAGGTCCATCCCTTCGAAGTCTTCGGAAGAGTAGTCAAGTAGATTGGTTAGATCTTCGACCGTGGCTACCAAGTGGGTGGTGGGTGGGGAGCAAATTTCTCCATCGTCAGCCTCCAGTTCGAACCAGATATAATTCGGCTATGTGTCCCCAACTAATGAGAGAGTTTTAACGAGTTTAACATGTCGCCAAAGGGTGAGTGCCGAAAGATATCTACAACACTAAATTTGGCGATAGACACCCGATCGAGCTTGAAGGGCGCAGATGCACATGATTCGGAACCTATGGCCGCAGACGAGTCCGAAGTTCCGATAACACAGACCCCGCTTGAAGTTGGGTCTGTGTGCGGCTCCAGCGCCATTGAGTCCGCGGCTTTCGCGGTGGGGTTGAGCTTCACGTCCTCGGTTGACGCGATCTGTTCCGGATCTAGGGCCAGAACTGTTACATGTGCTATTTCCTGGTCCGATGACAGAGTTAGGTCATGTTCATTGTGGTGGCAGGGAGAGGTTGACGTGGGCTCGAATCGAAGATCAAGTCTCCGCGGATATCAGCAACGTAGTTCAAGCTTCCAATCCTGACTTGATGGCCAGGGGCGTAGCTCTCAACCTGCACAAGGTGTCCTTCTGTGTTGGCACGAAGCATGAAGCCACCGAACACAAAAAGTTGGTCGGGAGGGAAAATTCCCTCAGTGTCGCCGTCGTGGTTGATGAGGCGATCCATCAGTCCTTAGGTCGACGACATAGTGGAACTCTCAATGAAAGCACCAATGTCAATGTCAAAACCGGCGGATCTCGGGTAGGGGGTCCCGAACTATGCATCTGAGGATCGATGCTAACAAGAGGCTGGGGACACAATGTTTACCCAGGTTCAGGCCCTCTCGATTGAGGTAATATCCTACTTCCTGCTATATTAATATGGATGAACATGATTACAAGAGTTGATCTACCTCGAGATCGTAATTGCTAAACCCTAAAGTCTAGCCTATGAGGATGTTATGATTCTCTAGCCTCTACGGACTAAACCCTCCAGTTTATATATGCACCGGAGGAGCCTAGGGTTTGTACATAACCATCTTGCAGAGGAAGGAAATATTACACCCGAACCTAAAACTTGTCATTATAAAAATACAGGAGTCCTATCTGGACACGAGAGACGATCTTCAACAATGATCTTCACGGCCCACCAGTTCGGCCCATGTCGGGGAAACTGACCGCCCGCGAACACCTATGGGACCGGAGCCCCTTCTACGTTGCGGTAAGGGAGCGGAGGGAGCACGGAGAGCAGATCGAGGAGCACACGCAGGGAGTTTACCTAGGTTCGGGCCGCGCGGACGCGTAAAACCCTACTCCTGCCTTTGGTTGTATTGAGTTTTTGGGCTCGGGAGCTTGAAGATCTACAGTACTAGCTACACCGAGCGAAGGAGTGATCGAGTTTCTGGGATCGAACCCCCTCAACGTTGTGCATGGGCCTCCTTTTATAGTCCAAAGGGGTCACCGACAGGTGTCAACGTAGAGACGGGCAAAAGTGTAAATTTGGTGGTAGATAGAACAGTGCATGAACAGTGTATGCACAGTGATTTATACCTAACCCAGACGGTGGGGGACAGAGGCATTGAATGCCCGTCGCCGTCACCCCAAAAGCGTCCGCCCGGGCGTCTCCGTTCGCCACGGCGATGGCTTCGTCACCGTGGCTCGCCAGCGTGTCCCTCAGGCTGCACAGCCATCTGCCACGTGCCCCTGGAAGGGCCCCAGGGCGACGCGTGGCCGGATGAGCTGGAGCGCAGGCAGACAGCGTAAGCTTCCCCCGTCAAGCATCTTGCCAGGGTTGCTATCTTGCCGGGCCCGGGAGTTTGTCGCTCTCCGGGTCCTACCGGGGCACACGATGCGCCACGATGTATCTTCTGAGGTGTAGTTTTCTGGTCTTCCTGGCAAGCTCCTCTTGCCAGGGTCTTGTGAGAATAGAGTGGTCTTGTGCTGGGAGCAGCCTTCCCGGCAAGCTCCTCTTGCCGGGGCCTTGATCTTCTGACTTGTATACTTTGTTCTTGAATGGCTTCAAAGAGGTCCAGAGTGGGCTTTGGCGGACGTGTGGTGAGCCAGACCACGGGAGGCTGCTACTGCCTGTGCACAAGTCGGGATACTAAGGTACCCCTACTCTAGTACACCGACAGGAGCCCCCGGGCCTGGGCCACACACGGTGCCGAGCGCTGTTGGGCCAGGCCCTGAACAGTGCAAGGGCACACGTGGCCCACGGCGCGCCGTTTCCCACTCTGCACCTGCCGCACCTCTTCCTAACGGCACGCGTCGATTGCGGCGTTGTGGGAGAGATCGTGGCATGCTTCTTTAATGAAAAACGCGAAACGTCCCCCACTTCCCCCTAAAAAGCAGAGGAAGCAGGGGCAGTTTCCCTCCATTGCCTTCATTGTGCCTTGAATCTCCAGAAACCCCCGCCGCTCTCTGCCTCCGCAAGGGTCGACAGAGAGCCGAGCTCCACCCTCTCCTCCGCCGTCTCCAACATCCGCAGCGCCATCGACCTCCCCGCCGTCCCCGCCATGGCCCCGAAGAGTGACCAGGCGAAGAAGGAGAAGTATGAAAAGGCGGCGAAGCTGGCAGCCATGCGGAGAAGGAGGGTGGTCTTCCCGCCGAGGCTCGGCGCGAGGGAGCTGCGGGACAAGTACTACTTGTTCTGGGCGAGGGAGACGAAGGCTCATCCTCGCACCCGAGTCCTCCCCGCCGTAGCCGTCGACATGTTCCCGGGAGGTTACTACTATTTCGCTGCATTCTTCCATTGCGGTCTCTGTCCTCCGTATTCGGAATTCTTCTGTGATGTGATGAACACGTACGGATTCCATCTCTTAGAATTTACCCCGAATGTCGTCCTCACTTTGGCCGTTTTCGCACATCTGTGCGAAAACTATGTCGGGGTCCACCCAAACGTAGCCCTCTTCCGCCACTTCTTCACGCCTAGAGTAGATTCTGGATCCCCACTCTCCGGCGATATCTCCTGGATCTTCAGGCTCGGCAAGAAGGTGGCGTACTTGATCGGGGAGCTACGCGGCAAGTGGGAAGAGTGGAGAGCTGACTAGTGCTGGGTCCTGGAAGATGCACCTGAGCAATTTACCTCGCCGCGCCGGACTGCAATAGTGCGCGGCAAGGATTGGAGCGAATTGGCCCCGGAGGATGACAAGTTGCAGATTGCCCTCACTAGGATCCTTCGCCTCCGGGCCGCCAATCTGACTGTGGGTGAAGTTGGGGCTGATTTCCTCCGCCGCCGCATTGCCCCTCTGCAGGAAAGGAAAAGACCCGCCCCGGGTTGAACTATAACTTCACTGTCTTGGAACTGAAGGGGATGGTCCGGGAACTGTTCAAACACGACCCCAAGCATAAGGAGTGGTTCACACCATCCCGGGGAGTAGTTCCTCTTTGCAACAATACTGCCCTTAGTGCCATACGCGCGGTGATGCCCGAGTGCGTCTCCAAAGGGGTCGTCCCCACTTGGCTGGTGCCTTCAGCGGAGACCGTGCAGGCTTTCTTCGACAACCTGGTCGAAAAGCCACGCAACGCCGAGGAGAAGAAGGGCCTCACCCGGGAGACCACCGACCGGGATGTGGCATACATTGCCTCCAGAATGGAGGAGACCGCCGCAGCTGCGGCTGTGGGCGAATTTGGATATATTGTGGATGAAGTAGAGGCAGCGGACGCAGTGAGCCAAGCCGAGGAGGCGGAAATCCTCAAGCTGCTGAAGATTGCGCCCGAGGAGTTTGCCGGGGAGCCCGCCGGGGGGCCTGTCGGGATGAGCGAGGCCGCCGGGCAGGGCCCCGAGTCCAGTGAGCCCGCCGAGGAGGACGCCAAATCGGGCGATTCCGACGAAGACTCGGGCGGGTCACTGAACCTCGACGACGACGCTTCCTCATCCTCGGAGAACTCTCCGCCACCACCAAGCCCTCCGCAACAACAGAAGAAGCGCCTCCGCAAGGCCGCCGAGACGACGAGGCCACAGGCGCCCCGACAACAGCCGAAGCATCGTGCGACGCGCGCCTCCACGACGAGTAAGGTCGTCAAGGAGGCGCCCCGAACCCGAGCGACAAGCGGAGGTGGATCTTCCCGGAGTGGCTCTGGTGCTCCTTCTGCCCCTCGGTCTTCAGCGACGACCGGCGCGGGGTCTTCACAACCCGCAGCCCCGGAGCCCGCCAAGCGCCCGAGGGAGCCTTCTCCTCCAGCTCCTCGCGCTGGAGCACATGAGGCGCAGTTTGATTTCTCCGCCCTTAGCTTCGATGAAGAGGAGGAAGAGTGAGCACTTGCAATTCCTATTTCCTTTGATTTTGTCTTGATTTCTCTTGCTTGGTTCTGATCTTGTTTTGGCTTCCAGGACCTTGACCAAGAGGATGGCGAAGAGGGCCAAGATCCTTGTGGTTGACATTGAGGACGACGAGCCCGTCGCGGCGACAGGTGACACGCCAGCGACAAGCTTGCCGGACCAGCCTGCTGCTCCGGAGAACAGCCCCCAGCGCAACCCCCAGCGTAAGTCCTTGTGTTCACTTTTCTGCTTGACGGGCGCGCTTGAGGTTATTATCCTTATTGATGTTTTGTTGTCTTGTGCAGAAGTGGAGCCGCAGCCGCAGGAGCACCAGGAGGTCGCCCCCGACGAGCCGCTTGTTCCACCCTCCCCGCCAAGGATGAGCTCCCCGGCAAGGGACAGTGCTCCGCCAAGGACGGGTACTCCGCCGAGGGCGAGTACCCCGCCAAGGGCGAGCAGCCCGACAAGGGTGAGCACCCCGCCAAGGGAAGGTGCAAGCGGCCCTCCGCCAGCGGGGGCCACTACCACGCCGCCAAGGGAGAATTCCCCGGCGAGGGACCCCGTTGTTGAAGAGGCCCGCGAAGGTAAACCCTGGTAATTTCTTCTACTTGGATTCTTCTTTTTTGGATATTTGCTTGACAAATCTTTCTTTTCTTTTTCTTCTGTTGTCAGACCTGCCCGCCCCGTAGCCGACGGAGACGGACACCATTGCCGAGGAGGAGGTGCGCGGTGAAACTGGCGACGGCACCGCCGCGGAAGGAATGGCTGGCGCCGACGAGCCAGCCGCCGAGGAGACTGCCCCGACCGCTGACGCCGCGGCTGGGGAAGGGACCGGCGACCACACTGCCGGCCCGGAGGCCGCAGGAGCGCCGGACGTTGCACCGGCCGCCGACCCCTCCGCCTCCGCATCTGGGTCGGGCGTCTATCTGGAGGCTGCCAACGGGGTCTTTATCCAAGTCCCGTGGGCGTCCTCATCAAGGGCACCCGCGGAGGGGGAGACCTTCGACGGAGAAGTTCTCGCCTCCGCCGGGCTGAAGGTTGTCGACGCGCCCGGCAGCAGCAACGAGCCCGAAGAGGAGCAACTCGTACGCCGGCTTCTGGCCTTGTACCGGGCCAGGCAGGCTAAGTTGGACTCCCGGGAGGCTCTGGCTGCCAAGGCTGGTGTTGATCTGGAGAAGCGTGCCGCGGAGCTCCGTGCCGCCAACCAGACGGCCCTCCGGAACTTGGCGGAGGAGCGTGAAGAGCTTGCCGGGGCACACTAGGCGTTCCTCCTCGAGAAGGCCGAGGTGGAGGAGCAGCAGCGTTTGGCCGCCGAGGAGCTGTCTCGACGGGAAGGAGAGCTCAACCAGTGGAAGGTCGACCTCGATAGCCACGAGGATGACCTCACCGCTCGTGAGCAGGCCATTGGTGGGGCTCTGCAGGAGGCGAGGGATGCCGCCGCTGCCGCAGAGACCGCCAAGAGGGATCTGGAGGCCAGGGTGGCGCAGATAGAGATGAACTTGAAGGCGAGTGAGGACAGGGTCACTGCGCTCAACGTGGCGCGAGAGAAGGACGCCCACACCAACTCGGAGCTGCAAGTCCGCCTCTCCGAGAAGGGCAAAGAGCTCACTGACGCCAGGGACTCCATCGCTGACTTGGAGCTGAAGGTTTCCACCCTTACTGACTCGCTTGACGCTGCCCGGGATCGCGAGACGAAGCTGAAGGACGATCTCCGCACTGAGAAGCTCTTGCTGGAGAGCGCCGCCGTCTCGCAAAACAACTTCCAGCGGACGGTGGAGCAGTAGACTGATGAACTCGTTGCCTCCGCTGCTAACATCGACATGGAGATGGTGGCGTTGAGGGCGGAGCACCTCGCGTACTCCCCCGACGAGAGCCTTCTCCACAGCGCCAAACTGAGTCTGTTCTTCAGAGGGGTGGCGCCGGCGCTTGCGCGGCTACGGGAGAAGATCCCCGCGCAGCTGGCTGACGAGGCGCGCCAGCTTTGCATGGGTACTATGGAGCGGGTCTTGTCGAAGATCGTCTACCGCAACCCCGGGATCAACCTCGTCAACGTCCTCCGGACCCTGCCGCCTGAAGCCGACCAGGAGGCGTTGAAGGCACAAGTCGCCCATATCGTAGCCAAGGCGGGCAAGATCCAGAGGGTCGATGGAGACCGTAGAGACTAGGCTTCCTTCTTCCCGCTTTCCTTTCCGCTGTCGATTAAGTCATGGGTAGTAGTTGGTTAGAACAGCGGCAAGTTATCTCTGTAATATATACTTTTATTTTGAGTAATCAAAGCAGTGTTATCTCCCTTGCTTTAGTCCTTTCACTTTGTATGCTTTTCACCCTACGCTTCTAGGGAACTTGCCGACAAGGGAACCCTTGCCGCGAGCGCTGAGTGTGGGACTCTTAGCAGCCTGCTAGCAATGCCCTTGCCGGCAAGAAACCTTGCCGCAGCTAGTCGCGGCACACTTAGGTTGTTGAGCGAACTCGAAAACGAAGTAAGGGCGCGACACTTGTCGCAGCTCACTTAAGCCGTTGAGCGTGCTCGAAACAAAATAAGGGCGCGGCTAGTCACGGGTAGGTTCCTCCGCGCACAGGTTTTCCATACAAAGTGTGGTTGTTCAAGGAAGACAACTAATTTTTTTAAAAATTTGAACTGCTCAAATTCTGGCAACTTAGCTTTCATGGATTGTTTGCTTCCCGGCAAGGCTTTCCTTTCTTGAACAGCACTTGGTCCACACCTCTATCTCCTCCCCCCCCGGCAAACTTGTGCGCGAGGAACACTTCTTCTGTTTAAGAGAGAAAGGAAAAGAGGAGGAAACACAAGTATGGAGCCTTGCGGCTTGTTACTACTTACCGGGGATGTGTGCTGCACAAGGTGTCAGATGATGCATGCAAGTAAAAAGAAAAGCATGAAATGACAAACAGTGTGAAGCACAAAAGTTTTACTGATGCACGGGATCTGCGCCCGGCTTTGTACAAAGGTTTACATGCAATAGCGGCAAGACTTGTACAAAAGGTGGTTGCCGGAGCGGATCACAGCAACCGCGCCTTATGGGTGAAACTTGCGAAGATGCTCTATGTTCCAGGAGTTGCTCACCGGTAAGCCTTCTTCGGTCTCAAGGCGGACAGCGCCGGGCCTTGTGACTTGTCTCACCCGATAAGGGCCTTCCCACTTCGGCGTCAACTTGTTGGAGCCCTTGGCGGACTGAACGCGCCGAAGAACAAGGTCGCCTTCCTCGAGACTCCTGGCCTTGACCTTGCGGCTATGATAGCGACGCAAGGCCTGCTGGTATAGAGCAGCTCGTACAGCAGCCTGGAGACGTTCCTCCTCGAGGAGCAATGCATCATCTTGCCGCAGTTGCTCTTGCTCGAGCTCATCGTAAGCGAGCACTCGAGGAGACCCGTATACGAGTTCCGTGGGGAGAACTGCCTCTGCTCCATAGACAAGAGCAAAGGGTGTCTGTCCGGTGGCTCGATTTGGTGTCGTCCTGATTGACCAAAGAGCCGCCGACAACTCCTCTATCCAGTTTCTTCCGCACTTGTGCAGCCTGTCGAACGTTCTCGTCTTTAGTCCGCACAGCACTTCAGCATTGGCCCTCTCCGCTTGACCGTTACTCCTCGGGTGAGCAACAGAAGCAAAGCAGACCTTGGCGCCAAGGTCTTGGACGTACTGCATGAAGGTGCGGCTTGTGAACTGTGTGCCGTTGTCGGTGATAATCCTGTTAGGGATTCCGAAACGGCAAACAATTGACCTGAAGAACTTCACTGCTGACTGTGCTGTCACCTTTCTCACTGGTTCCACTTCTGGCCACTTTGTGAACTTGTCTATCGCAACGTACAAGTACTCAAAGCCTCCGACTGCGCGGGGAAAGGGGCCGAGGATATCGAGCCCCCAGACCGAGAAGGGCTAGGACAAAGGGATCGTCTGGAGAGCTTGAGCTGGCTGATGAATCTGCTTGGCATGGAACTGGCACGCTTCACACTTGGTTACTTGTGCAGTTGCATCTTGGAGGGCTTCTGGCCAAAAGAACCCTTGCCAGAACGCCTTCCCGGCAAGTGCTCTTGCGCCAATGTGGTGGCCACATATGCCTCCGTGTATCTCTGCCAACAGCTTCTGTCCATCTTCCCAGGAAATGCACTTCAACCTGACACCGTTGAGTCTTCTTCTGTACAGTTCGTTGTCGACGAACTGGTACATACTTGACTGTCTGGTTATTCTTTCTATCTCTTCTGGTTCTTCGGGAAGTTCTCCAGTTTGGAGAAAACGGACGATTTGCTGTGCCCATGCTAGAGCCTGAGGCTCAACAACAAGGACTAAAGGCATCAGGGCTGCTGCGGGAACCTCAGCTTCTACGGCAAGAACCTGCGGCTCTGCCGGAGCTGACGGTTCCCCGGCAAGCCTGCCGGAGCAAGGCTTGTCGGGAACGCCTGCTTCAACTGTACAGACCCTTGGGTCCACAGGAGCAGACTGTTCCTCAGCATCTTGGTTGTTGTTCTTGGGGACCTTGGCGGCGGCTTCGGGAAGATCCGCCGGCAAGTAGTTACCAGAGACCAACTTCCTCTTCTTGCTTTGCCCAACTGACGGTGTAACGGATGGCTGAGTTAGCTTGAGCACGAAGGTCCCTGGTTCCACAGGTAACTTCATTGCAGCACACTTTGACAGGCCGTCAGCAATATCATTTTGAGCTCTCGGAACGTGCTCCATTTGCAGGCCTTCAAAGTGTTCTTCAAGCTTCCTCACTTCATCAACATAAGCTTCCATCAAAGGACTCTGGTAACTCTTGTTTACTTGTCGGACCACCAATTGTGAATCTCCCCGCACAATCAGCTTCTTAATCCCAAGTTCGGCCGCAATTCTGAGACCGGCAAGCAAACCTTCATACTCAGCAGTATTGTTTGTCGCTTGCTCCTTGGGAAAGTGCATTTGGACAACATACTTGAGGTGCTCTCCGGTGGGCGCTATGAGTAACACGCCCGCGCCGGCGCCTTGCAGCGAGAAGGCACCATCGAAGTACATTATCCACTCTTTGCTCGCTTCTTGGACGGGGACGTTTGCCTCTGGAACTTCTTCATCTGGTGTTGGTGTCCACTCTACTATGAACTCTGCCAAAGCTCTGCTCTGTATAGTTGAAGTACTCTCGAACTTGAGACCAAAGCTCGACAGCTCTAGTGCCCACTCGACGATCCTGCCTGTTGCTTCTGGATTCTGCAATATCCTCTTTAACGGAAAGCGAGTGACCACCGTTATCTCGTGTGCTTGGAAGTAATGGCGCTGCTTTCTTGAGGCCATGAGGAGGCCGAAAAGCAACTTCTGCACCCCAGAGTATCTTGATCTAGCCCCCTGCAAGAGAGAACTTACAAAATAAACTGGGCGCTGCACCATCTTCTTTCGCACTTCTCCTTGTTCCTGCGCAGACTTGTCCTTGTCGGGGCCAGAGCTTGTCGAGGAAGCCCCCTGGTTGTCGCTGGATGCGCTTGCTGGGGATGTGGGTTCCTCATCCGACTCCCTCTCCGCTACTAACGCAGCACTAACCACTTGATTGGTTGCCGCTAGGTACAGCAGCAACTTCTCTTATGGCCTAGGTGCGACAAGTATTGGAGTGGAGGATAGGTATCCTTTCAAGTCTTGCAGCGCCGCCTCCGCTTTTGGAGTCCATTTCATAGGACCCGCCTTTTTCAAGATTTTGAAGAAAGGCAGGGCGCGTTCTGCAGACTTTGAAATGAACCTACTGAGGGCAGCCACACACCCAGCAAGTCTCCTTACGTCCTTGACGCGCCTCGGGGCTTCAATCTGCTCGATGGCTTTTATCTTGTCGGGATTGGCTTCAATCCCCCTCTGGGATACAAAGAATCCGAGAAGCTTGCCGGAGGGGACTCCGAAAACGCACTTCTCGGGGTTCATCTTGAGTTGTATCTTGCGCAGATTCTCAAAGGTTTCTTCTAGGTCTTGAATCAGGGTATCCTTGTCCTTGCTTTTGACCACTATGTCATCCATGTAGGCTTCTACATTCCTGTGTATCTGTGGCTCAAAAGCAGTGTGGACCACCCTTGCAAATGTTGAGCCTGCATTCTTCAATCCAAAGGGCATGCGTATGAAGCAGTATGTGCCACATGGGGTGATGAATGCAGTCTTCTCTTCATCTTCCTTGGCCATGAATATCTGGTGGTAACCTGAGTATGCATCGAGAAATGAAAGCAACTCGCATCCAGCCGTGGAGTCAACAATCTGGTCGATGCGCGGCAAGGGAAATGGATCCTTGGGACAAGCTTTATTCACATCAGTGAAGTCTATACAAAGTCTCCATTTCCCATTAGCCTTTCGCACGACGACTGGATTGGCCAACCATGTAGGATGGAGTACACCTCTAACCAGGCCTGCTGCTTCCAACTTCTTGATCTCCTCGGCAATGAATTCTTGGCGCTCCACAGCTTGCTTCCTGACCTTCTGCTTGACGGGCCGCGCGTGAGGACAAACAGCAAGCTTGTGCTCAATTACCTTCCTGGGAACGCCGGGGATGTCAGATGGTTGCCATGCGAACACGTCGACATTCGCCCGCAGGAAGGCAACGAGCGCGCTTTCCTATTTGGGGTCGAGTGTAGCACTGATGGTGAAGGTACCACCAGTGCCATCCTCCTTGGCGGACACCTTCTTGGTTGCCGGTGGAGCTGCCATTCCTTTCTTGCACTTGCCGGTGGAGCTCGATGGTGCGTCCTCGACGGCAGCGCAGCACTCCGAAGAGGTGCGTTTGCCGGAGTGGGCTCCAGAGCTCTTGCCGGACTTGGTCTTGTTCTTCCCCCCGGGAGCTTCAGCGGCAAGTGTGTTGCTGTCTGCCGCGGCTGCTGCATCCCGGTAAATCTTGTCGGCGCAGATAAGCGCATCCTTCTTGTCGCCGGGGACAGAGATGACGCTTATCGGCCCCGGCATCTTGAGCATGTTGTACGCATACTGAGAAGCTGCCATGAACTTGGCGAGTGCAGGACGGCCAAGTATCCCATTATATGGCAATGGGATATCGGCGACGTCGAACGTTATCCTCTCCGTCCTGATGTTAAGCTCTCCCCCAAAGGTCACTGGCAGCGTGATCTTCCCCTTCGGCTTGCTCCTTCCCGGGTTGATCCCTTGGAACGACCCGGTTTCCTCGAGCTCGCTGTCGGGAATCTGTAGTTTCTTGATCACAGCGGAGGAGATCAAGTTGAGGCCGGCCCCGCCGTCAACCAACATCTTGGTGACCTTGAGGTTGCGGATAGTTGGTGAAACCAACATCGGCAAACACCCGACCGCAGTTGTGCGGTCAGGGTGGTCCTCAAGGTCAAAGATGATGGGCGTGCCAGACCATTTCAGCAGCCTGCGTGACTCGACGGGTGGCTCAGCTGCATTTACTTCCCGCACCCATTGCTTGAGTTGGCGGTGGGAAGTATGCAGAGAGGCACCTCCGTCGACACACAGAACCTCTGTGGCCTTCTGGAACTCCTGCTCGCTGTTGTCTCCTTCTTCCATGTCCTCATCATCGTCTTCATCTTCATCCTTGTCGCGGCCCCGGGGAGGTCTGTCTCCTTGCCGCTGCTTGGCCTTGCCGCGGCGTCCTCCCCGGCCATTGAATGGCCGCTTCTTGATGGGTTCTCCCCCGCCTCCTTGGGCCTTCTCCTTGTCACGTCGCTCGTATTCAGCCTTCTGCTGCTCTACGAGGTACTCTACCCTCTTGCAGTTCTGGAGATCGTGGCCCTTGGTGCGGTGGATCTTACAGTACTGCTTGTCGGAGCCGTCCAGCTTGTTGGCTGCCGCTACAAGGGCGGACTCCTTGCCGGAGCCACCAGCCTGTGTCTTCTTGGCGGGAGCCTCCTTGCCGGACTGCTCGACAACCAATACCTCCCTGTTTTTCTTCTTCCTGTTCCGCCGCTGGTTTTTCCTTGCTGGGGCGGCATCCTCGCTGTCTGTTCCTCCTGCTCTAGTATCCTCTCCGGGAAGTCTCCTCCCCTCCTCAGCGTGCGCACACTTGTCAGCCAGGGCGTAAATCTCGCTGACGTCTCGGATCTTGGTCATCGCCATCTCCTCCCTCATCCGGCGGTTACGCACGTTCTGGTGGAACGCGCTGATAACCGCGGCAGGGTGGACATCGGGGATGTTGTGCTGGACGCGGCTGAACCTCTGGATATACTTTTGCAGGGACTCTCCCTCCTTCTGGGCAAGGATGTGGAGATCGCTCTCTTGGCCGTGGGGTTTGTGACCGCCCGTGAAGGCGCCAACAAACTGGTGGCACAGATCTGCCCAAGAAGAGATGGAGCTCTCTGGCAAGTGCATGAGCCAGGATCTAACATTGGGCTTGAGCACGAGCGGGAAGTAGTTCGCTAAGATCTTCTCGTCGCGTCCCCCGGCAGCCTGCACCGTAATGGTGTAGATGCTGAGGAACTCCGAGGGGTGTGTCTTACCTGGCGCGCCAAAGATGTCGGGGAAACTGACCGCCCGCGAACACCTATGGGACCGGAGCCCCTTCTACGTTGCGGTAAGGGAGCGGAGGGAGCACGGAGAGCAGATCGAGGAGCACACGCGGGGAGTTTACCCAGGTTCGGGCCGCGCGGACGCGTAAAACCCTACTCCTGCCTTTGGTTGTATTGAGTTTTTGGGCTCGGGAGCTTGAAGATCTACAGTACTAGCTACACCGAGCGAAGGAGTGATCGAGTTTCTGGGATCGAACCCCCTCTACGTTGTGCATGGGCCTCCTTTTATAGTCCAAAGGGGTCACCGACAGGTGTCAACGTAGAGAGGGGCAAAAGTGTAAATTTGGTGGTAGATAGAACAGTGCATGAACTGTGTATGCACAGTGATTTATACCTAACCCAGACGGTGGGGGACAGAGGCATTGAATGCCCGTCGCCGTCACCCCAAAAGCGTCCGCCCGGGCGTCTCCGTTCGCCACGGCGATGGCTTCGTCACCGCGGCTCGCCAGCGTGTCCATCAGGCTGCACAGCCATCTGCCACGTGCCCCTGGAAGGGCCCCAGGGCGACGCGTGGTCGGATGAGCTGGAGCGCAAGCACACAGCGTAAGCTTCCCCCGGCAAGCATCTTGCCGGGGTTGCTATCTTGCCGGGCCCGGGAGTTTGTCGCTCTCCGGGTCCTGCCGGGGCGCACGATGCGCCACGATGTATCTTCTGAGGTGTAGTTTTCTGGTCTTCCTGGCAAGCTCCTCTTGCTAGGGTCTTGTGAGAATAGAGTGGTCTTGTGCTGGGAGCAGCCTTCCCGGCAAGCTCCTCTTGCCGGGGCCTTGATCTTCTGACTTGTATACTTTGTTCTTGAATGGCTTCAAAGAGGTCCAGAGTGGGCTTTGGCGGACGTGTGGTGAGCCAGACCACGGGAGGCTGCTACTGTCCGTGCACAAGTCGGGATACTAAGGTACCCCTACTCTAGTACACCGACAGCCCACCATGAGTTATCTGGCCACCCGAGGACCCATCAATCCAGGACTCCCTCAATGTGATTCAGACACTGTCACGGTCCTAACCCATTCATACCACACCTTCAACTAAACACATCCTAAGACAGTGTCACAGTTTGTACCTAGTATCTTAAATTGTTGCCATCTCATCAGCGGTGCCATTAGAAAAATATTTGGCACCGCTTCAGCAGTTTGTGCAGCCAACTTTGGTCCACACATCCGAGCAGTCAAGCAGTAAAATACTAAATCTTTATGGCACGAAGGAACTGGGCATTGGAGCAACTACATGCTCCGAAGTCCGGGTCTCTGATCTTTTTTCCGCTGCATCGGCTCGCCAGTTTAGGGCACCGGTGCGAGATGTAGCAACAGTTGTCTTTACACCAGTTTTGGCATACATAGTGGACAACCTTAGTTCTATTAGTTCTATGTTACTAAATTTGTGCATGTACACACCTGTTAGTATCAATTTGCTGTCATCCAAACACCGTCGCTATGCTGTTGCAGTTATATTTACCTTCCTCATAAAATGTTCAATTTGTTATTTATTGTACATGTGTAAGAACTTGTAGTGTCATTGTAGTTAATTATAGCTTCTAATGTTCCAGAATTTGGTTGTTGTCCCAGTACCAATTATTTCATTGGCACATTGATCTTTTTGAGAAGATATGTCATAGTTAACATGTTTCTTCTGTTTTTCAAAATAAGCATTGGTGATTTTCTATGTTATTGTAAACCCATTTCCCCTACAATTGTTACTGATCTAGTTTTAAATATTATAGGATGAACGGAAGTGTTCTTACTTGGAGTGGGTTGATCAAGAGTGGCCACAGTCTTTGAAGATGTGCCTAACAAAGCTCTGGAGCATGTATGAGGAAGTGAACACAGGTAGGCTTAGAGAAAGTCTTGTCAACGCTGAAGCATATTTCAAGATGCGGGATAAAAAGTTGAAGGTGGAGAATGAGCTCAGATTTTTGAAGTCAGACTTTGCTAAGATTGTGTTGGCGAAGGAGGAGGCACTTTCCCAGTTGGCCCGTGCAAAACGGGTTCTTACTGAACTGAAAGCAGAGGTGGATAAGACGAGCCTGGATGATCTCGATTAGGGAAATGAATATATTGTTCTTATGAAGTTGAACTAGCTATATGTTGTAATGTGATGTTTTCATGTAGCTACCGTATTGTGATGTTATAATATATTTATGTGCCTGATATGAAATTGGCAAACAGTTGTTCGATATGAAATGTGAATTGTAATACTGGAATTATTAATTGTAAACTAATAAACCTGCTGAATGTGTCATGGACCTTTGCAAACGGTTCTAGTGGTAAAAGTGCTTGCGATGGATAGCCCAATGCCACACAGTTTTCTTCATCAAATCGTGTGTGATATACACCCTCCGTCCCAAAATAACTGTCTCAACTTTGTACTAGCTCTAGTACAAAGTTGTACTAAGCTTGAGACACTTATTTTGGGACGGAGGGAGTAGTTGATAAAAGCAAACAGTTAACCAAGGAAGACCATGTTTAATAGTTACACCTTTCACACACGAGCCTACACATAATACTGTGTGGGATTTACGTCCGAACGGAAATGTTTTCTCTGGATTGACTGTGTGGGATGTACATAAGAACGGAGATGTATTCCTTGGATTGATTGTGTGCGATATACATACGAACGGAAATGTTTTTCTGGGATTCACCGTGTGGGATGTACATACCTACGGAAATGATTTTCTCGGATTACCGTGTGGGATGTACATACCTACAGAAATGATTTTTCTCGGATTACCGTGTGGATGTACATACCTACGGAAACGATTGGGTTTCCATGCCTCGCCCGATCGCACACGGCCCCAGCCTGGGTCCCAGGAGGGCCTATCCCCGACGATTTTCGGGTCATGTGTGAAGGACACCCTATCGCACACACTCACTTGGCGACGGTTTCAAATGCCGTCATGGAAAGAGGTTAAAAACCGTTTGTTTAGGACCAACGCACACCAGTGTAGGAAGATTGCTTCACTTGCGCTAAATTGCTTAAAACTGTCAAAACTTAAAATTGGGAAAAGGCTAAGTTTTTATTTGCTCAAGTAGTTTAATCACCCCCCTCTAGACATACTTTCAATCCTACAGGATGGCAGATATAGGTTTTTGTGATCTGAAAAATATAAAAACAGCAAGGTAACTAATGATTAAAGTGAGCACAAACAGTATTGCAATGCTTGGAAACAAGGCCTAGGGTTCATACTTTCACTAGTGCAAGTTCTCTCAACAATGATAACATAATTAGATCATATAACAATCCTTCAACGTGCAACAAAGAGTCACACCAAAATCACTAATAGCGGAGAACAAACGAAGAGATTATTGTAGAGTACGAAACCACCTCAAAGTTATTCTTTCTGATCGATCTATTGGGCTATTCCTATAAGTGTCACAAACAACCCTAGAGTTCGTAATAAAATAACACCTTAAGACGCACATCAACCAAAACCCTAATGTCACCTTGATACTCCAATGTCACCACAAATCCGCGGGTTTGATTATACGATATGCATCACACAATCTCAGATTCCTCTATTCAAACCAACACAAATAACTTCAAGAGTGTCCCGAAGTTTCTACCAGAGAGTCAAGACAAAAACATGTGCCAACCCCTATGCATAACTTCACAAGGTCACTAAACCCACAAGTTGATCACCAAAACATACATCAAGTGGATCACGTGAATATCCCATTGTCACCACAGATAAGCACATGCAAGACATACATCAAGTGTTCTCAAATCCTTAAAGAGTCAATCTGATAAGATAACTTCAAAGGGAAAACTCAATCCATTACTAGAAGTTAGAGGGGGGGGGGACATCAAATGATCCAACTATAATAGCAAAGCTCGCGGTACATCAAGATCGTGCCAAATCAAGAACACGATAGAGAGAGATCAAACACATAGCTACTGGTACATACCCTCAGCCCGAGGGTGAACTACTCCCTCCTCGTCATGGAGACCACCGGGATGATGAAGATGGCCACTGGTGATCGTTTCCCCCTCTGGCAGTGTGCCAAAATGGGCTCCCGGTTGATTTTTCGTGGCTACAAAGGCTTGCGGCGGTGGAACTCACGATCTAGGTTTATTTCTGGGGGTTTATGTATTTATAAGAATTTTTGGCATCGGGGATAGATCTGGGGGACGCATGAGGCGACAACAAGGTAGGGGGGCACGCCTTGGGGGGCGCCCTCCACCCTTGTGGTGGCCTGATACGTCCAAAACGTATCTATAATTTCTGCTTGCTCCATGCTTCTTTTGTGTGATATTGCTATGATATTGATGCACTTCCATACACTTTTGATCATATTTGGACTAACCTATTAACTCAGTGCACCACAGTGCCAGTTCCTGTTTTCTGCTGTTTTTCTATTTCAGGTTTCCCCCATATTAAAAGTGCTCCAAAAATTTCGGGAAAAATACAAGAAAAATCAGCATACAGGAAGCTTCGCGAATAACCAAAGCGGGGCCAGAGGGGAGCTAGGGGGGCCCAGGCGGCCACCTGGCGCGGCCCCACCCCTGGCCACGCCAGGGGGGCGCCTGGGGCCCCTGCTCCGCCTCTGGTTGCCCCCCTTCGCATATATATTCCTCTCGTCCTGAAACCCTCGAGGACGGAACCCTTTTTCGTGATCTCGCCTCTGTTCCGCCGCTGCAGCGCTTCCAAGATCGGGAGCATCAGGAGAAATCTTCCCGGCACCCTGCCGGAGGGGAGAACCACCACCGGGAGCTTCTCCACCACCATGGACGCTTCCCGGATGAGTCGTGAGTAGTCCCCCTTGGACCATGGGTCCATGATCAGTAGCTATGTGATGTTCTCCTCCCCTCTTTGCTCTTCATGGTTTAGACCTCGTGAGCTGCCCTACATGGTCGAGGCTCATATGTAATCTTTCTGCTGTTGCTCTGCTGAGTTTGCTGGGATCTGATGGATTATGAGACTATGTTCAGATTGTGTTTGAGTAATATATTTGATTAACCTCTTTTATATCTTTGTTCTTGAGTAATTCTAGGATGTTCTCCGTTGCTGTTTATTGCTTTGGCCAAGTAGTAGGTAGTAACTCCAAGAGGGAGCGTTATGCTTGATTGTGGGTTCATGCCCCCTGATGACTAGCTTGAGTGACAGAAACATGAGTCTAGGGGATGTGCTGTTGCCACAAGGGAGAAAACAACGGTGCTTGTACTTGCGGGTGCAAGGATTGTTTACTTTACGCAAAGTTCTTTTAATACAGTTGTCTGTTGCTTTGAGTTTACACTTTGGGTGGGATTCGCAACTTAATAGCAGCAAGATGTTCTGGATAGATATCTCAAGGTGGATGATTAGTAGTAGATGCAGATGGATTTCGGTCTACTTGCCTTGGCGTACCGCCCATGCTTTTGAGACTCTACCTTTCTTTGCAGCATAGTTAGCATTGGTTTGCGCACATAATCCTGTCAATTGCCTAGCTGTAATTTGTTTACCTCGTTTTGCTGTTTTATCGTCTTTTGGGAGAGAGACATCACTAGTGAACATCATGGGACCCCGTTCCATATTACCACCACTGATCACACCTTCTATTTACTTCCTGTTTTTATTTCCTAGTTGCAGTCATAGCTATCATTATTATCTCTTGTGTTTGATCCTTTGTAAACGACAAGGCCGGAGGGATTGACAACCTCTCTGTACTGGTTGGGAGCAAAGTTATCTGTATCTGTGTGCAGGTCCTGTCAACCGCTAAGTTTCTGGCGCCGTTGACACCTACTTGTCGACCCTCGAAGTCTCACGGGATTCGATCCTTGGTATCTTTGCCAAGGGAAATTTGCCGCTATGCTACATCTCAACCTTCCACTTGGGGTAACCAACGAGGGGCGAGAAGCCATCATGGCCTCGTGGCTCTTCTGGTCCATCTCTGGCACTCCATGGGCTTCTTTTGGTCCATAAAAAATCACCGTAAATTTTCAGGTCAATTGAACTCCGTTTGATATTCCTTTTCTGCGAAACTCAAAAACATGTAAAAAAACTGGCACCGGGCTCTAGGTTAATAGGTTAGTCCCAAAAATTATATAAAATAGCATATTAATGCATATAAAACATCCAAGGAAGATAATATAATAGCATGGAACAATCAAAATAATAGATACGTTGGAGACATATCAAGCATCCCAAAGCTTAATTCCTGGTCGTCCTCGGGTAGGTAAATGATAAAATATAGAATTTTTTATGTGGAATGCTACCCAACATATTTATCAATGCAATATTCTTTATTGTGGCATGAATGTTCAGATCCATAAGACTCAAAATAAAATTTTATCAATATCAAAACAATAATACTTGAAGCGTACTAAAAATTAATCTACGGAGCTTCAAAAATAACATGGCTAAAGAAAGTTATACCTACAAAATCATATAATCTTTTATGCTCCCTCTTCTTAACACAAAGAATGAATCATGCATATCCCGGTGTCAATCAAGCAATTGCTTTCATACTTTAACATTCTTAAACCTTTTCAACTCTTCACGCAATACATGAGCGTGAGCTATGGATATAGCACTATGGGTGGAATAGAAGGTGGTAATAGACAAAAGGAGGGAGAAAGTCTCACATCAACTAGGAAAATCAATGGACTATGGAGATGTCTATCAATCGACATCAATGTGAGTGAGTAGGGATTGCCATGTATTGGATGCACTAGAGCTCCAAGTGTATGAAAGCTCAAAAGACAACTAGTGGGTGTGCATCAACTTGCTTGCTCATGAAGACCTAGGGCATTTGAGGAAGCCCATCGTTGGAATATACAAGCGAAGTTCTATAACAAAAATTCCCACTAGTAATATATGAAAGTGACAACATAGGAGACTCTCTATCATGAAGAACATGGTGCTACTTTGAAGCACAAGTGTGGAAAAGGATAGTAACATTGTCCCTTATCTCTTTTTCTCTCAATTGTTTTTTATTTTGGGCTCTTTGGCCTCTCTTTTTTGGTGGGCTTCTTTGGACTCTTTTATTTTGATAACCTCACATGGGACAATGTGCTAATAATGATGATCATCACACTTTTATTTACTTACAACTCGATATTACATCTCGATACTAGAGCAACGTTATGACTCTATATGAATGCCTGCGACGGTGTACCAGGATGTGCAATGACCAAGAGTAAGATGTATGAAAATATGAACGGTGGCCTTGCAATAAATACTGTGTCAACTACATGATCATGCAAAGCAATATGACAATGATGATGTGTGTCATAATAAACGGAATGGTGGATGTTAGGGATATAACTATTAGGTATAAACCACCCAGGAGGGGCCGGATTATGCCCATAAGGTATTACTTCTACTGAAGCCCAGCAAGACAGAGTATGGTGCGTTACTACAGTAGGTTAAAGATCCAGGGCCCAAAAGGTGTTAGGGCCCGTAAATGTAAACCGCCATACGGCGTGTAACTTGTATTGTAAGATAGGAAAGATAGAGACCGAGCCGGGCACGTTTATGAGCCGGCCTCGGGATTCTGTAAACCGGACCGGGCGTCATCCTGTGTATATAAAGGGACGACCCGGCGACGGTTCAGGGACAGACAACAACAACTCCAGACACAGGCAAAGCAGATTTGCTTTGTGGTCATCGAAACCCTAGCAATACTACACCAAACTAGATGTAGGAACCTTCATCGAAGGGGCTGAACTAGTATAAAATCCCTTGTGTCCGTGTCCGCTTTAACCCCTTTAAGCTAACCCGTAGCGATGGCTCCAAGACTAAGTCCTTATGCTAGGACATCTACCATGACAAAACCACGATAGTTGGCGCCCACCGTCGGGCTATCGCACGATGGTTTCGAATTCTTAGAGGCAGATTTGAAGGACTTAAGGGCTATGTAGTGGGCCGGATGACTAAGAGTCATCGTGGCAAGATCTACATCGACGATGCAGGCTGGGGCCTGATACGTCTCCAACGTATCTATAATTTTTTATTGTTCCATGCTATTATTTATGATGTTTTGGATGTTTAATGGGCTTTGTCATACACTTTTATATTATTTTTGGGACTAACCTACTAACCCGAAGGCCCAGTCCAGATTGATGTTTTTTGCCTATTTCAGGGTTTTACAGAAAAGGGATATCAAACGGAGTCCAAATGGAATGAAACCTTCGGGAGAGATATTTTTGGAGAAAATCACGCACGGGAGACTTGAGAACCACGGAGTAGGGCTTATGTGGTGCCCACGAGGGTGGGGGCGCCCCCCTAGGACACGCCCACCTGCCTTGTGGGTCCCACGTACGGCCCCCGGTGCCCTCCTTCCTCCTATATATGCCTACGTACCCTGAAACCATCAGAACAACAGAGAAAACCCTAGTTCCACCGCCGTAACCTTCTGTTCCCATGAGATCCCATCTTGGGGCCTGTTCGGAGCTCCACCGGAGGGGGTGTCTTCCACGGAGTGCTTCTACATCATCATCATCGCCTCACCATGAGTTATGAGTAGTTTACCATAGACCTTCGGGTCTGTAGCTAGTATCTAGATGGCTTCTTCAATCTCTTTGGATCTCAATACAAAGTTCTCCTCGGTCTTCGAGGAGATCTATTCGATGTAATCTCTTTTTGTCGTGTGTTTGTCGAGATCCGATGAATTGTGGGTTTATGATCAAGATTATCTATGAGAAATATTTGGTTCTTCTCTGAACTCTTTATGTATGATTATAATATCCTTGCAAGTCTCTTCGAATTATTGGTTTGGTTTGGCCTACTAGATCTATAGTTCTTGCAATGGGAGAAGTGCTTGGCTTTGGGTTCAATCTTGTGGTGTCCTTTCCCAGTGACAGTAGGGGCAGCAAGGCACGTATTGTATTTTTGCCATCAAGGATAAAAAGATGGGGTTTATATCATATTGCTTGAGTTTATCCCTCTACATCATGTCATCTTGCTTAAGGCGTTACTCTATTCTTATGAACTCAATACACTAGATGCATGCTGGATAGCGGTCGATGTGTGGAGTAATAGTAGTAGATGCAGAATCGTTTCGGTCTACTTGTCTCGGACGTGATGCCTATATATAATGATCATGCCTACATAGTCTCATAATTATTCGCTTTTTTATCAATTGCTCGACAGTAATTTGTTTACCCGCCGTAGAATATCGCTATCATGGAGAAGCCACTAGAGAACACTATGGACCCCGGGCCTATTCTCAACATATCAATCTACACTTACTTTACTTTTTCCACTTTTACTTTTTGTTCTTATAATCAAAAATACCAAAAATATCAAACTATCATCTCTATCAGATCTCACTTTTGTAAGTGACCGTAAAGGGATTTTCATCCCCTTATCGCGTTGGCTGCAAAGTTCTTATTTGTTTGTGCAGGTGCGAGGGACTCGCGTGTGGTCTCCTACTGGATTGATACATTGGTTCACAAAAACTGAGGGAAATACTTACGCTACTGTGCTGCATCTCCCTTTCTTCTTCGAGGGAATACAACGGAAGCTCGAGAAGTAGCAAGAAGAAGTTTTGGCGCCGTTGCCGGGGAGGCTTACGCAAAAGTCATATACCAAGTACCTATCACAAACCCTTATCCTTCGCATTACATTTTTGCCTCTCGTTTTCCTCTCCCCCACTTCACCCTTGCAGTTTTATTTGCCCTTCTTCTGCTATGTGTTTATCGTTCGTTTGCCTCTCGTTTGCTTGTGTGTTGCTTGCTCTGCTTGTCATCATGTCTAGCACACCTATCATTATCAACACTCCCGAGAGTGAGGTCCTCAACTTTAAACAAAGGAAGGAAGAAAACTTAAAGGATGCCTGGTATAGAATTTGCAATGCTCAAAATAGATCTACTAGGAAGCTATCCACTTCCTGGGTAGCCATACTTTTGATTCTTTTAATGCAATGACTGAATTATTTGGTTCACCACCTCTTATAGTTAATGGGACCGTTTTAACTTTGGAGCATGTCATGCAAAGGTTAGAAATCATTGAAAACAATGTTGCTATGGTAGAAATGGTAGAAAACTTGGATAGAAAAATCCATAATGGAATTACCCAATATGGATCCAAGGTAGGAGTTGTTCTGAAAAATCTTAAGGAAAAGGAACCCATAGTTAAAGAAAAGCTAGATCAGGATTCTACTAGAATCAATAAGCTTGAGGATATTATTACTAATGTGGGTTTTGCTCTTTCTGCTATAAAAACTACTCCAAATGCTTCCACCACTAAAGTTCCTCAAGCTAATTTTCTTACTTTTGCGGATCTTAAATCCATAAGTGCTCACCCTAATTTTCTTACTTTTGCAAGAGACCCTTTTGACACTTTAGAATTTATTGATTTCTCGCCCAAGAGTTTGATTATCAGTAGGGATAAAGAAGTGCCTAAGAATCACAAGTGCTTAATTAAAGAATTGCCTTCCAAAGATGGCAATACCTAGATCTATCATGTATCGTGCCTAGCTAGGGGCGTAAAACGATAGCGCTTGTTGGGAGGCAACCCAATTTTATATTTTTTGTTTTTGCTTATGTTTAGGAATAAATATTGCATCTAGCTTCTTTTTAAGATGTGTTTTTGTGTTTTGTTTAGTGTTTGTGCCAAGTAGAACCTTTGGGAAGACTTGTGTGAAGTTTATGTGATCTTGTTGTGAAAAACAGAATCGTTAGCGCTCGCTAGAATGGTCATCAGATTTTACTGGAGCGTGCTATTTACTTTATTCTTTTTGCAGATGATTAATATACAAATTCCTCACATTTACCAATTTAGTTTGAAATTTTTTTGAGTTACAGAAGTATGCGAAACCTGCTGATTACTACAGACTGTTCAGTTTTTGACAGATTCTGTTTTTCATGTGTTGTTTGCTTATTTCAATGCATCTATGAGTAGTATTGGGAAGTATGAATCATACAGAAGTTGGAATAAAGTAGGTTTAACACCAATATAAACAAAGAATGAATTCATTGCAGTACCTTTGAGTAGTGGTTTGCTTTCTTATACTAACGGAGCTCACGAGATTTTTGTCTAAGTTTTGTGTTGTGAAGTTTTCAAGTTTTGAGTATTGCTTTGATGGACTATGGAACAAAGAGTAGCAAGGGCCTAAGCTTGGGGATGCCCATAGAACCCCAAGTCAAAACAAGGACAACCAAAAGCCTAAGCTTGGGGATGCCCCGGGAAGGCATCCCCTCTTTCGTCTTCATCCATCGGTAACTATACTCGGAGCTATATTTTTATTCACCACATGATATGTGTTTTACTTGGAGCGTCTTGTATAATTTGAGTCTTTGATTGTTAGTTTTACACAATTATCCTTGCTGGACACACCTATTTGAGAGAGTTAAATATGTCCTGGGAATTGTTAGAACACTCTATGTGCTTCACTTTTATCTTTTGAGTTGAATAGTTTTTGCTCTAGTGATTCACTTATATCTTTTAGAGCACGGTGGTGATAATATTTTGAAGAAATTGTTGAACTCTCATGCTTCACTTATACCCTTTTGAGAGTCTATCAAAACAGCATGTTAATGTGCTTAGGCTATAAAACTAGTCTTCACATGATAGACATCCAATATCAATGTAGTAAAAACTTTCATGCTAAGTGCATTGAATATGATGAGAAGTTGGATGCTTGATAATTGTTTTGAGATATGAGGATAGTGATATTAGAGTCATGCTAGTGGAGTTAATATGAAATTGAGAAATACTTGTGCTAAGGTTAGTGATCCCCGTAGCATGCACGTATGGTGAACCGCTATGTGACGAAGTTAGAGCATGAGGTATTTGTAAAGTGTCAACCTTTGAGTGGAGGTCGGGATGCGCGATGGTTAACTCCTACCAACCTCCCCCCTAGGAGCATGCGTTGATTGCTTTGTTCTGATGACTCGTAGATTTTTGCAATAAGTATATGAGTTATTTATGACTAATGTTGAGTCCATGGATTATACGCACTCTCACCCTTCCACCATAGCTAGCCTCTCTTGTATCGCGCAACTTTCGCCGGTACCATACACCCACTATATATCCTTCCTCAAAACAGCCACCATATATATTCCTCAAAACAGCCACCATACCTACCTATCATGGGATTTCCATAGGCATTCCGAGATATATTGCCATGCAACTTTCCACCGTTCCGTTCATATGACATGCATCATATTGTCATATTGCCATGCATGATCCTGTAGTTGACATCGTATTTGTGGCAAAGCCACCATGCATAATTTTGTATACATGTCACTCTTGATTCATTGCACATCCTGGTACACCACCGGAGGCATTCAAATAGAGTCATACTTGTTCTAGTATCAAGTTGTCATATCGAGTTGTAATTCAATGAAAGTGTGATGATCATCATTATTAGAGCATTGTCCCATGTGAGGAAAGGCTAAATCAAGAAATCCCCTCCAAAAAAGGGAAAAATAAAAAAAGGCCAAAGAAAAAAAAGGCCCCAAAAAAAAGGGAGAATTGCTACTATCTTTTTCCAAACTTGTTCTTCAAAGTAGCACCATGTTCTTCATGATAGAGAGTCTCATGTTTAGTCACTTTCATATACTAGTGGGAATTTTCATTATAGAACTTGGCTTGTATGATGGGCTTCCTCAAATGACCTAGGTCTTCGTGAGCAAGCAAGTTGGATGCACACCCACTAGTTTCTTTTGCTGAGCTTTCATACATATTTAGCTCTAGTGCATCCGTTGCATGGCAATCCCTACTCACTCACATTGATATCTATTGATGGGCATCTCCATAGCCCATTGATACGCCTAGTCGATGTGAGACTATCTCCCTCCTTTTTGTCTTCTCCACAACCACCTCTTTATTCCACCCATAGTGCTATGTCCATGGCTCACGCTCTTGTATTGCGTGAAAGTTGAAAGGTTTGAAATAATAGAGTATGAAAACAAGTGCTTGGCCGAAATCGGGGTTGTGCATGATATGAATATTTTGTGTGATGAAGAGGAAGCATAGCCAGACTATATGATTTTGTAGGGATAACTTCCTTTAGCCATGGTATTTTGAGAAGACATGATTGCTTTGTTAGTATGCTTGAAGTATTACTATTTCTTTTGTCAATATATACTTTTGTCTTGAATCTTTTAGATCTGAACATTCATGCCACAATTAAGAGAATTACATTGAAAAACAATGTTGGTTAGCATTCCACATCAAAAATTCTGTTTTTTTCATTTACCTACTCGAGAACGAGCAGGAATTAAGCTTGGGATGCTTGATACGTCTCCAACGTATCTATAATTTTTGATTGTTCCATGCTATTATTTATGATGTTTTGGATGTTTAATGGGCTTTGTCATACACTTTTATATTATTTTTGGGACTAACCTACTAACCCAAACGCCCAGTCAAGATTGCTGTTTTTTTGCCTGTTTTCAGGGTTTTACAGAAAACGGATATCAAACGGAATGAAACCTTCGGGAGAGATATTTTTGGAGAAAATCACGCACGGGAGACTTGAGAACCACGGAGTAGGGCTTACGTGGTGCCCACGAGGGTGGGGGGCACCCCCCCCTTGGGCACGCCCCCCTGCCTCATGGGTCCCACGTACGGCCCTCGGTGCCCTCCTTCCTCCTATATATGCCTACGTACCACAAAACCATCAGAACAACAGAGAAAACCCTAGTTGCACCGCCGTAACCTTCTGTTCCCGTGAGATCCCATCTTGGGGCGTGTTCCGGAGCTCCGTCGGAGGGGGGATCTTCCACGGAGTGCTTCTACATCATCATCATCGCCTCACCATGAGTTGTGAGTAGTTTACCATAGACCTTCGGGTCCATAGCTAGTATCTAGATGGCTTATTCTCTCTCTTTGGATCTCAATACAAAGTTCTCCTCGGTCTTCGAGGAGATCTATTCGATGTAATCTCTTTTTGCGGTGTGTTTGTCGAGATTCGATGAATTGTGGGTTTATGATCAAGGTTATCTATGAGAAATATTTGGTTCTCCTCTGAACTCTTTATGTATGATTATAATATCCTTGCAAGTATCTTCGAATTATTGGTTTGGTTTGGCCTACTAGATCTATAGTTCTTGCAATGGGAGTAGTGCTTGGCTTTGGGTTCAATCTTTCGGTGTCCTTTCCCAGTGACAGTAGGGGCAGCAAGGCACGTATTGTATTGTTGCCATCGAGGATAAAAAGATGGGGTCTATATCATATTGCTTGATTTTATTCCTCTACATCATGTCATCTTGCTTAAGGCGTTACTCTGTTCTTATGAACGCAATACACTAGATGCATGCTGGATAACGGTCGATGTGTGGAGTAATAGTAGTAGATGCAGAATCGTTTCGGTCTACTTGTCTCGGACGTGATGCCTATATATAATGATAATGCCTAGATAGTCTCATAATTATTCGCTTTTCTATCAATTGCTCGACAGTAATTTGTTTACCCGTCGTAGAATATCGCTATCATGAGAGAAGCCACTAGAGAACACTATGGCCCCCGGGTCTATTCTCAACATATCAATCTACACTTACTTTACTTTTTCCGCTTTTACTTTCTGTTCTTATAATCAAAAATACCAAAAATATCAAACTATCATCTCTGTCAGATCTCACTTTCGCAAATGACCGTAAAGGGATTGACAACCCCTTATCGCGTTGGCTGCGAAGTTCTTATTGGTTTGTGCAGGTGCGAGGAACTCGCGCGTGGTCTCCTACTGGATTGATACCTTGGTTCTAAAAAACTGAGGGAAATAGTTACGCTACTGTGCTGCATCTTCCTTTCCTCTTCGAGGGAATACAACGCAAGCTCGAGAAGTAGCAGGGCCCCGAGCCGATTCAATCGAGTACGGGTACCGGGTCCCCTTTGGTGGCATCCACGTTTTCATTGGCAAGATCGGCAAACCGGGCCCTGAGTCGGACATCTACTCCAACATCGTCGAGTCGGCTCAGCGTGCGAGACCTACCCGGATTCGGCCTGCCATGAAGCGTGTCTTCATTGGAGCGGTTCACGGAGCGCAAGCTGAGGATGGATCAGAATCTGGTGGTGAGACCGTCGTTGCAGGATGGCCGGTCTGGGGGCTGTTCCGACAGTGACAGTATTTCGGACACCCTTGATCCGCCGAGCCTAGTCGCGGTCTTCATGGCCGGATCACAATCTATGCAACAATCTTCAACTACGGCAGCGTTAACGTCCGATCTAGCGGCGGCGGCGGCAGCTGGGGCAGGAGGCCCTGTTCAGCCGTCGGCTCAAGTTCTGCCCACTTTATTCGACACCTTGACAGCGCTGCTGACCGCGGAGGTCAGCCAGGCCGAGAAGGTATATCACGATGCAGAAGTTGCAAAAGTAAGAGGTCAAATAGATCAAGCCAAGTTGGACCTGGCCGCTAAAAACACTAGGATGGCCGTGAGGCAGGCCGAGTTAGATGCTCAAGCTTATCGGCTCCGGTTGGATCAAACCGCATGAAATGACGTAATGAGGAGAAGGTGCCAGTCTCGCCTGCCGCCGGTTTACAAAGCAAGGAACCTCTTCAACACACCAGGGCGGGAACCAGCAATCAGCCAGCGATAAACCGGGGAGAGGTGCCCGGCACAGGGGCGTCGGTCCAGCCGCAGGGCGTGCATCCAATCCGTCAGATCGTTCCATCACATCATACACCAATGCCTCCCAGTCACTACTCCAACCCCTTGGATAACATAGTTGCAGCCGCTTCACGATTGGCGGCCCTTCCCATTAAAGGGGGATCCCCTATAGCGGTGGAGGCACGGCGAGCTAGGGAGTTCCTGGAGATGGATTTAACTTAGTAGCAGGCTTATTCTCACAGCCGCGAGAGGATTCATTCAACCCCCCGCCCAAGCCGGAGTTACAGTAGGCATATGGATGAACCGGCCGTGTCAAGTAGTGCATGGAATCGTAACCCGCCGCGGAGGGATAACCCAGCGGGTGGAGGTACAAACGCTCAAGAGGTGGTGGATCAAGGCAGACAGCGCCGAGAAGCCGAATTAGCAGCACAATATGAGGCCCGTCAACCTACGCCGGTTCATCCATCTACCACCGTCGAGCCGGGGGTTACTTCCAGCTCCATGGGAATACCATGTCTCACCCCCGCTTTACACAATGTACGGCTGCCTAAGGACTTCAAAGGACCACGCAAGGTGCCCAATTATACTGCAGATTTATCCCCCGAAGCATGGGTCGAAAGCTACGAGATGGCAATGGAGATGCTGGACGTGGACGATGCGGCGTGTGCTAAATACTTCACCATGATGTTGGAGGGCACGGCTCGTACTTGGTTAAAAAGTTTACTGCCGAATTCCATCGGATCATGGGCCAAGTTACGCCGTCGGTTTATCAATAATTTCAAAGACACATGCAAGCAGCCCATGTCCATTGTAGACTTGGCTGCTTGCGTTCAAGGGGAGAATGAATCGACAAGTCATTGGGTGCGCAGGGTGTCAGAGATCCTGCATTCCTGAGATCGCATCAATCCGGATATAGTTGTTTTAACATTGGAAGGCAATTGTCGGTTTGAGCCTTTAAAGCTGAAGTTGGGACGGCTCAAACGTAATTGCGATGACATGGGGACACTTATGGGAGCTCTGGTGAAGTATGCCAATTCAGATAGTACCAAATATCCGGAGTCTGACAACGAGAAGTCAGGGAAAGGAAAGAAGAGCGGTAAAGCGTCGCAGTCTAATCTGGCGAATCAGGGATACAAAGGTAAGCGTAAGACAGATAGCAATTCAGATTTTGTGGCTAACACTAGTGCACAGGATGATGGATAGCATCGCAAAGGTAGACCGCCCCCACGGGGCGGAGGATCAAACATTAATCTAGAGCGCGAGATGTGTTTGCCTTGCCCTAGGCACGTCACAAAGGAAAAGCCAGCCACGCACCTCTGGAAGGACTGCTTCATGGATCGTCCGACGGTTCAGGCCCTGGTTTCCACGGGCCGGGTTATCAAGGTGGTAGTACCAGTCCAGGTTTCCAAGGCAATCAGGGCGGTCATGGCAATCAGAACGGGCATAACCAGCAGAACGGCCAGGGTGGCTATAATCATCAAGGCAATCATTAGCAACAACAATCAGGTTATCAGAGCAACCCGAAACAACTGAGTAGTGGGCAATACCACGTCTTCACCACTAGCTTATGCAAGCGGTATCAGAAGGTCTATAAGAGGGCGGTGCACTCGGTTGAACCGGCGGTACCTCGTTACCTACGCTGCAGGGAACAGCCTATAGTGTGGAGTCGTGAAGATCACCCACCCTAGATTGATAATCCGGGTCAGCTGGCACTAGTAGTGGCAACTCAGGTTGCGGGGTATAAGTTCACTAAGGTGCTCATGGACGGGGGCAGCAGCATCAACATCTTGTATTATGATACTTTCCGTCGCATGGGGCTGACAGACAAGAAGCTTAGGCCATCCAACACTGTTTTCCATGGCGTGGTGATACATCTCCAACGTATCTATAATTTTTTATTGTTCCATGCTATTATTTATGAAGTCTTGGATGTTTAATGGGCTTTATCATTCACTTTTATATCATTTTTGGGACTAACCTACTAACCCAAAGGCCCAGTCCAGATTGCTGTTTTTTTGCCTATTTCAGGGTTTTGCAGAAAAAGAATATCAAACAGAGTCCAAACAGAATGAAACCTTCGCGAGAGATATTTTTGGAGAAAATCACGCGAGAGGAACTTGAGAACCACGTCAGGGGAGCCTCGAGTGGCCCTCGAGGGTGGAGGGCGTGCCCCCCATCCCAGGGCGCGCCCCCCTGCCTCGAGGCCCACTCGAGTGTCCCCCGGTGCCCTCCTTCTTCCTATATAAGTCCACGTACCCCAGAAACTCCGTGAACAGAGAGAAAACCCTAATTCCCCCACCGTAGGTTCTGTTCCCGTGGAGATCCCATCTTGGAGCCTGTTCCGGAGCTCCACCGGAGGCGGATCCATCACTGAGGCCTTCATCATCATCATCATCATCGCCCTCACCATGAGTTTTCATTATTTTACCACAGACCTTCGGGTCCATAGCTAGTATCTAGATGGCTTCTTCTCTCTCTATCTCCGGATCTCAATACAAAGTTCTCCTCGGTCTTCAAGGAGATCTATTCGATGTAATCTCTTTTTGCGGTGTGTTTGTCGAGATCCAATGAATTGTGAGTTTATGATCAAGGTTATCTATGAAAGATATTTGGTTCTTCTCTGAACTTTTTATGTGTGCTCATAATATCCTTGCAAGTCTCTTCGAATTATTGGTTTGGTTTGGCCTACTAGATCTATAGTTCTTGGAATGGGAGAAGTGCTTGGCTTTGGGTTCAATCCTGCGGTGTCCTTTCCCAGTGATAGTAGGGGCAGCAAGGCACGTATTGTATTGTTGCCATCGAGGATAAAAAGATGGGGTTTACATCATATTGCTTGAGTTTATCCCTCTACATCATGTCATCTTGCTTAAGGCGTTACTCTGTTCTTATGAACTCAATACACTAGATGCATGCTGGATAGCGGTCGATGTGTGGAGTAATAGTAGTAGATGCGGGCAGGAGTCGGTCTACTTGTCTCGGATGTGATGCCTATATACAATGATCATGCCTAGATAGTCTCATAATTATTCGCTTTTCTATCAATTGCTCGACAGTAATTTGTTTACCCGCTGTAGAATATCGCTATCATGAGAGAAGCCACTAGAGAAAACTATGGCCCTCGGGTCTATTCTCAACATATCAATCTACATCTACTTTACTTTTACCGCTTTTATTTGCTCTTTTATTAAACTAAAAATACCAACAATATCAACTATCATCTCTATCAGATCTCACTCTCGTAAGTGGCCGTATAGGGATTGACAACCCCTTATCACGTTGGCTGCGAAGTTCTTATTTGTTTGTGCAGGTGCGAGGGACTTGCGTGTGGTCTCCTACTGGATTGATACCTTGGTTCTCAAAAACTGAGGGAAATACTTACGCTACTGTGCTGCATCTCACTTTCCTCTTTGAGGGAATACAACGCAAGCTCAAGAGGTAGCAAGAAGTCATATACCAAGTACCTATCACAAACCCTTATCCTTCGCATTACATTTTTGCCTCTCGTTTTCCTCTCCCCCACTTCACCCTTGTTGTTTTATTTTCCCTTCTTCTGCTGTGTGTTTACCGTTCGCTTGCCTCTCGTTTGCTTGTGTGCTATGTGCCCTCATTTAGCTTGCATCTTCGCTTGCTAAAGTATGGATCCTCATCCACTTGCTAATCTCTTTAAGAGATCCAATTATGTTGAACCTATTGCTAGTGAGTTGACTGCACTAGATTATCTTTATGGGGTTTTGCTTGAAATTTGTGAATCTGAAAATTGTGATGAAGTTTTGAAAGAAAAACATAAATTGATTCACGATAGCTGCTTGAGTAAAAAGCATGATTGCAATGATGTTATTATAAATTCTATTAATGTCAATTATCTTAATGATATGCAAAACCCTAAGCTTGGGGATGCTTATTTTGCTATGCCCACTACTTGTTGCAATGATCATGATTGGGGTGATTCTTCTTATGATCTAGAAAATTTATTTAATCCCAATGATGAATATAAGATTGATAATAATGTTTGCATTAATATGGAAAGTGGGTTTGGAAGAGTGTCAACTTTAGATCCCACATACTTGGAGAATGTTCAATCTTATGAAACTTTTGATAGAAGTGGGTTTGGAGAGGTCATGACTTTAGTTAATGTTAATCCCACTATTTTGGAAGAGTGTCAACTTTACATGCATGTGGATCGTGTTGAGAATATGTTATGTGATAGCTATTTTGTTGAATTTGATCATGATCCTACATGCAATTATTATGAGGGAGGAAAATATGGTTGTAGAAATTTTCATGTTACTAAATTACCTCTCGTTATGTTGAGATTGCTATTGTTTCTTTTATCTTCCTTGCATAGGCTAGATCTTGCTTGTCTTGCTAATTTGTTTTCCTATAAAATTCCTATGCATAGGAAGTATGTTAAACTTAGATGTGTTTGTCACATGTCTTATGATGCTCTCCTTGTGCTTCAATCCTTGTCCTTTATGTGAGCATCATTGAATTATCGTGCCTAGCTAGGGGCGTAAAACGATAGCGCTTGTTGGGAGGCAACCCAATTTTATGTTTTTTTGTTTTTGTTGCTGTTAGGGAATAAATATTTCATCTAGCCTATGATTAGATGTGGTTTCATGTTTTGTTTAGTGTTTGTACCAAGTAGAACCTTTGGGAAGACTTGTGTGAAGTTTATGTGATCTTGCTGTGAAAAACAGAATCGTTAGTGCTCGCTAAAGTAGTCGTGGGATTTTACTGGAGCGTGATTTTTAGTTGATTATTTTTGCAGATGATTGGTAGACAAATTTCACAAATTTACCAATTTAGTTTGAAATTTTTGGAGTTTCAGAAGTAGGCGAACCCTGCAGATTACTACAGACTGTTCTATCTTTGACAGATTCTGTTTTTCGTGTGTTGTTTGCTTATTCCGATGCATCTATGAGTAGTATTGGAGGATATGAACCATAGAGGAGTTGGAGTACATTAGGTTTAACACCAATGTAAACAAATATTGAATTCATTGCTGCACTTTTGAGTAGTGGTTTGCTTTCTTATACTAACGGAGCTCACGAGAATTTTTGTCCAAGTTTTGTGTTGTGAAGTTTTCAAGTTTTGAGTATTGCTTTGATGGACTATGGAACAAGGAGTAGCAAAGGCCTGAGCTTGGGGATGCCCAAGGAACCCCAAGTAATTCAAGATAATCAAAACCTAAGCTTGGGGATGCCCCGGGAAGACATCCCCTCTTTCGTCTTCATCCATCGGTAACTATACTTGGAGCTATATTTTTATTCGCAACATGTTATGTGTTTTGCTTGGAGCATCTTGTATAATTTGAGGCTTTGCTTGTTAGTTTGCCACAATCATCATTGCTGGACACACCTATTTGAGAGAGTTAAATATGGCCTAGAAATTATTAGAACACTCTATGTGCTTCACTTATATCTTTTGAGTTGAATAGTTTTTGCTCTGGTGCTTCAATTATATCTTTTAGAGCACGGTGGTGATAATATTTTTTAGAAATTGCGAAACTCTCATGCTTCACTCATATCTATTTGAGAGTCTATTCAAACAGCATGGTAATGTGTTTAGGCTAAAAGAACTAGTCTTCACATGATAGACATCCAATGTCAATGTAGTAAAAAAATTCACACTAAGTGCATTGAATAGAATGAGATGTTGGATGCTTGATAATTGTTTTGAGACATGAGGATAGTGATATTAGAGTCATGCTAGTGGAGTTATTATGAAATTGATAAATACTTGTGTTAAGGTTAGTGATTCCCTTAGCATGCATGTATGGTGAACCGTTGTGTGACTAAGTTAGAGCATGAGGTATTTGTAGAGTATCAACCTTTGTGTGGAGGTCGGGGGCGAGCGATGGTTAACTCCTACCAACCTCCCCCTAGGAGCATGCGTTGATTACTTTGTTTTGATGACTCGTAGATTTTTGCAATAAGTATATGAGTTCTTATGACTAATGTTGAGTCCATGGATTATACGCACTCTCACCCTTCCACCATTGCTAGCCTCTCTTGTACCGTGCAACTTTCGCCGGTGCCATGAACCCACTATATATCCTTCCTCAAAACAGCCACCATTTTGTTCCTCAAAACAGCCACCATACCTACCTATCATGGCATTCCATAGCCATTCCGAGATATATTGCCATGCAACTTTCCACCGTTCCGTTCATATGACACGCATCATATTGTCATATTGCCATTGCATGATCATGTAGTTGACATCGTATTTGTGGCAAAGCCACCATGCATAATTTTTATACATGTCACTCTTGTTTCATTGCACATACCGGTACACCGCCGAAGGCATTCATATAGAGTCATACTTTGTTGTTGTAGTATCGAGTTGTAATGAAAGTGTGATGATCATCATTATTAGAGCATTGTCCCATGGGAGGAAAGGCTAAATCTATAAAGCCCCTCCGCAAAAAAAGGAAAAAAAAAAGAGAAATGCCAAAGAAAAAAAGAAAGGCCCAAAAAAGGAAGAAAAAAAAAGAAAAAGGGACAATTGCTACTATCTTCTTTTCCACACTTGTGCTTCAAAGTAGCACCATGTTCTTCATTGTAGAGAGTCTCATGCTTAGTCACTTTCATATACTAGTGGGAATTTTCGTTATAGAACTTGGCTGTATATTCCAACGATGGGCTTCCTCAAATGCCCTAGGTCTTCGTGAGAAAGCAAGTTGGATGCACACCCACTAGTTTCTTTTTGTTGAGATTTCATTCTTATTTAGCTCTAGGGCATCTGTTGCATGGTAATCCCTACTCACTCACATTGATATCTATTGATGGGCATCTCCATAGCCCGTTGATATGCCTAGTCGATGTGAGCTATCTCCCTCCTTTTTGTCTTCTCCACAACCACCTCTATTCCACCCATAGTGCTATATCCATGGCTCACGCTCATGTATTGCGTGAAAGTTGAAAGGTTTGAAAAGATAGAGTATGAAAACAAATGCCTGGCTGAAATCGGGGTTGTGCATGATATGAATATTTTTGTGTGATAACGAGGGAGCATAGCCAACATTATATGATTTTGTAGGGATAACTTTCTTTAGCCATAGTATTTTGAGAAGACATGATTGCTTTGTTAGTATTGCTTAAAGTATTGTTATTTCTTATGTCAATATAGACATTTATCTTGAATCTTTCAGATCTGAACATTCATGCCACAATTAAGATAATTACATTGAAAAACTATATTGGTTAGCATTCCACATCAAAAATTCTTTCTTTATCATTTACCTACTCGAGGACGAGCAGGAATTAAGCTTGGGGATGCTTGATACGTCTCCAACGTATCTATAATTTTTTATTGTTCCATGCTATTATTTATGAAGTCTTGGATGTTTAATGGGCTTTATCATTCACTTTTATATCATTTTTGGGACTAACCTACTAACCCAAAGGCCCAGTCCAGATTGCTGTTTTTTTGCCTATTTCAGGGTTTTGCAGAAAAAGAATATCAAACGGAGTCCAAACGGGATGAAACCTTCGCGAGAGATATTTTTGGAGAAAATCACGCCAGAGGAACTTGAGAACCACGTCAGGGGAGCCTCGACTGGCCCTCGAGGGTGGGGGCGGGCCCCCCTTCCCAGGGCGCGCCCCCTGCCTCGAGGCCCACTCGAGCGTCCCCCGGTGCCCTCCTTCTTCCTATATAAGTCCACGTACCCTAGAAACTCCGTGAACAGAGAGAAAACCCTAATTCCACTGTCGTAGCTTCTGTTCCCGTGGAGATACCATCTTGGAGCCTGTTCTGGAGCTCCACCGGAGGGGGATCCATCACGGAGGCCTTCATCATCATCATCGCCCTCACCATGAGTTGTGCATAGTTTACCACAGACCTTCGGGTCCATACATAGTATCTAGATGGCTTCTTCTCTCTCTCCAGATCTCAATACAAAGTTCTCCTCGGTCTTCGAGGAGATCTATTCGATGTAATCTCTTTTTGTGGTGTGTTTGTCGAGATCTGATGAATCGTGAGTTTATGATCAAGGTTATCTATGAAAGATATTTGGTTCTTCTCTGAACTTTTTATGTGTGCTCATAATATCCTTGCAAGTCTCTTCAAATTATTGGTTTGGTTTGGCCTACTAGATATATAGTTCTTGCAATGGGAGAAGTGCTTGGCTTTGGGTTCAATCTTGTGGTGTCCTTTCCCAGTGACAGTAGGGGCAGCAAGGCACGTATTGTATTGTTGCCATCGAGGATAAAAAGATGGGGTTTACATCATATTGCTTGAGTTTATCCCTCTACATCATGTCATCTTGCTTACGGCGTTACTCTATTCTTATGAACTCAATACACTAGATGCATGCTGGATAGCGGTCGATGTGTGGAGTAATAGTAGTAGATGCAGGCAGGAGTTTGTCTACTTGTCTCGGACGTGATGCCTATATAAAATGATCATGCCTAGATAGTCTCATAATTATTCTCTTTTCTATCAATTGCTCGACAGTAATTTGTTTACCCGCCTTTAGAATATCGCTGTCATGAGAGAAGCCACTAGAGAAAACTATGCCCCCGGGTCTATTCTCAACATATTAATCTACATCTTCTTTACTTTTACCGCTTTTATTTGTTGTATTAAACTAAAAATACCAAAAATATCAACTATGTATCCATGGGAGCCGGAAGATTGATTTGGAATGCGAGGAAGGTGATGCAGGCTATGCTGAGGCGGTTTGTGCAACCGATGAGTTGAAATTTTACAAGGATAATGTTGATCTGGCGGATATGTCCCCGTTGAAGAAGCCAACTACAGAGCATGATCCGGCCTTGAAAATTAAATCAGCTGATGAGACCAAGCAGGTCGACTTTGTTCCTGGCGATTCATCCAAGCAGTTTACCATCAGTTCTAACCTGGATCCGAAATAGGAAAGTGCGCTCATCGAGTTCATCCGTGAGAATCGGGACATCTTTGCATGGAAACCTTCTGACATGCCAGGTGTACCGAGGGAACTCGTTGAGCACACTCTTAATATTGATCCCAAGTTTAAGCGGTTAAATAGTTTCTCCACCGCTTCAATGAACAAAGGTGCAAGGCTATTGGTGAAGAGGTGGCCAGGCTCTTGGCGGCACGTTTTATAGTTGAGGTGTTTCATCCTGAGTGGTTAGCTAATCTGGTGCTGGTGCTAAAAAAGAATGGCACTTGGCGAATGCGTGTTGATTACACAGATCTGAACAAGGCTTGCCCAGCTAATCCGTTTGCCCTCCCCCATATTGATCAAATCATTGATGTTACGGCGGGTTGTGAGCGCTTAAGCTTTTTGGATGCATATTCCGGTTATCATCAGATCAAAATGGCAGTTAAGGACCAGGAGAAAACAACTTTTATAACTCCCTTTGGAGCCTTCTGCTATGTATCCATGCCTTTTGGGCTCAAGAGTGCCCAGGCGACCTATCAGCGTTGCGTACAGAATTGTCTTCATAAGCAAATTGGGCGAAATGTTCATGCATACGTAGATGATATTGTGGTAAAGTCCAGGAAGGAAGAGACGTTGATAGCTGACTTGAAGGAAACTTTTGATAATCTCCGAGTTTATAAGATGATGCTTAATCTGGCCAAGTGCATTTTTGGTGTACAAGCAGACAAGCTCCTGGGGTTCCTAGTGTCAAACAGGGGAATTGAAGCTAATCCGGAGAAGATCAAGGCTATTACATTCCTTGGCTAAACCGGCGTGCATCAATGATTTTCAGCGCTTGGCAGGCCGCATTGCAGCGCTGAGCCGGTTTATCAGCCATTTGGGAGAGAAGGCCATTCCGCTCTACCAGATGATGAAAAAGATAGATCGCTTTGTTTGGAGTGATTCTGCTGATGCTGCGTTCAAGGATTTAAAGAAGCAGCTGGTAGAGCCGCCCATCCTTGCTGTCCCAGTTGATAATGAGCCGCTGTTGTTATATGTGGCTGCTAATGCCTAAGCCGTAAGTGTTGCCATTGTAGTAGAGCGCAAGGAGGCGGGGAAGGAATATCCAGTTCAAAGGCCGGTTTATTATATCAGCGAGGTGCTCATTGAGTCGAAGCAGAGATACCCGCATCGGCAGAAATTGGTATACGGAGTCTTCATGGCAAACCAGAAGCTTAAACAGTATTTTCAAGGCCATCCAATCACTATGGTTAGTTCGGCCCCTCTGGGAGATATAATCCAGAACAGAGAAGCAACAGGCCGGGTTGCCAAGTGGGCCATTGAACTAAGTCCTCACAGGCTAAAATATGTGCCTCGTACTGCAATCAAATCTCAAGCACTAGTGGACTTCATCAATGATTGGACGGAGTTGCAAGCACCGGAGGAGAAACCGGATCACACGTACTGGACTATTCACTTCGATGGATCCAGGCAATTGGAGGGCTCGGGGGCTGGAGTCGTTTTAACTTCCCCACGAGGTGATAAGTTTTATTATGTCCTCCGTTTAATGTTCCCTTGTACTAACAATGCAGCTGAATATGAGGCTCTCCTCCATGGTCTGCAAATGGCTAAGGAGAAATGAATTTAAGCCGGGTTAAATGCTTCGGTGACTCAGACTTGATGGCACAACAAGTGTCTAGTACTTGGGATTCCAAGGACCCACTTATGGCGGCATATCGTCGAGAGGTGGATGCTGTCGCTGGACACTTCAAGGGTTATCAGGTGGACCATGTGCACCGGCGAAAGAATGAAGCGGCCGACGCATTAAGCCGTCTGGGTTCCCAACGTAAGCCGGTTCCACCTAATGTCTTCCTGGACGTATTGCATAATCCATCAGTGAAATTACCTTTAGAGGAAGACTTGGCTGTTCCTGATCCGGAGGCTCAATTGGTGGCGGCGCTTCACGCTATTCTGGATTGGACAGTCCCGTACCTTGCGTATATGAACCAAGGCGAATTACCAGAGGATGAAGTCTTGGCTAGACAGATAATCCGGTGATCCAAGTCGATGACTATTGTCAATGGGGAACTGCATCATTGCAGTGTATCCGGGGCGTTTCAGTGTTGCGTATCGTCGGAGGAAGGCTGCGAGAATCTTCGAGAGATACACGAAGGCGATTGTGGTCACCACGCCGGTTCAAAGTCCTTGGTGGCTAAAGCTTTTCGTCATGGGTTCTATTGACTGACAGCTCATGATGATGCGAAGGACTTAGTCAAAAAGTGTGATGCCTGCCAGAAATTCTTGCGATGTGCTCATATACCGGCCCAGGAATTGAGGATGATTCCAATTACTTGGTCGTTCGCAACTTGGGGGCTAGATATGGTTGGGCCCTTTAAGAGATCTCTAGATAAGAAGACCCACCTTCTGGTGGCGGTTGACAAATTTACCAAGTGGGTCGAGGCAGAGCCGGTCAGCAAGTGTGATGCAGCAACGGCGGTTCAATTCATCAAAAAGGTGATTTTCCGGTTTGGCTTTCCACATAGTATTATAACTGATAATGGCACCAATTTGTCCAAGGGGGCGATGGAAGAATTTTCTTAACGAGAGCACATCCGGCTTGACATATCTTCAGTAGCTCACCCCCAGTCCAATGGTCAAGCTGAGAGAGCCAATCAAGAGATCTTGAGAGGCATCAAGCCCCGGCTCATGGTCCTTTGCAGAGGACGCCGGGTTGTTGGGTGGAGGAATTACCCTCTGTGTTATGGAGCATCAACACCACACCCAACAGGTCCACGGGTTACACGCTTGTTTTCATGGTATATGGAGCTGAAGCGGTTCTCCCTACTGACATCCGTCATGATTCGCCTCGGGTGGCGGCTTACGTCAAAGCTGATAACGAGAAGGCGTGGCAAGACACATTGGACCGGCTGGATGAGGAGCGTGACATTGCAGCGTCTCGATCGGCGATTTATCAGCAGGATCTGCGTCGATACCATAGTCGCCGAGTTAAAACCAGAACGTTTCAAGAAGGCGATCTAGTGCTCTGGCTCATCCAAGACCAGACAGATATGCACAAGCTATCCCCGCCTTGGGAAGGACCCTTTGTGGTCAGCAAGAATCTACACAATGGGTCATACTACCTCATCGACGTTCGAGAACACAACGATTCACGCACCGCGGAGGAGGAGACCCGACGACCGTGGAACATCGCTCATCTTCGACCTTACTACACCTGAGCCATAGGCTCCGCTTTATGTACATTTATTCGCAATGTATATATTATGATCAATATAATAAACCGGCATCCCTATTAAAGCGGGGTATCTGCTGCTTTTTTCATAAGAGTTTGTCACATGGGGGCTTCTGTGTGTAAGACGGAGTTCCTATGGCCCTCTTAGACCGGCTATCAAGCCAATATCATCATAAGAGCACAGATCTGGTTACTTCGGTAATCCGGCTATCAAGCCAACATGATAGTAAGGGGAAAAAGAGAGTTTGATGCATAGAACAACTCAAACATAGGCACCCGATGAGCACAGCTCACAATGTTACTTGGGGGCTCCTGTCGCACAGCGACAAGGAGTTTTTAAGGCCCTTGTAATAGGCTATCAAGCCACGGCTTGGAAGCCTGGTGTATACACCTAAAACCTCGGGTTAACCTGTCTGCATCAAGTAAGTCACTCCGTCCAGGTAAACCTGGTATGACCACGATTGACAAGTCAATCTTATAAGAGACCCTGAACTTGTCAACGTCAAAACGACGATTGGTTAAAGATTGAGGTCCATCTTAACAGGCTTTGTGAAATGGTTTAACTCAGCGGCCTAGCAGCCCATGAAAATCCTCGAATTTGGAGCCTGACAGCTCGTAAAAAGCCTCGACTACAAGTTTTTATTTGCTTTGTTTGCCAAGTTTTTACTTCTCAATGAGATTGTTGGTATTCATCTGATATCTATTGATTCGGCCTAGTGGTTGACTACAAGTCGCCACCATTAATAAACCGGCGTTCAAAGAACCCGGTCTGGTTTGATTACAAATCGCTAGTATTATCTACAGTTAAGCCGGTGTTTATCACAACCCGGTATGGTTTCATCATGAACCGGCAAAATATTGCAGGAGTCATCAATACTCACAATTTGGGATCATCACCCTTACTTCAAAAGTTGGTTAAACCAACGACACGATTTTATATCACAGGTATGATATATGTTTCGTATTTTAATACAGCTCAGGCTATAAACCTAGATAATGTATTTGGGCATTATGACCCATCCGACAATAAACCACCAGGACCCTTTAAATTTTGTCTTATGCAGAAACAGGTTGAGTAAAATTGTTCAGCGTAATAAGTAGAAATACTATGAAACTGCCGGATTGAGCAATGTTATGCAGAGGGAATATGCATGAAGACATAACCAAATGTTTCAGCTATCCTATTACAAGGCGTTTTACAACCCAAAAGAATATTTGTTCCTCGCCAAGTATTGCGACACACTAAACGTTAAACCGGCACCGGTTCATGGCTCCTCGTCAGCCCGACCAGACGGTTGTGGATCATCCTGCGCCGTCTCTTCTTCGTTTTCATCCAGCAGCTGGAAGTCAGTGGTTGCCCAATTGATCTTTGTCAGAGCCTGGAAAACAGCTTCATCGCTTATGAGCTCAGACGGTTCAACATCAGGGGCATAGGTATGCTTACGACGGGCGGGATGAGATCTTCCACTTCATGGATCGACGTGTTGACCCGATGATTGTCAGCATCGTAACCCGCCTGATAGCGAGACAGATCAGCTTCATCGGCTAATTTGCTGGCTAAGGGCCGCGTTTCTCTTGTCAAAGCCCGCAAATCTTCATTGGTGAATTCTGATCCGTCCTCTTTCATGCTTGGATAACCATTTATTACGTCAACCGGATCAAGATCAGGGACCCATGCCTTTGCCCGAGTTAAGGCAGTTAAAGCGCCCGCCCTCGCAGCTGATTTCTTCAGTTCTTCAAACTGGGCGGGGAGCACAGACAGTTTCTCCAAAGTCTCTTTGATCAAAGTTGGGGCCGGTTTGTTATGAGAAGCAACACAAATAATCCTTTGAGCACCGGTATAAAGCTGCTCTATAAGAGTATAGGCAGCCTTCAGCTTCTTCTGCATATCAGCACCAAGATGAGCAGTACGTTTTCCTGCGTTAATGGAACTAGGGCTGAACGAGAAGATTGTAGAGATATCATATTCATAATTATGATAAGAGTACTTACCAAAGACAGCAGTAGTCATGGCGTTTATCTGCCGCTTTATGCCAGATAGCTCTTCTGACACTGGATTGAGGATGGCTTATGCGTCAACTGCCCTTTTCTCCAAAGCAGTTTTTTCTGCCTCCCAATCTGCCCGTTCCTTCTGGAAGTCTTTCTTCAATTTCTCCATGCTTTCTAAGGTGATGGTCAGCTCATCCTTGGTCTTGGAAGCGGCGGTTTGTTGGAATTTCAGGTTGTCTTGGAGATCAGCCACTTGAGATTCTTTCTGGTTTAGATCAGCCTGCAAAGAGAAGCACACATCATACATTGGTAAAGCATATTGGAAGTCCCAAGCACATAACAAGTTATACACTTGGCACTTGGGGGCTAATGTGTATTTGCAGTTATCAGGCATCTTTATCAAAGTCCCAAGCACATAACAAGTTATACACTTGGCACTTGGGGGCTAATGCGTTATTGTTCAAAGAGGGTTACGGAATAAAAGTCCCAGTTCATCCTGAAGAGATAAACCGGCCCTTGGGGACTACACATGTGAAAAACTACATATTGGGCATTCTGAAGTCCCGGTTCATCCTGAAGAAGATAAACCAGGCCTTGGGGGCTACGGTGGAGTTGAGTCAAGCTATTGGGCTTAGGTAGGAATAAGATTGCAGAAATTAAGCAGAAGTTTACCTCATATCGTTCCTTCATAAGATTCACTAAACCGGCTTCATAATCACGGGTGGTATACAGCCGGTTCAGATATCCAGAATGAAGGTCCTGGGCACAGAGTTGAGCATAGCTTGACAAATACGTATTCCATTTGCCTTTGTCTTTACCAGAGACTTCTTCTTTAGCAGTATGTTTGGATAAAGCAATGGGTTCACCAGGAGCGGTGTGACCAAAACCAGTAATTTGGACATCTTCTGTTGAAGCGGCAGCGGCTATGGCAGGGCTGGCCGGAGTATTACTATCCCAGACTGGGCTAGTTGGATTATCGCCAAGGTCCATTGGCGCAGCTTCTTGTTCAGCAAAGGTTTCATGATCCGGTGGAAGAGGATCATCATGCAAGACATCAGCATTTTCTTCGGCTAGCTCGTGATTCTTTTCCGGTTCAAGGTTTGTATCATCACCTGCCGTTTTACTCAATTTAGCCTTCTTGCTAGGCTTTGGCTTACTGCGAAATTTAAAGGTAAAGATAGTCAGTGGAGTAAAAGAAAAGGATTAACATGAAAATAAAAACTTACCCAGGAACAGTTTTGAGAGGAGGAAGTTGTGTGGTTGTTGACTCACCGGATGATGAACGAGGAGTGTCCTGATAATTTGAATCAGACGGATTAAGAGGCTAGTGAATATGACCCGCTTTGGGATAAAGAACATCTGGAATATACAAGACCTCTGATCGACGTCTCTGGGCCGGTGTTTGTGGTAAACCGGTGGATTCACTAACTTGACCAATGTGCCGTGTTGTGCGGCGAGCTTCATGTTGTTGTTTCTTCAAAATAAAGTTTGGGTCCAAGTAAGCGAAAGGGTGAGAAAATTGTACTTTCCGGCTTGCTCGATGAATTTTCAGTGTTGGCAGAGGATCTGAACCGGAGGAAAGGGTAATTACCTTAACTTCCTCAGCCTAGCTGCCTTTAGCGTTTTCCTGAGTACAATCATTGTTAATAAGATGCAAGAAAAGGGATCCAAGGGAGTCAAGTAATACCTCTGAGGCTGCATCATCATCATGATCACGGTTTAAATCGGATGTCTCTGTGGTTTTCTTTTTTGAAGATTTCTTAACAGTCTTGGTCTTGAGGCGAGCTGCCTTTACCGGTTTATCTTGGGGTTTCCTCTTCCAGAACGGATCATTACCCTGACAAAGGTTGTGAGGTCATTCAGAAAGAATACTAAAACGGATTGAAACATAGTAAACAATATGAGAAGGCCCGCCGATGACGGTTTATTGGATTCACAGAAAGGAGCCAGCCCAGTTTTGCTGCAGGCGTCCACCGGTTCATTCAATATCTTCTTAACAGACTCATTGATTTCACTCTCTGACAGCACAGCTTTAGTATGGCATAGAGGATCTTTGGGGTTTCCGGTGTATTCACACATCAAACCGAAACACCGGCTTAGCGGTAGAATGCTCCAAGAAATCCAACAGCGAACAAAATCAATGCCTGTTAAGCCATTTGCGGTGAAGGACCGGAGCTTTGAAAGCTGCAGTGCATATTGGGATCGCTCTTGGGCACTTAGCCATTGGGGGAAAGGATGATTATCGGGAAGACGATGAGGACGATAACCCGACAGAGGGTTATCATCAACTGGAGAGGTGTCTAAACAGTAAAACCAAGTCTGATTCCAATCTTTAGGATGACTGTGGTGTTTGGCGTGAGGAAAGCTGACATCCTTCCTCTTTTGGATGGACATTCCACCAAATTCAGTGTTGGGCCCGTTCGTAAATTCTGTGCGGTGGTTTAAGTGGAAGAAATCCCTAAATAGTTCAACTGAAGGTTCCTCTTGCAAATAAGCTTCACATAATACTTGAAAATTGCAAATATTGGACACAGAGTTTGGTCCAATATCTTGAGGGTGGAGTTGGAAGCTAGTTAGTACATCACGAAAGAATTTTGATTCGGGGAGGCTAAACCCTCGGGATAGATGATCAACAAATACAATCACTTCTCCATCTTTGGGCTTTGGAGGATATTCCGGTCCTGGAACTCTCCAATCGATGACTGATACGTCCAAAATGTATCTATAATTTCTGCTTGCTTCATGCCTCTTTTGTGTGATATGGCTATGATATTTATGCACTTCCATACACTTTTTATCATATTTGGACTAACCTATTAACTCAGTGCACCCCAGTGCCAGTTCCTGTTTTCTGCTGTTTTTCTATTTCAGGTTTCCCCCATATTAAAAGTGCCCTAAAAATTCCGGGAAAAATACAGGAAAAATGAGCGTATCAGGAGCTTCCGGAAAAACCAAGGCAGAGCCAGAGGGGGGCCTGTGGGGGCCCAGGCGGCCACCCGGCGCGGCCCCACCCCTGGCCGCGCCAGGGGGCGCCTGGGGCCCCACCTTCGCCTCTGGTGCCCCCCTTTGGCATATATTTACCTCGCGTCCCGAAACCCTCGAGGACGAAACCCTTTTTCGCGATCTCATCTCTGTTCCGCCGCCGCCGCGCTTCCAAGATCGGGAGCACCAGGAGAACTCTTCCCGGCACCCTGCCGGAGGGGAGAACCACCACCGGGAGCTTCTCCACCACCATGGACGCTTCCCGGATGAGCCGTGAGTAGTCTCCCTTGGACCATGGGTCCATGACCAGTAGCTATGTGATGTTCTCCTCCCCTCTTTGTTCTTCATCGATTAGACCTCGTGAGCTGCCCTACATGATTGAGGCACATATGTAATCCTTATGCTGTTGCTATGCTGAGTTTGCTGGGATCCGATGGATTATGAGATTATGTTCAGATTGTGTGTGAGTAATATATTTGATTCACCTCTTTTATATTTATGTTCTTGAGTAATTCTTGCATGTTCTCCGTTGCTATTTATTTCTTTGGCCGAGTAGTAGGTAGTAACTCCAGGAGGGAACGTTATGCTTGATTGTGGGTTCGTGCCCCTCGATGACTAGCTTGAGTGACAGAAACATGAGTCTAGGGGATGTGCTGTTGCCACAAGGGGGAAAACAACGGTGCTTGTACTTGCGGGTGCAAGGATTGTTTACTTTACGCAAAGTTCTTTTAATGCAGTTGTCTGTTGCTTTGAGTTTACACTTTGGGCGGGACTCGCAACTTAATACCAGCGAGATGTTCTGGATAGATATCTCAAGGTGGATGATTAGTAGTAGATGCAGATGGATTTCGGTCTACTTGCCTTGGCGTACCGCCCATGCTTTTGAGCCTCTACCTTTCTTTACAGCATAGTTAGCATTGGTTTGCGCACATAATCCTGTCAATTGCCCAGCTGTAATTTGTTTACCTCGCTTAGCTGTTTTATCATCTTTTGGGAGAGAGACATCACTAGTGAACATCATGGGACCCCGGTCCATATTACCATTACTGATCACACCCGCTATTTACTTCCTGTTCTTATTTCCTAGTTGAAGTCATACCTATCACTATTATCTCTTGCGTTTGATCCTTTGTAAACGACAAGGCCGGAGGGATTGACAACCTCTCTTTACTCGTTGGGAGCAAAGTTATTTGTATCTGTGTGCAGGTCCTGTCAAGCAAAAGTCTATGGCGCTATTGACACCTTCTTGTCGACCCTCGGAGTCTCGCGGGATTCGATCCTTGGTATCTTTGCCAAGGGAAATTTGCCACTACGCTACATCTCAAACCTTCCACTTGGGGTAACCAACGAGGGGCGAGAAGCCATCAAGCAAGTTTCTGGCGCCGTTGCCAGGGACTTCACTCTTCAAGATAGGGGAGTTGCACGCTATCTTTTATCTTTGCTTTTTAGTCTTGTTAGTTTACCTTTCAGTTTTGCTTTAGTTTCCTTTACCAAAAATCACAAAAATAGTTATCTTGCTTGCTGCTGCTATGGGTTCCACCGAGAACACCAAGTTGTGTGACTTCACTAGTCATAACAACGATGACTTTATCTGCACGCCTATTACTACACCTGCCACTTCAGCACCTTCTTATGAAATTAAACCTGCTTTACTGAACCTAGTTATGAAAGATCAATTCTTCGGTGCTGGAGATGATGCTGCTTTGCACTTAAATAATTTTGTTGAACTCTGTGATATGCAAAAGTACCGAGAAGTAGATAGTGATATTGTTAAGCTTAAGCTTTTTCCTTTCTCCTTGAGAGGAGGAGCTAAAATCTGGTTTCAATCCTTGCCTAGGAATAGCATAGATTCTTGGGACAAGTGTAAGGATGCCTTTATTGGGAAGTACTATCCCCTTGCTAAAATTATCCAACTAAGGATTAATATAATGAATTTTAAACAATTGGATAATGAACACGTTGCCCAAGCTTGGGAACGCATGAAATCTCTTGTCAAGAACTGCCCTACTCATGGTTTGACTACTTGGATGGTTATCCAAACTTTTTATGCAGGCTTGAACTTTACCTCGCAGAACTTGTTAGATTCGGCCGTGGGAGGAACCTTTATGTCAACTACACTTGGTGCTGCCACGAAGCTTCTCGATGAGATGATGACCAATTATTCCCAATGGCACACCGAACGCGCTCCAACAGGTAGTAAGGTAAACTCTGTCGGGGAGATTTCCTCCCTAAATGAAAAGGTTGACTTGATCATCTCTCTACTTTCCAAGCAATCTCCTATTGATCCTCATGATGTTCCTTTAAATTCTTTGATTGCTCAAGATCAAGTAGATGTGAACTTTATCTCTAGAAACAATTTCAATAACAATGCTTAGAGGAGTAATTTTGGTAGCAACCCTAGACCGTTCCCCTCTAATTCCTATGGGAACAACAATGCTTATCCTAGCACCAAGAACTCCACTTCTGAACTAGAGATTATGCTTAAAGACTTCATCACTACCCAAAAAACCTTCAATAAGAATGTAGAAGAAAAACTAGCCAAACTAGATAATCTCTCTTCGAAGGTAGACAATTTAGCCCATGAGGTAGAGTTGCTTAAAATTAGAACTTCCCCTCTTGAGGAGAGGAAGGCCACTCCTATGAATGCTATTCAAGGGCAAATTAATGAAAACATTAGGATGATGGCTAAACTTAAAGAGAGATGGGCTAGAGAAAAGGAGGAAGAAGATAGAATTAAGAGCCTTCCTACCCACCACACTATTGCTACTATCCAAGTTGTTGAGGATATCCAAACTCTTAGCACCCAATGCACTCCTGGTCCCATTGGACCTATTAATGGTGATGCTATGACCTCAACCGTAGAAACTCCTATGACCATAGAAGCTACCAAACAAGTGAGCCTAAAGGACACCACTACCACTTTACTTGATAGTAGTGACCTTGATTTTGATAATTGCACCCTTTCTGAAGTTATTGATTTTCTTCACAAGATGTCTAGAGATCCCCACACTAGCACGCTTAATCTTGCCTTCACGGAGCATATCACTAATGCTCTCATCAAAGCTAGGGAGGAGAAGCTTAGGGTAGAAGCCTCCATACCTAGAAAGCTAGA
>LR738709.1:581218658-581237767 GCA_902687465.1 Secale cereale
AGAAACTCCTATGACCATAGAAGCTACCAAACAAGTGAGCCTAAAGGACACCACTACCACTTTACTTGATAGTAGTGACCTTGATTTTGATAATTGCACCCTTTCTGAAGTTATTGATTTTCTTCACAAGATGTCTAGAGATCCCCACACTAGCACGCTTAATCTTGCCTTCACGGAGCATATCACTAATGCTCTCATCAAAGCTAGGGAGGAGAAGCTTAGGGTAGAAGCCTCCATACCTAGAAAGCTAGAAGATGGTTGGGATCCTATGATTAAAATTAAGTTGAATAACTTCTCTTGCTATGCTTTATGTGATGTTGGAGCTAGTACCTCCGTTATGCCCAAAAGAATATATGATATGCTTAAATTGAAACCTTTTGATCCTTGTTCTTTTGGTGTTCGTCTTGTTGATTCTTCCATAAAGAAACCTTTGGGGAGGATCGACGATGTTCTTATCATTGTCAATGACAATTATGCTCCCGTTGATTTTACTATTATGGATATTGAATGTGAACCTTCTTGTCCAATTATTTTGGGACGTCCTTTTCTTCGCACCGTTGGTGCTATCATTGACATGAAAGAGGGGAATATAAAATTCCAATTTCCTCTCAAGAAAGGGATGGAACACTTCCCTAGAAAGAAGATTAAGTTACCTTTTGAGTCCGTTATACGGGCTAGCTATTCTTTTACTCTTGATAAAACTTGATCCTCTCTTTTTGCATCATACCTAGCTTAAAGGCATAAAAGAAAGCACTTTTGGGAGGCAGCCCACAACGAATAAAGTTTTATTTTGCTTTTGTTGTGTCTTGATGGTTGTTACTACAGTAGCATCGTCATTGTATCTTTTCTTTTCAGCTTTCTGGCAAATTTAGCCTCCGATTGCAAGAAAGTTCAAAAGTTGTGACGTGCTGTCCAGGAAACAGATTCTGTCCTTGGACAGAAAAATTCGTATAAAATCACCAGATCATCTTTTTGGTCTGAATTGTTTCAACAGCGTGCTCTATACAATTGTCTTTCGGGCGTCTGTTCTGAGTTTTTTTATTTGAGTTGCAGAAGTGCCCCGAAACAATTATTTACTACCTGCTGCTCTGTTTTTCACAAATTCTGTCCTGTTTTGCCTTTTCTTCGTTTTGCAAACCTTGAGCTTGCTTTTTCTTTGCAAAAACCTTTTGGCAATCTTGAGAAACAGTAGCTCTTCAAGATTATCCTTATTTCCAGCAGGGAAAAGTTATTTTATTATGGGTACTAACCTCGCTAATCAGATTATGATGAGTTATGTATGAAGGGAGTTTTCAAGTGTGCGAGGGAAGATGATAAAAAGATTCAGGAGGGTCAAACGCTCAAGCTTGGGGATGCCCCCGTGCACCCCCAAGAAATATTCAAGAAGACTCAAGCGTCTAAGCTTGGGGATGCCCACGTGCATCCCCTTCTCCATCAACAATTATCAGTTCGCCTTTCGTTCCACTATATTTTAATCACTTCATGCGTTATGTGCTATGCTTGGAGCGTCTTGCTTTTAGTTTCCTTTTTAGTTTTCTTTACTTTTGCTTGCTGTTCATAACGAGTTAGAACCCAGCTTTCTTTGTGTGGGAGAGAAACACGCTCCACTCCAACCTAGAACACAACATAGGATTTTCGTGCTTATCTTTGCTGTGTGTGTTATTTGTCTTTCCATAGCTACTGTCATGTTTAGCTCTTAGTTTTCATGCTTTTCTTTTTAAAGAGCTTTTGTTTAGTTGGTTGTTGAACTCTCTTGAGTTTTCATGTTTATCTTGTTAAGAGAGTTTGTCTGTTGCACTGAGTTGTGTGTCTTAACTTAAAGTAGGTAATTGAGGTTGCTATTTAATTTTAGTAGTAACTTGCAATAGTTTTGAGGTGTTGCCATGAGTAATGTCTGAACTTTTGGTGTCAAGAGCTTTAGCCTATTAGTGATAGATGTCGTATTTTGGGCAATCCGTGTTTATTTTCGAAAACCTACAAAATAGTTGAGAACTTTAGCTACTAAATGGATCACTAATCTTTGGAGGGATCGAATATTAGAGTACACTCACGTACCATGGGTCGAGGATGCGCAAGGGTAACCAAACCCCCATACACTCCTCCTCGGGGTACTTGTCTCTTTGTGAACCTCCTAATTAGATTGAGAGTTACCGATAATAAGTGCATGAGTTCTTCGGACTAATGTGAGTATTCGAAGGTTGACACTTCCACCTATCCATATTTTTCTAGCCTCTTCGGTACCGTGCATTGCCCTTTTCTCACCTCGAGAGTTGGCGCATACTTCGCCGGTGCATCCAAATCCTTGGCACGATACGCTCTGTCATCATAAGCCTCATTATATCCTTCCTCAAAACAGCCACCATACCTACCTATTAAGGCATTTCCATAGCCTTTCCGAGATACATTGCCATGCAACATCCATCTTCTCATGACTTGATCTTCATGTCATACATGCTTTTTGCTTGATCGATGAGCCGCATGCTAGTTGGGCCTTGCCCTAATCATTGCTACATGACGCGCTAGTATCATTGCATATCCTGCTACACTGGCAGAGGCATACATTTGCATACATCATGATAGTTTCATTTTCTTTATGTTGAGTACTTTTGTAAAGTGTGAAAGATCTTCTATACTTCTTGTAATACATAGAGTGTTGCCCCTAAAGTGAGGAAAAGATCCCAAAGAGGACAAATCAAAAGATCCCAAAGAGGAAAAAATCAAAAGATCCCAAAGAGGACAAATGAGAGATAAATAGAAAGAGCCATTGAGGCTACAAAAAAATAAAAAAAAATAAAAAAAGAGAAAAAGAAATAAAAAGAGAGAAGGGGGCACACTACTATTTCTTTTGAGATCCACACTCGTACTCCATCTTATATCTTGTACTCCATAGAGATTATCATTCATGCATATAGCTATGTGGGGACCTTTACACTATAGAACTTGGCTTGTATATTCCAATGATGAGCCTCCTCAAAAGAGCTCTAGGTCTTCTTGAGCAAGCAAGTTGGATGCACCCCCACTAGTTCCATTGGAGAGCTTACCTTAGCTCATATGTGCATCCATTGCATGGCAATCCCTACTCCTCGCATCATATCTATCATTTGGCTTTCTCTCGCCGATGATTGTCCTCATTGATGTGATCCTTTCACACCTTTTTTGTCTTCCCCCTCTATCATTCCTCTCTTTGCCATCTAAGTGTCGCCTTTCTTGCTTACGCTCATCCATTGCATGAGTGCTCAAAATATCGAAAGGGAGTGGATCATTTTGACTTGTACCTGGCTGACGGTCTGGGGATGAGTCAAGATAACATTCCAAAGAAGACCAAGTGTGAAACTTTAGTAGATTAAGTTCTCAACAATACAAAAACTATGTTTTACTCTCTCATATATCCCTATCCCCTTTCTTGCACGCAAACACCATTTGGAGACATTCGAGTCACGGACAGCGAGAGCTCTTGCACCTTTATGTTCTTATGTTACTTGTTACAATACTAATATAGACTCTTGCTTGTTATGACTTGAATTGGATTACATGCCTTGATTGCTTTACTTAAAAGTTCTTATATGGTTGATAGCATGTCACCACAGAAATTATGCTTGTTATCGTTTACCTACTCGAGGACGAGCAGGAATTAAGCTTGGGGATGTTGATACGTCCAAAACGTATCTATAATTTCTGCTTGCTCCATGCCTCTTTTGTGTGATATTGCTATGATATTTATGCACTTCCATACACTTTTGATCATATTTGGACTAACCTATTAACTCAGTGCACCCCAGTGCCAGTTCCTGTTTTCTGCTGTTTTTCTATTTCAGGTTTCCCCCATATTAAAAGTGCCCTAAAAATTCCGGGAAAAATACAGGAAAAATCAGCGTATCGGGAGCTTCCGAAAAAACCAAGGCAAAGCCAGAGGGGGGCCTGGGGGGGCCCAGGCGGCCACCCGGCGCGGCCCCACCCCTGGCCGCGCCAGGGGGGCGCCTGGGGCCCCACCTTCGCCTCTGGTGCCCCCCCTTTGGCATATATTTACCTCGCGTCCCGAAACCCTCGAGGACGGAACCCTTTTCGCGATCTCATCTATGTTCCGCCGCCGCCGCGCTTCCAAGATCGGGAGCACCAGGAGAACTCTTCCCGGCACCCTGCCGGAGGGGAGAACCACCACCGGGAGCTTCTCCACCACCATGGACGCTTCCCGGATGAGCCGTGAGTAGTCTCCCTTGGACCATGGGTCCATGACCAGTAGCTATGTGATGTTCTCCTCCCCTCTTTGTTCTTCATCGATTAGACCTCGTGAGCTGCCCTACATGATCGAGGCACATATGTAATCCTAATGCTATTGCTATGCTGAGTTTGCTGGGATCCGATGGATTATGAGATTATGTTCAGATTGTGTGTGAGTAATATATTTGATTCACCTCTTTTATATTTATGTTCTTGAGTAATTCTTGCATGTTCTCCGTTGCTATTTATTGCTTTGGCCGAGTAGTAGGTAGTAACTACAAGAGGGAACATTATGCTTGATTATGGGTTCATGCCCCTCGATGACTAGCTTGAGTGACAGAAACATGAGTCTAGGGGATGTGTTGTTGCCACAAGGGGGAAAACAATGGTGCTTGTACTTGCGGGTGCAAGGATTGTTTACTTTACGCAAAGTTCTTTTAATGCAGTTGTCTGTTGCTTTGAGTTTACACTTTGGGTGGGACTCGCAACTTAATACCAGCGAGATGTTCTGGATAGATATCTCAAGGTGGATGATTAGTAGTAGATGCAGATGGATTTCGGTCTATTTGCCTTGGCGTACCGCCCATGCTTTTGAGCCTCTACCTTTCTTTACAGCATAGTTAGCATTGGTTTGCGCACATAATCCTGTCAATTGCCCAGCTGTAATTTGTTTACCTCGCTTAGCTGTTTATCGTCTTTTGGGAGAGAGACATCACTAGTGAACATCATGGGACCCCGGTCCATATTACCATTACTGATCACACCCGCTATTTACTTCCTGATCTTATTTCCTAATTGCAGTCATACCTATCAATCACTATTATCTCTTGCGTTTGATCCTTTGTAAACGACAAGGCCGGAGGGATTGACAACCTCTCTGTACTCGTTGGGAGCAAAGTTATTTGTATCTGTGTGCAGGTCCTGTCAAGCAAAAGTCTCTGGCGCTATTGACACCTTCTTGTCGACCCTCGGAGTCTCACGGGATTCGATCCTTGGTATCTTTGCCAAGGGAAATTTGCCGCTACGCTACATCTCAAAAACCTTCCACTTGGGGTAACCAACGAGGGGCGAGAAGCCATCAATGACATCCTTCTTTCCTAAAGCGCCAACCTCAGCCCAACCGTCCAGTTCATCTTCGGTAACCCGAGACGGAACCCAGTTGCAGGAAGTGAATTGCTTGACTTGCTTTGCCATTTCAAGGGGAAAAACTAAAATTACAATGAAGAGCTGGTTTATGATCTATGACTGACAGGTATCGAGAAATATGCAATAACAAACCGGAATTAATTATCGGAAGTATTACGAGGGCGACGGCAACTGCGGTTTAAGCGGGGCCTAATGATATCTGCCGGTTTATGATTTTTCTAAAAGTTAAACCGCCGGTGAGAATATGAAAGGTGCAGATCGAAAGTTATGGAAAAACAGGTTTCACAAATCAGCATCAGAATTACAGATCTATGGCATGTCAAACAATTCAGCAGTATTCAGGATCAATATTGAGCGGGTACTGCAGCAGTGCAAATGAATCTAGGATATGGAGTACTTTAGAGAAGGATACGTATGCTAAGTGAGCAGAGTTGTTACTACGGTCGCAGGCAAAAGCATCAGATCTACACTGGCCATTGGAGCTATGACGAAGAATAGGGAAGGACAGCGAAGAACAGCGCCCTAGCCGTGATGAACTCGTGGGAGAAACCCTAATGAGATCTATATGAAAATTAAGCAAAGAACTTACCAGAGTTGTCGGGTGCGGAGGCGCGCCGACGAGGCTCTGGTCCGAACAGGTTGATGCAACGGCCTGAGTTGAAGAAGAGGGAAAGGTCGACGGCGGTGGCGGTGCTTAGGCACGGACGGGCGCGAGGAAGAAGAAGGAGCAAAGAGATGAGGGGGGAAAAAGAAATGACCCCTCACCCTATTTATAAGCCAAAGGTTAAACGGCAGGCGCAGGAATCAAGGAGCCCGAAAGGTGGATATGGGACGACACTGTCGCCTTGATCTTCAAAGATTTCAATAAATAAAGAATAAGACAAGTACTAGTATTAAATGAACAGGTGACGTCATGGCATTTCAACATAATCCAGGAAGATGACGTCATGGCGGTTTACAAGATATTTGAAGCCACGGATGACCAACTTTTCTAAGGTGTTGAAGATTGACATGAACAAATTCAAATCAATCGGGGGCCTAATGTCAGGGATATAACTATTAGGTATAAACCGCCCAGGAGGGGCCGGTTTATGCCCATAAGGAATTACTTCTACTGAAGCCCAGCAAGACAGAGTATGGCGCGTTACTACAAGAGGTTAAAGATCCAGGGTCCAAAAGGTGTTAGGGCCCGTAAATGTAAACCGCCATACGATGTGTAACTTGTATTGTAAGATAGGAAAGATAGAGACCAAGCCGGGCACGTTTAAAAGCCGGTCTCGGGATTCTGTAAACCAGACTGGGTGTCATCCTGTGTATATAAAGGGACGACCCGGCGACGGTTCATGGACAGACAATAACAACTCGAGACACAGGCAAAGCGGATTCGCTCCCTGGTCATCGAAACCCTAGCAATACTACACCAAACTAGACGTAGGCTTTTACCTTCATCGAAGGGGTCGAACTAGTATAAAATCCCTTGCGTCCTTGTCTGCTTTAGCCCCTTTAAGCTAACCCGTAGCGATGGCTCCACGACTAAGTTCTGATGCTAGGACATCTGCCGTGACAAAACCACGACAGTGGAGTTACATGGCAATATATCTCGGAATGGCTATGGAAATGCCATAATAGGTAGGTATAGCGGATGTTTTGAGGAAGGTATAAGGAGGGTTTTATGCACCGGCGAAAGTTGCGCGGCACTAGAGTGGCTAGCAAGGTGGAAGGGTGAGAGTGCGTATAATCCATGGACTCAACATTAGTCATAAGGAACTCACATACTTATTGCGAAAAAAATTATTAGCTCTCGAAGCAAAGTACTACGATGCATGCTCCTAGGGGGAGGTTGGTAGAAGTTAACCATCACGCGCCCCCGACCTTCACGCAATGACAGACACTTAAAATACAACGTGCTCCAATTCGGTTACATAGTTAGGAGACCATATGTGCATGCTACGGAAATCACAAACCTTAACACAATTATTTCTTTAACCTCAAAAACTACCACTAGCATGACTCTAATATTACCATCTTAACATATCAAAACAATTATAATGAGTCAAACTTTTCCTAAATTCAATGCTCTATATGAAAGTTTTTATCATATCTCCCTTGGATGCCCATCATATTAGGACAAAATTCATAACCCAAGCAAATTACCATGCTGTTTAGATACTCTCAAAATAATATAAGTGAAGCACGAGAGTTCATCAATTTCTATAAAATAAAACCACCGCCGTGCTCTAAAAAGGTATAAGTGAAGCACTAGAGCAAATGACAAACTACTCCAAAAAGATATAAGTGAAGATCAATAAGTAGTCAAATAATTAACTAGCTATGAGAAGGCCCTTTATAATTTAAGAATTTCATATCTTAAGTACTTTATTCAAACATCAAGCAAAAAAATATGACATTGCAAGGATATCACATACTATGTGAAGAAGCAAAATCTTAGGCTAAACCGATAGTTGTTGATGAAGAAAGGTGGGATGCCAACCGGTGCATCCCCAAGCTTAGCTGCTTGAGACTTCTTGATATATTAATTAGGGATGCCTTGGGCATCCCCAATCTTGAGCTCTTGTGTATCCATAATTCCTCTTATGTTGCGGTTTCCCTAAATCTCAAAAACTTCATCCACACAAAACTCAACAAGAACTCGTAGATAAGTTAGTATAAATCAACTAAAAACCTTATCATTCCGTACTGTAGAAAATCACTAAAATTATAATTAACATTTCATACTAAATGCATCTGCATATTTAATACTCCTATCCTCAAATAGAATCATTAAACATGCAAACAATGCAAACGTAACGGCAATCTGCCTAAACATGACAGTCTGTAAAGAGTGGAATTGTTCTCACACTTCCCTAGTTCTAAATATTCTGAAAAATTACCACGTTACAGAGAACTTATTCATGCTAACTTTGTAAAGATTTCAAGAATTTATCACGTTTTGACTATCCAGAAGAATTCAGACAATGATAGAAAACTTCCTGTTTTCAACAGCAACATATATACTTGCAAGATAAGCATGGTAAAGGCTATACTTGAATTTTTTCTATAGAAACAAAAGATACTAAAACTTATTATAAATTACAGCAAGCAAATATAAACAAAATAAAATGACGCTCCAAGCAAAACTTATATCATGTGGTGAATAAAAATATAGCCTCAAGTAAAGTTACCGATAGACGAAGACGAAAGAGGGGATGCCTTCCTGGGGCAGCCCCAAGCTTAGGCTCTTGGTTGTTCTTGAATATTACCTTGGTGTGCCTTGGGCATCCCCAAGCTTAGGCTCTTTCCACTCCCTATTCCATAGTCCATCAAATCCTTACCCAAAACTTGGAAACTTCACAACACAAAACTCAACAGAAAATCTTATGAGCTCCGTTAGTGTAAGAAAGCAAATCACCACTTAGGTACTGTTGTGAACTCATTATAAATTCATATTGGTGTTATATCTACTGTATTCCAACTTCTCCATGGTTCATACCCTCCGATACTACTCATGGATTCGTCAAAATAAGCAAACAACACATGAAAAACAGAATCTGTTTAAAACATAACAGTCTGTAGTAATCTGGACAACCACCATACTTCTGGAACTCTAAAAATTCTGAAAAATTAGGACAACTTAGGCAATTTGTATATCAATCATGTGTAAAAATTTCAGCTAATTATCATGTTACAGTGGTTTATTGAATTTTCTGCAGTTGACGCAAAACTTTTTGTTTTTGCACAGAATCAAGTCAACTATCAACCACACTATCCCAATGGCTTTACTTGGCACTTTATTGAAACAAAATCTATAAAACATGATTACTAAAGTAGCTTAATCATGTTAACACACAAAAATAGTAGGTAAAAGTATTGGGTTGTCTCCCAACAAGCGCTTTTCTTTAACGCCTTTTTAGCTAGGCATGATGATTTCAATGATGCTCACATAGAAGTAAAGAATTGAAACGCAAAAGGAGCATCATAAATCATATGGCAAGAACATTTAAGTCTAACACACTTCCTATGCATAGGGATTTTGTGAGCAAACAATTTATGGGAACAAGAATCAACTAGCATAGGAAGGCAAAACAAGCAATACTTCAAAATTTTCAACACATAGAGAGAAAACTTAATATTATTGCAATGCTTAAAAGCATATGTTCCTCTCTCATAATAAGTTTTAGTAGCATCATGAATGAATTCGACATAGAAGGCATTCTTTTCATGATTCATAAGCATAGAAATTTTGCTACACTCCACATAAGCAAAATTCTTCTCATTCATAATTGCGGGAGCAAACTCAACAAAATAACTATCATGGGATTGAAAATTAAAATCAAGATGACAAGTTTCATGATTATTATTATTCTTTATAACATGCATGTCATCAGAATAATCATCATAAATAGGAGGCATGCTTTCATCATAACAAATTTGCTCATTAAAGCTTGGGGGACTAAAAATATCATCATCATCAAACATAGCATCCCCAAGCTTGTGGCCTTGCATATCATTAGCATCATGGATATTCAAAGAATTCATACTAACAACATTGCAATCATGCTCATTATTCAAAGATTCTATGCCAAACATCTTATTAACTTCTTCTTCTTCTAACACTATGGCACAATTTTCCTTTCCATCATTTTCACAAAAGACATTAAAAAGATGAAGCATATGAGGCAACCTCAATTCCATTTTTTGTATTTTATTTTTATGAAACAAACTAGTGATAAAACAATAAACTAAAGATTCAATGTTAAGATCTAAAGATATACCTTCAAGCACTCACCTCCCCGGCAACGGCGCCAGAAAAGAGCTTCGTTGATGGGATGTGAGTGCTGCTTACCTAGCCTCCCAGGCAACAAGAAAATAGCTTCATTGACGGGATGTGAGTGCCGCTTACCTAGCCTCCCCGGCAAGGACGCTAGAAAAGAGCTTGATGTCTACTACACAACCTTCTTCTTGTAGACTCGTGTTGGGCCTCCAGGCGTAAAGTTTTGTAGGACAATAGCAATTTTCCCTCAAGTGGATGGCCTAAGGTTTATCAATCCGTGGGAGGCGTAGGATGAAGATGGTCTCTCTCTAGCAACCCTACAACCAAATAACAAAGAGTCTCTTGTGTCCCCAACACACCCAATATAATGGTAAATTGTATAGGGGCACTAGTTCGGCGAAGAGATGGTGATACAAGTGTAATATGGATGGTAGATATAGGTTTTTGTACTATGAAAATATAAAAACAGCAAGGTACCTAATGATAAAAGTGAGCACAAACGGTATTGCAATGCTTGGAAACAAGGCCTAGGGTTCATACTTTCACTAGTGCAAGTTATCTCAACAAAGAAAACCTAATTAGATCCTATAACAATCCCTTAACGTGCAACAAAGAGTCACTCCAAAGTCACTAATAGCGGAGAACAAACGAAGAGATTATTGTAGGGTACGATACCACCTCAAAGTTATTCTTTCTGATCGATCTATTGGTCTATTCCTATAAGTGTCACAAACAGCCCTAGAGTTCGTACTAAAATAACACCTTAAGATGCAGATCAACCAAAATCCTAATGTCACCTAGATACTCCAAAGTCACCAAAAGTATCCGCGGGTTTGATTATACGATATGCATCACACAATCTCAGATTCATCTATTCAAACCAACACAAAGAACTTCAAGAGTGCCCCTAAGTTTCTACCGGAGAGTCAAGACGAAAATGTGTGCCAACCCCTATGCATAAGTTCACAAGGTCACTAAACCCACAAGTTGATCACCAAAACATACATCAAGTGGATCACGTGAATATCCCATTGTCACCACAGATAAGCACATGCAAGACATACATCAAGTGTTCTCACATCCTTAAAGACTCAATCCAATGAGATAACTTCAAAGGGAAAACTCAATCCATTACAAGAAGGTAGAGGAGAGAAACATCATAAGATCCAACTATAATAGCAAAGCTCGTGTACATCAAAATCGTGCCAAATCAAGAACACGAGAGAGAGAGAGAGAGAGAGAGAGAGATCAAACACATAGCTACTAGTACATACCCTCAGCCCCGAAGGTGAACTACTCCCTCCTTGTCATGGAGACCGCCGGGGTGATGAAGATGGCCACCGGTGATGTTTTCCCCTCCGGGAGGGTGCCGGAACGGCCTCCCGATTGGTTTTTCATGATTAAAGAGGCTTGCTGCAGCGGAACTCCCGATCTAGGTTTATTTCTAGGGGTTTCGGTATTTATAAGAATTATTGGCGTCGGGGACAGGTCAGGGGGACCCACGAGGCGACGACAAGGTAGGGGGGCGCCCTCCACCCTTGTGGTGGCCTCGTGTCTCTTCTGGTCTCCGTGGGCTTCTTTTAGTCCATAAAAAATCATCGTAAATTTTCAGGTCAATTGGACTCCGTTTGATATTCCTTTTCTGCGAAATTCAAAAAACAAGGAAAAAACATAAACTGGCTCTGGGCTCTAGGTTAATAGGTTAGTCCCAAAAATCATATAAAATAGCATATTAATGCTTATAAAACATACAAAAAAGATAATATAATGGCATGGAACAATAAAAAATTATAGATACGTTGGAGACGCATCAATCTCCACCTCCAAACCGAACCACAAATACGTTACTCCCTATATCCTTCAATTGTGATCCACGATGCAGCCCATAAGCCCTCTGCATGGTTCTCTCTAGCGCATGTATGTTGAGCGGGTGCGGTGAGCACACTTTACCCACCATGGACCACCCCGCAACATGGGCTTGCTCTGGGGCTGGTTCTTTAAAGATTAGCCCCTCTTGTTCTTTCTCTATCAAGATCATCTCGCCTAGACGCGCCAAGAAGCTTGCTGCTTCCTCCGGGAATTTCCCAGGAGCTGGAGATTGTGAGGATTCCATGCCTTCGCGTTCGGCCTTCGGCGTGGGCAACTTTTTCGGGGTCCTGGCCGCTTGCTCCGTGATCCACCATGGTTTCTCCATAGAAGATACACACACTGGCCGTTGATCTGCCCTAGAATCACGGGCTACCGTAGTAGACACCCCCCCCCCCATAGAGAAACCCTAGCACGACATTCACCCTCACAGTCGCCTCCCCTATCGCTCGAGGGTTTTCCGTGATCTCCAACGGTGTTTAGTTACAGCGTGCACGCATGCATATGTGTAATGGTCTTTCCGGTCATGGCGAGTGGTATTTGAAGTGGACTGCCTAGAGGTGGTTTACCTCTAGGACTCGCGCGAGTTTTCGCGCCCTCTGATAGCGCCAACTCTTTCTGAGATAGAAGGGCTAACCTCGCTGTTTCATTCTTCCTGAATTCAACATCTATCGAGAAATTCCAACTTCTTGACCCACCTGTGTGCAAAGCATGCACGCACGCTGGAGGTGACGAGTTGTTGGATGGACTCCTCCCGACTTCCTCACGACTAGCTTGATGGCTGATCGTGTGGGTACCATTGAGGCTCGAATACATTAAAAGTTACCCGCAAAAGAAAGAATAAATTCAAAGCTCTCAATTTCCTGGAAGAAAAAAACGAGCGTACGCACACGAGAGCCGATGGGCTGACCGCTAGGAGCGACGCGTACGATGAAGAGATTTGGAGCCGATTTTCTCAAAAAGAAAGAGAGATTTGGAGCCGATTTTCTCAAAAAGAAAGAGAGATTTGGAGCCAGTCTCCACCAAATTACCTACAGGAAATGTTGGCTGCTGCAGATAAAATTCCGTAGCAACCAGCTGGAGAACGTGGACGACTGGTTATCCACACGCAGGTAGGCGGAGGGCAAAAGCCAAAAGAAAAATAAATACCCCACAAAAGCCCCGAGGCCACGAGTACCTTGCAATTCTGTGGTGTTCCCGAGTCCACAGCCATATCCTCACACTCACTCGTTTTCTGGTGTGTGTGTGTCTGTAAGGCTAGAGCGAGTGAGCGAGCGAGCGAGCGTGCGAGTCTGAGAGAATCGAGAGAAGATGAAGATGGCTTGCCCTGCCCAATCCATGCTCTCCGCGAGCAGCTGCGTGCTCCTGAGGAGCAGCAAGCCCCAGCAGGCCACGATTCCGCGAGGCGGCATCACCGGCGGCAGCAGGTTCTTGACACTGTCCTGCAATGCTTCTTCGTCCCCGGAGGACTCCGAGTGCAACGACGTGGAGTGCGCCCCGGAGAAGGAGGTACGGGACCTATCTCTTCTTGTTGTTCTTGTTGTTGCGCTGCTGCTGTTATCTGAACTTGCATATGCCTGCGCAGGTCGGGAGCCTGAGCGTGGAGTGGCTGGCGGAGGAGAGGACCAAGGTCGTGGGGACTTTCCCTCCCAAGAAGAAAGGATGGACCGGCCTCGTCGAGAAGGACACCGCCGGCCAGACCAACATCTACTCCATCGAGGTACGCACAACCTGCTCCTACCTATTCTGTTCTTGTCAAGACTCAAGACTCTTCTTCTGGTCTTGTCCCCCTTCTTATTGGCATCCCAAACTGAACTGACGGTGTAATCGCGCGCGCGCGCAGCCGGCGGTGTACGTGGCGGAGAGCGCCATCAGCTCCGGCACGGCGGGGACGTCGTCCGATGGGTCCGAGAACACCGCGGCGCTCACGGGCGGGCTGGCCCTCATCTTCGTCGCCGGGGCGGCGTCCATCCTCATCCAGGTGAGCAAAAACCAGCCGCCGGTGCAGACCCCATACTCCGGCCCGCCTCTCAGCTACTACGTCGCCAAGTTCCAGCCGGCCGCCGCGGCATTCTCGGTGCCGTCGAGCCCCCCTGTTGTGGAAGCGGCCGCGCCGGAGGAGACGCCTTCTGATTCACCCACCTTAGAGGCTGAACCTTCGGCAACCGCGGAGCAGCCGTCGTCGTGAGCTGATAAGGTATACACGGTGAGCGTGAGACGGAATTAATCGAAGCATAAATTTGATGTGGAAGACGGGCACGAGCTTGTGTATTAGCAATTCGATACAACGCTAGAGTTTAAAGAGTTTGAGATGTGCCGTTCTTCACTCATGAGTGAAGTCTACTCTTTAGTTTGTAAACTTTGTATATGTATACGCGGTGGTCTACGCCGGGTCGTTGGCTTGGTCTGCGTAATTGTTACTCCCTTCGTAAAGAAATACTCCCTCCGTTCCTAAATATAAGTCTTTGAAGAGATTCCACCATGGACCACATACGAAGCAAAATGAGTGAATCTACACACTAAAATGCATCTATATACATCCGTATGTGATTCATAGTAAAATTTCTAAAAAGACTTATATTTAGGAACGGAGGGAGTATAAGAGTATTTATTCTTTACAGACGGAGTACTTATCTTGCATACCAGTTGCAATCATGTTACAACATCTCCACGAAAATATACTCCAGTTTTTTAGCAACCGGCAACGATTGCCTATATACTATGTATATTCAGGAGGAATAATGGTATAGGGATAACGTTAGTCAGGCTCAGGTGGTGATTCCTTTTCACAGTCTGAAAGCCATGAGAAGATGTTGTGGGCTCAGGCAAAAGAAGATGTTGCTTAATCAGATGAAGGGCTCCAGGGCCTTGCAGAGAAGAATGCTCAAACACCCGTGCCTATTTGCCTATTTGGCCCCTTCCACAAGTTTCAACATGTGTAGATGGCGGTGGTGATGCTATGCGTAATGCGTTGGTCGTTCATAGGGCATGCATGGTGTACTCGTTCCATCAAGATGGAACAGAGGTGGCCGCATCCACGTTAGAAGCAAAGGTCAGGCACTCACACAAGAGAATCCGCCACCAGCAGCCACACCTCCTTGGCCAAGGGGCACTTGAGGATGAGGTGCAGAGGGGTCTGCTCAACCTGATCACACATCTGGTTATGAGCTAATCCCTTGACGGAAGGGCTGTCGTTGGTAAGAATCCGGCCACGAATCCAGAGCCGTGCCAAGTAGCGACATTTAGCCATAACCTTTATTTTTTTTTAATGTGCATGGCAGTAGTTCTGGGACGTGGAGTATCTGCTCCCGAGCTCATTTGAGCTCGGGTGAACAGTAAAATCGAAAAAAAATCGAAAAAAATCAAAAAAATCCAAACTTTTTTTTGGGTGAAACATTGACAAAAGTTCTAAGTGCATGCAAAAATTCGTCAAGGAATCACATTCCTAGAAGGCGTGCCAAAAAAAACAAAATCAGTACTCTGAAAATGCTACTTTCAAAAGCATTTTGGAGCACTAATTTTGTTTTTTTTGGCACGCCTTTTCATATCAGAAGAGGGGAAACAAAGGAACCAAGGTTCTAATCGTTGTACATAGCATCAAAAACCCACACACTCCGGAGAACAAAAACTCAGGAAACAGGAAAATGAAAGACAACACACTAAACAGGAGCCTCCTTGAACATTGCTATTTCATCTCTGGCCATAGCAGCGACAGTCTCGGGGTAGCATCTCTTTCCTTCAAAAGTCCGCCTATTTCTCTCTTTCCAAAGGTTCCAAGGGACGTAAACAGCCGAGGTGATCTGCATGCGTGTAGTTGAATTGTTGCGTAGATTCCAAACCCTTCTCCACCAACCCCTTAATAATTATCGAGGTAGAAGCAATAGTAGTAGCCTCAGGATCACTTTGCTGAAAGGAGAACCAAACCTCCAGGGCAAAAGGGCATGCCAAAGTAAGATGGGCAGCCGACTCGATGATCTGATCACAGAACGTGCATTTCTCGTGTGTGGCCATCCCCTCATGGCAAGCCGGTAAGACGTCCATATTTTATTCCGGAGCAATAGCGGGTAATGAAATTTAACCTTCGGCTTAGCCCTGCCCTTCCACACAGAGAGCATCCGCGGCTCAAAAATGTGGCCCAAAAATGCGGCCCAAAAACCGAGCCTTGTAGGCAGTGGTAGCGGAGTAGGAGCCATCAGCGGAGAACCTCCACCGAATGGAGTCGGGGACATCAAAGAGCACTATGTGTTGGAGCAGCTCCCACAGCTTGACAAATTGGTCGAGCAGCTCCTCCGAAGCAATCCTCTTCAGGCCCTTCATCCAACGGCCATGATCAAGTGCCTCCTTCATAATTAAATTTTTCCGTCACGCCACGAATAAAGCAGGAGCAATGCCTCCCAACCAACGATCATACTAGAATGCACACGGTGCCCATTTCCCAAAAAGATATCAATGGCCGAGAAATGCAGCTTATTAGTGCGATCGCAAGGGATGAGGGTGCCCAGCCAAGGCCTAGGGATGGAACTCCATTCAAGCCAAGCTCAACGCAGCCGAAGAGCCCGGCCAAGACAGGCAATATCTTTGATCCTGCGGCGACCCAGATCCTTAGGGGAGCACGCCCTCCTCCAGTTAACTAGACAATTGGCCCCGCTGCACTCGTCATCACCGATCCAAAGAAAATTACAGAGAATCCTCTTCAGTTTCTTTATTACCCATTCGCCAATAACAAAAATGGTAAGAAAATAAGTGCCCATGGATTACCGTGGACTTCGCCTCCGCTCAGAGGGCAAGTCACTAGTTTTGCATGCTGGCAACACGGTGGCGGTGGGTCCCTACATGCATGCCTCGTCATCTTTTCCGTTCCACTCCCTCGGCCCTCACGGAAACAATGGGATAGGTCATAGGAGTGGATGTTTGTTCTCCCGTGAAAACACATGTAAGGAAAACTTTCCAGTGAAACAGTAACAAGGGTTTCCTTCATCCCGAACGTCAAAATAGGCAACAGTTCCACATGATTCGGTTTCCTTTTGTTTCCCTGCACTCTTCCTTCGTCCCGAACAATCCCGTGAAATGGTCGTCATTTTTCCTCTCGTGTCTTGGCGGCTGGAACCCTAGCCGCTGCCAGGGGACCAATCTTCTAGCGCCGTCCTCCGGCGGCTCCCCTCCGCCGACGACTGTCGTGGTTCTAAGTCTGATAGTAAGAGTAGGGGGTACGTAGGAGGAGGCAAGGTCCTAGCTACAGTGAGATTGTACACAAGATGTTTACGAGTTCAGGCCCTTCTCGGAGGAAGCAACAGCCCTACGTCTCGGTGCCCGGAGGCGGTCGACTGAAATGTATATGTGTGTCGTGTGCATCCTTATGTTCATCTGTCTAGTAATGTCTCTTGTAGATCAAATGAGGGCAGCTTTGGAGCAGAAGGACCTTGACCTGGCAGCAGCGCAGCAGAAGGCGCAGGAGAAAACTGAACTCGCGGAACAGAAGCTGGCTTCGGTCGGCAAGCTTGAAGAGGAGATCGCCAAACTGAAGGACTCCCTTGGTGAGGCTAACAAGGAGGTAACGCGGCTGAAGAGGGCCAATCTCGCCCTGGATGAGGAGGTAGGGGGCCTTTTGCAGAAGAAGAACGGGTTGGAGACTTATCTCGGCGACCTCATGAAGAAGTGGTTCCTCATGCTCGAAGGTATGTTCCCTTGTCCGACTGAATCAAAACGGTCGACTCATATCCTGCTCGCTAACTCATCGTGTTTTCTCGCCTATGTAGAGTTCTGTCAAAACTTCGAGGAGGAGACTGGGCGGGTAGAGCCGGGACTGGACCCTGCCAACTCTCTTGTCAAGGATGAAGTGGCGATGAACGTCTTGCGACCGGAGTCTCGGCTCACCAGCGCCACTGGCTACCTCGCTCGACTGAAGGCGGTGATGTCTCGGATCGACGTTGTACTCTGGAGGGGGACAGTGCAAGAGAATGACCTCGAGTCCCTGATGACTCGACTTAATGAGATCCCCAGTCGAGTGCAGGAGTGGAAGAAATCATCTGCACGGGGTGGCGCTGATGTTGCATTGTCTCTGGTCCACGTGCACTACAAGGAGGTGAAGGAGGAGAGGCTGGCCGCGCTCAAGGTTGCCAACACGAAGAAGCTCCAGTTCCAATCGTTCATGGAGACTTTCTCGGAGGCTGCTACCCGTATTGCTGACGGGATCGACTTGGACGAGTACGTCGCGCCTGCAAGTCACCCCCCCCCCCTGAGGAGTGAACAAACTTTGGTACTCCGATTCAATTTGCCTCGGAATGCCGAGTGATTTTGTAACAGTTAAAACTTTCGCGGGTTTGATGCCGGAGTACTTCTGCCCGAATCTTGCGGGGCTTTATCTGCACTTGATTCCCTTTTAGGACGTGCTTGTTTTTCTTCTGATTTCCTTCGATCTCTTTTGAATTTTGAGTCGGCATCGTGTTTCTGGCGCAGCTCGGAGAGTCGAGCCACATTATACTTGTGGCATAGCTTGGAGGGCTGAGCCACATTGTACTTCTGGTGTAGCTCGGAGGACTGAGCCACGTTGTATTTGCGGCATAGCTCGGAGGACTGAGCCACATTGTATCTGTGGCATAGCTCGGAGGACTGAGCTACATTATACTTGTGGCATAGCTCGGAGGACCGAGCCACGTTGTATTTGTGGCGTGGCTCGGAGGACTGAGCCACATTGTATTTGTGGTGTAGCTCAGAGGACTGAGCCACATTATACTTGTGGCGTAGCTCGGAGGGTTGAGCCACGTTGTAACTTAGGCAATTACGGAGTCGCAGCTAAGCTGTCGCATGAGAGGGCCGGTGTGGTTTTTGAAACTTAGGCGAATCGGATTCGCAGCTAAGCCCCCGAGTGAGAGGGTTGCTCTTCACTCGGAGTGGTTTTTGTAACTTAGGCGATTACGGGGTCGCGGCTAAGTCTCCGAGTGAGAGGGTTGCTCTTCACTCGGAATAGTTTTTGCAACTTAGGCAATTATGGGGTCGCAGCTAAGCCCCTGAGTGAGAGGGTTGCTCTTCACTCGGAGTAGTTTTTGTGACTTAGGCGATCACGGGGTCGCAGCTAAGCCCCCGAGTGAAAGGGTTGCTCTTCACTCAG
>LR738709.1:581237973-581292635 GCA_902687465.1 Secale cereale
GTAACTTAGGCGATTACGGGGTCGCGGCTAAGCCCCCGAGTGAGAGGGTTGCTCTTCACTTGGAGTGGTTTTTGTAACTTAGGCGAATCGGATTCGCGGCTAAGCCCCCGAGTGAGAGGGTTGCTCTCCACTCGGAGTGGTTTTTGTAACTTAGGCGAATCGGATTCGCGGCTAAGCCCCCGAGTGAGAGGGTTGCTCTTCACTCGTAGTGGTTTTTGTAACTTAGGCGAATTGGATTCGCTGCTAAGCACCCACTGGGGGATTTGAGAACAGGCATCTTTGTAACAACAATCATTAAGGAATTGTCGCGAACTTGTCTTTGAAAAAACAAACTGGAAGGTTCTTATTACAACTCGACTGGTCGAGTGCTTCAAGTGTAGAAGCGGCGGAGCAGATCCGTGTTCCACGAACGAGGCTCATCTTTCTTCTTGGCTACATTGTAGATGTGGTACGCCCCATTGTGTAGTACCTTGGTGACGATGAAGGGGCCTTCCCAGGCTGGGGCAATCTTATGCGGTCGCTTCTGACGTACTCGGAGAACCAGGTCTCCTTCCTGGAATGTCCGGCTTTGAACATTACGGGCATGGAATCGACGCGGGTCTTGTTGGTAAATGGTCGAGCAGATCAGGGCCATCTCGCGTTCTTCCTCCAGGAGGTCGACTGCATCTTGACGGTCCTGCTCTGCTTCTGCTTCAGAGAAGAGTTCCACTCGAGGGGCGTTGTGCAACAAATCACTCGGCAAAACGGCCTCAGCACCATAGACCATGAAGAAGGGGGTACGGTCAGTTGACCGGTTCGGAGTTGTCCTCAGCCCCCATAAGACAGACGGTAGTTCAGTCATCCAAGCTCCAGCGGCGTGCTTGAGGTAGCGCATTAGTCACGGTTTCAGACCTTTAAGAATCAAACCATTTGTTCTTTCTGCTTGTCCATTCGACTACGGATGCGGTACAGACGGGTAGTCGACCCGAGTACCTTGGGAGGACCAGAACGCTCTGAATTCGTCCGAGTCAAAGTTGGAGCCGTTATCCGTGATGATGCTGTGGGGGACTCCATATCTGAATATCAATTCTCTGATGAAGCTGATGGCGGTGCTCGAGCCGAGGTTCTTGATGGGCTTGGCCTCGATCCATTTGGTAAACTTGTCGATTGCCACGAGCAAGTGAGTGAATCCGCTCCTGCCGGTCTTGAAGGGACCGACCATGTCCAATCCCCAAACGCAAACGGCCAAACCAACGGGATGGTCTTCAAGACAGACGCGGGTTTGTGAGACATGTTGGAGTAGAACTGACAGCCTTCGCACTTGTCTACGATATCCTTTGCCATCTCATTCGCTCGGGGCCAGTAGAATCCAGCTCGGTATTCCTTGGCCACGATAGTCCAAGAGGAAACATGGTGGCCATAGGTTCCCGAGTGTATCTCATTTAGAATCATTCGACCTTCTTCAGGGGTGATGCAGCGCTTAGCGAATCCCGTGACACTCTCCCTGTAGAGCTGACCCTGTATGACAGTAAAGGCTTTGGATCGACGAACAATCTGACGAGCCTCCTCTTCATCCTCTGGGAGTTCTTTGAAGGAAATATTCCCTAGAGGCAATAATAAAGTTGTTATTTATATTTCCTTATATCATGATAAATGTTTATTATTCATGCTAGAATTGTATTAACCGGAAACTTAGTACATGTGTGAATACATAGACAAAACAGAGTGTCCCTAGTATGCCTCTACTAGACTAGCTCATTGATCAAAGATGGTTATGTTTCCTAACCATAGACATGAGTTGTCATTTGATCAACGGGATCACATCATTATGAGAATGATGTGATGGACAAGACCCATCCGTTAGCATAGCACTATGATCGTTTAGTTTTACTGATATTGCTTTCTTCATGACTTATACATGTTCCTATGACTATGAGATTATGCAACTCCCGAATACCGTAGGAACACCTTGTGTGCTATCAAACGTCACAACGTAACTGGGTGATCATAAAGATGCTCTACAGGTGTCTCCGAAAGTATTCGTGGTGTTGGCATAGATCAAGATTAGGATTTGTCACTCCGAGTGTCGAAGAGGTATCTCTGGGCCCTCTCGGTAACACACATCACAATAAGCCTTGCAAGCAAAAGACTAATGAGTTAGTCACGAGATGATGTGTTACGGAACGAGTAAAGAGACTTGCCGGTAACGAGATTGAACTAGGTATGGAGATACTGACGATCGAATCTCGGACAAGTAACATACCGATGACAAAAGGAACAACGTATGTTGTTATGCGGTTCTGACCGATAAAAGATCTTCGTAGAATATGTAGGAGCCAATATGAACATCCAGGTTCCGCTATTGGTTATTGACCGGAGATGAGTCTCGGTCATGTCTACATAGTTCTCGAACCCGTAGGGTCCGCACGCTTAACGTTTGATGACGATCGGTATTATGAGTTTATGAGTTTTGATGTACCGAAGGTATTTCGGAGTCCCGGATGAGATCACGGACATTACGAGGAGTCTCGGAATGTCCGAGACATAAAGATTGATATATTGGACGACTATATTCGGACACCGGAAGTGTTCCGGAAAAGTTTCGGATTTAACGGGATTGCCGGAGGGGGTTACCGGAACCCCCTACGAAGGGGGATGGTCCATAGTGGGCCTTATGGAAAAGAGAGAGGCAGCCCATAGGGCTGGCCGGCGCCCCACCTTGGGTTCCTAGTTGGACTAGGATTGGGGGGCTCCACCTCTCCCTCTTTTCCTTTCCCTCTCTTCCTTCTTTGGTGGTTCCTACTAGGAATAGGATTGCAATCCTATTCCTAGTAGGATTGCACCCCTAGCCGCACCATACAAGGGCCGGCCGGCCTCCCCCCTTGCTCCTTTATATACGGGGGCAGGGGGGCACCCAAAGACACACAAGTTGAATTGTTCCAGCCGTGTGCGGTGCCCCCCTCCACAGAAACACACCTCGGTCATACCGTCGCGGTGCTTAGGCGAAGCCCTGCGCCGGTGAATACATCATATCCGTCACCACGCCGTCGTGCTGACGAAACTCTCCCGTGAAGCTCAACTGGATCAAGAGCTCGTGGGACGTCATCAAGCTGAACGTGTGCTGAACGCGGAGGTGTCGTACGTTCGGTGCTTGATCGGTTGAATCGCAAAGAAGTTCGACTACATCAACCGCGTCACTTGACGCTTCCGCTTCCGGTCTACGAGGGTACGTAGACACACTCTTCCCTCTCGTTGCTATGCATCTGGTACATAGATCTTGCGTGATCGTAGGAAAATTTTAAAAATACTACGTTCCCCTTCAGTGGTATCAGATGAAAGATGTTCCTAGAGAAAACCAAGTTGAAAGATGTTAGTAGCAATGATGCGGAATTGCTCCGTGATCTGAGGATTATCCTCATTGCTGCTCAGAAGAATTATGTCCTTGATGCACCGCTAGGTGACAGACCTATTGCAGGAGCAGATGTAGACGTTATGAACGTTTTGACAAAAGCTCGATATGATGACTACTTGATAGTTTAGTGCATCATGCTTTACGGCTTATAACCGGGACTTCAAAAACGTTTTGAAACACCACGGAGCATATGAGATGTTCCAAGAGTTGAAATTAGTATTTCATACTCATGCCCGTGTCGAGAGGTATAAGACCTCTGACAGTACTTTGCCTACAAGATGGAGGAGAATAGCTCAACCAGTGAGCATGTGCTCAGATTGTCTGGGTAGTACAATTGCTTGAATCAAGTGGGAGTTAATCTTCCAGATAAGATAGTAATTGACAAAGTTCTCTAGACACTATCACCAAGTTAGTAGAACTTCGTGATGAACTATAATATGCAAGGGATGACGAAAGTAATTCCCGAGCTCTTCACGATGCTGAAATCGGCGAAGGTAGAAATCAAGAAAGAGCATCAAGAGTTGATGGTTAACCAGACCACTTGTTTCAAGTAAAGGGCAAAGGGATAGAAGGGGAACTTCAAGAAGAATGACAAGAAAGTTGTCACTCCCGTGAAGAAACCCAAAGCTAAACTCAAGCCTGAAACTAAGTGCTTCTACTGCAAAGGAAATGGTCACTAGAAGTGGAACTGCCCTAGATATTTGGCGGATAAGAAGGATGGCAAAGTGAACAAAGGTATATTTGATATACAGATTATTGATGTGTATTTTACTAGTGTTCATAGCAACCCCTCGGTATTTGATATTGGTTCAGTTGCTAAAGAGTAGTAACTCGAAATGGGAGTTGCATAATTAACAGAAACTAGTTAAAGGATGAAGTGACGATGTGTATTGGAAGTAGTTCCAAGATTGATATGATCATCATCGCACACTCCCTATACTTTCGGGATTAGTATTGAACCTAAATAAGTGTTATTTGGTGTTTATGTTGAGCATGAATATGATTTGATCATGCTTATTGCAATACGGTTATTCATGTAAGTTAGAGAATAATTGTTGTTCTGTTTACATGAATAAAACCTTCTATGGTCATACACCCAATGAAAATAGTTTGTTGGATCTCGATCGTGTGATACACATATTCATAATATTGAAGCCAAAAGATGCAAGGTTAATAATGATAGTGCAACTTATTTGTGGCACTGCCGTTTAGGTCATATTGGTGTAAAGCGCATGAAGAAACTCCATAGTGATGGACTTTTTGAATCACTTGATTATGAATCACTTGGTGCTTGCGAACCATGCCTCATGGGCAAGATGACTAAAACTCCGTTCTCCGGAACCGTGGAGCGAGCAAGAGAGTTGTTGGAAATCATACATACTGATGTATGCGGACCAATGAGTGTTGAAGCTCGCGGTAGGTATCGTTATTTTCTGACCTTCACTGATGATTTGAGCAGATATGGGTATATCTACTTAATGAAGCACAAGTCTGAAACATTTGAAAAGTTCAAAGAATTTCAGAGTGAAGTGGAGAATCATCGTAACAAGAAAATAAGAGTTTCTACGATATGATCGTAGAGGTAAAATATTTGAGTTAGCGAGTTTGGCCTTCAATAAAAACAATGTGAAATAGTTTCACTACTCACGCCACCTGGAACACCACAGTGTAATGGTGTGTCCGAACGTCATAACCGTACTTTATTAGATATGGTGCGATCGATGATGTCTCTTACCGATCTACCACTATCGCTTTTGGGGTTATGCATTAGAGACAGCTACATTCACGTTAAATAGGGCACCATCTAAATCCGTGGAGATGACACCGTATGAACTGTGGTTTGACGAGAAACCTAAGCTGTCATTTCTTTAAGTTTGGGACTGCGATGCTTATGTGAAAAAGTTTCAACATGATAAGCTCGAACCCAAATCGGAGAAGTAAATCTTCATAGGATACCCAAATGAAACTATTGGGTACACCTTCTATCACAGATCCGAAGGCAAGGTCTTTGTTGCTAAGAGTGGATCCTTTCTAGAGAAGGAGTTTCTCTCGAAAGAAGTGAGTGGGAGGAAAGTAGAACTTGATGAGGTAATTGTACCTTCTCCCAAATTGGAAAGTGGAACATCACAGAAATTAGTTCCAGTGATTCCTACACCAATTAGTGAGGAAGCTAATGATGATGATCATGAAACTTCAGATCAAGTTTCTGCTGAACGTCGTAGATCAACCAGAGTTCGTTCCGCACCAGAGTGGTACGGCAACCCAGTTCTGGAAGTCATGTTAATTACTAGACCATGATGAACCTATGAACTATGAGGAAGCGATGATGAGCCCAGATTCCGCAAAATGGCTTGAGACCATGAAATTTGAGATGGGATCCATGTATTAGAACAAAGTATGGACTTTGGTTGACTTGCCCGATGATCGGCAAGCCATCGAAAATAAATGGATCTTCAAGAGGAAGACCGACGCAAACGGTAATGTTACTGTTTACAAAGCTCGACTTGTTGCGAAAGGGTTTCGACAAGTTCAAGGAGTTGACTACGATGAGACTTTCTCACCCATAGCGATGCTTAAGTCTGTCCGAATCATGTTAGTAATTGCCGAATTTTAAGAAATCTGGCAAATGGATAACAAAACTGCATTCTTTAATGGATTTATTAAAGAAGACTTGTATATGATGCAACCAGAAGGTTTTGTCAATCCTAAAGGTGCTAACAAAATGTGCAAGCTCCAGCGATCCATCTATGGACTGGTGCAAGCATCTCGAAGTTGGAATATACGCTTTGATAAGTTGATCAAAGCATATAGATTTATACAGACTTGCGGTGAAGCCTGTATTTACAAGAAGTGAGTGGGAGCACTACAACCTTTCTGATAAGTATATGTGAATGACATATTGTCGATCGGAAATGATGTAGAATTTTCTGGAAAGCATAAAGGAGTGTTTGAAAGGAGTTTTTTCAAAGAAAGACCTTGGTGAAGCTGCTTACATATTGGGCATCAAGATCTACAGAGATAGATCAAGACGCTTGATAAGACTTTCGATGAGTACATACCTTGATAAGATTTTGAAGTAGTTCAAAATGGATCAGTCAAAGAAGGAGTTCTTGCCTGACTTGTAAGGTGTGAAGTTGAGTAAGACTCAAAGCCAGACCACGGCAGAAAAATATAGAGAGAATGAAAGTCATTCCCTATGCCTCAGCCATAGGTTCTATAAAGTATGCCATGCTGTGTACAAAAAACGTTGTGTACCTTGCCATGAGTTTGACAGGGAGGTACAATAGTGATCCAGGAGTAGATCACTGTACAGCGGTCAAAATTATCCTTAGTAATTGGATGACTAAGGAAATATTTCTTGATTATGGAGGTGATAAAGAGTTCGTCGTAAAGGGTTACGCTGATGCAAGCTTTGACACTAAATCCAGATGACTCTAAGTATCAATCTGGATGCGTGTTGAAAGTGGGAGCAATTAGCTAGAGTAGCTCCATGCAGAGCATTGTAGACATAGAAATTTGCGAAATACATACGGATCTGAATGTGACAGACCCGTTGACTAAACTTCTCTCACAAGCAAAACATGATCACACCTTATTACTCTTGGGTATTAATCACATAGCGATGTGAACTAGATTATTGACTCTAGTAAACCCTTTGGGTGTTGGTCACATGGTGATGTGAACTATGGGTGTTATTCACATAACGATGTGAACTATCGGTATTAAATCACATGGCAATGTGAGCTAGATTATTGACTCTAGTGCAAGTGGGAGACTGAAGGAAATATGCCCTAGAGGCAATAATAAAGTTGTTATTTATATTTCCTTATATCATGATAAATGTTTATTATTCATGCTAGAATTGTATTAACCAGAAACTTAGTACATGTGTGAATACATAGACAAAACAGAGTGTCCCTAGTATGCCTCTACTAGACTAGCTCATTGATCAAAGATGGTTATGTTTCCTAACCATAGACATGAGTTGTCATTTGATCAACGGGATCACATCATTAGGAGAATGATGTGATGGACAAGACCCATCCGTTAGCATAGCACTATGATCGTTTAGTTTTACTGCTATTGCTTTCTTCATGACTTATACATGTTCCTATGACTATGAGATTATGCAACTCCCGAATACCGTAGGAACACCTTGTGTGCTATCAAACGTCACAACGTAACTGGGTGATCATAAAGATGCTCTACAGGTGTCTCCGAAAGTATTCGTGGTGTTGGCATAGATCAAGATTAGGATTTGTCACTCCGAGTGTCGAAGAGGTATCTCTGGGCCCTCTCGGTAACACACATCACAATAAGCCTTGCAAGCAAAAGACTAATGAGTTAGTCACAAGATGATGTGTTACGGAACGAGTAAAGAGACTTGCCGGTAACGAGATTGAACTAGGTATGGAGATACCGACGATCGAATCTCGGACAAGTAACATACCGATGACAAAAGGAACAACGTATGTTGTTATGCGGTTCTGACCTATAAAAGATCTTCGTAGAATATGTAGGAGCCAATATGAACATCCAGGTTCCGCTATTGGTTATTGACAGGAGATGAGTCTCGGTCATGTCTACATAGTTCTCGAACCCGTAGGGTCCGCACGCTTAACGTTTGATGACGATCGGTATTATGAGTTTATGAGTTTTGATGTACCGAAGGTATTTCGGAGTCCCGGATGAGATCACGGACATTACGAGGAGTCTCGGAATGTCCGAGACATAAAGATTGATATATTGGACGACTATATTCGGACACCGGAAGTGTTCCGGAAAAGTTTCGGATTTAACGGGATTGCCGGAGGGGGTTACCGGAACCCTCTACGAAGGGGGGTGGTCCATAGTGGGCCTTATGGAAAAGAGAGAGGCAGCCCATAGGGCTGGCCGGCGCCCCACCTAGGGTTCCTAGTTGGACTAGGATTGGGGGGCGCCACCTCTCCCTCTTTTCCTTTCCCTCTCTTCCTTCTTTGGTGGTTCCTACTAGGAATAGGATTGCAATCCTATTCCTAGTAGGATTGCACCCCTAGCCGCACCATACAAGGGCCGGCCGGCCTCCCCCCTTGCTCCTTTATATACGGGGGCAGGGGGGCACCCAAAGACACACAAGTTGAATTGTTCCAGCCGTGTGCGGTGCCCCCCTCCACAGAAACACACCTCGGTCATACCGTCGCGGTGCTTAGGCGAAGCCCTGCGCCGGTGAATACATCGTATCCGTCACCACGCCGTCGTGCTGACGAAACTCTCCCGTGAAGCTCAACTGGATCAAGAGCTCGTGGGACGTCATCAAGCTGAACGTGTGCTGAACACGGAGGTGTCGTACGTTCGGTGCTTGATCGGTTGAATCGCGAAGAAGTTCGACTACATCAACCGCGTCACTTGACGCTTCCGCTTCCGGTCTACGAGGGTACGTAGACACACTCTTCCCTCTCGTTGCTATGCATCTGGTACATAGATCTTGCGTGATCGTAGGAAAAATTTTAAAATACTACGTTCCCCTTCATTCTTGCCTGAGCAAGTACGCTATGTACGGTATAGTCTAGTCGGGTGTGATCACCAGGATCTCCATGATTAAGTCGACCACCGCAGGAACTTCGACTTCAGTCGGATCGGACGCGCTTATCGGCTGCGGGGGCTCCTCTGTGAAGGGGTCCTCTTTGACTGATGGGGTGTGCGAATGCTCTAAGAACATATTCTTGGGTATAGGTTTCCGAGTGGACCCTATCTTAGCGAGATCATCAGCAAGGTGGTTCTTGATTCTGGGCACGTGGTGGAGTGATACGTCCAAAACATATCTATAATTTCTGCTTGCTCCATGCCTCTTTTGGGTGATATTGCTATGTTATTTATACACTTCCATACACTTTTGATCATATTTGGACTAACCTATTAACTCAGTGCACCCCAGTGCCAGTTTCTGTTTTCGACTGTTTTTATATTTCAGGTTTTCCCATTACGAGAACTGCCAGAAAAATCCCGGAAAAATTATATAAAAAATCAGCGTTCCAGAAGCTTCCCGGCACCCGAAGTACAGCCGGAGGGGGGCCATCAGGGCTCCAGGCGCCCTAGTGGCACGGCCCCCCTCCTGGCCGCGCCGGGGGGCGCCTGGGCCCCCCAGGCCTCCGCTGATGCCCCCCTTTGGCATATATTTATATCGTGTCCCGAAACCCTCGAGACGGGAACCCTTTTTCACGATCTCATCTCTGTTCCGCCGCCGCCGCGCTTCCAAGATCGGGAGCACCAGGAGAACTCTTCCCGGCACCCTGCCGGAGGGGAGGATCACCACCGGGAGCTTCTCCACCACCATGGACGCCTCCCGGATGAGTTGTGAGTAGTCTCCCTTGGACCATGGGTCCATGACCAGTAGCTATGTGATGTTCTCCTCCCGTTCTTGTGCTTCACTAATTAGTCCTCGTGAGCTGCCCTACATGATCGAGGCACATATGTAATTCTTATGCTGTTGCTATGATGAGTTTGCTGGGATCCGATGGATTGTGAGATTATGTTCAGATTGTGTTTGAGTAATATATTTGATTCACCTCTTTTATATTTATGTTTGTAAGTAATTCTTGCATGTTCTCCGTTATTATTTATTGCTTTGGCCAAGTAGTAGGTAGTGACTCCAAGAGGGAACGTTATGCTCGATTGTGGGTTCATGCCCCTCAATGACTAGTTTGAGTGACAGAAACATGAGTCTAGGGGATGTGATGTTGCCACAAGGGGGGAAACAACGGTGCTTGTGCCCGCGGGTGCAAGGATTGTTTACTTTACGCAAAGTTCTTTTAATGCAGTTGTCTGTTGCTTTGAGTTTACACTATGGGTGGGACTCGCAACTTAATACCAGCGAGATGTTCTGGATAGATATCTCAAGGTGGATGATTAGTAGTAGATGCAGATGGATTTCGGTCTACTTGCCTTGGCGTACCGCCCATGCTTTGAACCTCTACCTTTCTTGCAACTTAGTCAGCATTGGTTTGTGCATATGGTCCTGTCAATTGCCCAGCTGTAATTCGTTTTCCTCACATAGTTGTTTTATCGTCTTTTGGGAGAGAGACATCACTAGTGAACATCATGGGACCCCGGTCCATATTACCATCATTGATCACATCTGCTATTTACTTTCCGCTTTTTACTTACTATTGCAGCAATATCTATCACTATTATCACTTGCGTTTGATCCTTTGTAAACGACAAGGCCGGAGGGACTGACAACCTCTCTGTACTCGTTGGGAGCAAAGTTATTTGTATCTGTGTGCAGGTCCACGTTGATTGCTAATATCTGGCGCCGTTAGCAGTTGACACCTTCTTGTTGAAACTGGGAGTCTCAGGGAAATCGATCCTTGGTATCTTTGCCAAGGGAAAACTTCCGCTACACTGCATCTCAAACCTTCCACTTGGGGTAACCAACGAGGGGCGAGAAGCCATCAAGCAAAGTTTTCTGGCGCCGTTGCCGGGGACTCCACTCTTCAGGATAGGGGAGTTGCACGCTATCTTTTATCTTTGCTTTTTAGTCTTGTTAGTTTACCTTTCAGTTTTCTTTATGTCTTTTCACTAGTTTTGCTTAATGGAAAACAACAAAAATATGAGAGAGCTTTATAAGCTCTACCTTGCTTTGGGACATGATGTGTTTGAAGAGAAAATTAAAAAACCTATGGAACTTTATTATTTGCATAACAATCATGATGGTGGTGATGTTATTAGTATGCTTTCTTTGAATATCAATATTGCTAATGATATGGAAAGCTCTAAGCTTGGGGATGACACGTTTGATGAACATGATATTTTTAGTCCCCCAACTTTTGAAGAGAAAATTTACTTTGACGATACTTTGCTTCCTATATATGATTACAATGATGAATATGATGTTTTCAGTCCACCCACTATTGAGGATAAAATTTATTATGATTATGATATGCCTTTTAAATACAATGCTTATCATGATGGTTTGCATGTGGATCATGGTAACAATGCTTTATGTGATGCTTATATTGTTGAGTTTATTCGTGATCCCATTGAAAATTATTATGAGAAGGGAACATTTGCTTATAGATATTTCAATAATATCAAGTTCCCTCTCTTTATGTTGAAGGTTTTGAAGCTGTACTTGTTTTGTCTTCCTATGCTTATTGCTTTGTGCTTCAATGAATTACTGTATTGCAATATTCCTATGCATAGGAAGCATGTTAGGCTTAAATGTGTTTGGTATTTGCTTCTTGATGCTCTCTTTTGTTCTTCAACTCTTATTCCTACGAGAGCATCATTAAAGTCTTAAGCATATCTTTATGGCTATAAAGAAAGAGCTCTAGGGAGACAACCCTAGTTATCTTTGCTTTCAGTTTGTTCTTTCAGTTTTAGTGGTCTTGATGTTTGTTACTACTGTAGCAACATCATTGTATCTTTGATTTTCAACTTTGTGCCAAGTGTAGCCTCTGATTGCAAGAAAGTTCAAAAGTTGTGACGTGCTGTCCAGGAAACAGATTCTGTCCTTGGATAGAAAAATTCGTATAAAATCACCAGATCATCTTTTTGGTCTGAATTTTTTCGACAGCGTGCTCTATACAATTGTCTTTCGGGCGTCTGTTCTGAGTTTTTTTATTAGAGTTGCAGAAGTGCCCCCAAAAAATCATTTACTACCTGCTGTTCTGTTTTTCACAGATTCTGTCCTGTTTTGCCTTTCCTTCATTTTGCAAACCTTGAGCTTGCTTTTTCTTTGCAAAAACCTTTTGGCAATCTTGAGAAACAGTAGACCTTCAAGAATATCCTTATTTCCAGCAATGAACAATTATTTTATTATGGGTACTAACCTCGCTAATCAGATTATGATGAGTTATGTATGAAGGGAGTTTTCAAGTGTGCGAGGGAAGATGATAAAAAGATTCAGGAGTGTCAAACGCTCAAGCTTGGGGATGCCCCCATGCACCCCCAAGAAATATTCAAGGAGACTCAAGCGTCTAAGCTTGGGGATGCCCCCGTGCATCCCCTTCTCCATCAACATTATCAGTTCGTCTTTCGTTCCACTATATTTTTATCACTTCATGTGTTATGTGCTATGCTTGGAGCGTCTTGCTTTTAGTTTCCTTTTTAGTTTTCTTTAGCTTTTCATAACTAGTCGGAACTCAGCTTTCTTTATGTGGGAGAGAAACACACTCCACTTCTACCTAGAACATAACATAGAATTTTCATGTCTATCTTTGCTGTGTGTGTTCTTTGTCTTTCAATAGCTACTATCATGCTTAGCTCTTAACTTTCATGCTTATCTTTTTTAAAAAGAGCTTTTGTTTAGTTGGTTGCTTGAACTCTCTTTATTTATCATGATTATCTTATTAAGAGAGTTTGCTTCCGTTGCATTGGTTGATATGTCTATGATAAAGATGCTACGTGCATAATGGTGCTTAGTAGTTCACGTTTTCTTATGGTTAGTCTCAAATAGCTCGGGGGTTCCCAATGTGTTATTGGAGTACCAACATGATTTGTTTGCCTATGATGTGGTATGGTTTAGTAATATCTTCCTTCAAGAATTTATTTTGATTGACTTGGCGTATGCTCACGCATATTTAAGACTGTAAAGAAAGTCTGTCAAGCCTTGATGATCTTTTGTTTCTGAGTAGCGATATAACTTCCATGCCTGATTCAATGTTGCTTTGTCGCTCTGCATTGATTATGACCGTCATTGCTCTCTTAGTTGGTCGCTCCCAGTCTTTTGCTAACCTCCACCCACCTGTACTAAGCGGACTGACTGCTTGTGCATCCAAATTCCTTTAAACCAGTTATGCCATATGAGTCCACCATACCTTCCTACATGGTATTTACCTGCCATTCCTAACGGAGACTTTCATGTACCATCTCGAAATTATTCAAAAAGAAATGCATTCTTATTTTGTGCCTCTGTTTTAAGTTCATGAGGAAGTAGTAGTTAATTCATGATCTTTTTAAGTTGGACAAGCTTCACCCCGGGATTGCATGTATAATGTGCAAACCCATAATACGAGAAGGAACTGGCATTGAGTGCGCCCGGCTCAAAAATAATATAACAAACAAACCCTCCTTCACGCTTTGTTCATGAGAAATCAGAAAACTTTGGCAGTGATAAACAAAGGAGATTAAGAGGATGTGATCGTCCTCATTCAGGAGCCGTTCCTCGAAACTTGTCCATCTCAAGAAGTGATTGAGTTGTCTGCTAGCATTCGTTGACGGAACATGCATAATCTAAAAAAAAATTATTACCTCTGTTTTTAAAACCAAGAGCTCTGGTACATGCTTTGTCTTTGTTTCCGACTACGGGTTTTCAACCTTGCCAACAAAAGCCACGGTTCGAGAGTCTCCACCTTCTTTTAAAGCACCAACTACTGAGAGCATGATTGTCATTCTGAGTGTAATGTGCATTGTCCCAAAGTAGCATTGTCTTTTGCATGATTGTGATATCGTTTATTTTGAAATCATTGTATCTAGTCATCACTTAAACCTTGGAGGTGCCCCTGCATTTATGTTTTGCTTCACTAAAGGGGGCAAGCGAGATATCACTTTATCATATTTGCACACCATGCTCATTACATATCTATTTAATGTTTCAGTATCATATTGTAAAACTTTCAGTTCTTTGTGATTTTCTCATGAGGCAACTTAATTACTACAGATTCATTGTCTCGGTAAGCTTTTGTCATGTGACTAAGAAAAAGTCCTATATGGTTAATAGCATGTCACCACAGAAATTATTCTTGTTATCATTTACCTACTCGAGGACGAGCAGGAATTAAGCTTGGGGATGTTGATACGTCCAAAACGTATCTATAATTTCTGCTTGCTCCATGCCTCTTTTGGGTGATATTGCTATGTTATTTATACACTTCCATACACTTTTGATCATATTTGGACTAACCTATTAACTCAGTGCACCCCAGTGCCAGTTTCTGTTTTCGGCTGTTTTTGTATTTCAGGTTTTCCCATTACGAGAACTGCCAGAAAAATCCCGGAAAAAATATATAAAAAATCAACGTTCCAGAAGCTTCCCGGCACCCGAAGTACAGCCGGACGGTGGCCACCAGGGCTCCAAGCGCCCTGGTGGCGCGACCCCCCTCCTGGCCGCGCTGGGGGGGGGGGGGGCCTGGGCCCCCCAGGCCTCCGCTGATACCCCCCTTTGGCATATATTTATATCGTGTCCCGAAACCCTCGAGACGGGAACCCTTTTTCGCGATCTCATCTATGTTCCGCCGCCTCCGCGCTTCCAAGATCGGGAGCACCAGGAGAACTCTTCCCGGCACCCTACCGGAGGGGAGGATCACCACCGGGAGCTTCTCCACCACCATGGACGCCTCCCGGATGAGTTGTGAGTAGTCTCCCTTGGACCATGGGTCCATGACCAGTAGCTATGTGATGTTCTCCTCCCGTTCTTGTGCTTCACTAATTAGTCCTCGTGAGCTGCCCTACATGATCGAGGCACATATGTAATCCTTATGCTGTTGCTATGATGAGTTTGCTGGGATCCGATGGATTGTGAGATTATGTTCTGATTGTGTTTGAGTAATATATTTGATTCACCTCTTTTATATTTATGTTTGTAAGTAATTCTTGCATGTTCTCCGTTATTATTTATTGATTTGGCCAAGTAGTAGGTAGTGACTCCAAGAGGGAACGTTATGCTCGATTGTGGGTTCATGCCCCTCGATGACTAGTTTGAGTGACAGAAACATGAGTCTAGGGGATGTGCTGTTGCCACAAGGGGGAAAACAACGGTGCTTGTGCCCGCGGGTGCAAGGATTGTTTACTTGACGCAAAGTTCGTTTAATGCAGTTGTCTATTGCTTTGAGTTTACACTATGGGTGGGACTCGCAACTTAATACCAGCGAGATGTTCTGGATAGATATCTCAAGGTGGATGATTAGTAGTAGATGCAGATGGATTTCGGTCTACTTGCCTTGGCGTACCGCCCATGCTTTGAACCTCTACCTTTCTTGCAACTTAGTGAGCATTGGTTTGCGCACATGGTCCTGTCAATTGCCCAGCTGTAATTCGTTTACCTCACATAGCTGTTTTATCGTCTTTTGGGAGAGAGACATCACTAGTGAACATCATGGGACCCCGGTCCATATTACCATTATTGATTTACTTACTATTGCAGCAATATCTATCACTATTATCACTTGCGTTTGATCCTTTGTAAACGACAAGGCCGGAGGGATTGACAACCTCTCTGTACTCGTTGGGAGCAAAGTTATTTGTATCTGTGTGCAGGTCCACGTTGATTGCTAATATCTGGCGCCGTTAGCAGTTGACACCTTCTTGTTGAAACTGGGAGTCTCAGGGAAATCGATCCTTGGTATCTTTGCCAAGGGAAAACTTCCGCTACACTGCATCTCAAACCTTCCACTTGGGGTAACCAACGAGGGGCGAGAAGCCATCATGGAGCTCTAAACCTTCGAATTTATTTTCCAGCCTCTGCACTGCATTGCAGTAACTGGTCATTGATGGGCTTCTGACGTCCCACTCCTTCATCACCTGATTGATCACTAAGTCTGAGTTGTCGTATACCATCAGGCGACGGACGCCGAGTGAGATGGCCATACGCAACCCGTATAAAAGCGCCTCGTATTCAGCTTCGTTGTTTGAAGAATCGGAGTGGATTTGAAGGACATAACTGAGTTTGTCGCCTCTGGGGGACACCAAAACCACACCTACACCAGATCTGTTCAACATCTTGGATCCATCGAAGAACATGGTCCAGTGACCCGACTGGATCTGAGTCGGTTGCTCCTGCTCGATCCATTCGGCCACAAAATCTGCTATTGCCTCAGACTTGATAGCTTTCTTCGCCTCAAACTTGATATCTAGCAGAAGGAGTTCAATCGCCCATTTGGCCACTCGACCGGTTGCATCTCGGTTGTTCAGAATTTCTGATAATGGGGCGTCGCTGACGATTGAAATCGAATGATCTGAGAAGTAATGAGCAACTTTCTTTGCGGTCAAGTAAATCCCATACACAAGCTTCTAGTAATGCGGGTATCTTTGCTTGGAGGGAGTCAATACTTTGGAAATGTAATAGATCGGGCGTTGGACTTTGTAGGCTTTGCCTTCTTCTTCCCGCTCGACCGTGAGTACAGTGCTGACAACTTGTCCGGTGGCTGCGATGTACAGTAAAAGAGGCTCTTTGCTGACTGGGGCAGCAGGCACCGGCTAGGTGGAAAGCAGGGCTTTGAGCTCCTCAAATACTGCTTCAGCTTCATAATTCCACTCGAACTTTCCAGACTTCTTCATCAGTCGGTAAAGAGGTAATGTCTTCTCACCCCTCGTTGGTTACCCCAAGTGGAAGGTTTGAGATGCAGTGTAGCGGAAGTTTTCCCTTGGCAAAGATACCAAGGATCGATTTCCCTGAGACTCCCAGTTTCAACAAGAAGGTGTCAACTGCTAACGGCGCCAGATATTAGCAATCAACGTGGACCTGCACACAGATACAATAACTTTGCTCCCAACGAGTACAGAGAGGTTGTCAATCCCTCCGGCCTTGTCGTTTACAAAGGATCAAACACAAGTGATAGTAGTGATAGGTTTTGCTGTAAATAGTAAGTAAAAGCAAAAAGTAAATAGCGGATGTGATCGATGATGGTAATATGGACCGGAGTCCCATGATGTTCACTAGTGATGTATCTCTCCCAAAAGACTATAAAACAACTATGTGAGGTAAACGAATTACAGCTGGGCAATTGACAGGACCATGTGCGCAAACCAATGCTGACTAAGTTGCAAGAAAGGTAGAGGTTCAAAGCATGGGCGGTACGCCAAGGCAAGTAGACCGAAATCCATCTGCATCTACTACTAATCATCCACCTTGAGATATCTATCCAGAACATCTCGTGGTATTAAGTTGCGAGTCCCACCCATAGTGTAAACTCAAAGCAACAGACAACTGCATTAAAAGAACTTTGCATAAAGTAAACAATCATTGCACCCGCGGGCACAAGCACCGTTGTTTTCCCCCTTGTGGCAACAGCACATCCCCTAGACTCATGTTTCTGTCACTCAAACTAGTCATCGAGGGGCATGAACCCACAATCAAGCATAACGTTCCCTCTTGGAGTCACTACCTACTACTTGGCCAAAGCAATAAATAACAACGGAGAACATGCAAGAATTACTTACGAACATAAATATAAAAGAGGTGAATCAAATATATTATTCAAACACAATCTGAACATAATCTCACAATCCATCGGATCCCAGCAAACTCATCATAGCAACAACATAAGAATTACATATGTGCCTCGATCATGTAGGGCAGCTCACGAGGACTAATTAGTGAAGCACAAGAACGGGAGGAGAACATCACATAGCTACTGGTCATGGACCCATGGTCCAAGGGAGACTACTCACAACTCATCCGGGAGGCGTCCATGGTGGTGGAGAAGCTCCCGATGGTGATCCTCCCCTCCGGCAGGGTGCCGGGAAGAGTTCTCCTGGTGCTCCCGATCTTGGAAGCGCGGCGGCGGCGGAACAGAGATGAGATCGCGAAAAAGGGTTCCCGTCTCGAGGGTTTCGGGACACAATATAAATATATGCCAAAGGGGGGCATCAGCGGAGGCCTGGGGGGCCCAGGCGCCCCCCCCCCCCCCGGCACGGCCAGGAGGGGGCCGCGCCACCAGGGCGCCTGGAGCCCTGGTGGCCCCCTCCGGCTGTACTTCGGGTGCCGGAAAGCTTCTGGAACGCTGATTTTTTATATATTTTTTCCGGGATTTTTCTGGCAGTTCTCGTAATGGGAAAACCTGAAATACAAAAACAGCCGAAAACAGAAACTGGCACTGGGGTGCACTGAGTTAATAGGTTAGTCCAAATATGACCAAAAGTGTATGGAAGTGTATAAATATCATAGCAATATCACCCAAAAGAGGCATGGAGCAAGCAGAAATTATAGATACGTTTTGGACGTATCAACATCCCCAAGCTTAATTCCTGCTCGTCCTCGAGTAGGTAAATGATAACAAGAATAATTTCTGTGGTGACATGCTATTAACCATATAGGACTTTTCATAGTCACATGACAAAAGCTTACTGAGACAATGAATCTGTAGTAATGAAGTTGCCTCATGAGAAAATCACAAAGAACTGAAAGTTTTACAATATGATACTGAAACATCAAATAGATATGTAATGAGCATGGTGTGCAAATATGATAAAGTGATATCTCGCTTGCCCCCTTTAGTGAAGCAAAACATAAATGCAGGGGCACCTCCAAGGTTTAAGTGATGACTAGATACAATGATTTCAAAATAAACGATATCACAATCATGCAAAAGACAATGCTACTTTGGGACAATGCACATTACACTCAGAATGACAATCATGCTCTCAGTAGTTGGTGCTTTAAAAGAAGGTGGAGACTCTCAAACCGTGGCTTTTGTTAGCAAGGTTGAAAACCCGTAGTCGGAAACAAAGACAAAGCATGTACCAGAGCTCTTGGTTTTAAAAACAGAGGTAATAAATTTTTTTTAGATCATGCATTTTCCGTCAACGAATGCTAGCAGACAACTCAATCACTTCTTAAGATGGACAAGTTTCGAGGAACGGCTCCCGAATGAGGACGATCACATCCTCTTAATCTCCTTTGTTTATCACTGCCAAAGTTTTCTGATTTCTCATGAACAAAGCGTGAAGGAGGGTTTGTTTGTTATATTATTTTTGAGCCGGGCGCACTCAATGCCAGTTCCTTCTCGTATTATGGGTTTGCACATTATGCATGCAATCCCGGGGTGAAGCTTGTCCAACTTAAAAAGATCATGAATTAACTACTACTTCCTCATGAACTTAAAACAGAGGCACAAAATAGGAATGCATTTTTTTCTTTGAATAGTTTCGAGATGGTACATGAAAGTCTCCGTTAGGAATGGCAGGTAAATACCATGTAGGAAGGTATGGTGGACTCATATGGCATAACTGGTTTAATAGAATTTGGATGCACAAGCAGTCAGTCCGCTTAGTACAGGTGGAGGTTAGCAAAAGACTGGGAGCGACCAACTAAGAGAGCAATGACGGTCATAATCATGCAGAGTGACAAAGCAACATTGAATCAGGCATGGAAGTTATATCGCTACTCAGAAACAAAAGATCATCAAGGCTTGACAGACTTTCTTTACAGTCTTAAATATGCGTGAGCATACGCCAAGTCAATCAAAATAAATTCTTGAAGGAAGATATTACTAAACCATACCACATCATAGGCAAACAAATCATGTTGGTACTCCAATAACACATTGGGAACCCCCCAGCTATTTGAGACTAACCATAAGAAAACATGAACTACTAAGCGCCATTATGCACGTAGCATCTTTATCATAGGCATATCAACCAATGCAACGGAAGCAAACTCTCTTAATAAGATAAGCATGATAACTAAAGAGAGTTCAAGCAACCAACTAAACAGAAGCGCTTTTAAAAAGATAAGCATGAAAGTTAAGAGCTAAGCATGATAGTAGCTATTAAAAGACAAAGAACACACACAGCAAAGATAGACATGAAAATTCTATGTTATGTTCTAGGTAGAAGTGGAGCGTGTTTCTCTCCCACATAAAGAAAGCTGAGTTCCGACTCGTTATGAAAAGCTAAGGAAAACTAAAAAGGAAAACTAAAAGCAAGACGCTCCAAGCATAGCACATAACACATGAAGTGATAAAAATATAGCGGAACGAAAGACGAACTGATAATGGTGATGGAGAAGGGGATGCACGGGGGCATCCCCAAGCTTAGACGCTTGAGTCTCCTTGAATATTTCTTGGGGGTGCATGGGGGCATCCCCAAGCTTGAGCGTTTGACACTCCTGAATCTTTTTATCATCTTCCCTCGCACACTTGAAAACTCCCTTCATACATAACTCATCATAATCTGATTAGCGAGGTTAGTACCCATAATAAAATAATTGTTCCTTGCTGGAAATTAGGATATTCTTGAAGGTCTACTGTTTCTCAAAATTGCCAAAAGGTTTTTGCAAAGAAAAAGCAAGCTCAAGGTTTGCAAAATGAGGGAAAGGCAAAACGGGACAGAATCTGTGAAAAACAGAACAACAGGTAGTAAATGATTTTTTCGGGGAACTTCTGCAACTCAAATAAAAAAACTCAGAACAGACGCCCGAAAGCCAATTGTATAGAGCACGCTGTCAAAAAAATTCAGATCAAAAAGATGATCTGGTGATTTTATACGAATTTTTCTGTCCAAGGACAGAATCTGTTTCCTGGACAGCACGTCACAACTTTTGAACTTTCTTGCAATCAGAGGCTAAACTTGGCACAAAGCTGAAAAGAAAAGATACAATGATGATGCTACTTTAGAAACAAACATCAAGACAGAACAAAAGCAAAATAAAATTTTATTTGTTGTGGGCTGCCTCCCTAGAGCTCTTTCTTTATAGCCATAAAGATAGGCTTAAGACTTTAATGATGCTCTCGTAGGAATAAGAGTTAAAGAACAAAAGAGAGCATCAAGAAGCAAATACCAAACACATTTAAGCCTAACATGCTTCCTATGCATAGGAATATTGCAATACAATAATTCATTGAAGCACAAAGCAATAAGCATAGGAAGACAAAACAAGTGCAGCTTCAAAACCTTCAACATAAAGAGAGGGAACTTGATATTATTGAAATATCTATAAGCATATGTTCCCTTCTCATAATAATTTTCAGTGGGATCACGAATAAACTCAACAATATAAGCATCACATAAAGCATTGTTACCATGATCCACATGCAAGAAGGTATCATTACTCTTCATATAAGCAAAATCTTTCTTATTAGGAATAGTAAGAGTAAAGCAATCATAACCATCATGGTAATCATTGTATTTAGGAGGCATATCATAATCATAATAAATTTTATCCTCAATAGTAGGTGGACTGAAACATCATATTCATCATTGTAATCATCATATATAGGAAGAAAAGTATCATCAAAGTAAATTTTCTCTTCAAAAGTTGGGGGACCAAAAATATCATGTTCATCAAACGTGTCATCCCAAAGCTTAGAGCTTTCCATGTCATTAGCAATATTGATATTCAAAGAAAGCATACTAATAACATCACCACCATCATGATTGTTATGCAAATAATAAAGTTCCATAGGTTTTTTAATTTTCTCTTCAAACACATCATGTCCCAAAGCAAGGTAGAGCTTATAAAGCTCTCTCATATTTCTGTTGTTTTTCATTAAGCAAAACTAGTGAAAAGACATAAAGAAAACTGAAAGGTAAACTAACAAGACTAAAAAGCAAAGATAAAAGATAGCGTGCAACTCCCCTATCTTGAAGAGTGGAGTCCCCGGCAACGGCGCCAGAAAACTTTGCTTGATGGCTTCTCGCCCCTCGTTGGTTACCCCAAGTGGAAGGTTTGAGATGCAGTGTAGCGGAAGTTTTCCCTTCGCAAAGATACCAAGGATCGATTTCCCTGAGACTCCCAGTTTCAACAAGAAGGTGCCAACTGCTAACAGCGCCAGATATTAGCAATCAACGTGGACCTGCACACAGATACAAATAACTTTGCTCCCAACGAGTACAGAGAGGTTGTCAATCCCTCCGGCCTTGTCGTTTACAAAGGATCAAACACAAGTGATAGTAGTGATAGGTTTTGCTGTAAATAGTAAGTAAAAGCAGAAAGTAAATAGCGGATGTGATCGATGATGGTAATATGGACCGGAGTCCCATGATGTTCACTAGTGATGTCTCTCTCCCAAAAGACGATAAAACAGCTATGTGAGGTAAACGAATTATAGCTGAGCAATTGACAGGACCATGTGCGCAAACCAATGCTGACTAAGTTGCAAGAAAGGTAGAGGTTCAAAGCATGGGCGGTACGCCAAGGCAAGTAGACCGAAATCCATCTGCATCTACTACTAATCATCCACCTTGAGATATCTATCCAGAACATCTCGCTGGTATTAAGTTGCGAGTCCCACCCATAGTGTAAACTCAAAGCAACAGACAACTGCATTAAAAGAACTTTGCGTAAAGTAAACAATCCTTGCACCCGCGGGCACAAGCACCGTTGTTTTCCCCCTTGTGGCAACAACACATCCCCTAGACTCATGTTTCTGTCACTCAAACTAGTCATCGAGGGGCATGAACCCACAATCAAGCATAACGTTACCTTTTGGAGTCACTACCTACTACTTGGCCAAAGCAATAAATAACAACGGAGAACATTCAAGAATTACTTACGAACATAAATATAAAAGAGGTGAATCAAATATATTACTCAAACACAATCTGAACATAATCTCACAATCCATCGGATCCCAGCAAACTCATCATAGCAACAGCATAAGAATTACATATGTGCCTCGATCATGTAGGGCAGCTCACGAGGACTAATTAGTGAAGCACAAGAACGGGAGGAGAACATCACATAGCTACTGGTCATGGACCCATGGTCCAAGGGAGACTACTCACAACTCATCCGGGAGGCGTCCATGGTGGTGGAGAAGCTCCCGGTGGTGATCCGCCCCTCCGGCAGGGTGCTGGGAAGAGTTCTCTTGGTGCTCCCGATCTTGGAAGCGCGGCGGCGGCGGAACAGAGATGAGATCGCGAAAAAGGGTTCCCGTCTCGAGGGTTTCGGGACACGATATAAATATATGCCAAAGGGGGGCATCAGCGGAGGCCTGGGGGGCCCAGGCGCCCCCCCGGCGCGGCCAGGAGGGGGGCCGTGCCACCAGGGCGCCTGGAGCCCTGGTGGCCCCCCTCCAGCTGTACTTCGGGTGCCGGGAAGCTTCTGGAATGCTGATTTTTTATATAATTTTTCCGGGATTTTTCTGGCAGTTCTCGTAATGGGAAAACCTGAAATACAAAAACAGCCGAAAACAGAAACTGGCACTGGGGTGCACTGAGTTAATAGGTTAGTCCAAATATGACCAAAAGTGTATGGAAGTGTATAAATATCATAGCAATATCACCCAAAAAAGGCATGGAGCAAGCAGAAATTATAGATATGTTTTGGACGTATCAATTCCTCGTTCAGAAACAAGGAAACCGAGTAACTTGCCGCCTGGAACTCCGAATGTACATTTCGACGCGTTAAGCTTGATATCATAGCTTCTTAGGTTCGCGAATGTCTCAGCGAGGTCAGTTAGTAGGTCGGAACCTTTATGTGACTTGACCACGATGTCATCCATATACGCTTACACGTTCCAACTGATTTGCTTCAGCAGACAATTTTGAATCATGTGCATGAAGGTAGCGCCAGCATTCTTGAGACCGAAAGGCATGGTGACATAACAAAAACACCCGAATGGGGTGATGAAGGCTGTCTTGATTTCATCGGGTCCAAACAATCGGATCTGATGGTACCCGGAATACGCGTCCAGAAAAGACAAACGCTCGCATCCCGCAGTCGAGTCGACTATCTGATCGATGCGGGGAGAGGGAAATGATCTTTCGGGCAGGGCCGATTAATATGCTTGAAATCGATGCACATGCGGAGGGATTTGTCCTTCTTGGGGACCATGACCACATTGGCGAGCCACTCGGTGTGGTAGATCTCACTGATGAACTCGGCTGCCAGAAGCCGAGCCACCTCTTTGCCAATTGCTTTTCTCTTCTCTGCGGCGTACCAACGGAGATGTTCCTTCACGGGTTTCACTTTTGGATCGACCCGCAAACGGTGCTCAGCCAGTCCCTTGGGTACACCTGGCATGTCGGATGGTTTCCATGCGAAGATGTCCCAGTTCTCACGGAGGAACTGGATGAGCGCTTCTTCCTATTTGTTGTCGAGTATAGTTGAGATGTGGGTCGGAGCCGCATTGGGGTCGGTGGGGTGAATGTGCACAGGCTTCGTCTCTCCCGCCGACTGGAATGCTGACTCGGAAGCTGGCTTCTTAGCACGCAACAAATCACTCAGATCCACATTCTTTTGGTACTCCTCCATCTCCACTGCTGCCATGTGCTTGTCAGCATTTTCTGAGCTTTTCTGGAAGCACTCTTCTGCCTTTTGCCAGTTCCATGTGACGGTTATCACGTCTTTAGGCACCGGTATCTTCAGTTTGAGGTACACATAACACGGTCGAGCCATAAACCGGGCGTAGGCGGGCCTGCCCAGAAAGCATGATAGGCGTTGTGGAAGTCCACCACCTCAAACGTCAGCTTCTCTTTGCGGAAATTCTTCGAATCGCCAAAAACCACGTCGAGGAAAATCTGACTAAGCGAGTCGGCTTTCTTTCCGGGGATGACCCCATGAAATCTCATGTTGCTCTCACTTAGCTTGGACATCGGAATGCCCATCCCTCGGAGGGTTTCATCGTATAGTATATTCAGGCCACTTCCGCCATCCATTAGAACTTTGGTCAAACGAATACCATCGACAACTGGGTCGACCACCAACGCCTGCCGCCCAGGGGTTGCAATGTGCGTGGGGTGGTCGCACTGGTCGAATGTAATGGGAGTCTTGGACCATTTTAGGTACGTTGTTGTTGCCGGAGCAACCATGTTGACTTCTCTATTGATAACTTTCAGTCGACTCTTGCTTTCGACGTCAGCAAAAATCATCAAGGTGGAGTTGATCTGGGGTTAGCCTCCATCCCCTTCTTTGTCCTCGGTCTCCTCCGATTCCTTTTCTTTCTCAGCGGGTTGATCTTTCTGGAAATTCTGAATCAGGAGCCGACACTGTCGAGTGGTATGCTTGGGGTAAACCAAGTTCCCCTCTTCATCTTTCTTCATGTGGATAGGACATGGTAGGTCGAGCATGTCATTCCCTGCTTGATCTTTCACTTTCTTGGGGATCCAAGGGCCTTTAGGCTTTCCTTTGCCTTTCCCTTGGGCAACGGCTGCAGCTTCACCTTGAACTGCTGGTTCCGCTTTGCGCTTCGGCTTCCGATTGGAATTCTGGTCATCTTGGCCGACGGGTTTCTTGCCGCTACGGAGTCGATCGGCCTCTTTTCCGTTAGCATACCGACTGGCTATTTCCATCATCCGAGTCACGGACATCTCTCCTGTCCGACCGACCTTCAAGTTCAGCTCTCTGTACCGCACGCCCTCCTTGAAGACATAGACTGCTTGATGCTCGGACACGTTTTCCACCGTGTGATGCAAGGTGGTCCATCTTTGGATGTAATCTCTCAGGGTTTCATTCGACTTTTGAACGCAATGTTGTAACTCCGCCAGTCCTGCGGGTCGTTTGCAGGTGCCCTCGAAGGTCCTGACAAACACTCGGGCCAGCTCTTCCCAACTGTAAATGCTCCCAGGGGCCAACTGATTTAGCCACGCCCGGGCCGAGCCACCTAACATCAGGGGGATATGCTTCATAGCCACATCATCATTGCCGCCACCGATCTGCACAGCTACACGGTAATCCTCGAGCCAAGTGTCCGGCTTTGACTCGCCGGTGAACTTACTCACTCCCGCTGCCAATCTAAAGTTGGGGGGAATCTCAGCAGCCCTGGTAGCATTGCTACAACATTCAGGCCTAGAGACAGACGCTCGGCTGCCACTCGGGCGATCTCTGCCTTGTTCTTCTCTGTATGCTCGGTTCCTGTCGACCAGGCCTTGCACAAGAATCGATCTTGCGTCAAAACCGGACCTTTTGGGATCTGGGGGGATCCTCCGCTCGTCGTCACGCAGACGCCTGCCGTCGTGTCGCCTGGGCGAGTACGATCCGCTTCCCGGAGGAGGCGTAGGCACTCGGCGGCGATCGTTGTGACCAGGTCGACGATCATATTGTTCATCATTCCAATCCAGATGTTGCTCTTGACGAGGTCCACGGCCCTCGCGCCTCGGAGGCGACCTTGGGCTGTGAGCCGACCAGACAGTGTCTGCTGCCACCGATCTGCTGTGAATTCTGTTGCGCGACTGAGAGACGACCGCATTTTGCTCTCCTGCTATCCGGAGCAGCGCCCGGATCTGCTGCAAGCCTCTCCCAGCCTCCGACTAAGACGGCTGGATAGAATCTGCGATGCGAGCTGTAGCTTCAAGGTTCTGGATCGGCGTTCGGAATACCTAAGGTTCGTGCGGGAACGATTGCCGTGGCCGTCGACTGGATTCGGGAATCAGTCGGCGGGCCCGATCGTCGAGTGAACGCTGGAGATTTTCCAGTCGCGTGCGCTCAGCCATGATGGCTAGGCGCGTGGCTTCCAGAGCCCGAGCCTCCGGAGAGTTCCCCACTATATGGGTGTAAAGTGCATCTTCATTGCAGCGGCAGAGCTCTTCCCTTTGCTCGGCGGTGAAGGGCTGGGGTATGTACCTGTCATGGTCATACGATTGACCGTTGTTGTTGCCGCCATTTCCGCCGCGAGGGTACCACGGCGGACTGCGTCGTGAGTCAACCATGAGGACTTCAGCCGCAGGGTCGCTGCTCCCGCATTCGGAAAGCGTGTCTACGGACCCAGCCGACGGATCGACCGGCCCGTAGTGGTATTCGTCGGGCTCGATGGCCGCGACTTGAGGGGTGGCTGTTTGGCGAGCCACCACGTGCTTCACCGACCGCTGGAGCCGTGACCAACCGAATCACTTGCGGCGGCGTCCAGCGGGGATGACAGACGACGAAGGAGCCGGCCGATACTGAGTCGACGGCTGTCGGAGAAGGACGCCGCAGGCGCTGGCACGGAAGTGTGCGGCCCCGCGGACGGGTAGCGCCTCGACGTTGAGAGGGGCCTCCTGGAGCCAAGCAGAGTCGTCGGCGACGAAAACGAGCGCGCCGAGCCTGATCTCGCGGCCCAGTGCCAAACCACCGCCAGAAACCATGATGATGGAGGTCGGAGAAAAAAGCTTGCAACCTCACCGGAAGTCGCTAAGACACCTGCCCCACGGTGGGCGCCAACTGTCGTGGTTCTAAGTCTGACAGTAAGAGTAGGGGGTACATAGGAGGAGGCAAGGTCCTAGCTATGGTGAGATTTTACACAAGATGTTTACGAGTTCAGGCCCTTCTCGGAGGAAGTAACAGCCCTACGTCTCGGTGCCCGGAGGCGGTCGACTGAAATGTATATGTGTGTGTAAGTTACTGGGGGTGCGAACCCTTGTACTGGAGGAGGGGGTGGCTTATATAGAGTGCGCCAGGGCCCAGCCATCCCCACGTTACAAAGGGTTCAATGTACATAAAGGCAGGACGTTACTGATAACGCCTGCAATAAAGGGTGATAAAGGCATTCATTACTGCAGAATGAATGCACGACCGTTGTTGGCCTCACGGGACCTTTGACCTTCGGGGCTCGAGTGTTTTTGTACTGTCGAGTGTCCTCATCCTTCCGAGTACAGTTGAGTCGTCTGAATGGAGGTATGCAGTCGAGCAAAATGTCTTCTTAGGCCGTATCAGTCGACTATTTCTGTTGTCTTCGGGTTGTCTCTTGAGCTTCTGGGGTAGTGACCTTGGGTGGGGTATCTGGGTCAGGCCCGTGACCCCATCCTAAGTCTATAGCATCATCAGCGACCTCGATCGTCAGTGGTGAGGGGGTCGCCGGATCCACGCGCGTGGATCGCTTTTACTCTTTTGTAGTCTAGTTTTTTAGGTTGTTCATCATCTTCTCTTCGGCGCCGACGATGACAACATTGAATAAAGATTCTTCGGATCCATCCCTGACGAGGCCATCGGTCCTATGGTTGGGGATGAATTTGGAAACCGGTAAGTTCAAGCAAGGATGGCATGGCGGCGGCATCCTCGCGGTGGACCTGTGTCCTCGGGATCCGCCATTGCGACGATGTTTGCTCCAGCGTCGGCGCGGAGCTTGGGAAGTAGTCCAGGAACGGATGCAGATTGTGGTCTGCATCGACGACATCTGGAAGACGGAACGTGTGCTGGGTTCGTGGTTCGTGGATGGCAGGTATGGTTTCCTCCTTCTGCGTCTTAGTCGTGGTGGGGTGCCAGATCTAGAGTTCGAGTCCGGGGTGTTGCCCCGGTCTGATTCGTTCAACGGCAAGGGCTTCACTTTTGGTGAGCCACCTTGGAGGTCCGCAAAGCTACATACAGCGATGGAGCTGCGTCGAGCTCGGGTGAGGAGGTGGCCCGTCATTCTTTTCTTCGGTGGCTGCTATGGTGTTGCTGGAGGCAGGTGACGGGCGTTGGTGTCAAACTCAAAGATGTTCTACTATCTTTTCAGTTTTGTCATGCCGGTCCTTACGCGACTTGTACTTTAATCTTTATAATATGAATGAGACATGTATTACCATGCAAAAAAAATCCCTTTGTAGGTTGGTTGCTAGCGAATCCGTTGTGCATGGTTAAGTTATTTTTTCCGAAATGGAGGCAAAAGTTTTGCCTTATCGATTAATTAAGAAGGAGAGAATTGCACAATTAATTACGGAAAACCGGGCGAAACCGATACAAACGGAGCACGGGCTAACTACTCACATGGCAAGAAACCCCACAGCCGCACAAGCGATCCCCTTCACTCTCCGAATACAAATCACCCCGACATTGTTACTATGCCAGGAGACCCCGACAAGAACACCTCGACACAAGACATCAAGCACCTCTCAACCCACAACCACAAACCAATCCAAGAGGACAGGCCGAAAGATCGAAGGTCATCCATCGAACAACCTGCCTTGCCTGTGGCGCCACTATTTCTTTTTTCCCACCTTCTTTTGTTTGCCCCTTATTGGTGTCCTCATTAAGAGGCACGCAATCAACTTACCCAAACCAAGTGTAGCAACCTCCACACTGACAAGCAAGTCACAAAGTTTCTTCGCAAAGAGAGCATCTGAATTTGAAGTAGGTGTCAACACACTTGGCTCAATGTTCATGTCACTCACAAGCATCACATGCTCGATGGTCACACACGAGGGAAGGGCATCAACATCTAAACTTCACGCTCCATGACACCGGGAGGTAGGCTGGCTAACGCCTGACACCCAATGAACTTAGGTGAGCGAGATATTGCAGCATCCAAATCACCAGACTCATCGGCATCAAGTATCCGACTAGCTAGCTCCCGAGGTGATGCTGGCGGTAAAGCCACAATCGATATCTTGAGGGGGTCTACCTTCGGTTGTTCGATGAACAGAGGCGGAATCGGATCCCCACACAAGTCCCGAAGCTCGGGTGTCATCTGCAGCACCGGAGTTACAACTACATCACTGTCTAGTCTCTCAAAGGCTGTCACGGCGAGTTGATTCTAGCACGAGGGGAGAAACGACCATGAAGCTCGACTCCCTTCTCGACCTCGAAGCTATCTTCAGGCACAACCAAAGGGCACAAGATTTGCGGCGCCAGAGAGAGCCCACCCAGTGCGGCCTCAGCTCAATTCATAAAGCTCTCCATCCGCAACATCCAACCTTGCATGGAGTCAACGACGTCACGCAGAGGCTGGACCGTCTCCTCAAGCTGGAAGAAAACCATACCAAGGAGCTCAGAGCGCAACAACTCAGCATGCCTCTCCAAGGCAGGCCGCACCGGGATATCCGCCGAGGCCACAGAGCCAGCAGGAGCAGCAAGGATCGATGCCCAAGAATCACGACCAAACGTTTTCGCAAGTGGCGAGGCTTCTTTCTGGACCTGGAGGTTGTTGGTGCCTGACGGGGAGGTGGGGCAACGGCGACAGAGTAGGGCTTCCCAAGAAGCTGAGGGGACGCTAGGCATTGCAGCACTCACGCGCTCGATGACCATTCTCAAGGCACCGAGAACACCTAAAAGAACCTCGACACACCGCTACATGGTGTCAAAAAAAAGGCATATGTAACATCTACCATGAAGCCAAGCAGGAGCAGGACGGGGAGCCAATGCAGGGGCTAATGGCGCTGGGCATTGCACGTTGCGCCACGACAACACCTTCTGCCAACCTCCGCACGAATCCGCATTCCAAATCATACCCGACCGAGCAACCAGAATTAAGGGTTTGGTAGCCGGCGGCGTCTACGGGGCCAACACATCGTCCTCCTTGTCTTCTTCATCGTCGCTAATGGAATGTATGTTCCAATTAAAAAAAATCGCGTCAAAATAAAGCGGACGACTTAACGGAGACGGATCGCATGGCCCGACGCACTCATTCCACTTTGGCCGCCGGAGAAGTCGTCAAATGCACGTGGCGAAAGCAGCAATCCCATCACCTCCAGTTTGCTCGCATCTGGGTGGTCAGCCCAGGTGGACGTAAACGTTCGGACGGCCAGCGATTTCGCTGCGCCAGTGTGATTCGGGGTGTTCATTTCATCATTCATTAATAGTAAAAAAATCCTGCTGTCTGTCGTTCTCCCGTCGAGACTGTTCACAGGGTCAACGGCGTTCTTTCTCCTTCCAGAAAATAAAAGAGCCGTCTTCTTCTGTCCCACTGCCAGCGGATTAATTTCTTCAGTTTGATCAGTCAATCATTCTCTGGTCGTAGCTCATTAATGAATAGATTAGTTGGGATAAAACGCGTGATGATGACGGCCGGATGCTCTATCCAACCGGCAAGGCGGCAACGTACAGAATACTTTAGTAGTACTAATTCGATTCGATGATCGGATTAAGCAAACGGAGGCAGCGCCGCGGCAGGAATCCTTCCGGCTGGACGGAGGCTTGGAAAGGATGGTTACGTGTCGGCCCTGCGAACAAGATGTGCTGTATCTGGAGAACTTTGAGGCCCCTTTGACTGGCTGGCTGAGACGTGGACGTCTGAATTCTTTATCTATCCAAACTCCAATTTCAGGGGGCGGAGTTCAGCAAAATGAAAAGAGTGCATTTGCACCGGATGGGTATGTATCATGTTGAGATTCTACGAAGTAACCGTAGCCACCTCGTAGTTACGGTCTCAAGTATTCGTACTCACCTCTATAAACACATACGCGCACACTTTATTTCTATAAGCATCTCATTAAAAAAATAGAGCCGGCAAGTCATCTTAAGATTTTATGAAGTCACCTTAGGCGTTAGTCGACGAGAATGCCTCCTTGCATTGAACGCGCATCGCTGAAAATCCTAAAATAAATCCAGAATACATGCAAGCACCGGGTTTATACCCTGATGGACTAGAGATATCACTATACACCTAACCATCCAACTATAAATTGATTTGCCGCAAAAAGCCTTCGAGTCGAAGCATTATGTACGTAAAAAAACTATGTAGGTATGTGGCCAGGTTTACTTGGGCCAAATTCACCGTTTTGACCCTTTTAAAAAACTTTAGCATGATTTGACCCTAGTTTGATTTTTTTTCGTGATCTGACCCTTTTCCTACCGCCATCATCCTTGGCGGTAGCGTAACACTGACTACCGCCACGGGCTATGGCGGTAGGACTTGACTGTTGGAAATATGCCCTAGAGGCAATAATAAAATAGTTATTGTTATATTTCCTTGTTCATGATAATTGCCTGTTATTCATGCTTGAATTGTATTATCCGGAAATAGTGATACATGTGTGAATATATAGACCACAACGTGTCCCTAGTAAACCTCTAGTTACTAGCTCGTTGATAAACAGATGGTTACGGTTTCCTGACCATGGACATTGGATGTCATTGATAACGAGATCACATCATTAGGAGAATGATGTGATGGACAAGACCCAATCCCAAGCCTAGCACACCCAAAGTATTCCTACGGTATCCGGGAGTTGCACAACCTCATGGTCTAAGAAAAAGATACCTTTGGGTGGTATCTTTTTCTTAGACCATGAGGTTGTGCAACTCCCGGATACCGTAGGAATACTTTGGGTGTGCCAAACGTCACAACGTAATTGGATGGCTATAAAGATACGCAACGGGTATCTCCGAAAGTATCTGTTGAGTTGGCACGAACCGAGACTGGGATTTTTCACTCCGTATGACGGAGAGGTATCTCTGGGCCCACTCGGTAAGACATCATCATAATGAGCTCAATGTGACTAAGGAGTTGGTCACGGGATGATGTATTACGGAACGAGTAAAGAGACTTGCCGTGACGAGATTGAACAAGGTATCTGTCGTGGAATTAGCACGGCAGATGTCCGGTTTAACGGACTTAGTTGAGGAACCATCGCACGGGTTAGCTTGAAGGGGTTAAAAGCACACAAAGGACACAGAGGGTTTATACTAGTTCGGCCCCTTCGATGAAGGTAAAAGTCTACGTCTAGTTTGGTTTGGTATTGCTTGGGCGTCGATGAACAGGGAGCAGATTGCTTGCCTGTCTCTCGACGGATTGTTGCCTGTCCTTGAACCGTCGCCGGGTCGTCCCTTTATATAGAGGCGACGCCCGGTCCGGTTTACAGAGTCCCGTGGCCGGCTCATATTTGTGTCCGCCTCGGTCTCTGCTCTTTCTTCCTTGTCTCTCAAGTTTACATGATAGGACGGTTTACAAACCGTAAACTTCACACATGGGCCCTAAACCTTCATGGGCCGTAATTTCTACTGAGCTTACAACTATTCAACTATATTATCACAATCCAGTTTACCCTAGCCGGTTTACACCTGCTAATAATATCCCTGACATTAGGCCCCAGAATGATTTGAACTTGTTCATGTCAGTCTTCTAAATCTTGCATAACCTTCTTTCTTGTATCTTCTCGGTTTTTGTAAACCGGCTATGACATCATCTTTGGAAATCATTTGATTCGATCGTGACATAACTTCCGCATTTATTGCGCACAGCTGTTTGTTACCTTTGTTTAAAGGCCATCCCGAAAATCGAGGCGACAGGAGAATCTTTATCCAATCTCTGTCCTCCTCAAATCCCGCGCTTGCCGTTTCGTCTCTCAACCTCTATAAATATCGCCGCATCTCTTCCTTTCTTCCTTCCGCTCATCTTCTTCCTCCGTCGCCCGAAGTTTCCCCGTTGTCCTCGAGCTCGTCATCGTCGTCGACCAGGCCACTGCATCAACCTGAACCGCGTTCAGATTACTCCGCCGCCGTCTCTTCCATTCTCAGGTATTCCTTTTTTCCTCATTGCAGATCTGCAACTTAGGGTTTCTCCATTGATTCCGCCATGAAAACTCGAAGCTCTATCTGTTCATCCTTTAAGCTTTTTCTGCGGTAAATTCAACCTTAGATTACCTTCGAAACTTGCTCCTGCACCGTTGCTTTATGCTTAGACTTGGTATTTTTAGATTCAATCCTTATATTCATCCGCTCTGTATAAACCCCCGCAGTTCTTCTGTAATAAACCTGCATAAATTTCCTCCTTTTCTTACCGCTCAGATCTGTTTTACCTTATCCTCTTGTAGAAACCTGTTTCTTCATATTGATAGATCTGTAAGATACTCGCCGGTTTAATCAATCATACATTGCTTCTGCAACGTTTCAACCATGAACCCGACGGTTTAGCTTCTTTCTTTTTTGTTGTCATAAACCGGTAGCAGATCGTTTCCCGTTGCTTCCGGGTTGTCAATGCCATTAGTCCCTTGTCTAAACCGCCGATGTAGTTTTGATAATATGATCCGGTTTATGCTTCGGTATTTGAATAATCCGGATTTTATACTTCACTTTTTTCAGCACTTTCCTTCTGCCAATTTGTCTGCCAAGCAATTCGTTTCTTGCAACTGGGTCCCTTCCGTCATTACGGAAGAGGACTTAACTAATGCTGCTGCAATTGGTACTCTGGGTCCTCAAGCAGTTCTGAAATGGCGGGTCCCTGGAAATGAATGCCCCCCTACTCCCAAAGAAGGGGAAGTTATTGTTTTCTTTGATCATATAGCTCGGGGCTTTAGTCCTCCCGGTTCAAAGTTCTTCCGGGACGTGCTTGCCGCTTTTCAGCTTCATCCTCAGGATATAGGTCCAAATTCCGTATCAAACATTTGCAATTTCCAAGTTTTCTCCGAGGTGTACCTTCAAGAGGAGCCATCAGTCGACTTGTTCCGGGATTTCTTCCACTTAAACCGGTGAACTGAGTTTACTGCCGGACCTCATCAAGAACTGGGCGGGGTTAGTATTCAAAAGAGAAGAGATGCGGTCTTTCCTCACGCTGCTCTCCATACACACCCTAAGGACTGGAACCAATCTTGGTTCTATTGCCAAGATACTTCGCCTGAAGGGGAGAACCCACTGCCGGGTTATCGCGAACATCGCCTTCCTGAAGATCATCCACTGCCGCAGCGTCTGAGCTCCTCGGAACGGCCCCGGTTCGCCCCTCAGCTTGCCAAACTTAAAGCCTTTATGGCCAATGGATTGATTGGGGTTGACTTTGTACGTTGTTGACTTCTAACTTGTTCTTGCAGTATGTGTTATGTGATGTGATATGGCCAAAAGATGTGATGAATGATATATGTGATGTATGAGATTGATCATGTTCTTGTAATAGGAATCACGACTTGCATGTCGATGAGTATGACAACCGGCAGGAGCCATAGGAGTTGTCTTATTTATTGTATGACCTGCGTGTCACTGAATAACGCCATGTAATTACTTTACTTTATTGCTAAATGTTAGCCATAGTAGTAGAAGTACTTTTTTGGCGAGACGACTTCATGAAGACACGATGATGGAGATCATGGTGTCATGCCGGTGACGATGATGATCATGGATCCCCGAAGATGAAGATCAAAGGAGCAAGATGATATTGGCCATATCATGTCACTATTTGATTGCATGTGATGTTTATCATGTTTATGCATCTTATTTGCTTAGAACGACGGTAGTAAATAAGATGATCTCTCACTAAAATTTCAAGAATTGTGTTCCCCTAACTGTGCACCGTTGCTAAGGATAGTTGTTCCGAAGCACCACGTGATGATCGGGTGTGATAGGCTCTAACATTCGCATAAAACGGGTGTAAGCCATATTTACACAAGCAATACACTTAGGGTTCACTTGACGAGCCTAGCATGTACAGACATGGCCTCGGAACACGGAAGACCGAAAGTTCGAACATGAGTCGTATAGAAGATACGATCAACATGAAGATGTTCACCGTTGATGACTAGTCCGTCTCACGTGATGATCGGACACGGCCTAGTCGATTCGGATCATGTATCACTTAGATGACTAGAGAGATGTCAATCTGAGTGGGAGTTCATTAAATCTATTTAGATGAACTTAATTGTCATGAACTTAGTCTAAAATCTTTACAATATGTCTTGTAGATCAAATGGCCCACGCCCATGTTACCCTCAACTTCAACGCGTTCCTAGAGAAAGCCAAGCTGAAAGACGATGGTAGCAACTATACGGACTGGGTCCGTAACTTGAGGATCATTCTCATAGCTGCCAAGAAAACATATGTCCTTGAAGCACCATTAGGTGACGCTCCCGCCCCAGCGAACCAAGACGTTATGAATGCTTGGCAGTCGCGTTGTGATGATTACTCCCTGGTTCAGTGCGGCATGCTTTACGGCTTAGAATCGGGGCTCCAAAAGCGTTTTGAGCACCACAGAGCATATGAGATGTTCCAAGAGCTGCAAATGGTTTTCCAAGCTCATGCCCGAGTCGAGAGATATGACGTCTCCAACGCATTCTATAGTTGTAAGATGGAGGAGAATAGTTCTGTCAGCGAGCACATACTCATATTGTCTGGGTTGCACAATCGCTTGTCTCAGTTGGGAATGAATCTCCCGGACGAAGCGGTCGTTGACAGAATCCTTCAGTCGCTCCCACCTAGCTACAAGAGCTTTGTGATAAACTTCAATATGCAAGGGATGGAGAAGTCCATTCCCGAGGTGTATTCAATGCTGAAATCAGCGGAGGTGGAGATCAAGAAAGAGCATCAAGTGTTGATGGTGAATAAAACCACTAAGTTCAAGAAAGGCAAGGGTAAAAAGAACTTTAAGAAGGACGACAAAGGAGTTGCCGCACCCGGTAAGCCAGTTGCCGGGAAGAAGCCGAAGAATGGACCCAAGCCTGAGACTGAGTGCTTTTATTGCAAGGAAATGGGTCACTGGAAGCGGAACTGCCCCAAATACTTAGCAGATAAGAAGGCCAACAACGTCAAAGGTATATGTGATATACATGTTATTGATGTGTACCTTACCAGCGCGCGTAGTAGCTCCTGGGTATTTGATACCGGTGCAGTTGCTCACATTTGTAACTCAAAGCAGGAGCTGCGGAATAAGCGGAGACTGGCGAAGGACGAGGTGACGATGCGCGTCGGGAATGGTTCCAAGGTCGATGTGATCGCCGTCGGCACGCTACCTCTACATCTACCATCGAGATTAGTTTTAAACCTTAATAATTGTTATTTAGTACCAGCTTTGAGCATGAACATTGTATCTGGATCTCGTTTAATGCGAGATGGCTACTCATTTAAATCCGAGAATAATGGTTGTTCTATTTATATGAGAGATATATGTTTTATGGTCATGCCCCGCTGGTCAATGGTTTATTCTTGATGAATCTCGAACGTGATGTTACACATATTCATAGTGTGAATGCCAAAAGATGTAAGGTTGATAATGATAGTCCCACATACTTGTGACATTGCCGCCTTGGTCATATTGGTGTCAAACGTATGAAGAAGCTCCATGTAGATGGACTTTTGGAGTCTCTTAATTATGAATCATTTGACACGTGCGAACCATGCCTCTTGGGCAAGATGACCAAGACTCCGTTCTCCGAAACAATGGAGCGAGCAACCAACTTGTTGGAAATCATACATACCGATGTGTGCGGTCCAATGAGTGTTGCAGCTCGCGGAGGCTATTGTTATGTTCTCACCCTCACAGATAACTTATGTAGATATGGGTATGTCTACTTGATGAAACACAAGTCTGAGACCTTTGAAAAGTTCAAGGAATTTCAGAATGAGGTTGAGAATCAACGTGATAGAAAAATAAAGTTCTTACGATCAGATCGTGGAGGAGAATATTTAAGTCATGAATTTGGCACGCACTTAAGTAACTGTGGAATTGCTTCGCAATTGACACCGCTCGGAAGACCTCAGCGTAATGGTGTGTCCGAACGTCGTAATCGCACTATGTTGGACATGGTGCGATCTATGATGTCTCTTACCGACTTACCGCTATCATTTTGGGGTTATGCTTTAGAGACTGCCGCATTCACTTTAAATAGGGCTCCGTTTAAATCGTTGAGACGACACCGTATGAACTTTGGTTTGGCAAGAAACCTAAGTTGTCGTTTCTGAAAGTTTGGGGTTGCGATGCTTATGTCAAGAAACTTCAACCTGAAAAGCTCGAACCCAAATCGGAAAAATGCGTCTTCATAGGATACCCAAAGGAAACTATTGGATACACCTTCTACCTCAGATCCGAAGGCAAGGTCTTCGTTTCCAAGAATGGATCCTTTCTGGAGAAAGAGTTTCTCTCGAAAGAAGTGAGTGGGAGGAAAGTGGAATTTGATGAGGTGACAATCACCCCTTCCGAACCGGAAAGTAGCGCAGCGCAGGAAGTTGTTCCTGAGGTGCCTGGACCGACTAGGGAGGAAGTTAATGATGATGATCATGAAGCTTCAGATCAAGTTACTACTGAACTTCGAAGGTCCACAAGGACACGTTCCGCACCAGAGTGGTACGGCAACCCTGTCATGGAAATCATGTTGTTAGACAACGATGAACCTTTGAACTATGAAGAAGCGATGGCGGGACCGGATTCCAACAAATGGTTTGAAGCCATGAAATCCGAGATAGGATCCATGTATGAAAACAAAGTATGGACTTTGGTGGACTTGCCCGATGATAGGCACGCCATAGAATAAATGGATATTTAAGAAGAAGACTGTCGCGGATGGTAATGTGACCATCTATAAGGCCCGACTTGTCGCTAAAGGTTATCGACAAGTTCAAGGGATTGACTACAACGAGACTTTCTCTCCCGTAGCGATGCTGAAGTCTGTCCGAATCATGTTAGCAATTGCCGCATTCTATGATTATGAGATATGACAAATTGACGTCAAAACAGCATTCCTTAATGGCTTCCTCAAGGAAGAGTTGTATATGATGCAGCCGGAAGGTTTTGTCGATCCTGAGAATGCTAACAAGGTATGCAAGCTCCAGTGCTCGATCTATGGGCTGGTGCAAGCATCTCGGAGTTGGAATATTCGCTTTAATGATGTGATCAAAGCGTTTGGGTTTATACAGACTTAGGGAGAAGCCTGTATTTACAAGAAAGTGAGTGGGAGCTCTATAGCATTTCTCATATTATATGTGGATGATATATTGCTGATGGGAAATGATGTAGAATTCTTGGAAAGCATAAAGGCCTATTTGAATAAGAGTTTTTCGATGAAGGACCTTGGAGAAGCTGCTTACATATTAGGCATCAAGATCTATAGAGATAGATCGAGACGCCTCATTGGTCTTTCACAAAGCACATACCTTGACAAGATATTGAAGAAGTTCAATATGGATCAATCCAAGAAAGGGTTCTTGCCTGTATTGCAAGGTATGAGATTGAGCACGGCTCAATCCCCGACCACGGCAGAAGATAGAGAAAAGATGAGTGTTATCCCCTATGCCTCAGCCATAGGTTCTATTATGTATGCCATGCTATGTACCAGACCTGATGTAAACCTTGCCATAAGTTTGGTAGAGAGGCACCAAAGTGATCCCGGTATGGAACACTGGACAGCGGTCAAGAACATCCTGAAGTACCTGAAAAGGACTAAGGATATGTTTCTCGTTTATGGAGGTGACGAAGAGCTCGTCGTAAAGGGTTACGTCGATGCTAGCTTCGACACAGATCTGGATGACTCCAAGTCACAAACCGGATACGTGTATATTTTGAATGGTGGGGCAGTCAGCTGGTGTAGTTGCAAGCAAAGCGTCGTGGCGCATTCTACATGTGAAGCGGAGTACATAGCTGCTTGCGAAGCAGCGCAGGAAGGAGTCTGGATGAAGGAGTTCATCACCGACCTAGGAGTCATTCCAAGTCAATGTTGAGGATATCGCTTCTCGTTCTCGTCTCGGACAGCTGTGGATTAATCGGAAATCGGCCGATTAATCGATTTTATCAGTCGACTATTAATCGGCCATTTTTTGGAAATCCCAGGTTCCCAACACTAAAAATATGCTATATTCAACACCAAAACAATATTGGACAGAAGTGTTACCTTGATTCCTAGCCTTTGAATCCTTGTATAATGATGAATGAAGTAGGACACCATTACATATTGTGTAACAAGGTACACAAAGCGCAAATAAATCTAGTTTTCGCAAACATAGTACTATGAATAGGCCCGATTTATCTGTAGATTCCCGAGAAATCGCTTGTCATAGCGATAAATCGGCCCAAACGATAAATGGTGAAGATAAGACATAATCTTATCGGTCACCCCAAGAGTAGCGATAAATCGGACGATAAGTCGTTGAATCGGAAGATTTCTTGAACAGTGTTCCAAGTGCGTCGGGCCCGATGACTCTCTTTTGTGATAACACTGGAGCTATTGCCATTGCCAAGGAGCCCAGGTTTCACAAGAAGACCAAGCACATCAAGCGCCGTTTCAACTCCATCCGGAATTATATTCAAGATGGAGACATAGATATTTGTAAAGTGCATACAGATCTGAATGTCGCAGACCCGTTGACTAAACCTCTTCCATGAGCAAAACATGATCAACACCAGAACTCTATGGATGTTCGATTCATCACAATGTAACTAGATTATTGACTCTAGTGCAAGTGGGAGACTGTTGGAAATATGCCCTAGAGGCAATAATAAAATGGTTATTATTATATTTCCTTGTTCATGATAATTGTCTGTTATTCATGCTTGAATTGTATTATCCAAAAACAGTGATACATGTGTGAATACATAGACCACAACGTGTCCCTGGTAAACCTCTAGTTACTAGCTCGTTGATCAACAGATGGTTACGGTTTCCTGACCATGGACATTGGATGTCATTGATAACGAGATCACATCATTAGGAGAATGATGTGATGGACAAGACCCAATCCTAAGCCTAGCACAAGATCGTGTAGTTCGTAATGCTAAAGCTTTTCCAATGTCAAGTATTTTTTCCTTAGACCATGAGGTTGTGCAACTCCCGGATACCGTAGGAATACTTTGGGTGTGCCAAACGTCACAACGTAACTGGGTGGCTATAAAGGTACGCAACGGGTATCTCCCAAAGTATCTGTTGAGTTGGCACGAACCGAGACTGGGATTTGTCACTCCGTATGACGAAGAGGTATCTCTAGGCCCACTCGGTAAGACATCATCATAATGAGCTCAATGTGACTAAGGAGTTGGCCACGGGATGATGTATTACGGAACGAGTAAAGAGACTTGCCGTGACGAGATTGAACAAGGTATCGGTATACCGACGATCGAATCTCGGGCAAGTACTATACTGATAGACAAAGGGAATTGTATACGGGATTGATTGAATCCTTGACATCGTGAAAGTGCAACTAATCCCCGGGTGGTTTTGGTAATTAATAACGACATATATATCATTGAACTAATATTTACTTGAGAATCATTTCAGAGAAGTTCGATGATATGGGTATGGAAATGTCTGAAGAAGTGGACCCCTCAAAATGCTAAGACAAGCATTGGCAAAAGCTCAAGACTCTATTTTTGGTTTAGTGATCAAAGATCACATTGAGTCCATAGGAAAAGCCAATACTATTAAAAGGGGATGAGGTTGTGTTAATGATCTGGTTGCTCAAGTGCTTAGTGATCTAGCTCCCTCAACTATCAGCACTCTTCACTACTTAACACACTCATAAGTAATCTCAGACAAACCGATTCTGCAAACTCAGTCCCACCGAGATGAACCACCTCAGTTATTCTCCCAAACCCTAATTTCTCGGTCCATCCGATTTTGAGTTTCGGTCTCACCGAAAATGGACTGCCAACCTTCTGTAACCAATTGACATCACTTCGGAATATCCGAGATGTTATTTTCGGTCCCACCGAGATGGCAAGCTCCAACCTTTGACTCACTTCGGACACACCGAGATGGTATTTTCGGTCCCACCGAAAATCCCAACGTTCACTATATTTGAACTTTCGGTCTGACCGAGTTTTCACTTCGGTCTCACCGAGATTGGTCAAATGTGTGTGTAACGGTTGGATTTTGTGTGGAGGCTATATATACCCCTCCACCCCCTCTTCATTCGTGGAGAGAGCCATCATAAAGTCTACCACTCCTACCATATACTTTCTGAGAAGTGAACCACCTACCCTTGTGTTGAGATCAAGCCATTCCATTCCTACCATATGAAACTTGATTTCTAGCCTTCCCAAGTTGCTTTCCACTCAAACCTTTCTTCCACCACAGCCATATCAGTGAGGAGAGTTGAGTGTTGGGGAGATTATCATTTGAAGCACAAGAGCAAGGAGTTCATCATCATCAACACCATCTATTACCTTTTGGAGGGTGGTGCCTCCTAGATTGGTTAGGTGTCGCTTGGGAGCCTCCGTCTTTGAGATGTGGAGTTGAACCAAGAAGTTTGTAAGGGCAAGGAGATCGCCTACTTCGTGAAGATCTACCCCGAGTAAGGCTAGTCCTCCGTGGGCGTAGGCCATGATGGAATAGACAAGGTTGCTTCTTCGTGGACCCTTCGTGGGTGGAGCCCTCCGTGGACTCGCGCAGCCGTTACCCTCCGTGGGTTGAAGTCTCCATCAACGTGGATGTACGATAGCACCACCTATCGGAACCACGACAAAAATCTTCGTGTCTCCAAACTGCATTTGATCTTCTCCACCTCTCTTTTACATGTGCAATTTACTTTCCGCTGCTATTACTCTAGAATTGCATGTGTAGGGTGATACTTGAATTGATCTTAATTGCAAAACTGCCAAAAACATTGCATGATCAAAAGGCAAATTTTTATAAAGTCAAGTAGTCTAATCACCCCCCCTCTAGACCTACTTTCGATCCTACAAGTGGTATCAGAGCTTTGGTCTCCATTGTTTTGGTTTCCATTGCATTGGACTCCATAAGCTTGGTTTCACAACCTAGGAGAGTATGGCGTCTAGTGAGGGTAATTATCGTAGAGGTCCTTACTTTGATGGTACAAATTTTGCTAGTTGGAAGCATAAAATGAAAATGCATATTCTTGGTCATAACCCAGCCGCATGGGGCATTATTTGTGTTGGTATGCAAGGTGATTTCTTCGAAGAAGGAAAAGTTCCGGATCGCGAAGCTACACCGGAAGAGTTGCGGATGTTGCAAAACAATGCTCAAGCCTATGACATTCTCTTCAATGCTTTGTGGCCCGAGGAGTTCAACAAAATCAGCCGTCTTGAGAATGCTAAAGAGATTTGGGATACTTTGGTTGAAATGCACGAAGGTACTGAATCTGTGAAGGAATCAAAGCTAGATATTCTTCAAGGACAACTTGACAAGTTCAAGATGAAGGATGGTGAAGGAGTCGCTGAAATGTACTCTAGGCTTGCTCTCATCACAAATGAGATTGCCGGCTTAGGAAGCGAAGAAATGACCGACCGATTCATCATTAAGAAGATTCTCAGAGCTTTGGATGGAAAGTATGACACCGTGTGCACTTTGATCCAAATGATGCCAAACTACAAGACCCTCAAGCCAACTGAAGTCATTGGAAGAATTGTTGCTCATGAGATGACACTTAAGGATAAGGAAGAGCTTCACAACAAGTCAAGTGGTGCTTACAAAGCTACAAGTGATGCTCCTACTACCTCAAGTGACAAGCTAATTTCCAATGAAGAGATAAGCCTAATGGTCAAGAACTTCAACAAGTTCTACAAGAATAGAGGCAAAGAAAGAAGCTCAAAGTCTAGATCATATGATGAAAAGAGATCTTCTAGCCGTGATCGAAATTGCTACAATTTTGGAAGACCCGGACACTTCTCAAATGAGTGTACGGCTCCCCACAAGAGAAGAGAAGAATCTCCAAGAAGAAGAGCAAGAGATGAGTCACCTCGGAGAGAGAGAAGGAGTAGAGATGATCGTTATGAACGAAGACCCTCTCGGAGAAGCAAGGATTCGGAGAGGAAAGACAAGTCATCAAGGAGCTACACAAGAAGAAGACATCAAGCTCATGTAGGTGAATGGGTCTCCGGCTCCGACTCCGACAATCAATCCGATGGAAGCTATCACTCCGACTCCGACTACAGTCAAGATGAAGGTGTTGCCGGACTTGCACTCGTATCCTCCAACTCCAACTCCTACGACTTATTTGATTCACCAAATGAGGGAATTGGAAGATGCTTCATGGCTAAAGGCCCCAAGGTAACACATCCTGAATTCATTGACTTTGATAGTGATGAGGATGACTTGCTTGGTGAAGATGAGCTCTTGCATGATAAATCTAGTGAGCTTAGTAATGATGAAAATGCTAGTAGTCTTTATAGTCGAGAAGAGTCGAATGACAATGCTATGAAGGAGATTGAGCATCTAACTAAAGAACTAAACACTCTTAAGTTAGCTCATGAAACAACTCAAGAAGATCATAGAGAGCTCCTAAGATCTCATGAGAAGCTACGCTTCGAGAAGCTCACTCTAGAGCAAGAACATGAGTTTCTAAAAGCGATCAATGACGATCTTCGAAAGAAGAGTTCTTCATATCTTGCCAAACGACTTCTCTTGTCTAATTTCTTGCCACCTATTAAGACTAAGCATGACAAGCACAAGAAAAATTCTTCCTCTAGTAGTAACAATAACAATGTTAAATCCAATATTGTTGCTTCTAGTAGTTCTCTTGATTCCACTAACAATGTTTCAAGCCAAGTTACACTTGAGCAAGAAAATAGCTTATTGAAGGAAATCATAGAGAAAGGTGTCTACAAGAGTCTTGCCGGAAGCAAGAACTTTGAGGAGATTGTTCGCAAACAAGGAAGACACCGGAAGAATCAAGGGATTGGTTTTGAGCGAAAGTTCAACGCCGAAGGTGCTGAGTGGGAAGAAGGTAAATACCCTACTCCACAGTTTGTTTCACAAAAGGAGAAGTATGATCCTACTTCTTCCAATGTGGAATAAGCTCAAGATGACCTTCCACCACAAGACCACAAGCTAAAGGCCAAGGACAAGCTTCAAGAGGAGATTGATGCATTCATTGAAGCACCTCAAGCCATGGTCAAGTGGGTTCCCAAGGACACATCAAGTTCTACTTCGTCAAGCTCAACTACAACACCAAGGATTCCCATCAAGATGATGTGGATCCCAAAGAAGAAGAACTAGAAGGTTCTTGAGGGTGACTCCGTCAACAAACTTCACTCATATTCATTTTGGCAAGAACTTGTGCAATCAACTTCCACATCATGCACTAGTTCATGGAGTCACAAACCCTCTTGTTGGTAAGTCAAGGGACAAGGTAATCATTGCTTTCATGGACATCATCTTCTATGTACTTCACTCTATGTCTATGGATATTCTTGTTTGTTCCTTGTGGGACTAACCCATGTAGGTATTGAAAGTGCCCTAATCCAAAGGATTGCTCCCAACTCTTGATGATCTGCATCAACATTGAGCATCCACATCTTCAACATCTACATGAAGTCTTCTACGACAACCCAAGGTTAGTTTGACCCTTTAAAAGGGGTTTTCACATCTAGGGGGAGCTTTGCTCTAAAAATTGAGCTAAAACATCTCCAAATGATGTGAACACATAAATGCTTTATGTAAAAGTGGTAACCCCACTTGTGCTTAAACGATGAGTATGACCTATGATCAAATGTTCTCATTTGGCTCCTAAGTCAATATACTCATATATAGATGACCTAGTCATCGACAAATTGTGTGCTAGTAGCTAGAGTGTTGGTTGTGCATGTTTGACACATATTTCATTTGCTATCTTATTGTGTGAGCATGTTGAATGCATGATTTCATCCATTCAAGGACATCCATTTGTTGTTTTGATTGTTGATCTTTCTGGCCAAATGGATGGACAAGAATGCCTAAGCACCTTCCCTAGCTATCTATGCTTTCTTGTCTTAAATTCTATTCATGCTCATATCACAACTTTGAACAAGTCTTTTTCGGACAGTCCGAGTGAGGAGCACTCGGAGCCACCGATTCGTCTAAGGCTGACTTCCAAAACCTTCTAAGTCCATTTCGGTCTGACCGGCTTCTCAATCTCGGTCCAACCGAAACGCTTAGATTGATCTAGGTTTCATCTCGGTGAAACCGAGTTCAAAATCTCGGTCTGACCGATATGCGTAACTGCACAGCAGTTATACATCTCGGTGACACCGAGTTTTTCAACTCGGTCCCACCGACAGCATGGGGTTATATATACCTGAGGGCTGCGCGCGATTTAATTCTTCAAACCGTTCGCCCCCAAGACCCCTGCTGCCGTCGCCCTGGTCTACGGATTGTCGCCCTCGTCGCCTGTGCGCCCTCGCCGCAGGTCTCCGCCGCCGTCAACGGTAATCATCTCCACCGTTGCCGCCGTAGAGGGACACCACCAAGTTAGGGTGTGTCCCGATCCCTTTTCGTGCTCCCCTTCCGATTCTTGCACGAATGGCTTGCCATGATTCAATCCACGTTTGAGATATTCCCTATACATTAATTCAGATCCTCTAGTTTCGAGCAAAATTCTTAGGTTTAGGTTTCCACGGAACGCATCTCGGTGAAGCCGATTTTGAAACTCGGAATGACCGATTTGGCCTCTGGCCATTGCACTGCATCATTCGGTTTAACCGAGTTGTGCCAATCGGAATGACCGAAACGTAGTTTCAGTGAAACCCTAAGTTATCGGTAGGACCGAAACCCATTTCGGTCTGACCGAAAGTGGTGTGTAGGTTTCTGTTGAACACTTCGGTTTCACCGAAACTTGAAATCGGTTTGACCGAAATACATTCTGTGAAAACTCAAAACTAAGTTTTGAACTCATTTTTTTTGCAAAAACCTCTGCAGTTGTGATAACTCTTCTACTCTGCCTATACCTTAACTTTTCACAGGTTTTCAGCCATGTCAGATGTCAGTGACAGCCAGAACAGGTCTGAGTCACCTTTTGCTGAGATTCCAGAGGCAGATACAAGTCCTGCTAGCAGCTCAAGTGATGATGGTGAGAGGAGCACCCCTAGTGGTTTGCCTCCTGCAGCCACCAGAACCAGGAAGAAGAGAACTTCTGATGATGAGGACTCTGACTTTGTTGCTGAGGAAGTTACCTCCAAGCCAAAGAGGAATGTGGTTGCCAAAGAGCACCAAGGGCAGCAGACAAGGAAAGGCACAAGCAAAGTAAAGCAGTCAGCAGCTGCAAAGAAGCTCAACTTGGAAGAGCCAGCTCCAAGCAAGGTGAAGAAGACTTCCAAGAGGAAGAGGGTAGTATATGCTGAACCTCAAGTTGATGCTGGAGAAGAAGAAGAAGAAGAAGATGCACCCCAGCCTCCTCCTCAGAAAGCTAAGTTCATGGGTGATGCTATTCGGGCTCAAGCCTCCTCTAAGCCCAAGAAGCCTGCTCAAGCCAAGGCAGCTCCAGCCAAGCCCAAGAGAACAACCAGAAGCATTCCAGCTTCTGAGAAGAACAAAGGTGAGATGCCACCGTCTGAATCAGATGAAGAGCATGTGTTGCTTAAGCTCCGTCCCAAGTTGCCACTCCACAATGATGCTCATCCTCAAGCTGAGGACATGAAGGCAAGGAAGGACAAATGTCTCAGGCTATGGAGACAGTCTGATCCTTATGCTGTAAGGAGAAGGACTGCTGTGGACCCCAGATTCCACACCAGAGAGCAGCAGGATTTCTATGAGACCGTGCTGATGGATAAGAAGCCCATTGTTGCTGACACCAGGTATGTTGACTGGAAATATATTGACAGTAAAGAGCACCGGGACTTCTTTCCCCATGTGCATGAGAGCTTTACTGCATGTGGAGTTGCTGATTTTGTGGGTCAAGAGCTGACAGCTTGGAATGACGAGATGATCATGCAGTTCTACGCCACAGCCCACTTTTATCCTGATGGCAAGATCACCTGGATGACTGAAGGTCAAAGGTTTTCTTCGACTGTTGAAGAATGGGCAGAACTTCTGAACGCTCCAGTGCAGAGAGAGGACGACATTGATGTCTATGGGATTCCTAAGAAGAGTCATGATTCCATGAATAACATGTACAAGGAGATCCCGGCTGCTGATTTGGAAGGATGGAAGCTTGGCTCAGTGTACTATCTCCAGGCAGGTCTGACCACCACTAACACTATTCTGAGGCATACATTGATGCCTAAGTCTGGAGACCACCGCATGATTCGAGGCTATTCTATCAACATGCTGCACATTCTCGATGAGAAGGCACCTTTCAAGGTGATGGACTTGATCGTAGAGACCATTAAGAGGACTGCAGCTGACCAGAAGAGGTCGTGTGGGTTTGCTCCGCAGATACAGATGCTCATCAACGCCAAGTTTGGCACGGGCAAATTCATGTTGGATAGGAAGCACTTGCCACTGCAGCCAGAGCATGAGGACAACGTAGTTGTGATGGATGAAGAGGATCCTACCTCAGTTGAAGGACAGGCCAAAATCGAAGCTGCAAAGAAGGCTAAAGCTGACAAATAGGCAGCAGCAGCAGCAGCTAAGCCAAAGAGCTTTGGAGAACAAATTCTTGAAGCTACCCAGAGGATTGAACAACGCCTGGCCAGCATTGAGCAATCTCAGGAGAGCCTAGAGAGGATTGTTGAGGACAAGATCCACGCTCTGGACGTAAAGCTAACTGAGATTCAGGTGTCTGTCAACAAGCTTGAAGCAGACATGGAGGAGACAAGGCAGGAGAGAGCAGAGCTTATGCAGGATGATCTAGTCCAAGACTCTCATCGTCAGACTGCTCAGGTTCCCAGAGGATCCAGATCTGCAGCTATCCCAGTGACTGACTCCAGGACTACCACTTCAGCACCAGCTACAGCTCCAGCAGTTGCTCCAGCTTCAGCATCCACTCCTCCAGCGCAGACATCAGCAGAAGTCTTCGCCGATGCAGCTATCTCTACACCGACATCTACCCAGACGGGAGCCGCCAGCAGAGCCCGCAGTGACGCTTAGCTCTATACCTTTTCGAACTTTTTGGTAACTTGTTGCCAAAGGGGGAGAAATTGTTATAGATCATAGGGCTTCGAGAGAGAGAGTGCTCTTTCGTCTTTCGTTCTTTTGCCGGTTTCTTTGAGATACATTGGTTTCTTTTGGTCTTTCGAAACTTTCAGTGTGCTTGCTACTACGTTTGATGCTATCTTTAATGAGTGCCTAGTCATACTATGCTTTAATGTGTGCTTAATGCTTATCATATGCTATTCCTTATTGTATGGCTATTTACTCTTGTCTTGGTGATTGAGTGCATGTTATTCATTCTTATCATTTTGTGCGCTCCACCAAGATGTATGTGACATGGAAGAGTGACCCATAATCCTAATCGATTGTGCATTTGCATTCAAACGCAAATTTTAAATAATGCACAAATTTAGGGGGAGCTCTTGTTTATCACATACTTCTCAAAGCGACGATATTACTCATTGATTATATCCGTTGTCGAAGCTTTGATCTATATGTTGTCATCAATTACCAAAAAGGGGGAGATTGAAAGTGCAACTAATCCCCGGGTGGTTTTGGTAATTAATAACAACATATATATCATTGAACTAATATTTACTTGAGAATCATTTCAGAGAAGTTCGATGATATGGGTATGGAAATGTCTGAAGAAGTGGACCCCTCAAAATGCTAAGACAAGCATTGGCAAAAGCTCAAGACTCTATTTTTGGTTTAGTGATCAAAGATCACATTGAGTCCATAGGAAAAGCCAATACTATTAAAAGGGGATGAGGTTGTGTTAATGATCTGGTTGCTCAAGTGCTTAGTGATCTAGCTCCCTCAACTATCAGCACTCTTCACTACTTAACACACTCATAAGTAATCTCGGACAAACCGATTCTGCAAACTCAGTCCCACCGAGATGAACCACCTCAGTTATTCTCCCAAACCCTAATTTCTCGGTCCATCCGATTTTGAGTTTCGGTCTCACCGAAAATGGATTGCCAACCTTCTGTAACCAATTGACATCACTTCGGAATATCCGAGATGTTATTTTCGGTCCCACCGAGATGGCAAGCTCCAACCTTTGACTCACTTCGGACACACCGAGATGGTATTTTCGGTCCCACCGAAAATCCCAACGTTCACTATATTTGAACTTTCGGTCTGACCGAGTTTTCACTTCGGTCTCACCGAGATTGGTCAAATGTGTGTGTAACGGTTGGATTTTGTGTGGAGGCTATATATACCCCTCCACCCCTCTTCATTCGTGGAGAGAGCCATCAGAAAGTCTACCACTCCTACCATATACTTTCTGAGAAGTGAACCACCTACCCTTGTGTTGAGATCAAGCCATTCCATTCCTACCATATGAAACTTGATTTCTAGCCTTCCCAAGTTGCTTTCCACTCAAACCTTTCTTCCACCACAACCATATCAGTGAGGAGAGTTGAGTGTTGGGGAGATTATCATTTGAAGCACAAGAGCAAGGAGTTCATCATCATCAACACCATCTATTACCTTTTGGAGGGTGGTGCCTCCTAGATTGGTTAGGTGTCGCTTGGGAGCCTCCGTCTTTGAGATGTGGAGTTGAACCAAGAAGTTTGTAAGGGCAAGGAGATCGCCTACTTCGTGAAGATCTACCCCGAGTAAGGCTAGTCCTCCGTGGGCGTAGGCCATGATGGAATAGACAAGGTTGCTTCTTCGTGGACCCTTCGTGGGTGGAGCCCTCCGTGGACTCGCGTAGCCGTTACCCTCCGTGGGTTGAAGTCTCCATCAACGTGGATGTACGATAGCACCACCTATCGGAACCACGACAAAAATCTTCGTGTCTCCAAACTGCGTTTGATCTTCTCCACCTCTCTTTTACATGTGCAATTTACTTTCCGCTGCTATTACTCTAGAATTGCATGTGTAGGGTGATACTTGAATTGATCTTAATTGCAAAACTGCCAAAAACATTGCATGATCAAAAGGCAAATTTTTTATAAAGTCAAGTAGTCTAATCACCCCCCCTCTAGACTTACTTTCGATCCTACACATCGTGGTTCATCCGATGAGATCATCGAGGAACATGTAGGAACCAACATGGGTATCCAGATCCCGATGTTGGTTATTAACCGGAGAGTCGTCTCGGTCATATCTACGTGTCTCCCGAACCCGTAGGGTCTACACACTTAAGGTTCGGTGATGCTAGGGTTGTAGAGATATATGCACACGGTAACCCGAATGTTGTTCGGAGTCCTGGATGAGATCCCGAACGTCACGAGGAGTTCCGGAATGGTCCGAAGGTAAAGAATTATATATAGGAAGTCCAGTTTCGACCATCGAGAAAATTTCGAGGGTCACCGGTAGTGTACCGGGACCACCGGAACGGTCTCGGGGGTCCACCGGGTGGGGCCACCTATCCCGGAGGGCCCCATGGGCTGAAAGGGGAAGGGAACCAGCCCATAGTGGGCTGGTGCGCCTCCCTTGGCCCCCCCTGCGCCTAGGGTTGGGAACCCAAGGGGTGGGGGGGCGCCCCTTGTGACTTGGGGGGCAAGTCCCCCCCCTAGGCCGCCGCCCCCCAGAGATCCCATCTCTAGGGCCGGCGCACCCCCTAGGCCCCCTATATAAAGTGGGGGGGGGGAGGGAGGGCAGCCGCACCCTTGCCCCTGGCGCCTCCCTCTCCCTCCCGTTACACCTCTCCCTCCTCCCGCAGCGCTTGGCGAAGCCCTGCAGAAATACCGTTGCATCCACTACCACGCCGTCGTGCTGCTGGATCTCCATCAACCTCTTCTCCCCCCTTGCTGGATCAAGAAGGAGGAGACGTCGCTGCACCGTACGTGTGTTGAACGCAGAGGTGCCGTCCGTTCGGCGCTGGGATGATCGGTGATTTGGATCACGACGAGTACGACTCCATCATCCATGATCTCTTGAACGCTTCCGCTCGCGATCTACAAGGGTATGTAGAGGCACTCCTTTCTCCCTCGTTGCTAGATGACTCCTTAGATTGATCTTGGTGAAGCATAGATTTTTTTTTATTTCCGCTACGTTCCCTAACATTGACTCCGCCGTAACGATCGTTTGACGTTGAAAATACCCTACCGTCATAGTCCTTGGCGCTAGGGTCTAGAATGTATAAATTATGCACGGCGTCTAGTAGTAGTAGTACTCCCTCCGGTCCTTTTTACTTTGCACATTGAATTTGCCGAAAGTCAAACTTTGCCAAGTTTGATCAAATTTATATTAGAAACTATTAGCATCTATAATATCTAATAAATATAATACAAAAATATATTTCGAGATGAATCTAATGATATTTGTGTTGTTATGTGAATGTCAATAACTTTTTATATAAACTTGGTCAAAGTTGGATGAGATTAACTTCAGACAAACCTAATATGCAGAGTAAAAAGGATCGGAGGGAGTAGTAGTATACCACTTTGCTAGCTAGCACTGCAAGTTTTGTGCTACAGATCTCGAGTTCGAGCCTTCCGATGGCCATTTTTTTGTTGGACCCGTGAGAGTTTGAACCCAAGACCTCCCAAACCAAACCGCAGGCCCTAGCCAACTCTCCACGAGATAGATTCTATTGGACTAGATGCTACAGGTAATTTATATCTTTTGACCCTACCGTCACGGACAATGGCAATAGGGTATTTTCAACTTCAGACGACTGCGATGGAGCAGACAAGTCCTACCGCCATAGCCCTTGGCGGTAGGCAGCGTTACCCTACCGCCAAGGATAATGGCTGTAGGAAAAGAGTCAAATCATGATTTTTTTCCGAATCGGGGTCAGATCACGTTAAAGTTTTCAATGGCTACGGTCACCTTCTAGACGAGCTTTAACCATCCTCTGATGAGAAGTTCTCAGTGCAAAAGCCATTTTTGCGTACTTTTCTTCGGTCTAACCAAAGACGGCAACGCAACGCAACGCAACGACCGTGAGTGCGTGCGCGGATAAACCCCGTCTTCCTCCCCGCCCGCACAAGACGACCGACCGACCGAGGCAAACCAAAAACCCGCTTAAACCCAAACCGGTAAGTAACCACCCTCCGTCTCGCCATGCCTCGGGCCACCTTCCGAGCGCCGACCACCGGACGCAACCGCGGCCACGTGGCCTCCGGACCCACACGTCATGGACGCACCCCCGCGCCGCCCGAGGTGGATAAACGCGCCCCAGCACTCTTCTCGTCGCCTCCTCCAATTTGGCTAGTCCACCTGCCATCCTCGCCTCCCCTCCCCCTCCTCGTAAAAGGAGGCGCGGAGAAGAAAAATCAACAGGAATCTTTCGAGCTCCGCCCCGCGGACGCCACGCTTCCCCAAGCCCCAACCCACCGCCGCCGGAAGGACCAGGCTGCTCGCGGGAGGCGGCTTCGTGAGCTAGAGGCGGGGTTAGCGTCTCCGGCGATGTACCCGGTGGGGACGGCCCCGCGGCCGGGGGCGCGGCTGCCGGCGGCGTCGCGGGTGGACAAGGCCACCAGCCACCTGCTGCAGGGGCCCGACTGGGCCGTCAACCTCGAAATCTGCGACACCCTCAACGCCGACCGATGGTGACTACTACTGAATCACTGATCGTCGCCTCCCCTTCTCCCCCCGCCTCCTAGCATGGCTGTTCTGGCGCCATGGATGTTCTGCTTTTGGTGCTTGCCGTTGAGTGGGGAGAAAGAATTATGGTGGTGGGGGATTTGGGATTTCTCCCGCGAGGCTTGTTGCTTTGTTGTTGCAGCTTCTGTGGCGGCGGGGTTTTTGGTTTGGGGGCCGTTGACCCGATCGATTGGGGGCGGGTTTTGGTCAAAATTGCAATCTATTTGGGAATTTTATTAGCAAATTGATTGAAGGTGGCTTGAGTTGATTGGTAGGAAGTGGTCTCCAGCCTGTTGTTACCTTGGACAATTTTCTAGTGGTTATTACTCTGTTATGGCAACTATAATATGAGCTAGTACTAAGTAGACGCTTGTAGGTTACTTTTTAGCCTACGGTGGCACGTTTCATAGTTTCTATTGGAGCTGAGAAACTATTGCTCGAGCTCAGGTATGCTCCTTTTGGAGCGTCAGCTGAGATGTCTCGAAGGATTATGACGGGATTTGCATACAGGGCCATCATTTTATGGCTCCAGCAATGGTGTGCACAGTAGCTTGCTTGCCATTCATGCCAATCAAGATATGGACTCTAATGGTAGTGGTTCTGTGGTGGAGAAAATATGATTGATAAGCTATCCATAGCACTCTGCAACTTCCTGCCTGATTCTGATGCCTAGCTTGTTGGACAATGATCTGTCAGAACCAAACTGTATCACAGCTGCTGTTCATGATGAAAATGTGTTTGAATTTCTATTCTGTTGGGGTATTCATAGGTGGGAAGACATCCGGATTATTTATATAATTGATTATGATTTATTGCCATTATGCTTCAATAGAGGATTCCAAATAAATAAACCTTTGAATTATGTTGTGTGTGTGTGTAAATGTATTGATGGGAGGACATCCATGTCTTCGCAGAGAAGCTTTACCTTACCGGATGCTAATATATTTGCAATACTTAATCAGGCAAACAAAAGATGTGGTAAAAGCAGTAAAGAAGCGGCTGCAGAATAAGGACCCGAAAGTTCAGTTTTTCACTTTGACGGTGAGTATGTGTTATTGGTAGTTTTCTGTAATGCTTTGCTGTATAAACTCTAGATTTGTTTTTCTGATCAGTTTCAGTTCGTTAGAAGTAATTCAGATACTATTATACTTATCTGCCACTGTAAGATTGTCAACTTAAGAGAGCAATAAGTCAAGTTATTTCTCCCACCAAGACAACTTCATGGGCCTATTTTTATTGTTGACACTTGACACTGGTTATAAAAATCTGTGCAGCTCTTGGAGACAATGATGAAGAACTGTGGTGAATATGTTCATTCTGAAGTTGCTGAGCTGCATATTTTACAAGAAATGGTTAAAATTGTTCAGAAGAAGGTATACGCTCATTTGATCCTTCGAAGTCTCTCCTTTTATTCTCATGCTGCTTAAATTAGCAAAGAGAAGTAAAAACAAGTTCTGAAATAATTAGTTAGATTATCTATTATCTTGTTTCCAGATATTCCTCAGTGTTAACACAATTTGGCGACATCCATTTTTGTATGCTTGTTTACTTGGTTATCCAAAAGAATATTTAGTGACAGATAATTGTCATTTCATTTAGAAATTTATGAACGAATGTTATGAATTCTCATGTTAGACATGGTTGATAAAATCACAAATACAATAAGAACCCTTTTGGCCAATCCCTGCTATTTTGTGTGTTTGAGTCTCAGCCATCACTCTTCTTCAGGTGAACTTGCTAACTGTTATTGGGTAACATGGTAACAGCCATATCTGCGATTCATAAATAATGGATCATATAATTGGCACTGGCATTTTGTGGTTATATTTCTTATTTTGATTTCTGTCTTCTGTTTCTTTGTACTAATGGAAAACAATCAAACACAATCCTAAATTTTTTGGAATTTTTATTTTCTGAATATCCAGCACGATATGCAAGTGAAGGATAAGATATTGATACTTCTGGACTCATGGCAAGAAGCATTTGGTGGACCTGGGGGCAAATATCCACAGTATTACTGGTCATATATTGAACTAAAGGTATG
>LR738709.1:581295168-581381706 GCA_902687465.1 Secale cereale
CCCCCCCCCCCCCGCCTTTCATCCATAATTTGTTTCATCATTCAGACGTGTGAAACTAGAATGTTTGCTATCTACAGTATCTTTTACACAGCCGCCTCAGCAACACCAACCAGGGAAACAAAACGAATTCAGATTTATCAACTGCAGGGAACGAGTTCGTCGAGCGTCGGCAGTTTTGTGCGCAACCTGTAGCCAATCCCTTGCGTCCTCCTTTTCCCCTGTAGAATACACCAGGAACCAATCCATCTGCAAATCCTTGAAAACAACATCAAGAGGCTCACTCGGCTAAACTTTTTGAAAACAAGCCTAGTTTCTAGTCTTCCAATCCCCCCATATAACAACAGCTACTAAACTGATGATGACAGCCATCAATCTTTTCAGGTCTTTTCTCAACCCACCCCCGCCCCAACCAGTTACCTACAATCTTCAACATTTGTGAATTCACGGTTCAGTGGAAAACTTGCCACATTCAACACATATCTGGCTAGAGGGCAGCCAAAAAAAAGTGATATTGTTTCATCTCCACCACAGAAGAGGCAAAGCTTTGGAACAAGATCCTCCCCTACGTAGCATAACGTTTAGTCAGGATGCAATGATCCTCCCAGAACCTACTAAAACTGAAAACACTAGCAATAACTTTCTGGACAATGATGTTTTATTCAGAGAGATAGCACCTGGGGAAAGAAAGAGCAAGACTTTGTTCATAGATTTAAGATCTAAAATGCCTAGCCCCCCTTGGTTTTTTGGGACACACACTTTGTCCCAAGCAACCAAGTGGTATTTCTTCTTACTGGGATCCCCACCCCAGAAAAACCTAGACATATCTTTGATCATCCTGCCTTTATGCCAACTTGAAAAACCTAGTAATGTAAATATATAAGTTCTTTCTGTCCCTCAATAACACCATCTTCCTGAAAAGGCCTAGCTATGGTTGTAATTTAACCATAGTAATGTTCCATATCCGGTTGATTATCAAACATTTTTGCTTACGATATTAATGGTCAATTCATTTTATTTTTTTGAATCACCTGCAATTCTGACAAGTAAATGTGGCAATGCTTTGTTTTCTGGATAGCAGGAAGAATGCAGGATACATGTATCAAAGAAGCTGCCATAACACATCTGAACATCTTATTACGAAGGAACTTATTGGTCACATAGAGTTCCTACTCAGGACGACATCAAGCCGAATACTAATGTTCAGGAGGCGCAGATCGGATGTGCGCATCATGGGTTTGCAAGACAGAGCACGAGACAACGAGGTGCTGTTTCGCAGATCGTCTCTTATTTATCGATGAGAGCAGTGCCTCTTCACAGCTTCGACAGCGCGATGTCCATCACCTCGATCATGAAGTCTGCGACGCAAAGTTACAGTTATGTATTGGAAGCCAAGATAACATGTATATGCTACGAATGTGAGCATTAGCAGCAGTCTTACCGGAGTCCTCCTTGGAGAAGCACAACGGAGGCGTCACCCTGAACACATTGCCGAAGAAACCGCCCTTCCCCACCAGCACGCCCATATCTGTTCAGAAAAGAACACACTCGGATATCAGGTCCAAAGATCTGCTACTTCAGTTTTATAATTGTGAAAGTACAGAGACCCGACAGAGCTCATCAGTTCGTGTAATCAATCACCTTTCATGTGGCTCATGACCTGCGCGATCTCAGCTTTCGCCGGAGTTTTCTTCTGACGATCGGTCACCAGCTCAACCCCGAGAAGGAGGCCTTTCCCCCTAACATCGCCGATAACTGCAAGAAGCCGAATGTAAGTAACAGAAGTATCCTTGAGGGATATGTGTTCGCGATGTGATTTTTTCTAGCTGGTACTCACTGTCATGCTTCTCTTTCAGAGCGTTAAGTTGCTCCTTCAGGTAGGAGCCAACAACGAACGCATTCTCCTGCAGCTTATCCTTCTCCAGTACCTTGAGAACAGCGTGGCCGGCAGCTGTGCTGACAGGGTTACCACCGAAGGTGTTGAAGTAGCTCCTGCGGGTTAACACCTTAGCAATCTCAGGTGTGGTAACGACCGCTCCTATCGGTATTCCGTTCCCTATGCCCTGAGCAAGAATGATAGGAAACATGTCAGCCTATAGTTTGATAATGAAGCTGAACCTAATGACTGGAATGCATGAACTCTTTAAGTTTGATGAAAACCGTGGAGAAACTATCAGAACTCACCTTTGCCATGGTGACTATATCAGGGGTGACACCGTGCCCTTCGAATCCCCAGAAGTGGCTTCCAGTTCGCGCAACCCCCGCCTGAACTTCGTCGGCGATGCAGAGGCCACCAGCTTTCCTTACCATATCGTAGGCCGCAGGCAGGTATCCTGGTGCTAATTCCACTATTCCACCAACTCCCTGCAGAGAGGAACATTCCAATTATTTCTTTAGGAAGTCTGACTTTTGAGGATGGTGATAGTATGACAATGTGTTGGTATTAGCATACCTGTATGGCTTCTGAAATGAAACCTGCAACTCTTCCTGTAGTCCCATAGTCAATGGTTTCCTGAATATCTCTGGCATATTTCTCTCCATCTGACCCGAAAGCGCCTCTGTATGGGTCTGGATTAAGAGCATGGTGCACTCCGGTCTGGACACATTGCAAATGAGTAAATGTCACTAATAAGCCACGAAATAAAACAAGGCACCTTTTATAAAATTTTAATTTCCTTACCTGAACAACGTTAAATTTCCAGTTGCATTGAGCAGTGGCACCCATTGTTGCAGCTGCATTCCCGTGGTATCCATTCCTAAGTGAAATAATGTCATTGGAACCAGTGTAAAGCCGAGCCATCATCAGTGCAAGCTCATTTGCCTCCGTGCCAGAATTTGTGAAGAACACAACCTGAAGAGAACAAGAGCAGCTTCACATGAGTCATAAAATTCCGAAGTATTTTCAGGTGCAAAAATGTGTAATGTTTTACTAGGCTGAAAGTACCTTCAGATCACCGGGCATTTTGGCTGCCAGAGCCTCAGCAAAGTCCGCAATTGCATGGTTCAGATACAGAACTGTGGAGTGCTGTATCTTCTTTGCCTGGTTGACTATGGCTTCGATCACATCAGGATGGCAGTGCCCGCAACAAACGGTTGCAATGCCACCGAAAGCGTCCAGGTAGCGGCGGCCATTCTCATCGAACAGATACTGCATCTTTCCATCGACTATGTTCAACTGCAATAATGGTAAGTGAAACACTAATCAATTTTCAGTGCTCAAATCACAACTTGTCTTGCATGATACTAGCTTTCAACACTTAATCATCAAACTACACTCTTTGTCCGTGTCAGACTAGTACATTGAATCCAACAGAAAGTGCTGAGAGAGGTATTGAAGTAACAACAGCTAAATTTTTGTCCTGTATTGCCCTGCTTTCACAAAAGCATTTTTTTCCAAGAATTCATGGGGATCTCAAAGGGCTAGCTGACGAAAGTTTTTCCTCTTCCATTTTTTTCCTTCGTGTCTTGTAGATCAGATATATCTTCACATAAAAATATGTTTTACGCGTGATATATGTGTTGCTCTGAGTATAGCACGTGAGCTCCAGGGTTGGTGGGAGAGCCGTGAGCATGGTAGGCACGCAACTTCTGACACTATCTGAAGAACTCCTATCCTGACAGTATTTTATTAACTTTGGCAATGTATGTGCAGTTCAAAAACAGTAAGTTTTCAGTGATCGCTCTCTTTAAGAGACAACCACAGCGTTTTTGTGCTTGATTCATTTCATCAGTTGGTCCCAATAAAGTATAGCTACATCAATATAGATCCGGTGGAGTGCAGAACTCTGTTGCTACTACTGACAATCTTAGCTGTATGATTCCCCATTTTGAGAATCTTATCCCTGTGATTCCCAGATCCCACCAATCACCACAATTCGGGTAAGGAGTAGCAAATAATACCTTCTTCTCCCACCAGAAAACTACTAAAGTGACCAGAACAAGAAAATTTTGTACAAAATCGTTTGCCTAATTATGCCAGCGTCGCTCATCATTTTAACGAGACATGTCAACATGTACTTGTTCGTGCTCGGCGATTTTGCAGTGGGGAAATTTAAACCACGAAATCAGGTATCGGATTTATGACAATTTCCTTCGAGGAGGATAGAAATGGAGATGGAAATCAAACTTGGTTTCTCTTGTTTTTTTTTTTTCAACCGTTCCGGTGGTTCGTTTCCAGGATAATGGAGGGTGGCGGGGGCGAGGGGGCACGTACAGGGCGGTCGTAGAAGTGGAAGAGCGAGGGGCTGAGGAACTCGGCCCGCTTCGCCGCGATCTCCGCCACCCGCGGCCCGTCGTACGGCGGCGGCGTGTACGCGAACGGCGGCATCTTGGGGGCGCCGGCGCCATTCTCAGGCGCGGCGGCGACCGCGGCCGCGGAGAGGCTGGAATGCGCCCGGCCGGGGGCGAGGGCGGCCTGGAGGAGCCGCCGGGAGGAGGCGAGGCGCTGCATGTCTGGCTCTGGCTCTCTCTCTCTGCCTCACGAGCGGTGCCTGTCTGTGGACTGGTTAATGGTGGCGATGGCCGTCGCTCCGGCTATAAATAGACGGACGGGCCGGAGATTGATGGTGGGGGCTGTAAAATGACGAGCACGCCCTTTCCTAAAGTAAAAATGTTTCACAGAAATATCGTCTGTGTATCACTGAATGACAAGCACAGAGAACAACATGCCTCAACAGAGAGCAACAATCCTTTTGCTATTAAATCACAGTCATCTCCTTCCTCAATTGCAAATATGTCTCATTTTCTAAGAGAAACTCCAAAGCACTGACACACACTTTGTCCGCTTTTTATTCGTTTGGGTCAGCCATCCAGACATGTGTGTCTGCCTTTTGATTTGGGTCGGTTGATGTGCCCAACGAAAGGCATACCCATTTTTGCTCACATGACCAAAATAAAACTTAATAAAACATAGTTAAACATATATAGCCGGTCAACTGCCGGTCAAAGTGCACTTCAACATTAATTAAACAATAATAAACACCATGCGCCCGCACGCTGCCCTACTCATTCGTCTTGCCCTTACCCTTGCCGTCGTCGCCGTGGCCGGTGAGGCCGATGAAGACGCATGGCGGCCCAGCCCAACCATGCGAGGCTTGATAGGCCGCCAGGACAGCCTCCTTCGGTGGCGGCATTGCAGCAAGGTGGGCACGCTCCTCCTTCTCCTCCTCAAGGCGAAGTGCTTCCTCGTCGCGGCGCAGCTGCTGCTCCTCGCGCATCTGCCGCTCGCCGTCGACCTCCTCCTCGGCGAGCCAATGCGTCTTCCAGCGCTCAAGGTGGGTCGCCTCCTCTTCTGACATGGAGGCGTAGTAGCAGGAGGCGCTCTCACCCACTCGCGGAGCTCGTCGGTCCATGAATAGGACTCCTCGGGCCAAGTGGGTGACGATCGCGACCGCTTCCGCGTGGGCGTGGGCTCGCGCTCTGGCTTGACCTTGGGCACAACGAAGGGCGACATCGGCGACGGTGGTGGGATGAACAGTGGCGCGTGGACGGAGTCCCCCGCCGCTGACAAGGCAAGGGCATGCTCTATCCCATCCCAACGGGCGTCTCCCTCGAGCCGGCTCGCCTCCAGCGCACGCTCCAGGGCCTTCTCGAGGACGGCTTGGTACTCTGCCTCCTCCTCCTTTGGCAATACCTGTGGGGGCGGGGGAACGTCGTGGTCAATGTGGACGCAGTGGCGGTGCACCTTCCGATGCTATAGCGCAACCCAGCGCTCCCAGTTGGGGAGTCTGGTGCGTAGGCATGCATCGCACGCTGCTCTGGCGTAAGGAGATCCCGCCGCCGGCGAACCTCCTCGGCGTGCGCCCGCGCCCAGCGCAGCGCTGTTGGAACATGGATGCACTGTGGGTCCAGATGCCAGCCGCGTGGCAGGTTAACATCCGAATACTGCAGGGGCCGATCGTACTCCTAGTGCCACTACGCTTGTTGGACTGGTATGTACAACCACTCTCGCTCCTGCGGTGGCGACCCGCGTTTAGCTGGCAGCGACGGAGGAGGAAGCGCACGGGAAGAGCTTGCTGAAGGAAATATGCCCTAGAGGCAATAATAAAGTTGTTATTTATATTTCCTTATTGAAAGTGCGTTATATCGACTAGAGGGGGGGGGGGGTAAATAGGCGATTTTTATGAATTCGTCACTGAGGAAATTCTAGCCGATGAGCTAGAATTTCCTAAGCAACGGACTACTTAGCAGCGGAATAGACACTCAAGTGCAAGCATAACAGAACAGGAGCATGGTCATCATGATGAAATGAAAGCAAGCACAGAGTACAACTAGCGTGTAAACAGGATAAGCAGGTTGAGGACTGAAGACTGGAGAAATTAGGTTGAGGAAATTGAGAAAGTCTTCAGTCAAAGTCTTCAAACAATACAGATCAAGTTCATCAACACATGAATGAGTAAATGGAAGGGCTGAGGAAATAGAACCAGTAGGCTTGATGAAGACAATGATTTATTAGACCGGTTCCAATTGCTGTGACAGTTGTACGTCTGGTTGGGGCGGCTAGGTATTTAAACCCGAGGACACACAGTCCCGGACACCCAGTCCTGGACACACAGTCCAAAACACCAAGTCCTCACCATATTCCCCTTGAGCTAAGGTCACACAGACCTCGCCCAATCACTCGTGGTAAGTCTTCACAGGTGACTTCCAAACCTTCACAGACTTGGTCACCCGGCGATCCACAATTCCTCTTGGATGCTCTAGACCATTTACGTCTAACCGTCTGGAAGATCACAGTCTTCAAAGGTAACAAGCGTCGGTTCCACACAGGAACACTCTCTTCAGTGATGCTCAATCACTTTTGGGTTTTAGGTGTTTGGATTTGGGGTTTTTCCTCACTTGATGATTTCCGCTCAAAGTCCTCGGAGGATGGGTTGCTCTTATGACAAGTGGCAGTTTCTCTCGGAGCAGCCAACCAGCTAGTGATTGTAGGGGGCGGCTATTTATAGCCTAGGGAGCAGCCCGACATGATAAGACATAAATGCCCTTAAATGATATGACTGTTAGGTGGATAAGATATTTTGGGCTGCTGGCGCATATCACAGCAACGATCGGAATTTGAGCTCTCAAATTCATCAGGGCTATCATGTTCCTCAGTTGTAGGCAATCCGCACTTGCGAATTCCTAACTCCTCAGTAAGGACAAATTCCTCAGAGACCAGAAGAACTCCGTCTCTGTCACTGAAGAAATTGACCGAACTATATGAGATTTCCAATGGCTTCACTCGAAAGGATTGGGTAGTGTAGGCTTTGAGTTGAGCATCACTTGGAAATATGTTTCCTTAGTTTTACCTCGACCCCCTTTAACAGTACGGTGTTTCCTATGACTCAAGAAAGAGAAAATGAAACTACGAAAACAAAAGTCTTCACGCTTCATAATCCTCACATGCATATCCAAGTCTTCAAGGTCACACCGATTTCCTCACTTTCAAAGTCTTCAAGAAAATCAAAGTCTTCAACTGAAGACATACATTTTTAGGGGTCGACTTTCATCGTAAATATCAAACTCCTCATAGACTTATAAGACCTGTGTACACTTAAAAACACATTAGTCCCTTAACCTATAAGTCTTCAATGCACCAAAATCACTAAGAGGCACTAGATGCACTTACAATCTCCCCATTTTTGGTGATTGATGATAAATAGGTTAGGTTTTCAACGGGGATAAACATATGAAGTGTAACAACTGATATTGAGAAACTTGATTACAAGATATAGAAGAACTCCCCCTGAATATGTGCACTTTTGAGGAATTTGCTCGAGTTAGCAAATGCACATTGTAGAGTAATATCATGGAGATCTCCCCCTATATCTTGTAATTCATACACACATTTAACATATGATATGAAGAATTTGAAATGCATGATGAAATATGGTGTCTGACGAAATTCAGCATGCGTGCATTAAGGTATTGAGGAAATAAGCATGCAGAAAGCAGTTCAAAAAGTGTCAGAACACCATAGGACGTAAGTTTACAACTCATAAGAGCAAACACCTCAGAAGAACGAGAGTTGTAACTTAACGAAAAAATAGGCCATAATGGAGACCCGCTTGAAGACTAACTCAAATTTCTCCCCATTTGTCATCAAATGACCAAAAGGGACAAGAAATGAGGACTAACGCCCCTGAAGAATATCATCACGAAGTTGATGGAGGAGCGCGAGCGTTGTTGGGGTCGTCCGTTGTTGTAGGGCCTGCCGCAGTGTCGTCCAAGTCTTCAGCTGAATCCGTCGTGCGCGATGAAGAAAATGAGCTTGTGAACAGTTAAGGAACTTTGACCTTCTTGAATTTCTTCGAAGGTGGCTGAGACCAGTCAAAGTCCTGTTGGAATTCCATCCCATTGAGTTCTTCAGCATTGAAGTGATGTGAAAGAATAGCCCAAGTGCGGTCCAAGATCTCATGCGCACAGTAGCGATTCTTCTTCACAATGTTCTGAGTGATAGTCATGTTTTGAAGAATTGCAGCAAGCTGGCGCTTGACCCACTTGTGATTTCTATCAACTTTCTGATGCAGACTAAGGAGAAGCTCACGATCAGTCATCACACTAGGAACAATAGCTTGAGGAATATGCATTGAAGCATTTGTGGCAGTGTCTTGATTTGCAGAATCATCATTGGTGGAATAGGATGCAGCTTTGCGAATCTGCCCATCCAAGGGACGAGTTCCTTCATCAATGATTGCAGCTTTGCCTTTTCCGTCAACTGAGGAAATTGTCCATTTGAGGACTTCAAGTGGAGGCAGATAGCTGTGATGATTCTGAAAGTCAGCCTTGTATGCAGTTGAAGACCTTGTTCTGATGAATCTCATAACTCAGGGAGCATAAGGCTTCAATTCAAAAGGTGACGGTGCAACATTTGCCAAAGTCCTCACGAAGAAATCATGATAGTTGATGGGAATCCCATGCATGATATTGAACAACATATTCTTCATGATGCCAACAACGTATTCTTCTTCAGAGTTGTGGCCTTTGATCAGACTGAGGGTTTTGATGAGAATGCGATTGTGACACCGTGAGACCGATGCGCCAGGTGTCAGCCAGTTATTCGTCGCCGTTGCCATGTCATCTACTTGCGTGTTGCATCTTTTCCTTGTCATCAGGTGCATTGCATCATCATGTTTTCAAAACTTGCATCCGTCCGAGTCCGCCCGTCCTTTCCGTTATTCGTTCTGAGCTCAGACACACTTGCACGCGCCCGCGGCATCTTCGAATATTTATTTTACGAGTGGCCAAAAAATGTTCTCGGAATGGGATGAAACTTGGCGTGTGGTCTTATTATAGCATAGGTAGATAGCCTGTCAATTTTCGTCGCATTCGGAGTTCGTTTGATAGCCCAACGGGTAACCGCGTTAACCGTCAAAGCCCCTTCTCTTTTGGCCCAGCACCCCCTCTACAACAGCCTGCTAGCCCATCCTAACCCCCTCCATGCTCTCGGTCGTCGGATCAGGATCACATGGCCGAAAACCGCTCCTCATTTGGACACTCCTAGCTCCCTCTACCTATATAATTGCCTCCCCCTCCCCAAATCACGGATGAAACCCTAGATCCCACCTCCTCCGCGCCACCGGACACGTCCGCGCCGTCACTGGACGTGTCCATAGCCCCAGCCACATCACCCCGGCCAATCAGCGCCAGCCACGTCAGCGCCGCCGCCGCTCTCCTCCACTCCCGCGCCGACACGTCACCCCGCGCCCCCGCTCTCTCTCCCCAGCCACCGCGGCCCGCACAGGCCCGGCCCGCGAAACCCGTCAACCGCCGCGGCCCGAGCGTGTCCGCCCTGCCGTCCCGCCGTCCTTCATCGCCCCGCCGCCCGGAGCCGCGCTCCACCACCGCCGCCTCCCATCGGCGAGCGCCACCGCCATGCGCTGCACCCCGCCGCTGGCTCGTCGCCGCGCCCCGCCGCCACGAGCGCCGCCGCCTCTGCCTCCTCCCCCGGGCCTCCTCCTCTCTGCTCCGTCCCGAGCCGCCGCCGACCGGATCCGGCTAGGGGCCGACCAGATCCGCCTCGCCCCGTCGCCGAAGCACCCTCCTCGCCAGAGCCCGGCGCTGCTGTCCCATCGTCGTCGATGCCTCGGAGAGGACGACGCCCGGCCTCGCACGCATCATGGGCCGCCGGCCTACCTCGCGCCGGCCACGTGGGCCAGGCCCAGTCGTGGGCCTGCCTCCTCTCCACCTCGGGCCGAGCCTGCTAGGTGAGCCCCGACCTGCCCTCTATCCAACGCTATGTGCGTAGTATAGCTATCCGACGCCCTGTTTCGTTGTCTGAAATTTTGACTAACTCTGTGGCATTTGTAAATAAGTGTGCATGTTTGCATGGTGATATCTTTTTGTGTGGTGGTCCGATTTGAGCATATAATATGTCAGAATGTTCGTCTCGTGATGCTCTTCATATTGCTGTACTGTGGCATGCTTGTTTGAGTTCATCTTGATGCCCTAATCATCGTTGCAAAAGTGCTATATGTTTAAAACTGTTGAAAACTGTTGTTATGTTAGCATGTTTGTGATGTGATAACTTTGTGCATGTTGGTCAAAATGGAGTGTATGATATGTCAAAATGTTCATTGTGAAGTGCTCTACATGATGGTTGCTGTAGCATTCATGTTAGGTGCCATATTGCCATGTCAATCTCTGTTGCAAAAGTGCATGTGGCTGTTAAGTGCTGAAACTTGTTGTGAGATGCTGATTTGTCTTGTTCTAGCTATTGGTGTGTTTGTCTTTTATGCCACATGTCAATATGTTTTAGAAGCACAATCATGCCATCTTTGCTGTGGTGCAATCCACTTTTCATGATATGCCTTGTGGTGTTTGCAACAAGCTTGTAAAGTAGCCTACTCACTATTGTTGTTTCCTGAGACTTGTTGAAAACTGCTAAGTCTGAAACTGTTAAACTTGATGCCATGTTTGCTTGATGCCCCACTTAAATCCATGTATGTTTTGGGTTGTCCAATGATCATGTCTTGTTGTCCATGTTATGCTCTATCCATCCATGTCCTTGTTTGCCATTGTGGCCTGCTGTAGCTTATTTTTTTCTTGCTCTCAAGTTGCTATAAAATGTACCTGTCAGACTGTTATCAGCTTGATCAATTTGGTGAAGCTTGTTGTTATTGATCCATGCCTCCTATGGAGTTGTTCCAATGGAGTTGTTTGATGTATGCTATGTCTATTACATGTCCATGATCCTTATATACTTAGTAGAGTTGATATGCTTGTTGTTTTGTGCCTCCGAAGGCAGCATCGTGATGATGTTTTTGCCTTCCCAGATTTTCACTAAGTCTGAGAAATCTATAAACTTATTGAATCTTGCCATGCTAGTTTAATTGTGTTCCAGCAAGTGTTTGGGTGTGCTCTGAGTTCATGCTTGTTAAGTATCATGTCTTTTTCACACCCATGCCTCTTGTTATCATGTTTAGGTGCTGTAGCATATATATACCTTGCTCCAAAGTTGCTATGTTGCTGTTTTTGGACAGCTTGTTGTTATATCTTGTTTCATGTGTATGTGATGAACCGTTGCTCCGTTTTGAACGTGTCCTATATGAAACTCATGTGTTTTTGCATGTAGTTGCATAATATCATGTTGTTTACATGTTTGGAGTGTGTTTGCTTGTTGTTTGGATGCATCTTGCATCTTTGACATGCTTGACTTATTTTGCTCATATCTTCTAGGCCGTAGCTCCGAATTTAATAAACTTTATATGAAACTTGACTAGAATTTCGAGTAGATCTTCATGGTGCATGTTAACTTGCTGTTTAACAACTTTAACTTAATGTTTGTTCAGATCTGGACCCATTTCGAGACGTGCATATGAGGACCTACCGGAATTGTTATATGTTGTTTCCGGCCTCATTTAAACTTGCCTTGTTGTGATGTTCTTGTGTGCTTCATCCCTTGCCATGTTTTGCATCATATAGACTTGTCTTGCATCCTACTTGCTTGAGCATCTTGTCATGTTCTTGTGTTGTGTGTTTACCTTGTTGTGTGCTTCTTCTCGCTAGTTCATTTACGTTGCGATCGTGAGGATTCGTTCGTCTACATGTGGTTCGTCTTCGTGGCTTCTTCTTTGTCTACTTCATGGACTTGTTCTTCTTCCTTGCGGGATCTAAGGCAAGATGACCATCACCTTGGATACCTTTACTATCATTGCCATGCTAGTTGTCTCGATGCTGTCGCTATATGTCACGTTACCTATCTATTGTCAGCCCCTCTCCTTGTTGCTATCAAATATATAACCTTTGACACCTTCCCATCAAACCATTGTTTGGCTATGTTACCCGCTTGCTCAGCCCCTCTTATAGCGTTGTTAGTTGCAGGTGAAGATGAAGATTGCTCCATGTTGGAACTTGTTGTTGGAATATCACAATATGTCTTGCTATAATTAACACACCTATATACTTAGCAATGGGTGGAAGGCTTGGCCTTTTGCTCAGTGTTTTGTTCCACTCATGCCACCTTAGGAGCCGATAAATCGGCGTTATGTTCCTTGATTTTTGCGTTCCTAACGCGGTTGGGTATATGGGGACCCCTTGACAGTTCTTCTTTGAAAAAAACTCCTCCAGCAAGGCCCAACATTGGGTTTAATTTGCAACATAATAAAAAATTTAATTAATTAATTGCATAGGGAGTTAGCGCTACCCGAGGATTCTTCTACATACAGGGGAGCTAGTGCTGATGGTGTTGGTCCCAAACGGGCAACCTGCGGGGCCACCACGGGGAAACTCGAGGATTGGCTCCCGTAGCTTGTCCCATCTGGACGTGGCCTGAGACGAGATACGCGCGGCTACTATCAGGGTGTCGGCACACCGGGAGGTCTTGCTAGACTTGTTTTACCATTGCCGAAATGTCTTGTGCACCGGGATACCGAGTCTGATCGGGTTGTCCCTAAGATAAGGGTAATATTATTATTATCTCTGCTGATCATGAGAGCTTGTAATGGGCTAAGTTGGGACACCCCTGCAGGATTATGATCTTTCGAAAGCCGTGCCCGCGGTTAAGTGGCAGATTGGAATTTGTTAATGTACGGCTGTAGAAAACTTGACAGAGGATCCGAAATAAAATACACTAATCGCGGGAGTAACCGTGACTGTCTCTTTTCACTTCAAGAAGAGAACACGGCGGGGTTATGTTTGACTCGTAGGTAGTACATGATCTTTAGCGATCACTACTAGTTTGTGACCGTTTGCGTAGATGCTCTTCTTATTCTTGTACTCGTAAGTTAGCCACCATATTTTGCTTAGCCGCTGTTGCAACCTCACTGCTATTCTTTTCCATACCCAGTCAAGCTTTGCTAGTCTTGTTACCCATGGTTATGGGATTGCTGACTCCTCGTGGCTCACAGTTACTACAACAACAGTTGTAGGTGCAGGTTTCCGATGACTTGACGTGAGAATGGTGTTACCTTTTGTTGGAATTCTTTCTTCTTCTTCTTCGTCAGTCTTGGGCTAGGTTCCTGGTCGGCAGCCTGGGATAGCAGATGGATGTCGTTGTGTTTTCCATGTTTGCATTCGTAGTCGGATGCCTTGTATTGATGTTGTTGTATTCATGTGACTTGTATGAATTGTTGTATACCCCATGTATGTATGTAATGGTACGACGTAATGATATCCATCTTGCTAAGCGCTCGAAATGCTGTTGTGCCCCAATCACGAATGTGTCACGTGATCGGGATAGAATCGCATCTTGGGCCTGACAGCGATAAATTGTCCTTGGCACATATTGCAAATCCTTCACTAGGAAGGTTGTCCTTGGAGGGTTGCTAGCCTTCAAAGGCTTCATCAGCACTTGCATCAGATTATTTGGAAGTTCAGGTTCCTCATATATCAATCTTGCACCATCAGCTGAAGGGTGAACTGGGACGGCATGAAGCAATTCAAAAGCCAGAGCTTTGTAGTGAGTGTTGTCAGTCATCCAGTCCAGCACCCATGAGTTGATGTTAGCAGCATTACCAGTCAGGTGCAATGTTGCATAGAATTGAAGAATTAGCTCTTCATTCCAATCACATATGTCAGAACAGAAGCTCAGAAGCCCAGACTCATGCAGCAGATTTAGCACAAGCTCAAAGCAAGACTCCATGCCAACATGAGGAATTTGACGATGCTCAAATACCTTATCCTTGTTGAAAACCAGTGAAGAGTAGAAATTCATCTGAGTGGCAGTCCAAAACCGCTTGCGGCGAAGTCTTGCCGAGTCATAAGGATTGAATTCTGTGAAGAATATGTGTTCAGCAAAGAAATCATCAGCCTTGAACTTTTGCTTTGTAGCATGAGGGTTCTTCTGCTTGGGCTGAAGATTTGCTAATGAAGATTTTCCAGCCTCTTGAGTCATGACTTCTGGAGCTGCTGCCTGAGGAATTTGAGCTTCAGGTTCTTCAGCAACTTTGGGTTGAGCTTGTTCTTCAGCTGATGCAGCTGGAGCTTGTTCGGGGAAGGACAGAAGTGGGATGTGAAGTTCTTCAAAGCCCATTTTAATTTCTTCAGTTTGAGTAGGGGACTGAGGAACTTGTTGCAGTGGTGTGGTCAATGGGGAATTTGGGTGAGTCATTTCCCAAAATTCATCATTTAGCACTGGTGTTGTAGACCCAATGTCCACATCCTCATCTTCTTCTAATTCCTCAACGCCGGCCTCTTCTGCAGTGAATTGAGGCATGGACGATGATACTATAGGAGTTGAAGGGATAGCATCCACTTCAATTTCTTCATCCAACTACTCTGAAGAAGCAGCAGAAGGATCATCTTCAGCATAGTCATCATGAATTTGATAGTCCTCACCAAAGGGAGCAATATCCTTTGATGGCACAATGGAGATTGGAACAACATCAATGGGATCCGTGACGGAGCTTGACAAAGTCCTCACTTTCTTGGGAGCTGAGGATTCTGCAGTTGATGATGCTTTCCTTTTCTTCACGGTTTCCTTCTCTGCAGCCTTTGTCTTCTTCACTTCTGATGCAGAAGGAAATATGCTAGTCCTCAGAGGTGAAGACTTTGTTGGAGGTGCAGATGACATTCGTTCAGTTTCTTCAGGGACAATTGTTGTAGTTGCCCTGGCATTCTCAGTTTCTTTAGGCGCTGCTTCAGCTTCTTCAGCAGCCCTGGGTTGTTCTTCAGGCGCAACATTGGAAGTTGCCCTGGCAGTTTCTTCAGCGACTGGAATTTCTTCATCAGTCCTGGCACCTTCAGTTTCTTCAGCAGTGACATTGTCAGTTGCGCTTTCAGTTTCCTCATCAAGATGAATTTCTTCTTGTGAGGAGCTTTCACCACCAAGCTTGAGTGACTTGGATAGCTTGACGAATTTGACTTTGGCTCCTAGCCAATCAGCACGATATTTGTCAAATTCATCACTGAGGCCTTTGATTTCAGATTGCAGTTTCACAAGGTCCTCAGGAGTCATGTTCGCAACATTTTTCTTCAGAAGACGCTGCTTTCTGTATTGTTCTTTCTTTGCCCTTCTGGCTTGTTCAAACTTCCATTTCTGTTCACCAATGAAAGCAGCCAACATGTGACTTTGACCAGGTGTGATATTCATGTCATGGAGAGGAGTGTCAGGATTCTAATGCCAAAGATCAATGTAGTCTAGGATCTTCTTCGGATCCAACATAAGAGGCACATAACCGCCCTTGGCTGTAGTGGCCTTCATCTGCCTATCCCTGATGATAGCAGCAAGTTCTTCATCATCAGACGGAACTTGAAAGACCACCTTTTTTTGAGGACTTGGCCTCTTTCCACGGCCTGCAGTGGTCTTCACTTTCAGCACGGCCGGACCAGGTGAAGATTTTGGTGGAGCTGATGAACTTGCAGAGGCTCCTGAAGCAATTGAGAACCCTGTGGTTCGCTGACATGTTGCATGGTGCACAAGAGTTGAGGATTTTGCATCTGCAGCTGAAGATTGTGCAGCAACAGAGGGAACAGAGGCGGTCATTGAGGAAGTTGCCTGAGGAATATGTCCATAAGGCTTTGAGGAACTTGGCCTTGAGGGCATTGCTGTTGAGGAATGTGGCTTGACGGCCGATTTCTTCAGCATGGCCTTCTTGGGCTTACTAGCAGAGGCATCAGCAACAGAGGTAGCAGTAGCAGAATCTTTATTGAATTTTCCCACTGCTTCTCTAGCTGCGTGTTGAAGCTTTGCTTGACGCTTGGCCCATTCCTTTGGAAATTCCTCACCATGCCTGATGCTTGAGGGATCTGCAACTTGGCCTGGTGCTAGAGGAGGTCTTGTGCATGGAGGGTTTACATCGAATTTCTGCATGTACTTTGGAGTCACATATCGGTACTCCCTCCACTCTGATACGTCCAAAACGTATCTATAATTTCTGCTTGCTCCATGCTTCTTTTGTGTGATATTGCTATGATATTGATGCACTTCCATACACTTTTGATCATATTTGGACTAACCTATTAACTCAGTGCACCATAGTGCCAGTTCCTGTTTTCTGCTGTTTTTCTATTTCAGGTTTCCCCCATATTAAAAGTGCTCCAAAAATTCCAGGAAAAATATAGGAAAAATCAGCGTACAGGAAGCTTCGCGAAGAACCAAAGATGGGCCAGAGGGGAGCCAGGGGAGGCCCAGGCGGCCACCTGGCGCGGCCCCACCCCTGGCCGCGCCAGGGGGGCGCCTGGGGCCCCTGCTCCGCCTCTGGCTGCCCCCCTTCACATATATATATATATCCCTCTCGTCCCGAAACCCTCGAGGACATAACCCTTTTTTGCGATCTCGCCTCTGTTCCGCCGCCGCAGCGCTTTCAAGATCGGGAGCATCAGGAGAACTCTTCCTGGCACCCTGCCGGAGGGGAGAACCACCACCGGGAGCTTCTCCACCACCATGGACGCTTCCCGGATGAGTCGTGAGTAGTCCACCTTGGACCATGGGTCCATGATCAGTAGCTATGTGATGTTCTCCTCCCCTCTTTGCTCTTCATGGTTTAGACCTCGTGAGCTGCCCTACATGATCGAGGCACATATGTAATCTTTCTGCTGTTGCTTTGCTGAGTTTGCTGGGATCTGATGGATTATGAGACTATGTTCAGATTGTGTTTGAGTAATATATTTGATTCACCTCTTTTATATCTTTGTTCTTGAGTAATTCTTGCATGTTCTCTGTTGCTGTTTATTGCTTTGGCCAAGTAGTAGGTAGTAACTCCAAGAGGGAGCGTTATGCTTGATTGTGGGTTCATGCCCCCTGATGACTAGCTTGAGTGACAGAAATATGAGTCTAGGGGATGTGCTGTTGCCACAAGGGAGAAAACAACGGTGCTTGTACTTGCGGGTGCAAGGATTGTTTACTTTACGCAAAGTTCTTTTAATGCAGTTGTCTGTTGCTTTGAGTTTACACTTTGGGTGGGATTCGCAACTTAATACCAGCGAGATGTTCTGGATAGATATCTCAAGGTGGATGATTAGTAGTAGATGCAGATGGATTTCGGTCTACTTGCCTTGGCGTACCGCCCATGCTTTTGAGCCTCTACCTTTCTTTGCAGCATAGTTAGCATTGGTTTGCGCACATAATCCTGTCAATTGCCCAGCTGTAATTTGTTTACCTTGCTTTGCTGTTTTATCGTCTTTTGGGAGAGAGACATCACTAGTGAACATCATGGGACCCCGGTCCATATTACCACCGCTGATCACACCTTCTATTTACTTCCTGTTTTTATTTTCTAGTTGCAGTCATAGCTATCATTATTATCTCTTGTGTTTGATCCTTTGTAAACAACAAGGCCGGAGGGATTGACAACCTCTCTGTACTCGTTGGGAGCAAAGTTATCTGTATCTGTGTGCAGGTCCCGTCAACCGCTAAGTTTCTGGCGCTGTTGACACCTACTTGTCGACCCTCGGAGTCTCACGGGATTCGATCCTTGGTATCTTTGCCATGGGAAATTTGCCGCTACGCTACATCTCAACCTTCCACTTGGGGTAACCAATGAGGGGCGAGAAGCCATCAAGCAAGTTTCTGGCGCCGTTGCCGGGGACTCCACTCTTCAAGATAGGGGAGTTGCACGCTATCTTTTATCTTTGTTTTTTAGTCTTGTTAGTTTACCTTTCAGTTTTTGCTTGAGTGTCCCTTACCAAAAATCACAAAAATAGTTATCTTGCTTTTAGTTGGCATTATGTCTGGTCCTTTTGCCTTTGGTGAGGCAGAAGTGCTCACCTTTAAACAAAGAGGTGGTGAAAGTCTAAAAGTTGCTTGGTATAGAATTAATGATTCTCAAAAAATAGCTACCAAGAAGCAATCTACTACTATCCTGCTTAGAAATTTTTATGTTGGAATTACTTCTTGGAATAGGTTTATTCTAGATTCTGCTATCAATGGAAATTTCCTAGAAGCCCCAGTTTGGGAATCTCTTAGTATTATGGAAAATCTTGTTGGAAATCCCCCTGTTGTTAGCATTCAAGAGGACATTACCCTAGCTCACATTATGAAAAAACTTGAAAAGATAGAGCTAGAGATGCCAAGCATTAATAAGATAAATGAGTTGGACCATAAGATCCAAGGGAATTTGAATAGGCTTGATAGCTCCATGCATAAAATTCTCAAAACTTTGGAGACCATCAAATCTCATGACTTGGATTATTCTAGGATAGACAAGATTGAGGAAATCTTTGACACTTTAGGAACTACTTTCTCCTCAATCAAAGCCAAAAAGGTAGAAACTCCGGCAAAGAAGGAACCTAAGTTCGTTTATGTTCCAAAGGCTCCTCGTTCCAAAAGTAATCCATCTATTGCCAAAGGGGTTGAAACTGTGAAGACTTTGGAAGAAATACCTCTCTTTGATAAATTTATAAATGAATCTTCCATTGACTTTCCACCTTTTGGTTTCCTCCCTAGAAGTATCTTTATTAGGCCTTTATTTGAAAGTCCTCTTAAGACTAGTTGTACTATTGAAGAGCTTTTTGATGATCTTGATGATGGTTCAATTGATACAACTTGGTATTTTTGCATCATGCCTAGCTTAAAGGCATAAAAGAAAGCGCTTTTGGGAGGCAGCCCACAACGAATTAGGTTTTATTTTGCTTTTGTTTTGTCTTGATGTTTGTTACTACAGTAGCATCATCATTGTATCTTTTCTTTTCAGCTTTGTGCCAAGTTTAGCCTCCGATTGCAAGAAAGTTCAAAAGTTGTGACGTGCTGTCCAGAAAACAGATTCTGTCCTTGGACAGAAAAATTCGAATAAAATCACCAGATCATCTTTTTGATCTGAATTTTTTGACAGCGTGCTCTATACAATTGGCTTTCGAGCGTCTGTTCTGAGTTTTTTGATTTGAGTTGCAGAAGTGCCCCGAAAAAATTATTTACTACCTGCTGGTTTGTTTTTCACAGATTCTGTCCTGTTTTGCCTTTTATTCGTTTTGCAAACCTTGAGCTTGATTTTTCTTTGCAAAAACCTTTTGGCAATCTTGAGAAACAGTAGCTCTTCAAGATTATCTTTATTTCCAGTAGGGAAAAATTATTTTATTGTGGGTACTAACCTCGCTAATCAGATTATGATGAGTTATGTATGAAGGGAGTTTTCAAGTGTGCGAGGGAAGATGATAAAAGAAGATTTAGGAGGGTCAAACGCTCAAGCTTGGGGATGCCCCCGTGCACCCCCAAGAAATATTCAAGAAGACTCAAGCGTCTAAGCTTGGGGATGCCCCCATGCATCCCCTTCTCCATCAACAATTATCAGTTCGTCTTTCGTTCCACTATATTCTTATCACTTCATGCGTTATGTGCTATGCTTGGAGCGTCTTGCTCTTAGTTTCTTTTTTTAGTTTTCTTTAGCTTTGCTTGCTGTTCATAACAAGTTAGAACCCAACTTTCTTTGTGTGGGAGAGAAACACGCTCCACTTCAACCTAGAACACAACATAGGATTTTCATGCTTATCTTTGATGTGTGTGTTCTTTGTCTTTCCATAGCTGCTGTCATGTTTAGCTCTTAGTTTTCATGCTTTTTTTTAAAGAGCTTTTGTTTAGTTGGTTGCTGAACTCTCTTCAGTTTTCATGTTTATCTTGTTAAGAGAGTTTGCCTGTTGCACTGAGTTGTGTGTCTTAACTTAAAGTAGGTAATTGAGGTTGCTATTTAATTTTAGTAGTAACTTGCAATAGTTTTGAGGTATTGCCATGAGTAATGTGTGAACTTTTGGTGTCAAGAGCTTTAGCCTATTAGTGATAGATGTCGTATTTTGGGCAATCCGTGTTTATTTTCGAAAACCTACAAAATAATTGAGAACTTTAGCTACTAGATGGATCACTAATCTTTGGAGGGATCGAATATTAGAGTACACTCACGTACCATGAGTCGAGGATGCGCAAGGATAACCAAACCCCCATACACTCCTCCTCCGGGTACTTGTCTCTTTGTGAACCTCCTAATTAGATTGAGAGTTACCGATAATAAGTGCATGAGTTCTTCGGACTAATGTGAGTATTCGAAAGTTGACACTTCCACCTAGCCATATTTTTCTAGCCTCTTCGGTACCGTGCATTGCCCTTTCTCACCTCGAGAGTTGGCGCATACTTCGCGGTGCATCCAAATCCTTGGCACGATACGCTCTGTCATCATAAGCCTCATTATATCCTTCCTCAAAACAGCCACCATACCTACCTATCAAGGCATTTCCATAGCCTTTCCGAGATACATTGCCATGCAACATCCATCTTCTCATGACTTGATCTTCATGTCATACATGATTTTACTTGATCGATGAGCCGCATGCTAGTTGGACCTTGCCCTAATCATTGCTACATGATGCGCTAGTATCATTGCATATCCTGCTACACTGGCAGAGGCATACATTTGCATACATCATGATAGTTTCATTTTCTTTATGTTGAGTACTTTTGTAAAGTGTGAAAGATCTTCTATACTTCTTGTAATACATAGAGTGTTGACCCTAAAGTGAGGAAAAGATCCCAAAGAGGACAAAATCAAAAGATCCCAAAGAGGACAAAATCAAAAGATCCCAAAGAGGACAAATGAGAGTTAAATAGAAAGAGCCATTGAGGCCACAAAAAAATAAAAAAAAATAGAAAAAAGAGAAAAAGAAATAAAAAGAGAGAAGGGGGCACACTACTATTCATTTTGAGAGATCCACACTCGTACTTCATCTTATACCTTGTACTCCATAGAGATTATCATTCATGCATATAGCTATGTGGGGACCTTCACACTATAGAACTTGGCTTGTATATTTCAATGATGAGCCTCCTCAGAAGAGCTCTAGGTCTTCTTGAGCGAGCAAGTTGGATGCACCCCCACTAGTTCCATTGGAGAGCTTACCTTAGCTCATATGTGCATCCGTTGCATGGCAATCCCTACTCCTCACATCATATCTATCATTTGGCTTTCTCTCGCCTATGATTGTCCTCATTGATGTGAGCCTTTCACACCTTTTTTTTGTCTTCCCCCTTCATCATTTTTCTCTCTTTGCCATCCTAAGTGTCAACTTTCTTGCTTACGCTCATCCATTGCATGAGTGCTCAAAATATCGAAAGGGAGTGGATCATTTTGACTTGTACCTGGCTAGTGGTCTGGGGATGAGTCAAGATAAGATTCCAAAGAAGACCAAGTGTGAAACTTTAGTAGATTAAGTTCTCAACAATACAAAAACTATGTTTTACTCTCTCGTATATCCCTATCCCCTTTCTTGCACGCAAACACCATTTGGAGACATTCGAGTCACGGACAGCGAGAGCTCTTGCACCTTTATGTTCTTATGTTGCTTGTTACAATGCTAATATAGACTCTTGCTTGTTATGACTTGAATTGAATTACATGCCTTGATTGCTTTACTTAAAAAGTTCTTATATGGTTGGTAGCATGTCACCACAGAAATTATGCTTGTTATCATTTACCTACTCGAGGACGAGCATGAATTAAGCTTGGGGATGTTGATACGTCCAAAATGTATCTATAATTTCTGCTTGCTCCATGCTTCTTTTGTGTGATATTGCTATGATATTGATGCACTTCCATACACTTTTGATCATATTTGGACTAACCTATTAACTCAGTGCACCACAGTGCCAGTTCCTGTTTTCTGCTGTTTTTCTATTTCAGGTTTCCCCCATATTAAAAGTGCTCCAAAAATTCCAGGAAAAATATAGGAAAAATCAGCGTACAGGAAGCTTCGCGAAGAACCAAAGATGGGCCAGAGGGGAGACAGGGGAGGCCCAGGCGGCCACCTGGCGCGGCCCCACCCCTGGCCGCGCCAGGGGGGCGCCTGGGGCCCCTGCTCCGCCTCTGGCTGCCCCCCTTCGCATATATATCCCTCTCGTCCCGAAACCCTCGAGGACAGAACCCTTTTTCGCGATCTCGCCTCTGTTCCGCCGCCGCAGCGCTTCCAAGATCGGGAGCATCATGAGAACTCTTCCCGGCATCCTGCCGGAGGGGAGAACCACCACCGGGAGCTTCTCCACCACCATGGACGCTTCCCGGATGAGTCGTGAGTAGTCCACCTTGGACCATGGGTCCATGATCAGTAGTTATGTGATGTTCTCCTCCCCTCTTTGCTCTTCATGGTTTAGACCTCGTGAGCTGCCCTACATGATCGAGGCACATATGTAATCTTTCTGCTATTGCTTTGCTGAGTTTGCTGGGATCTGATGGATTATGAGACTATGTTCAGATTGTGTTTGAGTAATATATTTGATTCACCTCTTTTATATCTTTGTTCTTGAGTAATTCTTGCATGTTCTCCGTTGCTGTTTATTGCTTTGGCCAAGTAGTAGGTAGTAACTCCAAGAGGGAGCGTTATGCTTGATTGTGGGTTCATGCCCCCTGATGACTAGCTTGAGTGACAGAAACATGAGTCTAGGGGATGTGATGTTGCCACAAGGGAGAAAACAACGGTGCTTGTACTTGCGGGTGCAAGGATTGTTTACTTTATGCAAAGTTCTTTTAATGCAGTTGTCTGTTGCTTTGAGTTTACACTTTGGGTGGGATTCGCAACTTAATACCAGCGAGATGTTCTGGATAGATATCTCAAGGTGGATGATTAGTAGTAGATGCAGATGGATTTCGGTCTACTTGCCTTGGTGTACCGCCCATGCTTTTGAGCCTCTACCTTTCTTTGCAGCATAGTTAGCATTGGTTTGCGCACATAATCCTGTCAATTGCCCAGCTGTAATTTGTTTACCTCACTTTGCTATTTTATCGTCTTTTGGGAGAGAGACATCACTAGTGAACATCATGGGACCCCGGTCCATATTACCACCGCTGATCACACCTTCTATTTACTTCCTGTTTTTATTTCCTAGTGTCAGTCATAGCTATCATTATTATCTCTTGTGTTTGATCCTTTGTAAACAACAAGGCCGGAGGGATTGACAACCTCTCTGTACTCGTTGGGAGCAAAGTTATCTGTATCTGTGTGCAGGTCCCGTCAACCGCTAAGTTTCTGGCGCCGTTGACACCTACTTGTCGACCCTCGGAGTCTCACGGGATTCGATCCTTGGTATCTTTGCCAAGGGAAATTTGCCGCTACGCTACATCTCAACCTTCCACTTGGGGTAACCAACGAGGGGCGAGAAGCCATCACACTCCTTGGCCCATCTTCTCTCAATCCTATGAATGCGCACTTTGTGATGATTCTTGTTTTCTTTCCCATGAGTTTCCTCATCTGGTGTGCAATATTCAGCATAGATGTCTTCAGAGATTTCAAAAGCAGTGTTTGTCTCAGGTATTTTCCCTCCCTTCTGTGGTCTCTTGCCTTCAGCCATTTTCCTCACTTGAGGATTTTGAACAGTTGAGGTTTCTGAGGAAGTATGTAACTTCTCTTCGAGGAATGCTACAAATGAGTTAAGTTGATGAGAACCTAGAGATTCAGCAGCATACATTTGTACCTGTGAACATAGTATAGGTGCGAAGAATTTGGAGAGGTCATATGTGTTCTCAGAAATTTTTCAAAAGTATCAAGTTTGAGGAATTTGACCATGGGAGTCTTGAAGACTTTCACTAAGTGTTCTTGTTTTAGGTTCCAGAGTTTTATAGATCAGAAAATCCACATAATTGAGGAATCGTGAAGAAAAACTCATCTTAGAGAAACCTATCAAGAGCAGACAGATTTAGGTGTTCAAATAGTGAAGAGTTGAATAATAATAAACCTTTTGAATAAATTGTGAAAACATGAGAATCAAAGAAGGGTGGTAAAATTAGATTTTAATAACTCTTGGTGAAGAACACGACGAACTGGATGAACTATGGTGAAGCTCGTCGGTCCAGATCTCCCACGCCCTAACTTGGCAGAAGGAGACAGCTACGGCGGCGGCTGAGTGAAGATATCCGCAGCCGGCGCGAGTACGACGACGAGGAGGTCAAGGCAGCGAAGCTCTTCCTCACCGGCGTCGATGAAAGTAGCGGCGATGCTAGGTCTGTGAGCTCGAGCGATGGAAATGTCGAGCGGAGTAAATGAGACACTGTGAAAGGGGAGGGGTATTTATAGCCAACAGTGAAAAACCGCTTGTCCGAAGAATTTGGAGGAACATGCCCCTGCCCTTTGCTATCCTAGCGACATGTGCCACCCACGTTCTGAGGAGTAAATATAGTTGGGATCGTGGGTGAGTTGTTTATCCATCGTGGGATGCGGAACGATTTGAGCGGCTAAAGTCGAAAATTTTGGATAAGAAAATTTTAACGTTGCGTTCAGAAATTCATCAGCTGTCAAGGACACATTGAAGATTTGAACAAGTTTCAAATAGAACGTGTTTTAAGAGATTCTGAATAGACAGGATTGAGTTAAGCATAGAGGGGGAAGGGTCCGATCACATTCACTTAGAGGAAAAGTCAACTTAAAGAATTAGCAATAAGTGAATGTTGTAGAGGACATAAAAACTCAAACATTATATATATATATATATATATATATATATATATATATATATATATATATATATATATATATATATATATATATATATATATGAAGAACATCAGAGAAAGTTGAGGAAATTGCAAATTTTGAGGAGTTTGAAAATTGAAGGAAAACTCAAATCTCAACTTTGGGTGATGGCGTTACCCACCGTATAAGAATGATGATTTCAGACACCGCGTACAATTGTCGTAGGGCTCTAAAAATCAGTTTATTCATTAATTTCTTCACACTTAGAGGGTTAGTCTTCATTGATTGAAGAAAAACGTTACTTCGTGGGTTGCGCATCAAAGTCATCAATTTTGCATAAGTGTTAGGATGTGTGTCCTTTCAAAGAATATTCTAAGATTCTAAGATATTTAGCTCACACCACAACTTGCAAAATCTCTTCTCATCCAAGGGCTTAGTGAAAATATCTGCTAGCTGATCTTCAGTCTTCACATGGTAGATGGAAATGTCACCCTTGAAGACATGATCACGAAAAAATGATGCAGATCTGGATGTGCTTTGTCTTCGAGTGCTGAACTGAGTTGTGAGCAATCTTGATGGCACTCTCATTGTCACAATAGAGTGGCACATTCTTCATGTTGACGCCAGGGTTTGCTTCATCCACAGTAATTGAGCACAACATGATCGAGCAGCTATGTACTCAGCTTAAGCAGTGGAGAGTGATACATAGTTCTGCTTCTTCGAGGACCAACATACTAAGGATTGTCCGAGGAAATGGCATGTGCCGGATGTAGACTTGCGATCCACTCGATCACCATCATAGTCAGAGTCAGAATATCCAATGAGATCAAAATCAGAGCCCTTGGGATACCATAATCCAAGTGTTGGAGTGTGAGCTAGATATCGAAGAATATGCTTCACAGCCTTATGGTGTGATTCCTTCGGTGTAGCTTGAAATCGGGCACACATGCAAACACTAAGCATAATATCTAGCCTAGATGCACATAGATACAATAAAGAGCCAATGATGGAGCGGTATACCTTTTGATCGAAGTCTTTACCATTTTCATTGGTGCACAGTTGGCCATTTGTGGGCATAGGGATTTTGACGCCTTTGCAATCTTGCATGCCAAATTTCCTCAGAACATCCTTGAGGTATTTCTCTTGAGATATGAAGATGCCATTGCGTTGTTGACGAATTTGAAGGCCTAGGAAGAATTTCAGCTCTCCCATCACGGACATTTGATATTCTTCACGCATCATGTAGCCAAATTCGTCACTGTAACGTTCATCAGTACAACCAAAGATAATATCGTCCACATAAATTTGACACACAAATAATTCTTCATCATATGATTTAGTGAAAAGAGTTGGGTCAAGTGAACCGGGTTTGAAGCCTTTCTTCGTGAGGAATTCCTTCAAAGTATCATACCACGCCCGAGGTGCCTGCTTGAGGCCATAGAGGGCCTTGTTGAGTTTGAAGACTTTGTCAGGATGTTTAGGATCTTCAAAACTTGGGGGTTGAGCAACATATACTTCTTCCTCAAGATTACCATTGAGGAATGCACTTTTCACATCCATTTGATATAAGATTGTATTATGATGGTTAACATAAGCAAGTAATATGCGAATAGCTTCAATTCTAGCAACATGAGCAAAGGTTTCATCGAAGTCAATTCCTTCAACCTGTGTGTAGCCTTGAGCTACGAGACGAGCCTTATTCCTCACCACAAGGCCATTTTCATCTTGCTTGTTTCGATAGATCCACTTGGTGCCGATGATATTGTGCTTCCGAGGATCTGGTCGCTTGACGAGTTCCTACACATGGTTGAGCTCGAATTGATACTATTCCTCTTGCATAGCTTGAATCCACTCAGGTTCCAGAAATGCCTCATCAACTTTGGTGGGATCTATGATAGAGACAAAAGCAATGTGCCCACAAAAGTTAGATAAGTGTGAAGCTCTTGAGCGTGTGAGAGGACATGGTGCATTGATGTCTTCGATTATTTTCTCGATCTGCACTTGTTTTGCGACACGAGGATGAGCTGGTTGACGACTTTGGTCCGGCTCAGCATTTTCTTCAGCGGCAGTTTCTTCAGGAGCACCAGAATAATTTTCTTGATTGTCAGGAATAACTTATTCAGTTGATTCTTTAGTGGGGATGATATCTTCAGTAGCTTTGAACTTGATGGATTCCTCGGGAGGTATTTCACCTGACACAAGAGGCAGTTGCTCTCTTTGCGAGCCATTAGTTTCATCGAACCGCACATCTACAGTCTCAACAATCTTGTGAAGATGATTGATGAAGATTCTGTAGGTGTGCGATTCCTTTCCGTAACCAAGCATGAAACCTTCATGTGCTTTTGGTGCAAATTTGGAACTGTGATGAGGATCTCTAACCCAACATTTAGCACCGAAGACTTTGAGATAACTCACATTGGGTTTCCTGTCAATGAGTAGTTCATATGAGGTTTTCTTGAGGAGTTTGTGAAGATATACCCAGTTGATGATGTGGCATGTAGTGTTGATAGCCTCAGGCCAGAACCGAAGAGGCGTCTGTATTCATCAAGCATAGTGCGAGCCATCTCAACAAGAGTCCTGTTCTTGCGCTCCACAACGCCGTTCTGCTCAGGAGTGTATGGGGCTGATAGGTCATGAGTAATACCAAGTTCATCAAGATAGTCATTGAGACCATTGTTCTCGAACTCGGTCCCATTGTCACTCCGGATATGCTTGGTCTTCACACCGAAATTCGTCGACGCCCTTGAGGAAAATCACTTGAAGATTTCCTGCACTTCATGCTTAAATGGGATGATATTGAAGGAAATATGCCCTAGAGGCAATAATAAAGATGTTATTTGAATTCCTTATATATCATGATAAATGTCTTTTATTCATGCTAGAATTGTATTAACCGGAAACTTAGTACATGTGTGAATACATTGACAAAACAATATGTCCCTAGTGTGCCTCTACTAGACTAGCTCATTGATCAAAGATGGTTATGTTTCCTGACCATAGACATGAGTTGTCATTTGATCAATGATATCACATCATCAGGAGAACGATGTGATGGAAAAGACCCATCTGCTAGCTTAACACTATGATCGTTTAGTTTTACTGCTATTGCTTTCTCCATGACTTAGACATGTTCCTACGACTATGAGATTATGCAACTCCCAAATACCGGAGGAACACCTTGTGTGCTATCAAACGTCACAACGTAACTGGGTGATCATAAAGATGCTCTACAGGTGTCTCCGAAAGTGTTCGTGGTGTTGGCATAGATCAAGAATAGGATTTGTCACTCCGAGTGTCGGAGAGGTATCTCTGGGCCCTCCCGGTAATACACATCATAATAAGCCTTGCAAGCAAATGACTAATGAGTTAGTCACGAGATGATGTATTACGAAACGAGTAAAGAGACTTGCCGGTAATGAGATTGAACTAGGTATTGAGATACCGACGATCGAATCTCGGGCAAGTAACATACCGATGACAAAAGGAACAACACATGTTGTTATGCGGTTTGACCGATAAAGATCTTCGTAGAATATGTAGGAGCCAATATGAGCATCCAGGTTCCGCCATTGGCTATTGACCGGAGATGAGTCTCGGTCATGTCTACATAGTTCTCGAACCCGTAGGGTCCGCACGCTTTACTTTATCACTAAGCGGTAGCGATAGTCGTGGAAGCAATAGTTGGTGAGACGACAACGATGCTATGATGGAGATCAAGGTGTCGCGCCGGTGACGATGGTGATCATGACGGTGCTTTGGAGATGGAGATCAAAGGCACAAGATGATGATGACCATATCATATCACTTATATTGATTGCATGTGATGTTTATCTTTTATGCATCTTATTTTGCTTAGATCGACGGTAGTATTATAAGATGATCTCTCACAAAATTTCAAGGTATAAGTGTTCTCCCTGAGTATGCACCGTTGCGAAAGTTCGTTGTGCCAAGACACCACGTGATGATCGGGTGTAATAAGCTCTACGTTCACATACAACGGGTGTAAGCCAGTTTTGCACACGCAGAGTACTCGGGTTAAACTTGACGAGCCTAGCATATGCAGATATGGCCTCGGAACACCAGAGACCGAAAGGTCGAGCGTGAATCATATAGTAGATATGATCAACATAAGATGTTCACCATTGGAAACTACTCCATCTCACGTGATGATCGGACATGGTTTAGTTGATTTGGATCACGTGATCATTTAGATGACTAGAGGGATGTCTATCTAAGTGGAAGTTCTTTAGTAATTTGATTAATTGAACTTTAATTTATCATGAACTTAGTCCTGATAGTTTTTGCATATCTATGTTGTTGTAGATCAATGGCCCGTGCCACCGTTCCTTTGAATTTTAATGCATTCATAGAGAAAGCTAATTTGAAAGATGATGGTAGCAATTACACGGACTGGGTCCGTAACTTTAGGATTATCCTCATTGCTGCACAGAAGAATTATGTCCTTGAAGCATCGCTAGGTGACAAGCCCCCTCCCGCTAATGAGGACGCTTTGAACGTCTGGCAGACGCGGTCTGATGACTACACGATAGTTCAGTGTGCCATGCTTTACGGCTTAGAACCGGGACTTCAACGACGTTTTGAACGTCATGGAGCATATGAGATGTTCCAGGAGTTGAAGTTAATATTTCAAGCAAATGCCCGGATTGATAAATATGAGATTTCCAATAAGTTTTATAGCTGCAAGATGGAGGAGAATAGTTCTATCAGTGAACACTTGCTCAGAATGTCTGGGTACTACAATCATATGACTCAACTTGGTTGCAAAGTTGATGAGGATAGTGTTATTGATAGAGTTATTCAATCACTGCCACCAAGCTATAAAGGTTTCGTGATGAACTATAATATGCAAGGGATGAAAAGAAAATTCCCGAGCTCTTCGCTATGCTCAAGGCTGCGGAGGTAGAAATCCAAAAGGATCATCAAGTGTTGATGGTTAACAAGACCACTAGTTTCAAGAAAAAGGGCAAGGGAAAGAAGGGCAACTTCAAGAAGAATAGCAAGACAATTGCTACTCCCGCGAAGAAACCCAAGTCTGGAGCCAAGCCTGAAACTGAGTGCTTCTACTGCAAAGGGACTGGACACTGGAAGCGGAACTGCCCCAAGTATTTGGCGGATAAGAAGGATGGCAAGGTGAACAAAGGTATATGTGATATACATGTTATTGATGTGTACCTTACTAATGCTCGTAGTAGTACCTGGGTATTTGATACTGGTTCGGTTGCTAATATTTGTAACTCGAAACAGGGACTACGGATTAAACGAAGATTGGCTAAGGACGAGTGACGATGCACGTGGGAAATGGTTCCAAAGTCGATGTGATCGCCGTCGGCACGCTACCTCTACATCTACCTCTGGGATTAGTTTTAGACCTGAATAATTGTTATTTGGTGCGAGCGTTAAGCATGAACATTATATCTGGATCTTGTTTATTGCGAGACGGTTATTCATTTAAATCTGAGAATAATGGTTGTTCTATTTGTATGAGTCATATCTTTTATGGTCATGCACACTTGAAGAGTGGTCTATTCTTGTTGGATCTCGATCGTAGTGATACACATATTCATAATATTGAAGCCAAAAGCTGTAAGAATGATAGTGCAACTTATTTGTGGCACTGTCGTTTAGGTCATATTGGTGTAAAGCGCATGAAGAAACTCCATAGGGATGGACTTTTGGAATCACTTGATTATGAATCACTTGGTGCTTGCGAACCATGCCTCATGGGCAAGATGACTAAAACTTTGTTCTCCGGAACAATGGAGCGAGCAACAGATTTGTTGGAAATCATACATACTGATGTATGTGGACCGATGAGTGTTGAAGCTCGCAGCGGGTATCGTTATGTTCTGACCTTCACTCATGATTTGAGCAGATATGGGTATATCTACTTGATGGAGCACAAGTCTGAAACATTTGAAAAGTTCAAAGAATTTCAGAGTGTAGTAGAGAATCATCGTAACAAGAAAATAAAGTTTCTACGATCTGATCGTGGAGGTGAATATTTGAGTTACGAGTTTGGTCTTCATTTGAAACAATGTGGAATAGTTTCACAAATCACGCCACCCGGAACACCACAGCGTAATGGTGTGTCCAAACATCGTAACCGTACTTTATTAGATATGGTGCTGTCTATGATGTCTCTTACCGATTTACCACTATCGTTTTGGGGTTATGCTTTAGAGACAGCTGCATTCACATTAAATAGGGCACCATCTAAATCCGTTGAGACGACGCCTTATGAACTATGGTTTGGCAACAAACCAAAGTTGTCATTTCTTAAAGTTTGGGGCTGCGATGCTTATGTGAAAAAGCTTCAACCTGATAAGCTCGAACCCAAGTCGGAGATATGTGTCTTCATAGGATACCCAAAAGAGACTGTTGGGTACACCTTCTATCACAGATCCGAAGGCAAAATATTTGTTGCTAAGAATGGATCCTTTCTAGAGAAGGGGTTTCTCTCAAAAGAAGTGAGTGGGAGGAAAGTAGAACTTGATGAGGTAATTGTACCTTCTCCCGAATTGGAAAGTAGCACATCACAGAAACTAGTTCTAGTAATTCCTACACCAATTAGTGAGGAAGCTAATGATGATGATCATGAAACTTCAGATCAAGTTTCTGCTGAACTTCGTAGATCAACCAGAGTACGTTCCGCACCAGAGTGGTACGGCAACCTGATGGCTTCTCGCCCCTCGTTGGTTACCCCAAGTGGACGGTTTGAGATGCAGTGTAGCGGAAGTTTTCCCTTGGCAATACCAAGGATCGATTTCCTTGAGACTCCCAGTTTCAACAAGAAGGTGTCAACTGCTAACGGCGCCAGATATTTAGCAATCAACGTGGACCTGCACACAGATACAAATAACTTTGCTCCCAACGAGTACAGGGAGGTTGTCAATCCCTCCGGCCTTGTAGTTTACAAAGGATCAAACACAAGTGATAGTAGTGATAGATATAATTGCAATAGTAAGTAAAAAGTGGAAAGTAAATAGCGGATGTGATCAATGATGGTAATATGGACCGGAGTCTCATGATGTTCACTAGTGATGTCTCTCTCCCAAAAGACGATAAAACAGCTATGTGAGGTAAACGAATTACAGCTGGGCAATTGACAGAATTATGTGCGCAAACCAATGCTAACTATGTTGCAAGAAAGTTAGAGGTTCAAAGCATGGGCGGTACGCCGAGGTAAGTAGACCGAAATCCATCTGCATCTACTACTAATCATCCACCTTGAGATATCTATCCAGAACATCTCGCTGGTATTAAGTTGCGAGTCCCACCCATAGTGTAAACTCAAAGCAACAGACAACTGCATTAAAAGAACTTTGCCTAAAGTAAACAATCCTTGCACCCGCGGGCACAAGCACCGTTGTTTTCCCCCTTGTGGCAACATCACATCCCCTAGACTCATGTTTCTGTCACTCAAGCTAGTCATCGAGGGGCATGAACCCACAATCAAGCATAACGTTCCCTCTTGGAGTCACTACCTACTACTTGGCCAAAGCAATAAATAACAATGGAGAACATGCAAGAATTACTTACGAACATAAATATAAAAGAGGTGAATCAAATATATTACTCAAACACAATCTGAACATAATCTCATAATCCATCGGATCCCAGCAAACTCATCATAGCAACAGCATAAGGATTACATATGTGCCTCGATCATGTAGGGAAGCTCACGAGGACTAATTAGTGAAGCACAAGAACGGGAGGAGAACATCACATAGCTACTGGTCATGGACCCATGGTCCAAGGGAGACTACTCACAACTCATCCGGGAGGCGTCCATGGTGGTGGAGAAGCTCCCGGTGGTGATCCTCCCCTCCGGCAGGGTGCCGAGAAGAGTTCTCCTGGTGCTCCCGATCTTGGAAGCGGCGGCGGCGGCGGAACAGAGATGAGATCGCGAAAAAGAGTTCCCGTCTCGAGGGTTTCGGGAGACGGTATAAATATATGCCAAAGGGGGGCATCAGACGAGGCTCGGGGGGCCCAGCCGCCCCCCCCCGGCGCGGCCCAGGGGGGGCGCGCCACCAGGGCGCCTGGAGCCCTGGTGGCCCCCCTCCGGCTGTGCTTCGGGTGCCTGGTAGCTTCTGGAACGCTGATTTTTATATAATTTTTCCGGGATTTTTCTGGCAGTTCTCGTAATGGGAAAACCTAAAATACAAAAACAGCCGAAAACAAAAACTGGCACTGGGGTGCACTGAGTTAATAGGTTAGTCCAAATATGATCAAAAGTGTATGGAAGTGTATAAATATCATAGCAATATCACCCAAAAGAGGCATGGAGCAAGCAGAAATTATAGATACGTTTTGGACGTATCAACATCCCCAAGCTTAATTCCTGCTCGTCCTCGAGTAGGTAAATGATAACAAGAATAATTTCTGTGGTGACATGCTATTAACCATATAGGACTTTTTCATAGTCACATGACAAAAGCTTACTGAGACAATGAATCTATAGTAATTAAGTTGCCTCATGAGAAAATCACAAAGAACTGAAAGTTTTACAATATGATACTGAAACATCAAATAGATTTGTAATGAACATGGTGTGCAAATATGATAAAGTGATATCTCGCTTGCCCCCTTTAGTGAAGCAAAACATAAATGCAGGGGCACCTCCAAGTTTTAAGTGATGACTAGATACAATGATTTCAAAATAAACGATATCACAATCATGCAAAAGACAATGCTACTTTGGGACAATGCACATTACACTCAGAATAACAATCATGCTCTCAGTAGTTGGTGCTTTAAAAGAAGGTGGAGACTCTCGAACCGTGGCTTTTGTTGGCAAGGTTGAAAACCCGTAGCCGGAAACAAAGACAAAACATGTACTAGAGCTCTTGGTTTTAAAACAGAGGTTATAATTTTTTTTAGATCATGCATGTTTCGTCAACGAATGCTAGCAGACAACTCAATCACTTCTTGAGATGGACAAGTTTCGAGGAACGGCTCCCGAATGAGGACGATCACATCCTCTTAATCTCCTTTGTTTATCACTGCCAAAGTTTTCTGATTTCTCATGAACAAAGCGTGAAGGAGGGTTTGTTTGTTATATTATCTTTTTGAGCCGGGCGCACTCAATGCCAGTTCCTTCTCGTATTATGGGTTTGCACATTATACATGCAATCCCGGGGTGAAGCTTGTCCCACTTAAAAAGATCATGAGTTAACCACTACTTCCTCATGAACTTACAACAGAGGCACAAAATAGGAATGCTTTTTTTTTTGAATAATTTCGAGATGGTACATGCAAGTCTCCGTTAGGAATGGCAGGTAAATACCATGTAGGAAGGTATGGTGGACTCATATGGCATAACTGGTTTAAAAGAATGTGGATGCACTAGCAGTCAGTCCGCTTAGTACAGGTGGAGGTTAGCAAAAGATTGGGAGCGACCAACTAAGAGAGAAATGACGGTCATAATCATGCAGAGCGACAAAGCAACATTGAATCCGGCATGGGAGTTATATCGCTACTCAGAAACAAAAGATCATCAAGGCTTGACAGACTTTCTTTACAGTCTTAAATATGCGTGAGCATACGCCAAGTCAATCAAAATAAATTCTTTGAAGGAAGATATTACTAAACCATACCACATCATAGGCAAACAAATCATGTTGGTATTCCAATAACACATTGGGAACCCCCCAGCTATTTGAGACTAACCATAAGAAAACATGAACTACTAAGCACCATTATGCACGTAGCATCTTTATCATAGACATATCAACCAATGCAACGGAAGCAAACTCTCTTAATAAGATAAGCATGACAAATAAAGAGAGTTCAAGCAACCAACTAAACAAAAGCTCTTTAAAAAGATAAGCATGAAAGTTAAGAGCTAAGCATGATAGTAGCTATTAAAAGACAAAGAACACACACAGCAAGGATAGACATGAAAATTCTATGTTATGTTCTAGGTAGAAGTGGAGCGTGTTTCTCTCCCACATAAAGAAAGCTGAGTTCCGACTCGTTATGAAAAGCTAAGGAAAACTAAAAAGGAAAACTAAAAGCAAGACGCTCCAAGCATAGCACATAACACATGAAGTGATAAAAATATAGTGGAACGAAAGACGAACTGATAATGTTGATGGAGAAGGGGATGCACGGGGGCATCCCCAAGCTTAGACGCTTGAGTCTCCTTGAATATTTATTGGGGGTGCATGGGGGCATCCCCAAGCTTGAGCGTTTGACACTCCTGGATCTTTTTATCATCTTCCCTCGCACACTTGAAAACTCCCTTCATACATAACTCATCATAATCTGATTAGCGAGGTTAGTACCCATAATAAAATAATTGTTCCTTGCTGGAAATAAAGATATTCTTGAAGGTCTACTGTTTCTCAAGATTTCCAAAAGGTTTTTGCAAAGAAAAAGCAAGCTCTAGGTTTGCAAAATGAAGGAAAGGCAAAACAGGACAGAATCTGTGAAAAACAGAACAGCAGGTAGTAAATGATTTTTTCGGGGTACTTCTGCAACTCTAATAAAAAAACTCAAAACATACGCACGAAAGACAAATATATAGAGCACCCTATCGAAAAAATTCAGACCAAAAAGATGATCTGGTGATTTTATACGAATTTTTCTATCCAAGGACAGAATCTGTTTCCTGGACAGCATGTCACAACTTTTGAACTTTCTTGCAATCAGAGGCTATACTTGGCACAAAATTGAAAAGAAAAGATACAATGATGATGCTACTGTGGTAAAAACATCAAGACACAACAAAAGCAAAATAAAATTTTATTCATGTGGGTTGCCTCCCAAAAGCGCTTTCTTTTATACCTTTAAGCTAGGCATAATGCATAGAGATCAAGTTGTATCAATTGAACCATCATCAAGATCATCAAAAAGCTCTTCAATAATACAACTAGTCTTAAGAGGACTTTCAAATAAAGGCCTCATAGAGATACTTCTAGGGAGAAGACCAAAAGGATAAAAGTCAAGGGAAGATTCATTTATAAATTCATCAAAGAGAGGTGTTTCTTCCAAAGTCTTTACAGTTTCAACCTCTTTGGCAATAGATGGATTACTTTTAGAACGGGAAGCCTTTGGAACGTGAACGAACTTAGGCTCCCTCTTTGCCGGAGTTTCTACCTTTTTGGTTTTGATTGAGGAGAAAGTAGTTCCTAGAGTATCAAATATTTCCTCAATCTTGTCTATCCTAGAAGAGTCCAAGTCATGGAATTTGATGGTCTCCAAAGTTTTGAAAATTTTATGCATGGAGCTATCAAGCCTATTCAAATTCCCTTGGATCTTACGATCCAACTCATTTATCGTATTAGTGTTTGGCATCCCGAGCTCTATCTTTTCAAGTTTTTTCATAATGTGAGCTACGGTGATGTCCTCTTGAATGCTAACAACAGGGGGATTCCCAACAAGATTTTCAATAATACTAAGAGACTCCCAAACTGGGGCTTCTAGGAAATTCCCATTGATAGCAGTATCTAGAATAAACCTATTCCAAGAAGTTATACCAACATAAAAATTTCTAAGCAGGATAGTAGTAGGTTGCTTCTTGGTGGCTCTTTTTTGAGAATCATTAATTCTATACCAAGCATCTTTCAAACTTTCCCCACCTCTTTGTTTGAAGGTGAAAACTTCTGCCTCGTCAAAGACAAAAGGACCCGACATAATGACAACTAAAGAATGAGATAACTATTTTTGTGATTTTCTATAAAATATACTAAAGCAAAAACTGAAAGGTAGACTAACAAGACTAAAAGCAAAGGTAAAAGATAGCGTGCAACTCCCCTATCCTGAAGAGTGGAGTCCCCGGCAACGGCGCCAGAAAACTTTGCTTGATGGCTTCTCGCCCCTCGTTGGTTACCCCAAGTGGAAGGTTTGAGATGCAGTGTGGCGGAAGTTTTCCCTTGGCAATACCAAGGATCGATTTCCCTGAGACTCCTAGTTTCAACAAGAAGGTGTCAACTGCTAACGGCGCCAGATATTTAGCAATCAACGTGGACCTGCACACAGATACAAATAACTTTGCTCCCAATGAGTACAGAGAGGTTGTCAATCCCTCCGGCCTTGTAGTTTACAAAGGATCAAACACAAGTGATAGTAGTGATAGATATAATTGCAATAGTAAGTAAAAAGTGGAAAGTAAATAGCGGATGTGATCAATGATGGTAATATGGACCGGAGTCTCATGATGTTCACTAGTGATGTCTCTCTCCCAAAAGACGATAAAACAGCTATGTGAGGTAAACGAATTACAGCTGGGCAATTGACAGAATTATGTGCGCAAACCAATGCTAACTATGTTGCAAGAAAGGTAGAGGTTCAAAGCATGGGCAGTACGCCGAGGTAAGTAGACCGAAATCCATCTGCATCTACTACTAATCATCCACCTTGAGATATCTATCCAGAACATCTCGCTGGTATTAAGTTGTGAGTCCCACCCATAGTGTAAACTCAAAGCAACAGACAACTGCATTAAAAGAACTTTGCGTAAAGTAAACAATCCTTGCACCAGCGGGCACAAGCACCGTTGTTTTCCCCCTTGTGGCAACAGCACATCCCCTAGACTCATGTTTCTGTCACTCAAGCTAGTCATCGAGGGGCATGAACCCACAATCAAGCATAACGTTCCCTCTTGGAGTCACTACCTACTACTTGGCCAAAGCAATAAATAACAACGGAGAACATGCAAGAATTACTTACGAACATAAATATAAAAGAGGTGAATCAAATATATTACTCAAACACAATCTGAACATAATCTCATAATCCATCGGATCCCAGCAAACTCATCATAGCAACAGCATAAGGATTACATATGTGCCTCGATCATGTAGGGAAGCTCACGAGGACTAATTAGTGAAGCACAAGAACGGGAGGAGAACATCACATAGCTACTGGTCATGGACCCATGGTCCAAGGGAGACTACTCACAACTCATCCGGGAGGCGTCCATGGTGGTGGAGAAGCTCCCGGTGGTGATCCTCCCCTCCGGCAGGGTGCCGGGAAGAGTTCTCCTGGTGCTCCTGATCTTGGAAGCGGTGGCGGCGGTGGAACAAAGATGAGAACGCGAAAAAGAGTTCCCGTCTCGAGGGTTCCGGGAGACGGTATAAATATATGCCAATGGGGGGCATCAGACGAGGCTCGGGGGGCCCAGGCGCCCCCCCTCGGCGCAGCCCAGGGGGGGCACCAAGGCGCCTGGAGCCCTGGTGGCCCCCCTCCGGCTATGCTTCGGGTGCCTGGTAGCTTCTGGAACGCTGATTTTTTATATAATTTTTCCGGGATTTTTCTGGCAGTTCTCGTAATGGGAAAACCTGAAATACAAAAACAGCCGAAAACAGAAACTGGCACTAGGGTGCACTGAGTTAATAGGTTAGTCCAAATATGATCAAAAGTGTATGGAAGTGTATAAATATCATAGCAATATCACCCAAAAGAGGCATGGAGCAAGCAGAAATTATAGATACGTTTTGGACGTATCACAACCCAGTTCTGGAAATCATGTTACTAGACCATGATGAACCTACGAACTATGAGGAAGCGATCATGAGCCTAGATTCCGCAAAATGGCTTGAGGCCATGAAATATGAGATGGGATGCATGTATGAGAACAAAGTATGGACTTTGGTTGATTTGCCCGATGATCGGCAAGCCATCGAAAATAAATGGATCTTCAAGAAGAAGACCGACGCTGACGGTAATGTTACTGTTTACAAAGCTCGACTTGTTGCGAAAGGGTTTCGACAAGTTCAAGGAGTTGACTACGATGAGACTTTCTCACCCGTAGCGATGCTTAAGTCTGTCCGAATCATATTAGCAATTGCCGCATTTTATGATTATGAAATCTGGCAAATGGATGTCAAAACTGCATTCCTGAATGGATATCTCAAAAAAGAGTTGTATATGATGCAACCAGAAGGTTTTGTCGATCCTAAAGGTGCTAACAAAGTGTGCAAGCTCCAGCGATCCATCTATGGACTGGTGCAAGCATCTCGGAGTTGGAATATACGCTTTGATGAGGTGAGCAAAGCATATGGTTTTATACAGACTTTTGGAGAAGCCTATATTTACAAGAAAGTGAAGTGGGAGCTTTGTAGCATTTCTGATATTATATGTGAATGACATATTGTTGATTGGAAATGATATAGAATTTCTGGATAGCATAAAAGGATACTTGAATAAGATTTTTTCAATTGAAGACCTCGGTGAAGCTACTTACATATTAGGCATCAAGATCTATGGAGATAGATCAAGACACTTAATTGGACTTTCACAAAGCACATACCTTGATAATGGTTTGAAGAAGTTCAAAATGGATCAGTCAAAGAAAGGGTTCTTGCCTGTGTTACAAGGAGTGAAGTTGAGTAAGACTCAATGCCCGACCACTGCAGAAGATAGAGAAAATGAAAGTCATTCCCTATGCCTCAGCCATAGGATCTATCATGTATGCAATGCTGTATACCAGACCTGATGTGTGCCTTGCTATAAGTTTAGCAGGGAGGTACCAAAGTAATCCAGGAGTGGATCACTGGACAGCGGTCAAGAACATCCTGAAGTACCTGAAGAGGACACAAGATATGTTTCTCGTATATGGAGGTGACAAAGAGCTCGTTGTAAACGGTTACGTCGATGCAAGCTTTGACACTGATCCGGATGACTCGAAGTCACAAACCGGATATGTATTTTTATTGAACGGTGGAGCTGTCAGTTGGTGCAGTTCCAAGCAAAGCGTCGTGGCGGGATCTACGTGTGAAGCGGAATACATAGCTTCTTTGGAAGCAGCAAATGAAGGAGTCTGGATGAAGGAGTTCATATCCGATCTAGGTGTGATACCTAGTGCATCGGGTCCATTGAAAATCTTTTGTGACAACACTGGAGCAATAGCCTTGGCGAAGGAATCCAGGTTTCACAAGAGAATAAAGCACATCAAAAGACGCTTCAATTCCATCTGCGATCTAGTCAAGGAGGGAGACATAGAAATTTGCAAGATACATACAGATCTGAATGTTGCAGACCCGTTCACTAAGCCTCTTCCATGGGCAAAACATGATCAGCACCAAGACTCCATTGGTGTTAGGGTCATTACTTTGTAATCTAGATTATTGACTCTAGTTCAAGTGGGAGACTGAAGGAAATATGCCCTAGAGGAAATAATAAAGATGGTATTTGTATTTCCATATATATCATGATAAATGTCTTTCATTCATGCTAGAATTGTATTAACTGGAAACTTAGTACATGTGTGAATACATAGACAAAACTGTATGTCCCTAATGTGCCTCTACTAGACTAGCTCATTGATCAAAGATGGTTATGTTTCCTGACCATAGACATGAGTTGTCAGTTGATCAACGAGATCACATCATTAGGAGAATGATGTGATGGACAAGACCCATCCGTTAGCTTAGCAATATGATCGTTTAGTTTTACTGTTATTGCTTTCTCCATGACTTATACATGTTCCTATGACTAAGAGATTATGCAACTCCCGAATACCGAAGGAACACCTTGTGTGCTATCAAACATCACAACGTAACTGGGTGATCATAAAGATGCTCTACAGGTGTCTCCGAAAGTGTTCGTGGTGTTGGCATAGATCAAGAATAGGATTGTCACTCCGATTGTCGGAGAGGTATCTCTGGGCCCTCTCGGTAATACACATCATAATAAGCCTTGCAAGCAAATGACTAATGAGTTAGTCACGAGATGATGTATTACGGAACGAGTAAAGAGACTTGGCGGTAACGAGATTGAACTAGGTATTGAGATACCGACGATCGAATCTCGAGCAAGTAACATACCGATGACAAAAGGAACAACGTATGTTGTTATGCGGTTTGACCGATAAAGATCTTCGTAGAATATGTAGGAGCCAATATGAGCATCCAGGTTCCGCTATTGGTTATTGAGCAGAGATGAGTCTCGGTCATGTCTACATAGTTCTCGAACCTGTAGGGTCCGCACGCTTAACGTTTGATGACGATCGGTATTATGAGTTTATGAGTTTTGATGTACCGAAGGTAGTTCGGAGTCCCGGATGAGATCACGGACATGACGAGGAGTCTCGTAATGTCCGAGACATAAAGATCGATATATTGGACGACTATGTTTGGACACCGGAAAGGTTCCGAGAGGTTTCGGGCATATACCGGAGTACCGGGTGGTTACCGGAACCCCCCGGGGAGCTAAATGGGCCTCATGGGCCCTAGTGGGAGAAGAGGAAGGGCGGCCAGGGCAGCCACGCGCCCCTCCCCCTCTAGTCCGAATTGGACAAGGAGGGGGGGTGGCGCCCCCCTTTCGTTCTCTTCCTCTCTCCCTTTCCTTCTCCCCTCCTACTCCAACTAGGAAAAAAGGGAGTCCTACTCCCGGTGGGAGTAGGACTCCTCCCTTGGCGCGCCCTCCTCCTAGGCCGGCCGCCTCCCCCCTAGCTCCTTTATATACAGGGGCAAGGGGGCACCTCTAGACACACAAGTTGATCAAGTTTGTCTCTCCCAGCCATTTGGGGTGCCACCCTCCACAGAAACACACCTCGGTCATATCGTTGCAGTGCTTAGATGAAGCCCTGCGTTGGTAACTTCATCATCTCCGTCACCACGCTGTTGTGCTGACGAAACTCTCCCGCGAGGTTCTACTAGATCAAGAGCTTGTGGGACATCATCAAGCTGAACGTGTGCCGAACGCGGAGGCTCCGTATGTTCGGTGCTTGATCGGTTGGATCGCGAAGAATGTTCGACTACATCAACCGCGTCACTAGACGCTTCCGCTCCCGGTCTACGAGGGTACGTGGACACACTCTCCCCTCTCATTGCTATGCATCTAGTAGATAGATCTTGCGTGATCGTAGGAATTTTTTTGAAATACTATGTTCCCCAACAGATATGCACCCATGTATAACGAGAATAGTCATCAACAATGACAAAGCCATAAAGAGATGATGCATTTGTGAATGCAGAATAATGTGTAGGGCCGAAGAGGTCCATGTGAAGCAATTCAAAAGGACGAGTGGTAGTCATGATAGTCTTCGAGGGATGCTTGGATTTGGTCATCTTTCCAGCTTCGCAAGCCCCACAAAGATGATCTTTGAGGAATTTGACACCCTAAATTCCAAGGATATGTTTCTTGTTCACACGCATGTGAAAGCTCCTCATGCCAACATGACCAAGTCGCCGATGCCATAGCCATCCTTCTGAAGCTTTTGCAAGTAGGCATGTGGCAGGTTGTGGTCCTGTAGAGAAATCAACAATATACAAGTCTCCTCTCCTAAAGCCTTCGAAGATTTTGGAATTGTCAGATTCTAAAACTACAACACAACGATATTTGCCAAAGACAATGATAACCCACAAGTGTAGGGGATCGCAACTGTTTTCGAGGGTAGAGTATTCAACCCAATTTATTGATTCGACACAACGGGAGCGAAAAAATACTCTTAAGTATTAGCAGCTGAGTTGTCAATTCAGCCACACATGGAAACTTAGTATCTGCAGCAAGGTAGTTTAGTAGCAAAGTAATATGATAATAGCAGTAGCGGCAATAAAAGTAACGGTAGTGTTTTTGTAGTTTTTGTAATAGTAGCAGCGGAAAAGTAAATAAGCAACAAGCAATATGTGAAAAGCTCATAGGCATTGGATCGGTGATGGGGAATTTTGTCGGATGCAATTCATCATGTAAAAGTTATAACCTAGGGTGACACAGAACTAGCTCCAGTTCATCAATGTAATGTAGGCATGTATTCCGAATATGGTCATACATGCTTATGGAAAAGAACTTGCATGACATCTTTTGTCCTACCCTCCCGTGGCAGCGGGGTCCTAGTGGAAACTAAGGGATATTAAGGCCTCCTTTTAATAGAGTACCGGACCAAAGCATTAACACATAGTGAATACATGAACTCCTCAAACTATGGTCATTACCGGGAGTGGTCTCGATTATTGTCACTTCGGGGTTGCCGGATCATAACACATAGTAGTAGACTTGCAAGATAGGATCAAGAACACACATATATTCATGAAAACATAATAGGTTTCATGGCACTCGGGCCCTAGTGACAAGCATTAAGAATAGCAAAGTCATAGCCACATCAATCTTAGAACATAGTGGATACTAGGGATCAAACCCTAACAAAACTAACTCGATTACATGGTAAATCTCATCCAACCCATCACCGTCCAGCAAGCCTACGATGGAATTACTCACGCACGGTGGTCAGCATCATGGAATTGGTGATGGAGGAAGGTTGATGATGACGATGGCTACGATCTCCACTCTCCGGAGCCCCGAACGGACTCCAGATCAGCCCTCCCGAGAGAGATTAGGGCTTGGCGGTGGCTCCGTATCGTAAAACGCAATAATTCTTTCTCCTTGTTTTTTTTTCTCCCCGAAAGTGAATATGTGGAGTCCGGGGGTACGTTGGTGGAGCGTCAGGGGGCTCATGAGACAGGGGGCACGCCCCCCCACCCTCGTGGACATGGTGTGGGCCCCCTGACGTAGATCTTTCCGCATGTATTTTTTATATATTCCAAAATAATTCTCGATGGATTTTTATGTCATTCGGATAACTTTTTATTTCTGCACAAAAACAACACCATGGTAATTCTGCTGAAAAACAGCGTCAGTCCGGGTTAGTTCCATTCAAATCATGCAAGTTAGAGTCCAAGACAAGGGAAAAAGTGTTTGGAAAAGAAGATACGTTGGAGACGTATCAACTCCCCCAAGCTTAAACATTTGCTTGTCCTCAAGCAATTCAGTTGATAAACTGAAAGAGTTAAAGAAAAACTTTGACAAACTATGTTTGCTCTTGTTGTTGTAAATATGTAAGCCAGCATTCAGGTTTTCAGCAAAGATCATGAACTAACCGCATTCACGATAACTTTAAGGTCTCATGTCTACTCACATCAATGGCATAATTAACTAGCGAGCAATAATAATAAACCTCGGATGATGACACTTTCTCAAAACAATCATGATATGATATAACAAGATGGTATCTCGCTAGCCCTTTCTGAGACCGCAAAACACAAATGCAGAGCACCTTTAAGGATCAAGGACTGACTAGACATTGTAATTCATGGTAAAAGAGATCCAGTCATGATCATACTCAATGCATATTAATAGTTATACATGCAAATGACAGAGGTGCTCTCCTACTGGTGCTCTTTTATAAGAGGATGACGACGCAGCATAAAAGTAAATAGATAGGCCCTTCGCAGAGGGCAGGGATTTGTAGAGGTGCCAGAGCTCGATTTTTAAATAGTGATGAATAACATTTTGAGCGGTATACTTTCATTGTCAACATAACAACCAAGAATCTCGATATCTTCCATACTACGCACATTATAGGCGGTTCCCAAACAGAATGGTAAAGTTTGTACTCCCCAACCACCAACAAGCAGACTCCACGACCATCCGAATCCACGGGGTACCGTCCAAACAAGCAACAACCCTGGGGGAGTTTTGTTTAATTATTATCATTTGAGCATGGGACTCGGCATCCCGGTTACCAGCCATTTTCTCATGAATGATGAGCGGAGTCCACTCATCGTGAGAATAACCCACCTAGCATGGAAGATATAGACAGCCCTAGTTGATACATGAGCTGTTCGAGCATACAAAACAGAATTTCATTTGAAGGTTTAGATTTTGGCACATACAGATTTACTTGGAACAGCAGGTAAATACCGCATATAGGAAGGTATGGTGGACTCATATGGAATAACTTTGGGGTTTATGGAAGTGGATGCACAAGCAGTATTCCTGCTTAGTACAGGTGAAGGCTAGAAGGAGACTGGGAAGTGACCAGCTAGAGAGCGACAACAGCCATGAACATGCATTAAAATTAATCAACAATGAATGCAAGCATGAGTAGGATATAAATCACCATGAACATAAATATCGTGGAGGCTATGTTGATTTGCTTCAACTATATGCGTGAACATGTGCCAAGTCAGACCACTTGAATCGTTCAAAGGAGGATACCACCCCATCATACCACATCACAACCATTTTAATATCATGTTGGCACGCAAGATAGACAATTATAAACTCTCGGCTAATTAAGCATGGCATAAGCAGCTATGATCTCTAATTGTCATTGCAAGCATGTTTCATTCATAACAAGCTGAATGAGGAACGATGAACTATCATATATACAAAAAGAAAGAGAGGTCGAGTTCATACCAGCTTTTCTCATCTCAATTATTTCATCATATATCATCCTTATTGCCTTTCACTCGCACGACCGAACGGTGTGGATAATAATAATAGTGCGCGTGCATTGGACTAAGCTGGAATCTGCGAGCATTTTAATACAAGAGAGAAGACAAGGTAATATGGCTCAAGGTTAAATCAACAATAAAGCATATGAGAGCCACTAAGGATTTTCAATCATGGTCTTCTACTCTTGACCCCCAAAGAAAAGAAAAGAAACTATTTACACGGGAAAGCTCCCAACAAGCAAAAGAAGAACGAGAAATCTTTTTGGATTTTCTTTTAATTACTACTACTACAAGCAAGGAAAGTAAACTAGCTAAAAGCTACAACTAATATTTTTTGTTTTTCTTAAGTTTTTTCTAACACACAAGAAAAAGACTAAGAAAAAGAATTGAAACTAAACATGGATGGTACAATGAAAGAGTGTGAGCACCGACAACTAGAATAAGTGTGTGAACATGAATGCAAAGTCGGTGAGAAACACGTACTCCCCCAAGCTTAAACTTTTGGCCTAAGTTGGTCTATGGCCACGGATCGAAGCTACTCCCTCCAATGTACTGAGATGTGTCCTCTGGGTGCCACTGGTTGGCAATCTCATCCAGATCCCACCCATAAATAGACTGACGGTAAGGATCGAGTGGTGGCTCCGGCTCAGGCTCTGAAGCTTGCGCCTGGCTCTGGTGCTTGTAGAAAGCTTTTGATGTAACAAGATATATGTCTGTAGACAGATCAAACAGAGATGGTGCAGGCAAGGTAACAATCTCACAATACTTTTCATCAAACCTTAATTTATAATTAATCCACTTCTCTTTGTCTTTAACAAGAAAATCATGTGCTATCATGCTCTTATAATCTAGATAAACAGGGGCAATCAATTTTTCTTCCTTCTCATGATGTCTAATAGGTATTCTAAAATGTTCAGCAAGGCGAGAAGCAAAGATGCCTCCAAAGACGGGGCCTTTTGAGTGGTTCAAACTTAATCGTTTACCAACGACGGCACCCAAGCTAAAAGTTGTGTCTTGAAACAAAGCATGGCGTAAAATGACAATATTAGGGGCACTAAGATTCCCACTGTTCCCGCGACCAATTAAACATCTACTAGCAAATAAAGCAAAGTAGCGCGGAACAGGAAAATGTATACTAGCAATTCTTGCCCCTGAGACTTGTCTAGTTTCCCCTACAGCTATCATGTCAATAAACCCTTCAACGTCTTCACGACGTGGTTCATCAAGTCTACCTTCAAAGGGTATATTGCATATTTCACAAAACTCAAAGAATGATATCTCCTTAACCTCATCATATAAACGAAACTCCACTGTAGGTGGTGTTTTCTTAGCATGAAAATGAATATTTTTTGTGAAAGTATTAGTGAGTAAGAGATACTGTTCACGCTGGTCGTGGAGGAAGTCGGCGAGGCCTGCATTATTTGCCAACCAATAAAAGTCTTCGTAAATCCCGACGGCTCTCATGAACTCATTACAAGGCCATTCACACAGCCGAACTTCCGCCATGCGAGGAAGATTATATTTGGGCTTCCTATTTTCTTCCTTCTTCTTATCCTCTGAACTTTTACTGGACGAGCCCCTCAACAATCTCTTTATCATTTTCCTCCTCTGAAAATTTCTGAATTTTTTAGTAACTCAAAATAAAAGTTAACCAAACTGAACAAGATTGATAGCAACAACTCCTACAAGTGCCTAGAGACTATATCATGCATTAGAACTACTTGGGACCAAAGAAATTTGACATGCAAGCTCGAGAACAAGGTCCCCACAGCAGCTAAAACTTGCAATTAATAAAGCACTAGAACAAAAACTAACTGGACCAATGGAGGAGTCACATACCAAGGAACAATCTCCCCAAACAGTGTGGTGAAAGGTGCTTTGAGCAAAGAGATCAAAAATTGCAGCAAGATGAGCTAGAACTCGTGCTTGAGCTGGGTAGTGATTTTTTTGGGAGGAAGAAGAAGGGAATGGGTGCATGAATAAGTGGAGGGGGTCACGTGGGGCCCACGAGGCAGGGGGCGCGCCCTGTGAGGGTGGGCGCACCTCGGACCCTCGTGGCCAGGTGCTGGCTCCCCTCGCTGTGTTTTCTGTGCCATATATTCTCAAATATTCTAAAAAAAACATATTTAATTTTTAGAGCATTTGGAGAACTTTTATTTCCGGGGTATTTTTTTATTGTACGGATAAGTCTAGAAACAGACAAAGAATACTATTTTTGCTTTATTTATCCTAATTAACAGAAAGTAAAAGGAGGATACAGAAGGTTGTGCTATCTAGATTCACCTATCACATGCTCGTCAAAAGGAATCCATTAACAAGGTTGATCAGGTCTTGTTAATAAACCCTTTCCGAATAACATGAAACCGGAGAATTTTTGAATAACACTAAGTTACCTCAATGGGGATATGTATGTCCCCAACAATAAGAATATCATATGTCCTCTTGACAGCAGGGAGAGGAAATTCAAAACCTCCAATAGTAATAGTTGAAAATTTTCCAATATAATAGATACTTTGGACCTGAGGTTGTTTCCTCGGAAAGTGTACCGTATGCTCATTACCATTGACATGAAAAGTGACATTGCCTTTGTTGCAATCAATAACAACCCCTGCAGTATTCAAAAAGGGTCTACCAAGGATAATAGACATACTATTGTCCTCGGGGATATCAAGGATAACGAAGTCCGTTAGAATAGTAACATTTGCAACCACAACACGCACATCCTCGCAAATACAGACATGTATAGCAGTTGATTTATTAGCCATTTGCAAAGATATTTCAGTAGGTGTCAACTTACTCAAGTCAAGTCTACGATATAAAGAGAGAGGCATAACACTAACACCGTCTCCAAGATCACATAAAGCAGTTTTAACATAGTTTCTTTTAATGGAGAAAGGTATAGTAGGTACTCCTGGATCTCCTAGTTTCTTAGGTATTCCACCTTTAAAAGTGTAATTAGCAAGCATGGTGGAAATTTTTACTTCAGGTATCTTTATTTTATTGGTAATAATATCTTTCATATACTTAGCATAAGGATTTGTTTTAAGCACATCAGTCAAACGCATACGCAAAAAGATATGTATAATCATTTCAGCAAAGCGCTCAAAATCCTCATCATCCTTTTTCTTGGATGGTTTAGGAGGAAAATGCATGGGTTTCTGAACCCATGGTTCTCTTTCCTTACCGTGCTTCCTAGCAACAAAGTCTCTCTTATCATAACGTTGATTCTTTGATTGTGGGTTATCAAGATCAACAGCAGGTTCAATCTCTACATCATTATCATTGCTAGGTTGAGCATCATCATGAACATCATCATTAATATTGTCACTAGGTTCATGTTCATTACCAGATTGTGTCTCAGCATCAGAAATAGATACATCATTGGGATTCTCAGGAGTGTCAGCTACAGGTTCACTAGAAGCATGCAAAGTCTTATCATTTTTCTTTTTCTTCTTCTTAAGAACTAGGTGCATCTAAATTAGCTCTCTGAGAATCTTGCTTAATTCTCTTAGTGTGGCCCTCAGGATACAAAGGTTCCTGAGTCACTTTACCACCTCTAGTAGCAACTCTAACATCATAGTCCTTTCTTACCATTTAATTCATTGAGCAAATCATTCTGAGCCTTAAGTACTTGTTCTACTTGAGTGGTAACCATAGAAGCATGTTTACTAATGAGTTTCAGTTCACCTTTAACTCTAGAAATATAATCACTCAAGCATTCAATCATATAAGCATTACGTTGCAATTGTCTACCAACATAAGCATTGAAGTTTTCTTGCTTCACAATAAAATGGTCAAACTCATCTAAGCATTGGCTAGCAGACTTATAACGAGGGATATCACCTTCATCAAATCTATAAAGAGAATTTACCTTTACTACCTGTGTCGGGTTATGAAGACCATGAAATTCTTCAGTAGGTGGTAAATTCTTAACATCTTCAGCTTTAATACCTTTTTCTTTCATAGATTTCTTTACCTCTTGCATATCTTCAAGACTGAGAAATAGGACACCTCTTTTCTTCAAAGTTGGCTTAGGGGCTGGTTCAGGAAGTGTCCAATTATTTTCATTGCCCAGCATATTGTTCAATAGTAATTCAGCTTGATCAACTGTTCTTTCCCTGAAAACACAACCATCACAACTATCGAGGTGGTCTCTGGAAGCATCGGGTAGTCCATTATAAAAGACATCAAGTATATCGTTCCTTTCAAGAGGATGATCAGGTAAAGCATTAAGTAATTGGAGAAGCCTCCCCCAAGCTTGTGGGAGACTCTCTTCTTCAATTTGCACAAAGTTATATATTTCCCGTAAGGTAGCTTGTTTCTTATGAGCGGGGAAATATTTGGCACAGAAGTAATACATCATGTCCTGGGGACTACGCACACAACCAGGATCAAGAGAATTAAACCATGTCTTAACATCACCCTTTAACGAGAACGGAAATAGCTTAAGGATATAACGAAGAATCTTTTCATCGTTGGTAAACAGGGTGGCTATATCATTCAACTTAGTAAGATGTGCCACAACAGTTTCAGACTCATAGCCATGGAAAGGATCAGATTCAACCAATGTAATTAACTCAGGATCAACAGAGAAATCATAATCCTTATCAGTAATAAAGATAGGTGAAGTAGCGAAAGCAGGGTCATGTTTCATTCTAGCATTCAAGGACTTTTCTTTCAGCTTAGCTAATAATTTCTTAAGATCATATCTATCATTGCAAGAAAGAAAGTCTCTAGCAGTTTCTTCATCCATAACATAACCCTCAGGAACAACAGGCAATTCATATCTAGGGGGAGAAGCTTCATCATCACTTTCATAAATATTATCAGTTTCAATATGTGTATTCTCCCTAACCTTAGCAATTTGTTCATCTAGAAATTCACCTAGTGGCACGGTATTATCAGGCATAGAAGTAGTTTCATCATACATACCAGAAGTGGCATCATCAAGAACATACGACATATCAGATTCAATAGCAGGAGTAGGTGTCGCAAATTTACCCATAACAGAAGGAGAATCAAGTGCAGAGCTAGATGGCAGTTCCTTACCTCCCCTCGTAGTTGAGGGATAGATCTTGGTTCTTGAGTCCTTCATGTTCTTCATAGTGATCAACAGATATAAAGCCCAAGTGACTTAAAGAATAGAGCTATGCTCCCCGGCAACGGCGCCAGAAAATAGTCTTGATAACCCACAAGTGTAGGGGATTGCAACATTTATTGAGGGTAGAGTATTCAACCCAATTTATGGATTCGACACAAGGGGAGCAAAAGAATACTCTTAAGTATTAACAGCTGAGTTGTCAATTCAACCACACCTGGAAACTTAGTATCTGCAGCAAGGTAGTTTAGTAGCAAAGTAATATGATAATAGCGGTAGCGGCAATAAAAGTAACGATAGTGTTTTTGTAGTTTTTGTAATAGTAGCAGCAGAAAAGTAAATAAGCAACTAGAAATATGTGAAAAGCTCGTAGGCATTGTGTCGGTGATGGGGAATTATGTCGGATGCAATTCATCATGTAAAAGTTATAACCTAGGGTGACAAAGAACTAGCTCCAGTTCATCAATGTAATGTAGGCATGTATTCCGAATATAGTCATACGTGCTTATGGAAAAGAACTTGCATGACATCTTTTGTCCTACCCTCTCGGGGCAGCGGGGTCCTAGTGGAAACTAAGGGATATTAAGGACTCCTTTTAATAGAGTACCGGACCAAAGCATTAACACATAGTGAATACATGAACTCCTCAAACTACGGTCATCACCGAGAGTGGTCCCGATTATTGTCAATTCAGGGTTGCTAGATCATGATGGCTTCTCGCCCCTCGTTGGTTACCCCAAGTGGAAGGTTTGAGATGTAGCGTAACGGCAAGTTTCCCTTGGCAAGATACCAAGGATCGAATCCCGTGAGACTCCGAGGGTCGACAAGAAGGTGTCAACTGCTAACGGCGCCAGATACTTAGCGGTTGACAGGACCTGCACACAGATACAAATAACTTTGCTCCCAACGAGTACAGAGAGGTTGTCAATCCCTCCGGCCTTGCTGTTTACAAAGGATCAAACGCAAGAGGTAATAATGATAGGTATGACTGCAACTAGGAAATAAGAACAGGAAGTAAATATAAAGTGTGATCAGTGGTGGTAATATGGACCGGGGTCCCATGATGTTCACTAGTGATGTCTCTCTCCCAAAAGACGATAAAACAGCTAAGCGAGGTAAAGAAATTATAGCTGGGCAATTGACAGGATTATGTGCGTAAACCAATGCTAACTATGCTGTAAAGAAAGGTAGAGGCTCTAAGCATGGGCGGTACGCCAAGGCAAGTAGACCGAAATCCATCTGCATCTACTACTAATCATCCACCTTGAGATATCTATCCAGAACATCTCGCTGGTATTAAGTTGCGAGTCCCACCCAAAGTGTAAACTCAAAGCAACAGACAACTGCATTAAAAGAACTTTGCGTAAAGTAAACAATCCTTGCACCCGCAAGTACAAGCACCGTTGTTTTCCCCCTTGTGGCAACAGCACATCCCCTAGACTCATGTTTCTGTCACTCAAACTAGTCATCAGGGGGCATGAACCCACAATCAAGCATAACATTCCCTCTTGGAGTTACTACCTACTACTTGGCCGAAGCAATAAACAGCAACGGAGAACATGCAAGAATTACTCAAGAACTAAAATATAAAAGAGGTGAATCAAATATATTACTCATACACAATCTGAACATAATCTCATAATCCATCGGATCCCAGCAAACTCAGCAGAGCAACATCATAAAGATTACATATGTGCCTCGATCATGTAGGGCAGCTCACGAGGTCTAATCCATGAAGAACAAAGAGGGGAGGAGAACATCACATAGCTACTGGTCATGGACCCATGGTCCAAGGGAGACTACTCACAACTCATCCGGGAAGCGTCCATGGTGGTGGAGAAGCTCCCGGTGGTGGTCCTCCCCTCCGGCAGGGTGCCGGGAAGAGTTCTCCTGATGCTCCCGATCTTGGAAGCGTTGCGGTAGCGGAACAGAGACGAGATCGCGAAAAAGGGTTCCGTCCTCGAGGGTTTCGGGACGCGAGGAGTATATATGCCAAAGGGGGTCACCAGAAGCGGAGAGGGGGGCCCAGGCGCCCCCCTAGGCGGCCAGGGGTGGGGCCGCCTGGGCTGCCCCTGGCTCCCCTCTGGCCCTGCTTTGGTTTTTCTTGAAGCTCCCGATACGCTGATTTTTCCTGTATTTTTCCCAGAATTTTTAGGGCACTTTTAATATTGGGGAAACCTGAAATAGAAAAACACCAGAAAACAGGAACTGGCACTGTGGTGCACTGAGTTAATAGGTTAGTCCAAATATGATCAAAAGTGTATGGAAGTGCATAAATATCATAGCAATATCACACAAAAGAGGCATGGAGCAAGCAAAAATTATAGATACGTTTTGGACGTATCAACATCCCCAAGCTTAATTCCTGCTCGTCCTCGAGTAGGTAAATGATAACAAGCATAATTTCTGTGGTGACATGCTACCAACCATATAAGAACTTTTTAAGCAAAGCAATCAAGGCATGTAATTCAATTCAAGTCATAACAAGCAAGAGTCTGTATTAGTATTGTAACAAGTAACATAAGAACATAAAGGTGCAAGAGCTCTCGCTGTCCGTGACTCGAATGTCTCCAAATGGTGTTTGCGTGCAAGAAAGGGGATAGGGATATATGAGAGAGTAAAACATAGTTTTTGTATTGTTGAGAACTTAATCTACTAAAGTTTCACACTTGGTCTTCTTTGGAATCTTATCTTGACTCATCCCCAGACCGTCAGCCAGGTACAAGTCAAAATGATCCACTCCCTTTCGATATTTTGAGCACTCATGCAATGGATGAGCGTAAGCAAGAAAGTCGACACTTAGGATGGCAAACAGAAAAATGATGGAGGGGGAAGACAAAAAAGGTGTGAAGGGCTCACATCAATGAGGACAATCATCGGCGAGAGAAAGCCAAATGATAGATATGATGTGAGGAGTAGGGATTGCCATGCAACGGATGCACATATGAGCTAAGGTAAGCTCTCCAATGGAACTAGTGAGGGTGCATCCAACTTGCTTGCTTAAGAAGACCTAGAGCTCTTTTGAGGAGGCTCATCATTGGAATATACAAGCCAAGTTCTATAGTGTAAAGGTCCCCACATAGCTATATGCATGAATGATAATCTCTATGGAGTACAAGGTATAAGATGGAGTACGAGTGTGGATCTATCAAAAGAAATAGTAGTGTGCCCCCTTCTCTCTTTTTATTTCTTTTTCTCTTTTTTTTTGTGGCCTCAATGGCTCTTTCTATTTATCTCTCATTTGTCCTCTTTGGGATCTTTTGATTTTGTCCTCTTTGGGATCTTTTGATTTGACCTCTTTGGGATCTTTTCCTCACTTTATGGGCAACACTCTATGTATTACAAGAAGTATAGAAGATCTTTCACACTTTACAAAAGTACTCAACATAAAGAAAATGAAACTATCATGATGTATGCAAATGTATGCCTCTGCCAGTGTAGCAGGAAATGCAATGATACTAGCGCGTCATGTAGCAATGATTAGGGCAAGGCCCAACTGGCATGCGGCTCATCGATCAAGCAAAAAGCATGTATGACATGAAGATCAAGTCATGAGAAGATGGATGTTGCATGGCAATGTATCTCGGAAAGGCTATGGAAATGCCTTGATAGGTTGGTATGGTGGCTGTTTTGAGGAAGGATATAATGAGGCTTATGATGACAGAGCGTATCGTGCCAAGGATTTGGATGCACCGGCGAAGTATGCGCCAACTCTCGAGGTGAGAAAGGGCAATGCACGGTACCGAAGAGGCTAGAAAAATATGGTTAGGTGGAAGTGTCAACTTTCGAATACTCACATTAGTCTGAAGAACTCATGCACTTATTATCGGTAACTCTCAATCTAATTAGGAGGTTCACAAAGAGACAAGCACCCCGAGGAGGAGTGTATGGGGGTTTGGTTACCCTTGCGCATCCTCGACCCATGGTACGTGAGTGTACTCTAATATTCGATCCCTCCAAAGATTAGTGATCCATTTAGTAGCTAAAGTTCTCAACTATTTGGTAGGTTTTCGAAAATAAACACGGATTGCCCAAAATACGACATCTATCACTAATAGGCTAAAGCTCTTGACACCAAAAGTTCAGACATTACTCATGGCAATACCTCAAAACTATTGCAAGTTACTACCAAAATTAAATAGCAACCTCAATTACCTACTTTAAGTTCAGACACACAACTCAGTGCAACATGCAAACTCTCTTAACAAGATAAACATGAAAACTCAAGAGAGTTCAACAACCAACTAAACAAAAGCTCTTTAAAAAGAAAAGCATGAAAACTAAGAGCTAAACATGATAGTAGCTATGGAAAGACAAAGAACACACACAGCAAAGATAAGCATGAAAATCCTATGTTGTGTTCTAGGTTGAAGTGGAGCGTGTTTCTCTCCCACACAAAGAAAGTTGGGTTCTAACTTGTTATGAACAGCAAGCAAAGCTAAAGAAAACTTAAAAGGAAACTAAGAGCAAGACACTCCAAGCATAGCACATAACGCATGAAGTGATTAAAATATAGTGGAATGAAAGACGAACTGATAATTGTTGATGGAGAAGGGGATGCACGGGGGCATCCCCAAGCTTAGACGCTTGAGTCTTCTTGAATATTTCTTGGGAGTGCACGGGGGCATCCCCAAGATTGAGCGTTTGACCCTCCTGGATCTTCTTTTATCATCTTCCCTCGCACACTTGAAAACTCCCTTCATACATAACTCATCATAATCTGATTAGCGAGGTTAGTACCCATAATAAAATAATTTTTCCCTACTGGAAATAAGGATAATCTTGAAGAGGTACTGTTTCTCAAGATTGCCAAAAGGTTATTGCAAAGAAAAAGCAAGCTCAAGGTTTGCAAAACGAAGAAAAGGCAAAACAGGACAGAATCTGTGAAAAACAGACCAGCAGGTAGTAAATAATTTTTTCGGGGCACTTCTGCAACTCAAATCAAAAAACTCAGAACAGACGCTCGAAAGCCAATTGTATAGACCACGCTGTCAAAAATATTCAGACCAAAAAGATGATCTGGTGATTTTATACAAATTTTTCTGTCCAAGGACAGAATCTGTTTTCTGGGCAGCACGTCACAACTTTTGAACTTTCTTGCAATCAGAGGCTAAACTTGGCACAAAGCTGAAAAGAAAAGATACAATGATGATGCTACTGTAGTAACAAACATCAAGACACAACAAAAGCAAAATAAAACTTTATTCGTTGTGGGCTGCCTCCCAAAAGCGCTTTCTTTTATGCCTTTAAGCTAGGCATAATGCAAAAAGAGAAGATCAAGTTTTATCAAGAGTAAGAGAATAGCTAGCCCGTGTAACGGACTCAAAAGGTAACTTAATCTTATTTTTAGGGAAGTGTTCCATCCCTTTCTTGAGAGGAAATTGGAATTTTATATTCCCCTCTTTCATGTCAATGATAGCACCAACGGTGCGAAGAAAAGGACGTCCCAAAATAATTGGACATGAAGGTTCACATTCAATATCCATAATAGTAAAATCAACGGGAACATAATTGTCATTGACAATGATAAGAACATCGTCAATCTTCCCCAAAGGTTTCTTTACGGAAGAATCAACAAGACGAACACCAAAAGAACAAGGATCAAAAGATTTCAATTTAAGCATATCATATATTCTTTTGGGCATAACGGAGGTACTAGCTCCAACATCACATAAAGCATAGCAAGAGAAGTTATTCAACTTAATTTTAATCATAGGATCCCAACCATCTTCTAGCTTTATAGGTATGGAGGCTTCTACCCTAAGCTTCTCCTCCCTAACTTTGATAAGAGCATTAGTGATATGCTCCGTGAAGGCAAGATTAAGTGTGTTAGCGTGGGGATCTCTAGACATCTTGTGAAGAAAACTAATAACTTCAGAAAGGGTGCAATTATCAAAATCAAGGTCACTACTATCAAGTAAAGTGGTAGTGGTGTCCTTTAGGCTCACTTGTTTGGTAGCTTCTATGGTCATAGGAGTTTCTTCTTTTACGGTTGAGGTCATAGCATCACCATTAATAGGTCCAATGGGACTAGGAGTGCATCGGGTGCTAAGAGTTTGGATATCCTCAACAACTTGGATAGTAGCAACAGTGTTGTGGGTAGGAAGGCTCTTAATTCTATCTTCTTCCTCCTTCAGGGGTGCAACCACTTCAGGTTTAGCTGCCATTTGGTTTATCAAAGTGGCTTGTGTGTGGGACATATTGGAAACTTGGGTCTCAGTGATGGTGAGCCTAGTCTGGAGGTTAGAAATCTCAATATTTAGGCTCTCTAGTTGTCTACCAATGTCTTGCAAGATAGCAGTATGCTCATCTAATTTCCTCGAGAAGGTCTTGTTTTGTTCATATTGTGTGTGCATGTAGTTCTTAGTGGCCTTCTCTATTTCTAGAAGTTTCTCATAACTAGGCATGTCTCTATCTCTAGGGGTGGAGTTCTTGGTGCTAGGATAAGCATTGTTGTTTCCATAGGGATTAGAGGGGAACGGTCTAGGGTTGCTACCAAAATTACTCCTATAAGCATTGTTATTGAAATTGTTTCTAGAGATAAAGTTCACATCTACTTGATCTTGAGCAATCAAAGAATTTAAAGGAACATCATGAGGATCAATAAGAGATTGCTTGGAAAGTAGAGACATGATCAAGTCAACTTTTTCATTTAGGGAGGAAATCTCCTCGACAGAGTTTACTTTCCTACCTGTTGGAGCGCGTTCGGCGTGCCATTGGGAATAATTGGTCATCATCTCGTCGAGAAGCTTCGTGGCAGCACCAAGCGTAGTTGACATAAAGGTTCCTCCCGCGGCCGAATCTAACAAGTTCCGCGAGGTAAAGTTCAAGCCTGCATAAAAAGTTTGGATAACCATCCAAGTAGTCAAACCATGAGTAGGGCAGTTCTTGACAAGAGATTTCATGCGTTCCCAAGCTTGGGCAACGTGTTCATTATCCAATTGTTTAAAATTCATTATGTTACTCCTTAATTGGATAATTTTAGCAGGGGGATAGTACTTCCCAATAAAGGCATCCTTGCACTTGTCCCAAGAATCTATACTGTTCCTAGGCAAGGATTGAAACCAGATTTTAGCTCCTCCTCTCAAGGAGAAAGGAAAAAGCTTAAGCATAACAATATCACTATCTACTTCTTTGTACTTTTGCATATCACAGAGCTCAACAAAATTATTTAAGTGCAAAGCAGCATCATCTCCAGCAACGGAGAATTGATCTTTCATAACTAGGTTCAGTAAAGCAGGTTTAATCTCATAAGAAGGTGCTGAAGTGGCAGGTGTAGCAATAGGCGTGCAGATAAAGTCATTGTTGTTATGACTAGTGAAGTCACACAACTTGGTGTTCTCGGTGGAACCCATAGCAGCAGCAAGCAAGATAACTATTTTTGTGATTTTCGATAAGGGACACTAAAGCAAAAACTGAAAGGTAAACTAACAAGACTAAAAAGCAAAGATAAAAGATAGCGTGCAACTCCCCTATCTTGAAGAGTGGAGTCCCCGGCAACGGCGCCAGAAACTTTTGCTTGATGGCTTCTCGCCCCTCGTTGGTTACCCCAAGTGGAAGGTTTGAGATGTAGCATAACGGCAAGTTTCCCTTGGCAAGATACCAAGGATCGAATCCCGTGAGACTCCGAGGGTCGACAAGAAGGTGTCAACTGCTAACGGCGCCAGATACTTAGCGGTTGACAGGACCTGCACACAGATACAAATAACTTTGCTCCCAACGAGTACAGAGAGGTTGTCAATCCCTCCGGCCTTGCTGTTTACAAAGGATCAAACGCAAGAGGTAATAATGATAGGTATGACTGCAACTAGGAAATAAGAACAGGAAGTAAATATAAAGTGTGATCAGTGGTGGTAATATGGACCGGGGTCCCATGATGTTCACTAGTGATGTCTCTCTCCCAAAAGACGATAAAACAGCTAAGCGAGGTAAAGAAATTACAGCTGGGCAATTGACAGGATTATGTGCGCAAACCAATGCTAAGTATGCTGTAAAGAAAGGTAGAGGCTCTAAGCATGGGCGGTACGCCAAGGCAAGTAGACCGAAATCCATCTGCATCTACTACTAATCATCCACCTTGAGATATCTATCCAGAACATCTCGCTGGTATTAAGTTGCGAGTCCCACCCAAAGTGTAAACTCAAAGCAACAGACAACTGCATTAAAAGAACTTTGCGTAAAGTAAACAATCCTTGCACCCGCAAGTACAAGTACCGTTGTTTTCCCCCTTGTGGCAACAACACATCCCCTAGACTCATGTTTCTGTCACTCAAGCTAGTCATCAGGGGGCATGAACCCACAATCAAGCATAACGTTCCCTCTTGGATTTACTACCTACTACTTGGCCGAAGCAATAAACAGCAACGGAGAACATGAAAGATTTACTCAAGAACTAAAATATAAAAGAGGTGAATCAAATATATTACTCATACACAATCTGAACATAATCTCATAATCCATCGGATCCCAGCAAACTCAGCAGAGCAACATCATAAAGATTACATATGTGCCTCGATCATGTAGGGCAGCTCACGAGGTCTAATCCATGAAGAACAAAGAGGGGAGGAGAACATCACATAGCTACTGGTCATGGACCCATGGTCCAAGGGAGACTACTCACAACTCATCCGGGAAGCGTCCATGGTGGTGGAGAAGCTCCCGGTGGTGGTCCTCCCCTCCGGCAGGGTGCCGGGAAGAGTTCTCCTGATGCTCCCGATCTTGGAAGCGTTGCGGCGGCGGAACAGAGACGAGATCGCGAAAAAGGGTTCCGTCCTCTAGGGTTTCGGGACGCGAGGAGTATATATATGCCAAAGGGGGTCAGCAGAAGCGGAGAGGGGGGCCCAGGCGCCCCCTAGGCGGCCAGGGGTGGGGCCGCCTGGGCTGGCCGCCTGGGCTGCCCCTGGCTCCCCTCTGGCCCTGCTTTGGTTTTTCTTGAAGCTCCCGATACGCTGATTTTTCCTGTATTTTTCCCAGAATTTTTAGGGCACTTTTAATATGGGGGAAACCTGTAATAGAAAAATAGCAGAAAACAGGAACTGGCACTGTGGTGCACTGACTTAATAGGTTAGTCCAAATATGATCAAAAGTGTATGGAAGTGCATAAATATCATAGCAATATCACACAAAAGAGGCATGGAGCAAGCAGAAATTATAGATACATTTTGGACGTATCAGATCATAACACATATTAGGTGACTATAGACTTGCAAGATAGGATCAAGAACACACATATATTCATGAAAACATAGTAGGTTCAGATCTGAAATCAAGGCACTCGGGCCCTAGTGACAAGCATTAAGCATAGCAAAGTCATAGCAACATCAATCTTAGAACATAGTGGATACTACGGATCAAACCCTAAAAAAACTAACTCGATTACATGGTAAATCTCATCCAACCCATCACCGTCCAGCAAGCCTACGATGGAATTACTCATGCACGGCGGTCAGCATCATCGAATTGGTGATGGAGGAAGGTTGATGATGATGATGGCGACGATCGCCACTCTCCGGAGCCCCGAACGGACTCTAGATCAGCCCTCCCAAGAGAGACGAGGGCTTGGCGGCGGCTCCGTATCGTAAAACACGATAATTCTTTCTCCTTGATTTTTTCTCCCCGAAAATGAATATATGGAGTCCGGGGGTACGTCGGTGGAGCGTCAGGGGGCCCACGAGGCAGGGGGCGCACCCAGGGGGAGGGGGCGCGCCCAGGGGGAGGGGGTGCGCCCCCCACCCTCATGGACAGGGTGTGGGCCCCCTGACGTAGATCTTTCCGCATGTATTTTTTATATATTCCAAAATAATTCTCCGTGGATTTTCAGGTCATTCCGAGAACTTTTTATTTCTGCACAAAAACAACACCATGGCATTTCTGCTGAAAACAGCATCAGTCCGGGTTAGTTCCATTCAAATCATGCATGTTAGAGTCCAAAACAAGGGCAAAAGTGTTTGGAAAAGTAGATACATTGGAGACATATCAGACAACAACCATATCAAGACCACAAAGCATTGCGACGGACATGAGGTTGAATCCAAGAGACTCGACAAGCATGACTTTGTCCATGTGTCGATCTTTTGAGATTGCAACCTTACCTAGACCCAATACCTTGCTTTTTTTCCTTTATCAGCGTAGGTGACATGCTTCAGGTGAGATGGAGATAAAGCAGAATCCATCAGTAGGTTCTTGTCACCGAACATGTGATTTGTGCATCCACTATCGAGGACCCACTCAGTGGCTTTGAGAGAGTCATCCTATAGAGGAATTAGTACATCTTACAACTCATATGCTTCATAGTGAAGGATATGACATCAATTTCATCAGTAAGCATAATATATGAAGAATGAGGACGTGAGAAATGAATGAATCATTTCTACATGATTAACTTGCGTACTTTCAAGAATTTTCATGTCTCCAGCAAATTCTTCAGACGTTTAAGTTCGTCTGGAGACCTGACCCTGCATAAGAGATTAGTTTTTGTTCTTCACCACCCACATCTGGAGGGGTGGCAAAGAGTTCATCATTCGGCAAGCGCCAATTGAGAATGGTGGCATAGAAGCAAGCGCACTTTGTTTCACAGGAGAGGGGTTAGAGTATGAATATGAGTAAGCAGAGAAATTCTTCGAGGAATTATGAACATAATGATTTGAAGAGTAATGCACATATTCATAATCCTTATTCTTTCCATGCGAAACAGATGTGTTAGCACGATGATGATCATAAGAGGAATTTGATCCACTTGAGGAATTCGGTCCATATGAGGATTTGGATCCATATGAAGATTTTGATCCATATGAAGAATTAGATCCGGGGTTTCTATTCTTCCCAAGAGGTGTCATGAGGACATTCACTTGAAGATTTTCAAGGTGCCTCTTAGGGACCCAGATTTTCTTCATAGGGGGACCATTCCTGCAGTTAGTTCCAACATATCTAGCAAATACTTCACCATTCTGATTTTTGAACAGTTTATAGTTGGAGTCAAATGACTCATCAGAAGAATATGAAGATTCACAAGTAAAGCCCGATAAGGTAGATGGATCTACGGGAGGTCCTGTTGCAGCAATCCATGAGTTGGGATACTGCTCAGGTTTCCAGTAGGTCCCATCAACATTGAGTTTCCTCTCAAAGGCAATACCCTCTTTCCTAGGGTTCCTATTCAGAATCTGCTTTTTAAGCACATCACAAAGAGTCTGATGACCTTTGAGGCTTTTGTATATGCATGTCACATACAATTCCTTCAACCCTGCATTTTTGTCAGTACCATTGGCGTTTTCCTCAGTTGAGGAAATTATCACCACAGAAACAGTTGAAGAATTTGTAACAGTAGAAGTAGTTGAACTTTCAGGTGAGGAATTTGCAGTTTCACGTTCAATGCATTTAAGACATGGTGGAATGAAATCCTCCTGAGCAGCGCTGATCTGTTGAGCAAGCAATGAATCGCGTTCCTTTTGAAGATCTTCATAACTCTCCCTTAGCTTCTCAAGATCTTGCTTTCTTTGAAGAAATTCATAGGAAAGCTTCTCATGATCAGATAAGCGAGTGTTATGATTATCCCGAAGGTTATCATACTTGGACTGAAGTCTCTAAAGATTTTCAGCCAAGATTTTAGATCGGTCCATTTCTTCAACCAACAGGTCATCACTTCTTTCTAGCAGATTTTGAACCTTGTCAAAGGCTTTTTGCAGTTTTATGGCAATTTTAGCAAGTTTGGAATAGCTAGGTTTGAGGTTTTCATCAGATTCATCTTCACTAGAATCAGACGTGGAACGGTTGAGTACCTTGGCACATTTTGCCATGAAGCAGTAGGTGGGAGCGTAGTCATCGTTGCCGTCGTCAGCAGTGTCGGGGAAGTCTTTTTCCTCAGTGTTGAAGATGGACTTGTTGACGAATGCGGTAGCGAGAGCCAAGCTCGCCACACCAGAGTCTAATTCCTCAAATTCCTCCTATTCCTCATTTTCTTGAGATTCAGCTGAGTCTATTTCCTTGCCAATGAATGCCCGAAATTTCCTCGAAGTGCTCTTCTTGTTAGAGGAAGACTTTGAATATTTTGATGATGAGGACTTTGAAGACTTCTTCTTTTTCTTCGAATCGTCTCAGCTATAGTCCTTGTATTTCTTCTTCTTCGATTCCTTTGCCCACTGAGGACAATCAGTGATAAAGTGACCAGGTCCTCTTCTTGGGATCGCGAGATGAAGAATCAGATCTTAAGTCATGACCTCTTGAAGATTTTACAAAGCGACCTCGTCTTGAGAACTTCTGAAATTTCCTCACGAGCATTGCTAGCTCCTGACTCAGTTCTTCTGGATCGCTAAGGGTGCTATCAGATTCTTCCCCTTTAGATGAGGAAACAGCCTTGGCCTTCAGTGCACATGATCTACCATAGTTTGGACCATAGAGATCTCTCTTTTCAGCAAGTTGGAACTCGTGAGTGTTTAGCCTCTCGAGTATATCAACAGGATCAAGTGACTTGTAGTCTCCACGCTCTTGAATCATCAGTGCCAGAGTGTCGAATGAGGAGTCAAGTGATCTCAGCAGTTTCTTCACCACCTCGTGGTCTGTGATGTCTGTAGCTCCAAGTGCTTGTAGCTCATTTGAGATATCAGTGAGGCGATCGAAGGTTTGCTGAACATTTTCATTATCAAGTCTCTTGAAACGGTTGAAAAGATTGCGAAGAACATCAATGCTAGAGTCACGTTGAGTTGAGACTCCTTAGTTTACCTTGGATAGCCTGTCCTAGATAAGCTTTGCAGTCTCCAAAGCACTCACTCTGCCATACTGCCCTTTGCTCATATGGCCACATATGATATTCTTCGCTTGTGAGTCAAGTTTCTTGAGTCTCTTCACATCAGCAGCATTCACGAAAGGCGAGACGGATGGAACACCATTTTCCACGACGTACCAAAGAACGTTGTCAATTGCCTCAAGATGCATGCGCATCTTGTTCTTCGGGTAGGGGTAGTCCGTCCCATCAAAGGTAGGACACCCAGCCGAGACTTTGATCATACCTGCAGTCGACATAACTAAAACTCCAGGCGGTTAAACCAAAATCACACAGAACAAGGGAGTACCAAGCTCTGATACCAATTGAAAGTGCGTTATATCAACTAGAGGGGGTGAATAGGAATTTTTTATGAATTCATCACTGAGGAAATTCTAGCTGAGGAATGTCCTAAGCAACAGACTACTTAGCATCGGAATAGACACTCAAGTGCAAGCATAACAGAACAGGAGCATGGTCATCATGATGAAATGAAAACAAACACATAGTACAAGTAGCTGGTAAATAGGATAAGCAGGTTGAGGACTGAACACTGCAGAAATTGGGTTGAGAAAATTGAGAAAGTCTTCAGTCAAAGTCCTCAAACAGTACAGATCAAGTTCATCAACACATGAATGAGTAAATGGAATGGTTGAGGAAATAGAAGCAGTAGGCTTGATGAAGACAATGATTTGTTAGACCAGTTCCAACTGTTGTGACAGTTGTACGTATGGCTGGGGCGGCTAGTGTCATGGAATTGTCACGACAGATGTCCTAGTGTGAGGACTTAGTCGTGAGGCCAACACATCTATGTGGTAGCTTGAGAGGGGTTGAGCGGAATCGAGAGACACAACACAAGACAAGGATTTAGACAGCTTCGGGCCTCGGGAAACATCATCCGGTAACAACCCTACATGCTGTTTGTGGCTAGGTCTCATTATCACCACGAGAGAGTCGCTAGTAAACCGGCTCTTTGTGTCTAAACCTAGAGATTGTTTCTTCTTGCCTCTCCTCTTTGGGGAGTCCTGTCCCTCCTTATATATGTTGAAGGGGTGGGTTACATGACTAGTCCTAGTAGCATTAGGATTACTCTATTACAAGTGGGGTCCTAGTCTTGCTTCCTTTGTAAGGGAATGTTCCTTATGCCTTTCCTCGTAAACCGGCCCACCATTAATATAAACCGGCCTTCTGGGCCTTGGGCCTTGTCATCCGTCAGCCGCCCGCCGGGTTACCAGTGAGTCATAATGTTTAGGCAGGTTGCTTGTAAACCGTCTGGTCAGGGCGGGTCGCCAGTGAATCGCCAAGTGTAAACTGGATCTCAGGTAAACCGCCAAGTCCGGCCGGGTCATATTACCGGCCGGGTCATACTGCGGGGTATATCCCCGACATTAGCCCCCAGTTTAGCTTGGATTTATCCATGGTAAACTTATGCTGCAAAATAAACACAAGAACAAATTTGACAGGTTGTGCTCCGGGTTAAGAATTCTTGTAAACCGGCACCTGACCGTCCTTAAGTCCTTGTCCTTTCCTTATTCTAGAAAATCCGGGTCAACAGACTAGCTTCATAATCAACTTGCTTGCATAAGAAATATTTAAATCAAGAATCCATTTGAGTCGGCCTTCAATGCTCTGACTTGACAAAAATATTGGTCTTTGAAATATTCAACTAATATCCAGCCGGCTTGAAGATGCCGGTTTATGATTACCACCATTGCCGGGCTATAAAAATTGATAATTCCTGGTCATGACTGTTAGAGTCACTGGGTCATGATTATTACCAACGTCGGGTCACACAATTGATCTTCCTGGTTTGTTCAAAACAGAGAATTTTAAATGTTCCTCCTTTATATGCACATCACCTGTAGCCCCCAAGTCTTAAGAAGGTAGCATAGCAACAACTTATGGCTTGCTTCACAATCTTGAAGAAATCCTATTTGTTTATCCTAGTCATTAGTCATAAACTGAGTATTCCATATATGTAGCCCCCAATTGCCGGGTTGTCATGCTTGCAGCAACCTGGGACTTGAAATTGCCTTACGCTCATAAAAACTTCAACCAGTGTAGCCCCCAAGGGCTGGGTTATTATGCAATGATGAGCAGGGACTTTGTAAATATAATCATGTAGATTTGAGCAGTGATGTGTAGCCCCCAAGGGCCGGCTCATTAAGGTAATACTGAGCTGGGACTTGATATATACTTCAATGAAAATAATATCTTATAATGTAGCCTCCATCGTAGGGCTTGAACCCATGTCCACAAGGTTAAGAGCTTTGTGCTTTACCAACTGAGCAATGAACCCTTTAATATAATGGATTAAGGCTTGTGTACCTTGAATTGTTGATAGGAGCAATTGGTAGCCCCCGAGGGCCGACTCACTACAATGTGATGAGTCGGGTCTTCAATAAGGTGAGCAAAAAATGACTTTGCATTAGCCCCCAAGTGCCATGGTGCATGCTGGCAGTGACATGGGACTTGCGTATTTGATGTAATCTCAATTTGAATAATGTAGCCCCCAAGTGCCGGGTCGTAAGCCTGCATCAACTCGGGACTATTCCTTTGTAGCATAAGTCATACCCATTGATAAAATAATATCATTGCGCTGAAGCGACTTTGAAAACCTCAATCATAATATTGGTTATTGATAACCATAATAAAAATCCAGCCATGTTGGCTATTTAAAGATTTGAATAATATAACCCGGTTTGAAAACCAATTCCAGTGATATTTGATCACACTGTTGGTTTTATCAAGCCAGTGTAGTAAGGGTGATAACCCAAAATTTGAACATTGGTAATTATCATAGATTGCCGGTTTACAAACAAAACCAAGTCGGGTTAATAAACACCGGTCATTATCTTATCTTATACTGGCGACTTATAATCGAAAGCCAGGCGGGGTTAATAAACACCGGTCATTATCTTATCTCATACTGGCGACTTATAGTCAAAAGCCAGGCCGGGTTAATAAACACCGGTTTATCATAAAGAATGTTGTAAACCTCAACAAAAGAGAAAAACTTGTCAAATAAAATCATGCGAGGCTTTTTACGGGCTGCCAGGCCTAAATTCGAGGCTTTTCATGGGCTGCCAGGCCACTGAGTTAAACCATTTTACAAAGGCTTTTAAGATGGACCTCACATTAACCAATCATTGTTTTAACATTGACAAGTTCAGGGTCTGTATAAGATTGACGTGTCAAACGTTCGGCGGGTCATACCAGGTTTACCTGGACCGAGTGACTTACTTTATGAAGGCAGGTTAACCTGGGGTTTTAGGTGAATACACCTAGATTCCAAGCCTAGCTTGATAGCCTATTACAAGGGCCTTAAAAACTCTTTGTTGTTGCGCAACAAGAGCCCCCAAGTAACATTGTGAGCTGTGCTCAGTGGGTGCCTATGTTTGAGTTGTGATGTGCATAAAACTCTCTTTTGCCCCTTATGATAATATTGGCTTGATAGCCGGATTACCGAAGTAACCAGAGTTGTGCTCCTATGATAATATTAGCTTGATAGACGGATCAAGAGGGTAGTCAGAACTCCGCTTTATAAACAGAAGCCCCCATGTGATATATTTCTGAGCTGTGCTCGCCGGGTGCTGATGACCCACAACCGTAAGGGATCTATTGCAGCGTTTTCGATAAGTAAGAGTGTCGAACCCAACGAGGAGCAGAAGGTATTGATGAGCGATTCTGAGCAAGGAATTACTGCAAGCACTGAAAGATAACTTTTTAGGGGTTTTCTTGATATAAGCAAAAGAAAAGTAAAAGCAAGCAAAGTAAAAGGCACTGAGAGTAACAAGTGGCCCAATCCTTTCTGAGCAAAGGAGAGGCCTAGCAACTGAACTTATAAAGGCTAAAGCGTTCTTGAGGACACACAGGAGAGGTAGTCATGTGCTTTCGCCATATTCCGTATCGGTACTATGTTATGTGTTGATAAGTGTTGAGTGGGTGGATCTATGCTAGTACACTCTCTAGACTAAGATGAGTGCACTCTTATGATTAAACACCTTGCAAGCATCCGCAAATACAAGATAGAATTTAAGGCAGAAGCCTAACCATAGCAATACGATCGATGATCCATTGTTCCCTTGTGCAAAAGCGTGCGAACTGGGGTTCAGGTTTCTGTCACTCCGGCAACCCACCGTAAGCATTCTTTGTACACAATGTATTCCCCTAGGTCCTTAATAAGGCGAAGTGTTGAGTGTTCGACTGACACAACACCACTAGTAGAATGACAACACAACTTAAGTATCAAACAACACATATTACTTCAACAGCATATGACTACTAACAACAAGACTTTTCCCATGTCCTCAAGAACTAAGGTAACTACTCACAAGACATAAAAGAGATCATGATCAGTGGAGATAAATGGATGATAAACAATCTGGACATAATGATATTTCTCCAACAAAACTCAATAGCATTCACCACAAAGTAGTAATCAACACCGATGGAGTAGAGAGGATAGATAGTACGGGTTACAACACAAGTTGCAATTGTGAGATGAGATTTGGATGAAGATGGAGATGGTGCTGATGTTGGGGATGATGTTGATGATGATCTCGATGATGTCCGTGACGATGGTGATGACGATGGCGATGATCTCCCCTTCCGGGAGGTGATCTCCCCGGCGAAATCTGCCCGCCAGAGATGGCTTTTTCTTCTCTGTAGGTTTCCGCCACGGAGCGGCGGCGGAACTCCGTCCAAACTCTCGTTTTTAGGGTTTTCGGATAACGGGGAGTATATAGGCAAAAGGGGGCAGCCGGAGGTGGGCCAGGGGCTCCAGGCGCCCCGCCGGCGCGGCCAGGGGGGGCGCGCCCCCAGGGCGCCTGGACGCCCTGTGGCCCCCCTCTGGTTGCCCTTTTGCGTGCCTTCGTGATCCGTCTGGAAAATACTCTCCGTCGATTTTCAGGTAATTTGGAGGTATTCTTCTTCAGCAACTCAGCGTCCAATTTTTATCGCTGAATCCTGCGTCTGCTGCTTCGGCACCGAAAAGTTGCAAACTGTGTAAAATAGGCCAAAACAACATAAGAACATCATCGTAATGTGAAATATATCAATGAACAAGGATAAATTATGATACAAAATAGTGATGCATTTTGGACGTATCAACACCCCCAAGCTTAGACCTCGCTTGTCCCCAAGCGAATACTGAGCTCGGTAAACCTGTCCACAAGTTTAGAGAGTGAAGTGTCGATAAATAGAATACGGACAAGAAGCATCACAGCTTCTTCACCAACTCAAATATCCTCAACAGCAATCTTCAACTCATAAGGCCCTTATAAAAGAGTGGTAACACTTATATTCGAAAGTAGGGCTAAGGAAACTCATCAAATCATGGCAAACATGTCCTTTGGTCAAAGAACAACTAATAGCTTTTACTTTTGCTCTTTCTCTTTATGTTTTGATGAGATTAATTGAGGCTTTTGAAAGAACATGTTATTAGGCAAGAAGTGAAAGTGTTAACACAAAGGAAGATGCTTGCCTTAGCTGGGCTTGACAAACAACTTCCTTATCAAATGATAATGTCAACAAGGATATGATATGACAAATCTTAATGCAACTTTATATGAATGAATCCTTGTCAATATCAAATGTCTGCTCTCTTTAAGAGTAGAAGGAAGTAGGAATAACTGACTCAACCTAAAATTAAAAGATAGGCCCTGCTCTAGGGAAGTAGGGAAAACTCATGTGCTATCCTTAAATCAAACAGAATGAAAACAAGTTTTGAGAGGTGCATGATTTGTCAACGAATGCTAATAGATAACTCAATTACTTCTCGAGCTGGACAAGTTTCGAGGAACGGCTCCCGCACGAGGACGATCACATCCTCTTAGCTCCTTTGTTTATCACTACCAAAGTTTTCTGATTTCTCATGAACAAAGCGTGAAGGAGGGTTTGTTTGTTGTATATTTTTTAATGAGCCGGGCGCACTCTTTGCCAGTTCCTTCTCGTATTAGGGGTTTGCAGATTAGACATGCAATCCCGGGGTGAAACTTGTCCAACTCAAAAAGACCATGAATTAACTATTACTTCCTCATGAGCTAAAACAGAGGCACACAATAAAAGATTTTGAACATTTAAGGATAACACATAAATTCTATACTTTAGGAGGTGGTAGTGGAATACCACGAATAGGAAGGTATGGTGGACTCATATGGAAGGTATTGGTTTAAGGGTATGGATGCACAAGCAGAATTCCACTTAGTACAGAGTTAGGCTAGCAAAGGTTTTGAGAGAACAGACAATTGATGATGACTAAGATGCAAAGCAATATAAAGCATAAACATTGAAATAAGCATAACACATCAAGTTGTCTTCCTTGTCAGCATAACACTTCAAGCATAATAACATAAAGGTTTTGGCTATGTCGATACTTTAAGAAAATCATGCTTGTTGTTATGACCAAAGCTATGTTTGCCAAGATTAAATAAAGTTTTCACAGCCATACCTGATATAAGGTCAATACTCCCCATAAGAATCATCATATAAGGTCGATTGCGTGAAGAGAATACCGAGTGCAGCAAAGGAACCAATAGACTTCTCATTAATATTCCATCATAGACGACTCCACACTCATGGATACAATCTCTTCACCGAAGGAGTGATAGACCTCAATGCACACACCTATTTCATATAATAACCTCCCTAGACATGATACGACTCTACTTGACTCCAAAAGACAAAAGGTAAAGATAAAGATACCGGGCACTCCCCCAAGCTTGGAACAAGCCAGGGGAATGCCGTTACCCAAGGAGATTTCACTCCTCATTCTTGTTGGCATCGATCACGTAGTCCTCGGTGAAGCGCTACCATGGAAGGAGTTCTCCAGTCTCATATGAGAAGTTTGTCTCCTGAATCCTGCATGCAGCACCCATACCCATGCGCATAAACCTTAGTTCATACTCACAGTTCTGGTGATGTAGATCATAAATTTTCCCTTGGAGCTCTTTAATTCTTTCTTCAGATGTGGTGATGCTTTCCCACATCTCCTTCATCTCCTTCAGGAAGTAGGTCTTCAGCTCGTTGATGATGTCAAAGTTAGCTTCAACACCACGCTCGATCATCTTCTTGTACTTGAAGACTTCTAGCTCCACTTCTTCTAGCCTGGCCTGGATGCTCCCCTCCTTGATAGGTCCCTTTAGATCTTCTTGATGAAGGACACTGTCCTCCATCCGAACAACCTGAGGGTGCTTCTTCACCTCAGCGAGGTAAGGGTTGATGACGTTGACGACGAACTTGTCCTTGGGGGAACTTGGAGAAGCCATGGCACCTAGATTCAGCTGAAAGATTTCCTGGCAGAAACAGATCGAAAAGAAAACACACGAAATCGCAAGATACGTTGCCGGAACAATTCGAGCAAATATATAGCAAAAATTTATGCACAGAAAGGAAGGTAACAGGCTAAAGCGGGGTCGGAGACGGACTCCCGGGTGTCCAGGCGGCCTCCCGGCGTGGCCAGGGGGTAGGGCGCGCCAGGGGGGCGCCTGGACCCCCTGGAGCTCGTCTCCGGATCCACTTAGGCTTAGAATTTTACTAATTTTGCAAAAACTTGTAATATAGAACTTTTATGGCGTTTTGCGATGTTTCCTTACCGTAATACATACCTTTCCTTTATTCTGTTTCTGCTGGCGTCTGAAACAGGGCTGCAACATGTTCTTCGTGAGTTGTTGTGTATATCATATTCACATCAACATTGACAGGATCTCCTGCTATGTAATGCTTGAGTCTTTGCCCATTCACAACTTGAGGTTTGGTGCCTTCAAAATTGTTAATCTTAATTGCACCAGACCGATAGACTTCTTCAATATGAAATGGCCCTTCCCACCTGGAAAGTAATTTGCCTGGAGAAAACCTGAAACGGGATCTAAACAACAAAACTTTATCACCAACATTAAATTCACGTTTCAGAATCCTCCTATCGTGCCACTTCTTTACCTTTTCCTTGAACATTTTAGCGCTCTCGTAAGCTTCACTTCTCCATTCATCTAGAGAAGTCAAGTTCATGAGACGCTTCTCACCAGCTAATTTTGGGTCAGCATTAAGCTCTCTAACAGCCCAGAAAGCTTTGTGCTCTAACTCTAATGGCAAATGGCAAGCCTTGCCATACACCATCTTATAGGGGGACATGCCCATGGGGTTTTTGTAAGCAGTTCTATACGCCCACAAAGCATCTCCTAACTTATTTGACCAGTCCTTTCTATTTCTGTTTACTGTCTTCTGCAAGATCAACTTAATCTCTCTATTGGTGAGCTCAACTTGCCCACTAGTTTGAGGATGATATGGTGAAGCAATTCTATGATTGACATCGTATTTGGCTAAAGCTTTTCTAAAAGCTCCATGCGTGAAGTGTGATCCTCCATCAGTCATGAGATACCTAGGTACACCAAACCTAGGAAAAATTACATCTTTGAGCATTTTCAAAGATGTCTTGTGATCAGCACTTTCAGTGGGGATTGCTTCAACCCACTTGGTCACATAATCAACAGCTACTAAAATGTGAGTGTACTTGTGCGAAGAAGGAAAAGGACCCATAAAATCAAAACCCCAACAATCAAAAGGTTCAATCACTAGTGAGTAATTCATAGGCATCTCATTCCTTCTACTAATGTTACCAACTCTCTGACATTTATCACAGGCTAAAACATAATTTCTAGCATCCTTAAAGAGAGTAGGCCAATAAAAACCTGATTGAAGAACCTTATGTGCAGTCCACTCACCGGCATGATGTCCTCCATAGGGACTATCATGACACTGTCTGAGAATGTCCTTCTGCTCATGTTCCGGTATGCATCTTCTCACGATCCCGTCGGGGCCTTCCTTGAAAAGATGTGGGTCATCCCAAAAGTAGTGCCTCAAATCGTGAAAGAACTTCTTCCTTTGCTGAAATGTTAAACCTGGAGGCAAATACTTTGCAACAATAAAATTAGCATAATCTGCAAACCAAGGATCGAAAAGAGATTGTACTTTTACGACGGCAAGTTGCTCGTCTGGAAAACTGTCGTTGACTAGGATGGGATCATGCGGTATATCTTCCATCCTTGAAAGATTGTCCGCCACCGGATTATCTTCTCCTTTCCTATCAACAATCTGCAAATCAAATTCTTGAAGAAGGAGTACCCATCTGATAAGCCTTGGCTTGGCATCCTTCTTTGTCATAAGGTACTTAATGGCAGCATGATTAGTATGAATAATAACTTTGGAATAAACAATATACTGCCTAAACTTATCACAAGCAAATACTACAGCTAAGAATTCCTTCTCAGTAGTAGCATAATTCCTTTGAGCACTATCAAGGGTTTTACTAGCATAATGTATAACATTCAATTTCTTATCAACTCTTTGTCCTAAAACAGCTCCAACAGCAAAATCACTAGCATCACACATAATCTCAAAAGGTAAATTCCAGTCAGGTGGTTGTACTATAGGAGCGGTTATTAAGGCTTTCTTAAGAACTTCAAAAGCTTCCTTACAATCCTCATCAAATACAAAAGGAACGTCCTTCTGGAGAAGATTAGTGAGGGGCCTCGAAGTCTTAGAAAAGTTTTTAATAAATCTTCTATAGAAACCAGCATGACCAAGAAAACTGCGAATACCTTTGATGTCCCTTGGATAGGGCATCCTTTCAATTGCTTCGATCTTGGCCTTGTCCACCTCAATTCCCCTTTCGGAAATCTTGTGGCCAAGAACAATTCCTTCATTAACCATGAAGTGGCACTTCTCCCAGTTGAGTACCAAATTTGTCTCCTCACATCTCTGCAAAACTTTATTAAGGTTGTGGAGACAATGGTCAAAGGAAGTTCCATAGACGGAGAAATCGTCCATGAAGACTTCCATAATATCCCCACAGAAACCATGAAAGATAGCAGACATACACCTTTGAAAAGTAGCAGGGGCATTACATAAACCAAAAGGCATACGCCTGTAAGCATAAGTACCAAAGGGACAAGTAAAAGTGGTCTTCTCTTGATCAGCAGTGTAAACATGAATTTGAGAGAAGCCGGAATAGCCATCGAGGTAACAAAAGTGGGTATTTTTGGATAACCTTTCAAGCATTTGGTCGATGAACGGCAACGGGTAGTGATCCTTCCTGGTTGCCTTGTTCAGCTTCCTGTAATCAATACACATTCTATATCCAATAATAATTCTCTGAGGTATTAGTTCATTCTTATCATTAGGTACCACAGTTGTACCTCCTTTCTTAGGAACACAATGTACCAGGCTTACCCACTTACTATCAGCTATAGGGTAGATAATACCTGCGGCTAGAAGCTTGAGAATCTCAGTTCTTACAACATCCATCATCTTCGGGTTCAACCGTCGTTGATGATCAACAATTGGTTTAGCATCAGGCTCAAGGTTGATAGTATGTTGACAGATAGATGGACTAATCCCCTTAAGGTCATCAAGGGTATAACCAATTGCACCTCGGTGTTTACGAAGTACTTCCAATAGTCGCTCTTCTTCATATCCTGAAAGGTTAGAATTGATAATAACAGGATATACTTTCTTTTCATCTAAATAAGCATACTTGAGCGTATCGGGAAGAGGTTTAAGATCGAACACCGGGTCTTCTTTTGGTTTTGATAAAATTCCCAAAGGTTCAACCGGAAGGTTGTGCTTCAGGATAGCAGGTTGCCTCAAGAATATTTCATCTAGTTCATTTCTTTCCTGCATATGCAAATCATTCTCGTGGTCCTCCATATATTTCTGCAAGGGATCATTAGGGGGAATAGCAATAGAAGCAATACTTTCAATAATTTTATCATCACTAGGTAAATCGGTACCACGAGGCTGCTTAGAGAACTTAGAAAAATTAAATTCATATGGCTCACCATTGAATTCAACAGAAACTTTACCTTTCTTGCAATCTATTATAGCTCCACAAGTTCTAAGAAAAGGTCTACCAAAAATAATAGGACAAAAATTGTCCCTCTCTGAACCAAGTACTAGAAAGTCGGTAGGGTCTTTTACCTTTCCACATAGGACTTCAACGTCCCTCACAATTCCGATAGGAGAGATAGTTGTTCTGTTTGCAAGATGAATGGTAACATCAACTTCTTCAAGTTCACAAGGGGAAATCTCACCGATGATCTCTTCATAAAGTGAATAGGGGATAGCACTTGCGCTCGATCCCAAATCGCATAGCCCATAATAATTGTGATCTCCTATTTTAACAGATACCACTGGAGTACCTGAAATTGGGCCTTTATTCTTGGCTGTGACAAGGTTAGTGGAAACAGCACAAAAATTCACATTGGAATCCAAAACATCATTAGTAACAAGGTCTTTAATCAATGCAACTTGAGGATCGACCTTGATCTGGTCCTCAGGCTCATCAATTCTTCTCTCACTTTTATTTATTACGCCTGTCACAAGAGAGTGCTCCCTTATCCTTGCGGGAAAAGGAGGCTTTTCATATATAACTGCAGGCAAAATAGGGTCAGCAACATGAATATCAACAGGTAGCTCTTTAAAAGGTTCATGATGCTGGTCTCTCTTCTTTTTAAAAGAATCAACGTGAGAGGCAAAGTCCTTACAGAAATCAATCATTAGATGGGAATCAAGACCAATCTTAGAGCAAAAAGTATTGAAGTAATCAGTTTTCACATAGCTCTCAATATAATCATGCTCATAATTTATAGCGGGTTCAATACCTTTATCGATTTCCCAATCTTCGGTATTCCTCTGGATCCTCTCAATGAGATCCCACCTTTCTTCAACACTCTTCGTCTGAAATACCCCACTAGAGGAGGCATCTAGCATCTCCTTATCCTGACGAGGAAGCCTGGCATAAAAATTTGTAAGTATAATTTCCTTGGGGAGCTCATGAATAGGACATTTGAGTATTAGGGACTTCAATCTCCCCCAAGCTTGAGCAATGCTTTCTCCGTCACGAGACCTAAAGTTATAGATATAATTCATGTCTCGATGAATTTCATGAAGAGGATAAAACTTAGTATAAAAGAGAGACATAAGCTCTTGCCAATCAAGCAAGTGCGATTTATCAAGAAGCTTATACCAATCTGAAGCTTTATCTATAAGTGATACGGCGAACAATTTCCTCATGACAAACTCCCTTGATACACCTGCAAGCTTAAATAATGAACATAGTTGTGACAGATATAGCAAGTGTTCACCGGGATGTCTGTCTCCTGCATAACGATTAGCCAAAACATAATCGATGATACCAGCTGGTATTTTATAGGGCACAATTTCAGTAGGGGGAGGAGCAACCACCACAGGTGTGGGGCGTCTTCCCACAAGCAACGATCCAATAGCAAGGTTGTCCATAAGGACAAAGAGCAGCAACAGCAAAAATAAAAACAGAATTATAAAAACTTCCTTACCAGTTTCACTTTACCAATAGCGCTACGCTCCCCGGCAACGGTGCCAGAAAACGGTACTTGATGACCCACAACCGTAAGGGATCTATTGCAGCGTTTTCGATAAGTAAGAGTGTCGAACCCAATGAGGAGCAGAAGGTATTGATGAGCAATTCTGAGCAAGGAATTACTGCAAGCACTGAAAGATAACTTTTTAGGGGTTTTCTTGATATAAGCAACAGGAAAGTAAAAGCAAGCAAAGTAAAAGGCACTGAGAGTAACAAGTGGCCCAATCCTTTCTGAGCAAAGGAGAGGCCTAGCAACTGAACTTATAAAGGCTAAAGCGTTCTTGAGGACACACGGGAGAGGTAGTCATGTGCTTTCGCCATATTTCGTATCGGTACTATGTTATGTGTTGATAAGTGTTGAGTGGGTGGATCTATGCTAGTACACTCTCTAGACTAAGATGAGTGCACTCTTATGATTAAACACCTTGCAAGCATCCGCAAATACAAGATAGAATTTAAGGCAAAAGCCTAACCATAGCAATACGATCGATGATCCATTGTTCCCTTGTGCAAAAGCATGCGAACTGGGGTTCAGGTTTCTGTCACTCCGGCAACCCACCGTAAGCATTCTTTGTACACAATGTATTCCCCTAGGTCCTTAATAAGGCGAAGTGTCGAGTGTTCGACTCACACAACACCACTAGTAGAATGACAACACAACTTAAGTATCAAACAACACATATTACTTCAACAGCATATGACTACTAACAACAAGACTTTTCCCATGTCCTCAAGAACTAAGGTAACTACTCACAAGACATAAAAGAGATCATGATCAGTGGAGATAAATGGATGATAAAAAATCTGGACATAATGATATTTCTCCAACAAAACTCAATAGCATTCACCACAAAGTAGTAATCAACACCGATGGAGTAGAGAGGATAGATAGGACGGGTTACAACACAAGTTGCAATTGTGAGATGAGATTTGGATGAAGATGGAGATGGTGCTGATGTTGGGGATGATGTTGATGATGATCTCGATGATGTCCGTGACGATGGTGATGACGATGGTGATGATCTCCCCTTCCGGGAGGTGATCTCCCCGGCGAAATCTGCCCGCCGGAGATGGATTTTTCTTCTCTGTAGGTTTCCGCCACGGAGCGGCGGCGGAACTCCGCCAAAACTCTCGTTTTTAGGGTTTTCGGATTACGGGGAGTATATAGGCAAAAGGGGGCAGCCGGAGGTGGGCCAGGGGCTCCAGGCGCCCAGGGCGCCTGGACGCCCTGTGGCCCCCCTCTGGTTGCCCTTTTGCGTGCCTTCGTGATCCGTCTGGAAAATACTCTCCGTCGATTTTCAGGTAATTTGGAGGTATTCTTCTTCAGCAACTCAGCGTCCACTTTTTATCGCTGAATCCTGCGTCTGCTGCTTCGGCACCGAAAAGTTGCAAACTGTGTAAAATAGGCCAAAACAACATAAGAACATCATCGTAATGTGAAATATATCAATGAACAAGGATAAATTATGATACAAAATAGTGATGCATTTTGGACGTATCAGGTGCCTATGTTTGAGTTGTGTTGTGCAAAATACTCTCTTTGGCCCTTGTAATTTTTCCTGAGAACTCGAACTTGCGAGAGATGAGTTCCTTCTTGAACCGGATGTTAAACCGGATATTGAGAGCTTAAAAGCTTTGTGGGAGACATATTTCCCTTGAACCGGATTTTAAACTGGAATCTTCATTTTCAGCCAGAATTTTTCTGACGGCCTTTAAACTCGAACTTGCGAGAGATTAATTCTTTTTAAACCGGAGATTCTTAAACCGGATTTGAGAGCTTCAGAGCTTTGTAGGAGACAGATTTCCCTTGAACCGGATCATAAACCGGATATTTGAGAGCTTCAGTAAGACTGATGTCCTTTGAGCCGGATTTTAAACCGGATTCCTTTCTCATGATCCAGAAACTTCTTCATTGAACCGGGATTTTGTAATTGTCATATACTTTTTAAGCCGGAAATTTTCTGACAGCCTTTAAATTTTCATCAATATAGCAGTTGCCTCTGGGACCGGGTTATCTTTCCCTTCATCGTCCTGGGGTTCTTAAATTTGCTGAAACTGGCAAGATTTGCTGAGTCATGTCATCGTAGCCCCCGAGTTTTAAGACGTCTCGAGGAGTTGTCTTGAGATTCTCTGTATTTGACCATAGCAGAAGGTGTATATCATTGGTGTTGATAGCGCGATGTGAATCCATAGAAGGTTGAGGTGACTGCAGTGGGTTATAAATGATCCCGTATGAGCCATGTCAGCAACTCGGCCAATGGTTCCTTCCAACTGGCGATTTGAAGTTTAACCAAACTGTAGTTGCGGCGACTTGTGCGGTTGCCCATTGAGCCACCTAGTGCAGACGGCGGTTGATGGTATATGATAATTTGCCTCCATTTTTTTGAAAGAAAACCGGGCTACCCAAGCTGTGACTTGCTCATACTCAATAAATAGCTCATGCAGACAGATGCGGCCCAGTATGTTGATGTAGACCAGGCCGCGAGAGTCAGACAACAAAGATGACCGCAACATCAGAGGCGATATAGATAAATGAGTCGGCCACGGCGTTGTAAGCCGGTGCAGTCTGGTGAACCGGCCGCGGGGGCGGACGGGTGAGTTGTCTGCGGCGTTGTAAACCGGCGCAGACGGGTGAGTCGGCCTTGGCGTGGGCGATAAACCGCACAAACAGGCGGGTCAATTGCGTCGTTACCTGAAAAATATTGCAAGCCAGAGTAATTGTTCTTTTAAAGAAAGCGATATATAATATAAAAATATACTGGATGGATTTCACCTAACATGTTAGGCCAGAAATTATCCACCGCGGAGTTGATATTCACCACGGTGAAGCTGAAATCAATCACGTCCAAATTGGCCGCGGGAGCAGATAGATGAGCTGGCCGCGGCATTGTAAGCCAGCGCGGACGGACGAGTTAATCATAGGCGTGATAAGTCACGCTGACGGGCGAGTGAACCACGTCATATCATGATGTAAATTGGGCCGTAAATCGGCGGTTTGCACATATATTCGTCGAGCATCATGGCACGGTCAGATGCTGGCGCATGATAATGGTGGCGTGAGCTATACATTCATGACATGACCATCGCTCTTGCAGTAAACAATTGTCCTGCATAAACAATATTACAGACCAAGGCAAAGATAAACTACTCTTTGACAAAAATAGCATGTGCTAATAAAACAAATTTGGATGGATATCACCTAATTTGTTCGAATGACAGATGAGTCGGCCGCGCTATTATAGGCTGGTGCGGACAGGAGAGTTGTCCTCCATGTTGTAAACCAGTGTGGACGCGAGAGACGGCCACATTTTTATAAGCCGGTGCGGTCACGAGAGACGGCCACCTCCTCGTAAGCCGGTTCGGGGTCCGTTGAATAACAACCGCCTGTGATAAATGATGTTGGCGTGCCTCCATCTACGCATTATAATATCACTTTGTAATGAATAATTCTCCTGCATATAAAATACAGTAGGGCAAAGTAGTTTTTCTCGGATGAATTAATATGTGCTTAAAAATAAAATAGGGTAAATAGCACCTGGTATTTTTCGTTGTATGTAGGTGCGGCCATCTGTTGGTGTGGCAACAACAACCGACGGCTCGGACGCGAAACTGAGCTTGGGGCAGCCTGAGAGCGGCGGCAGCTCATGGTGACAGGGCTGGGTCAGCAGAAAATCCGAGGCGAAAAACTGGCCGTGGCAACTTGAGGCGATCCGTCAACGAGGCGGAGACAAAGGCGACTCGATAGCCGAGACCAAGCGCGTGCTCCAATCCGGTCCGGCCGTCGATATTGCCTCCCCCGTACACATAGCAGTGGGTACCAAACCTTGTAACTTGACATGACGAGTACTAATCGAAGTACTAGTACTTAAGCGGGTGAGATACTTTACTCCAGCCAAAAAAGGTTCTAGCTAACACGGGGATTGAAGCCCCTAATGACTGCTGGCTGCCTTCGGTTTTTTTCTTTTTCCGATTCGATTTCCTCCTGAGGCCAGCATTCGCCGACTTGCTTCGTATTGTGAAATCTTTGGAACTTGTGCCCTTGGAGCCTTTGTCTGAATATACTACCCTGTTACCCTCGAGTTTGTTGCATATAGAATAATGATTGATGCAGCAGGTTTTTTTCTTTCCATCTCGGAGCACCTGATAGATTACCCGAGGCTGCTACCACCAAAGGAAAAATTCTCATCACGGATTCAGCGGATCACCAGGGTTCTTGCAACGGCCGCAAAAACGCAACCCTAACTTTTTCTTCAACTTCAATCTCACGGATTGTAGAATCTTCATCCGGAAATTTGCAAACTCCTCGATCCCTGGGGAGATCCCTCCAAGAATTCATCACCACCGTGCGCAGGCCCCACGGTGGGCGCCAACTGTCGTGGAATTGTCACGGCAGATGTCCTAGTGTGAGGACTTAGTCATGAGGCCAACACATCTATGTGGTAGCTTGAGAGGGGTTGAGCGGAATCGAGAGACGCAACACAAGACAAGGATTTAGACAGCTTCGGGCCCAGGGAAACATCATCCGGTAACAACCCTACATGATGTTTGTGGCTAGGTCTCATTATCATCACGAGAGAGTCGCCGGTAAACCGGCTCTTTGTGTCTAACCCTAGAGATTGTTTATTCTTGCCTCTCCTCTTTCGGGAGCCTTGCCCCTCCTTATATATGTTGAAGGGGCAGGTTACATGACTAGTCCTAGTAGGATTATGATTACTCTATTACAAGTGGAGTCCTAGTCTTGCTTCCTTTGTAAGGGAATATTCCTTATGCCTTTCCTCACCGGCCCACCATTAATATAAACCGGCCTTCTGGGCCTTGGGCCTTGTCATCCGTCAGCCGCCCGCCGGGTTACCAGTGAGTCATAATGTTCAGGCAGGTTGCTTGTAAACCGTCTGGTCAGGGCGGGTCGCTAGTGAATCGCCAAGTGTAAATCGGGTCTCAGGTAAACCGCCAAGTCCGGCCGGGTCATACCGCGGGGTATATCCCCGACAGCTAGGTATTTAAACCTGAGGACACATAGTCCCGGACACCCAGTCCAAGACACCAAGTCCTCACCGTATTCCCCTTGAGTTAAGGTCACACAGACCTCGCTCAATCACTCGTGGTAAGTCTTCACAGGTAACTTCCAAACCTTCACATACTTGGTCACCCGGCGATACATAATTCCTCTTGGATGCTCCAGACCATTTACGCCTAACCGTCTGGAAGATCACAGTCTTCAAAGGTAACAAGCGTCGGTTCCACACAGGAACACTCTCTTCAGTGATGCTCAATCACTTTTGGGTTTTAGGTGTTTGGGTTTGGGGTTTTTCCTCACTTGATGATTTTCGCTCAAAGTCCTTGGAGGATGGGTTGCTCTTATGACAAGTGTCAATTTCTCTCGGGGCAGCCAACCAGCTAGTGGTTGTAGGGGGGCTATTTATAGCCTAGGGAGCAGCCCGACATGATTAGACATAAATGCCCTTAAATGATATGACCGTTAGGTGGATAAGATATTTTGGGCACCTGGCGCATAGCACAGCAACGGTCGGAAATTGAGCTCTCAAATTCCTCAAGGCTATCATGTTCCTCACTTGTAGGCAATCCGCACTTGCGAATTCCTAACTCCTCAGTTAGGAAAAATTCCTCAGAGACCAGAAGAACTTCATCCCTGTCACTGAAGAAATTGACTGAACTGTATGAGATTTCCAATGGCTTCACTCGAAAGGATTGGGTAGTGTAGGCTTTGAGTTGAGCATCACTTGGAAATATGTTTCCTTAGTTTTACCTCGACCCCCTTTAACAATACAGTGTTTCCAATGACTCAAGAAAGAGAAAATGAAACTACGAAAACAAAAGTCTTCACGCTTCATAATCCTCGCATGAATATCCAAGTCTTCAAGGTCACACAAATTTCCTACTTTCAAAGTCTTCAAGGAAACCAAAGTCTTCAACTAAAGACATATATTTTTAGGGGTCGACTTTCATCTTAAATATCAAACTCCTCATAGACTTATAAGGCCTGTGTACACTTAAAAACACATTAGTGCCTTGACCTATAAGTCTTCAATACACCAAAATCACTAAGGGGCACTAGATGAACTTACAATTATATATCATGATAAATGTCTTTTATTCATGCTAGAATTGTATTAACCGGAAACTTGATACATGTGTGAATACATAGACAAAACAGAATGTCCCTGGTATGCCTCTACTAGACTAGCTCATTAATCAAAGATGGCTATGTTTCCTAACCATAGACATGAGTTTTCGTTTGATCAACGGGATCACATCATTAGGAGAATGATGTGATGGACAAGACTCATCCTTTAGCTTAGCACTATGATCGTTTAGTTTTACTGGTATTGCTTTCTTCATGACTTATACATGTTCCTATGACTATGAGATTATGCAACTCCCTAATACCGGAGGAACACCTTGTGTGCTATCAAACTTCGCAACGTAACTGGGTGATTCTAAAGATGCTCTACAGATGTCTCCGAAAGTGTTTGTGGTGTTGGCATAGATCGAGAATAGGATTTGTCACTCCGAGTGTCGGAGAGGTGTCTCTGGGCCCTCTCGGTAATACACATCATAATAAGCCTTGCAAGCAAACGATTAATGAGTTAGTCACGGGATGATGTATTACGGAACGAGTAAAGAGACTTGCCGGTGACGAGATTGAACTAGGTATGATGATACCGACGATCGAATCTTGGGCAAGTAACATACCGATGACAAAGGGAACAACGTATGTTGTTATGCGGCTTGACCGATAAAGATCTTCATAGAATATGTAGGAACCAATATGAGCATCTAGGTTCCGCTATTGGTTATTGACTGGATATGAGTCTCGGTCATGTCTACATAGTTCTCGAACCCATAGGGTCCGCACGCTTAACGTTCAATGAGGATCGATATTATGAGTTTATGTGTTTTGATGTACCGAAGGTAGCTCGGAGTCCCGGATGTGATCACAGACATGACGAGGAGTCTCTAAATGGTCGAGACATAAAGATCGATATATTGGAAGGCTATGTTTGGACACCAGAATGGTTCCGGATGAATTCGGGCATTTACTGTAGTACCGGGAGGTTACCGGAACCCCCCGGGGAGTCAATGGGCCTTATTGGGCCTTAGTGGAAGAGAGGAGGAGGCAGCCAAGTGGAGGGCGCCCCCTCCCAAGCCCAATCTGAATTGGGTGGGGGGCCGGCCCCCCTTTCCTTTCTCCCTCTCTCCCTCTTCCTTCTTCTCCTACTCCTAGTAGGAAAAGGGGAATCCTACTCCTAGTGGGAGTAGGACTCCCCCCTTGGGCGCTCCATAGAGAGGTCGGCCCTCTCCTCCTCCCCTCCTTTATATGCGTGGCCAGGGGGCACCCCATAGACACATAAGTTAATTTCTTAGCCGTGTGTGGTGCCCGCCTCCACAGTTACACACCTCGGTCATACCGTCGTAGTTCTTAGGCGAAGCCTTGCGCCGGTAACTTCATCATCACTGTCACCATGCCGTCGTGCTGACAAAACTCTCCCTCGACCTCAACAGGATCAAGAGTTCGTGGGACGTCATCGAGCTAAACGTGTGCTGAACGTGGAGGTGCCGTACATTCGGTGCTTGGATCGGTTGGATCGCGAAGACGTTCGACTACATCAACGGCCTTACTAAACGCTTCTGCTTTCGGTCTACGAGGGTATGTGGACACACTCTCCCCGCTCATTGCTATGCTTCTCCTAGATAGATCTTGCATGATCGTAGGATTTTTTTTTTGAAATACTACGTTCCCCAACACTTGCATCGGCGCTGTACCTCCCTGACGGTGTCCTGGATTAGGGGGTGCTAACCTAGTCATCTCGGGTTCCTAGGATGGGCCGGTGGGCCTTCGTTCTCTTCAAGGTGGACTCCGGAAGCTGCACGACGGGGGCGTGATCGGGACTACATCTACCAAGACTTGTCGTACACTCCAAGATTTCTCCAGCCGCCTCCGTGTCTAGTTACCGACCTTGTAACTCTAGATACCCTTCCTGGCATGTATATAAGCCAGGGGGTTTAGCCCTAGAGGGGACATCAATGCAATCTCATTCACCTAGCCCTAGAGTTAGACACATCTCAAAATCTTGAGGTACATCAACTCTGTACTTGATACGCTTTTATCAATATAAACAAGAGTAAGACATAGGGTTTTACCTCCATTAAGAGGGCCCGAACCTGGGTAAAACACTATCCCTTTATTCCTATTACCATCTGTCCGAGATCCACGGCTCGGGACCCCCTACCCTGATGTCTGCCGGTTTTGACACCGACAGTGGTGCTTTCATTGAGAGTTCCGCTATGTGATCAACAGAAGGATCGATGGTATCGTTGGTTAACTACTCCAAAACCATGGGCATGGTTCCCACGTGTGAAGCTCCTATCACAGAAATGCCCTCCCTTCCTAGTGAGCCGAAGCGACTTGTGACTCCTCCACGGCCCCCACTAAGCCCTCTATTATGACTGGCATACACTATAGCCGGAGAAGGCCTCATGGTGCAGGCACTTAGAGGCCCAACCCAACTTATCTTATCGTGTTAGGTGCTTAGCCCAATTATATTATTAGAAGGATTATATAAACTCATGCAAGGACCCGTTTTGAGATTAAGCAGAAGCAATCATATTTGCTCGGCTTCCTGAAGGGAGCCGGGAGACCTAACCCTAGCCACCGCCATGTGCTCTCTCTTTCTAACCATGGACCGAATTTGGCCCATTAGGGGAACATGCCAGTAACGGGCTGAAAGTAATCGAGGGCCGGAAAGGAGACCAAGAATGTATGGGCCATGAGTAGGCCGAAAGCTAACACGGGCTGGAAATGGCCCATGTGAATCATGGGTCGTTAATGGGTACAAAGAAATTTACTGTTTATTATGCGTCAGAGTCACCGTGGGCCACTAAAGGGCCCAAAGATACGAAAGGCCTCATATGGGCCGAAAGACTCCATGGGCCATACATGGGCCAAAAGTGAAACGGGCTGGTGCTATATTCGACGGCCCACATGACGCAGTTGGGCTGATTTCGGGAAGTCCATAACGGGCCGTGAGTTACCGGGCCGTAAAATGGGGCTACATGTGAACAAACCGTTAACAGGCTTTTCATGGGCCGACCCGCTAGCTTTTGACCAAGTCAAAGGGGTAGGCCTTTATAAGCTAAACGGGTTAGTGTTGCGTCGTGGCACGTGTCAACATATCATAGGCGCCTATCTGACCCAATGATGAGCTGACACGTGTTTCCTCCGGCCAATGAGAATTTTACACGTGGAAAATCGTCATTGGTCGTTGCTGTTAACGGGTTATCGGATCCAAAACCGTACCCGATAGCCTAACCGTAACCCATTACGATGGATGCCACGTGTCGGTTACCCTTGACGAAAGCACTTCCATGACGCATCATTTATCATCATGGAACTGAACACTTCTGTGATGATAATTTTGGTATTGTCATGGAACACTTCTATGGCATCACAGGTAAGACTATCTTGATTCTGTCATAAAATCGTCATGGATGTACATGCATGATAGAAAACGTGACCTACAGTGACAAACACGTATCATCACAGAAGTGTTTTTTTGTAGTGTAGCTAGGGTTTTCTGGTCGCCGACGAGGGAGCAAAGGTGGCCATATGTGAATGAAAGTGCATGACGCCGGCCCCGTCGCACGCTTCCATTAAAAAATAAAGGGCTCGCGACCCTTCCACCCACTGCCAGGAAGGCCCTCAGTAGGTGGTCGCGTTAAATACGACCTCGTGCGATGGTTGGCCGACCGACATGTGAGGCCGTGGCGGAGACCTATGGGATGCGCGGCATGTCAGTTTGGGCCTGAAATGCATCGACGTGGACACGAAGCAAACACATTTTGGGTTAGGGTTGTAGTGTTGGGCCGGCGTTTTTGTCCATCGTGACCCAAACGGACATGGGTGGACGAAATGGGTCGTCCGGTTGGAGTTGCTCTAAATGTTCTCTCTTAAAAATAGTGCCTTACTGAATCTTAGACATACCATCATATCTTCACTGGCCATGTTAGTTGTTTTACAAAGAATATTCTCTATCCTAAGTGCATCTCCAATAGAAGATGCAAATTTGGAGGTGTAAAAATCTACATCTCTAAAAAGTGCATTTTACATCTTCAAAAAAGATGCAACTCCAACAGATGATGTATATTGGAGATGTAAGAGAGCAACTCCAACATATGAAGTATTTCAAGATGTAAAACTACTACTCCAACGGATCGAGCGGCGGCGGACGAGCTTTGAGAGGAGCGTCGGCGGCCGAGCGATGAGGACCGACGTGGCGCCCAAGCGTCTTTCCGACGTCGGGAGCTCGAATGGCCGGCGGCGGTAACTCAAATCGGGCGGCAGCGGCGTAGAGAAGACTCGAACCAGGCAGCAACGTTAATTCGAATGGCCGACGACGGTAACTCATATTAGCCGGCGGTGTCACGACGCGAGAAGCTCAAATCGGACGGCATCGGGAGCTCAAACGGCTGGAGAGGGTAAATCGAATCGGGTGGCGACGGAGCGGCGCCAAAAACTCAAATCGAGCGACAGAAGCGAAGGTGGCGTAGCGGTGGGTGTGCGGTGGAATCTAGCAGCAGCAGGGCGGCAGGGGGAACTCAGATCACGCGGCGGCATCGCGGCAAAAAAGCGGTCGATGCAGCCAATTTTCAGGTAGAGGATGGTGCGGGGCGACGAAATCGGTGGTGGCAAGGTGGGTCAGACCGGCAGCAGAGGTGGTGGCGGGGTCGCCGGTGTCCGCCCTGGCCCGGTGGGCGACGCACTTGTGACGGATGGGCAACGGGCGGGCGGGTGGAAATGAAACGAAGGAGGTTGGCGTGCGGCTGTCGTTTTTACATCTCCTATAGGTGGAGATGTATATTTTCATCGCGAGGTGTTGTATTTATCTTCTCTGGGAGGCAGAGATGTAATTTTTCTACATCTACATGACTACATCATATGTTGAAAAGGGGGTTTTTTGGGCCTCTTAGATGCAAAAGTTGGTTAATTTTGCATCCACATCTTCTATTGAAGATGCTCTAAGTCACAAATTTATCACTTTCTTAAGTCACAAACATACCATCGCGAAACACCAAATTAAGTATAATTATTTTCTGTATTTATGTAGATTCTTGCCATTTCCTTCACAATGTACCATCCTAAAGCTAGCATATTCAATGGAACACCCCCTGCGTCATCCTCGTGTGATGACTCCGGGGAGGGGGGGAGGATTGGATTCCCCCCCCCATCCATCGGACGCCCCCTCGCCATTGGCAGCTGGACCGTCGCGGCGGGGGG
>LR738709.1:581390258-581456893 GCA_902687465.1 Secale cereale
CTCTTTTTAGAGTCCCCTTCCAAAATATATTTACCATGTGATTCTTATACCCACATTTCGAAATACCTTCCTTTTGTATTATATTCCAAAAAATCTAGAAAGATTCTTGCACATTTTTTGACATTTCTAGGAGCCATCGAGATATGCTTTCCTTATTTCTTAATACTATGTTATTAAACATATATAATTAGAGCATGTCAACCATACTCGATTTTTGGCTGCCTGCTATGCGCTTGCTCTTATGTTTTTGCTTTAGTTGCTTTACAAGTAATCTCCATTATGATTACACCATGTCCCACAACAAGGTCCTAGTTCAATCTCGATTGAGCCAACCTTGTACCACGTACCAACTTGGGAGTGCTATCTCTTTTCCTCTCTTTTTTATATTGCTCCTCCTGCCAATCACCTAGTTTCTACCTTCTCCTCCACTCGTACTCATTGATATATGCATTTTGCATCATGAATTCAATCCTTACACTCATTTAATTACCTTGAACATATTTTATCTGGATATCCTGTTTTATTATAGAATTACACCAGAAGAATGAAAATTGATGATGTTGTGAAGGAAAAACAATTCCTGGATTTTACAAAAAGATGAGAAAAAATCACGAAGGAGCTAGTGCACCCAACCCTTGGGTGTGCATGCCCTAGTTCCCATGTCCTCCTCTATTCACACCATTTAACATGATGATGTACTCCTCGAGATACACTTCCATTTTTTCAAATTTCTCACGCTGACGGTGTGGAGGGACTTCTTCCTCTTATACAGCTTAATTTGTCGGACATGCCAACCCTGCTGGGAGCATCTCCATACTCACCATCTTTACCAATAACACCATCTCCATCCCCAAATCGCCCCCACATGTCCAGTTTCATCCAACGACAGTCACCAAAATTGCCCGGACGCACACGTCTGAAATCCATAAACCAGAACTAATCTGCGGGGAGGTCATGGGAGTCATGGCGTCCACCATGTCAGACGCTGACAACCTCGGACCACCCAAAATAAACTCCACATGGAGCCCTTTTGCCCCACTCCGCCCCTCTGCTCTATATCCATACCCTCAGAGGTCAATGCCACCTCGTACCACCCCCACCGCCACCCAAGCCTTGTCGGACTTCCACTGTTCTAGCCAGACATCTACCCGCCTTGGCACATGCTGTCGTTTGACCCAAGATCCCGCCGACGCCCAAGTGCCATCCGCCCCTGGCGACATTGCACTAATAGAAAAAGGGTCAAATGTAGAGCTCATTAGTCCCGGTTTGGATATGAGCCGGCACTAATGTGACCATTAGTGCTGGTTCCAACGACTAGGTGGGCGGAGCTCATTAGCACCGGTTCTCAGTGAACCTTTAGTACCGGTTCGTGTCACGAACCGGTACTAAAGACGTCGTGGCAAGCCTGTGTCAGGATGGGGCCCCACCGCCACCTTTCGTACTGGTTTGTTATATGAACCGGGACTAGAGATGCACCTTTAGTACCGGTTCGTATAACAACCCGGTACTAAAGGTCATCCTACATTAACCCCCTCATCGAGCCCGAGCGCTCTGTTCTTCCCCTTTCCCCTCTCCTCTGTTTTCTCCTCTTCCTCTCGAGCTTACACTCCATTTTTGCCAAAATTTGTGAAGATTTGAAGGCACCCCATCCATGCAAGTGATCACAAAGGTTAGCAACTTTGTCCTTTCATCTCTCATTGCTAGGTTAGATCTTGCAATGCTCTATAAGTATAGTGATTTGTGGGTTTTATTTTGGGAGGAATTATATGTGGTAGTTTATTTGATTTATATGCAATTTGAGCTCAAAATAACTCTTACTTTGCATATTTAGGTGTGGTTTACTTAGTGCCTTCCCGTCTCCGTCCTAACCAACGTCGATCGTCCACACCGTCCTGTCGCCGGCACCACCTTGTGGTGAGCCTCTTGTTCTTATCTTTTTTATATTAAAAAAAATCATGTTTGTGTGATTTAGATATATAGTTACTGGTATAATTATCTTACCCGTATGTTGTTTTTTATACATAGTGCCATGGTTTTGATATCCGTCCCCGTCGGCCCTCGTCCATGTTATGATTCGAATGTGGTATATTCTCTTTTAAAACTATTTGTTGCATTTCGTGTTCATGACAAATTATGCCCATCAAGTTGACACAGATATTTATTATCTAGGAGGTATGTGAACCGAAAATTCCAACCGATCCTATTGTCGAGAGGTTAAATTTAGTTGAAAGAGAAAAGGACTATTTGAAAGAAAAATTGGAAAGAATTGAGGGGGATAAGATGGAATTGGAGTTGCATGTTGCCGATGTCGTCGATGATCACAAGATCAAGATGGAGAAAATGTGCTTGAAGATTAGAAAGATAAAAAAATATGCCATTGATAATGAGGCTTGGTATCATTATGTTGTTGGATCAATTGTTACCTTAGTTGTGATCTTGATCGCATTTGTTGTTGCATTTAAATGCTTTAGCTAGAGAGTTAATAATTTGTATGTTGCATTTAATTAGTGTTGTATGAACTTGTATTAATTTGGTATTTTTGGTGTTGTGTAATGAAGATGAGCCGACAATGGATGTACGATGACCGATGCTCTCCCCAGTTCATTAATGGCGTGCATACTTTTCTGAATGCGGCTGAGGCAAACAAGCGGGCGGATGATTTTATGCCTTGTACATGCGCTGGCTGTATGAATGATCACAATTAATCTAACTCAAGAACCATTCACGTCCACCTATTTGAGTCCGGTTTCATGCCCCGCTATAATGTTTGGACCAAGCACAGAGAAAGAGGGGTTATGATGGAAGACAATGAAGAAGAAGAGGACGACGACAGCTATCCTGGCCATGGGTTCCCTGAATATGATGGTACAACAATGGGGGAAGAAGCTGAGCCGGCAATGTGGCAAGAACCTGAAGAAGAGGCATCAGATGAGCCCGCTGATGATCTAGGTCGGTCCATTGCCGATGCAAAGAGAAACCGCACAACTGAAAAGGAGAGGTTGAAGTTGCAGCGGATGTTAGAGGATCACAAGAAGTTGTTGTACCCAAATTGCGAAGCTGACAAGAAAAAGCTGGGCACCACACTGGAATTGCTGCAATGGAAGGCAGAGAATGGTGTATCTGACAAGGGATTTGGAAAGTTGCTGGTAATGTTAAAGAAGATGCGTTCAAAGGATAACGAATTGCCCGAGAGTACATACGAAACAAAGAAGGTTGTCTGCCCTCTAGGGTTAGAGGTGCAGAAGATACATGCATGCCCTAATGACTGCATCCTCTACCGGGGTGAGTACGAGGATTTGAACACGTGCCCGGTATGCGGTGTATTGCGCTATAAGATCGGCCGCGATGACCCTGGTGATGTCGAGGACGAGCGCCCCAGGAAAAAGATTCCTGCCAAGGTGATGTGGTATGCTCCTATAATACCATGGTTGAAATGTTTCTTCCAGAACAAAGAGCATGCCAAGGCGATGCGATGGCACAAAGAAGACTGTAAGAAAGACGGAAAGTTGAGAGTGCTCGCTGACGGGGCGCAGTGGAGAAAATTCGAGAGAAAGTACAGCAGGGAGGAGTTTGGAGGTGACGCAAGGGACGTATGGTTTGGTCTAAGCGCAATGGCATTAATCCTTTTGGGGAGCAGAGCAACAACCATAGCACCTCGCATGTGACTATATGTATGTATAACCTTCCTCCTTGGTTGTGCATGAAGTGGAAGTTCATTATGATGCCAGTGCTCATCCAAGGCCCTAAGCAACCCGGCAGCGACATTGATGTGTACCTAAGGCCATTAGTTGAAGAACTCTTACAACTGTGGAATGGAAAAGGTGTCCGTGCGTGGGATGAGCACAGACAGGAAGAATTTGATCTAAAGGCGTTGCTATTCGTTACCATCAATGATTGGCCTGCTCTCAGTAACCTTTCAGGACAGACAAACAAGGGATACCGCGCATGCACACATTGTTTGGATGATACCGAAAGTATATATTTGGATAATTGTAGGAAGAATGTGTACCTCGGACATTGTCGATTTCTTCTGAGCGGGCATCACGTATGAAAGAAAGGCAAGCATTTCAAAGGTGAGGCGGATCACCGGACGAAGCCTCACCACCGAACTGGTGTTGATGTACATGATATGGTCAAGGATTTGAAGGTAGTCTTTGGAAAGGGTCCTGGCGGACAACCTGTTCCGAATGACGTTGACGGACGCGCACCCATGTGGAAGAAGAAATCTATATTTTGGGACCTGCCCTATTGGAAAGACCTAGAGGTCCGCTCTTCAATCAACATGATGCACGTGACGAAGAATCTTTGTGTCACCCTGCTTGGCTTCTTGGGCGTGTATGAGAAGACAAATACACCGGAGGCACGGGAGGACCAGCAACGTATGCACGGAAAAGACGGCATATATCAGGGTCATGCCAGTTATGCTCTTACCAAAGAAGAGAAGGAAATCTTCTTTGAATGCCTGCTCCGTATTAAGGTACCGTCTGGCTTCTCGTCAAATATAAAGGGAATAATAAATACGGTAGAGAAAAAGTTTCAGAACCTAAAATCTCATGACTGCCACGTGATTATGACGCAACTGCTTCCGGTTGCATTGATGGGGCTTCTACCGGAAAACGTTCGATTAGCCACTGTGAACCTATGTGCATTCCTCAATGCAATCTCAGAATGTAATCGATCCAGAAATCATACCAATGTTACAGAATGATTTGGTGCAATGTCTTGTCAGTTTTGAGTTGGTGTTCCCACGATCCTTCTTCAACATCATGAAGCACGTCCTAGTTCACCTATGCGAAGAGATTAAAGTTTTGGGTCCTGTATTTCTACACAATATGTTCCCCTTAGAAAGGTTCATGGGAGTCTTAAAGAAATATGTTCATAACTGTGCTAGGCCAGAAGGAAGCATCTCCAAGGGCCATGAAAATGAGGAGGTCATTGAGTTTTGTATTGACTTTATTCCTGACCTTAAGCCGATTGGTGTTCCAGAATCATGGCATAAGGGCAGACTGGATGGAAAAGGCACGCTAGGAGGGGATCAAATAATATGTATGGACGGGCATTCTCTCACTCAAGCACACTACACAGTTCTACAGAGCTCTGCCTTGGTGGCTCTGTATATGGACGAACACAAGAATTTTCTACGCTCCAAACACCCGGAGCAGTCTGACGACTGGATTACACGTGAACAAACGACGACTTTCGCAGGTGTGACACCCCGAGACCGATGCGCCAGGTGTCAGCCAGTTATTCGTCGTTGTTGCCATGTCATCTGCTTGCGTGTTGCACTTTGCCTTGTCATCATGTGCATTGCATCAGTATGTTTTCAAAACTTGCATCCGTCCGAGTCCGCACGTCCTTTTCGTTGTCCGTTCTGAGCCAGACACACTCACACGCGCTCGCACCACCTTCGAAACCTCTTTTTATGAGTGGCCGAAAAATTTCCTCGGAATGGGATGAAGCTTGGTGTGTGGTCTTATTATAGCATAGGTAGACCGCATGTCAAGTTTCGTCGCGTTCGGAGTTCGTTTGATAGCCCAACGGTTAACCGTGTTAACCGCCGGAAGCCTTTTCTCTTTTGGCCCACCACCCCTTCAAAACAGCCCGCTAGCCCATCCCAACCACCTCCATGCTCTCGGTCATTGGATCGTGATCGCGTGGCCGAAAACCGCTCCTCATTCATACACTCCTAGCTCCCTATGCCTATATAAACAGCCCCTCCCCCGTAATTCGCGGTGCAACCCTAGCCTTCTTCCACCTCGCGCCGCCGGACAAGTCCATCCGCACCGGACATGTGTTGGGGAACGTAGTATTTTAAAATTTTCCTACGATCACGCAAGATCTATCTACCAGATGCATAGCAACGAGAGGGAAGAGTGTGTCTACGTACCCTCGTAGACCGGGAGCGGAAGCGTCAAGTGACGCGGTTGATGTTGTCGAACTTCTTCGCGATCCAACCGATCAAGCACCGAACGTACGGCACCTCCGCGTTCAGCACACGTTCAGCTTGATGACGTCCCACGAGCTCTTGATCCAGTTGAGCTTCACGAGAGAGTTTCGTCAGCACGACGGCGTGGTGACGGATATGATGTGTTCACCGGCGCAGGGCTTCGCCTAAGCTCCGCAACGGTATGACCGAGGTGTGATTCTGTGGAGGGGGGCACCGCACACGGCTAAAACAATTCAACTTGTGTGTCTTTGGGTGCCCCCCTTCCCCCGTATATAAAGGAGCAAGGGAGGGAGGCCGGCCGGCCCTTCCTGGTGCGGCTAGGGAAGGAGTCCTACTAGGAATAGGATTGCAATCCTATTCCTAGTAGGATTCACCGAAAGGAAGAAGGGGGAAAGGAATAGGAGAGGTGGCGCCCCCCCAATCCTAGTCCAACTAGGAACCCTAGGTGGGGGCGCCGGGCAGCCCTATGGGCTGCCTCTCTCTTTCCCTTTAGGCCCACTATGGACCATCCCCTCTCGTAGGGGGTTCCGGTAACCCCCTCCGGCATTCCCGATAAATCCGAAACTTTCCCGGTATACTTCCGGTGTCCGAATATAGCCGTCCAATATATCAATCTTTATGTCTCGGACATTCCGAGACTCCTCGTCATGTCCGTGATCTCATTCGGGACTCCGAACTACCTTCGGTACATCAATACTCATAAACTCATAATACCGATCGTCATCAAACGTTAAGCGTGCGGACCCTACGGGTTCGAGAACTATGTAGACATGACCAAGACTCATCTCCGGTCAATAACCAATAGCGGAACCTGGATGTTCATATTGGCTCCTACATATTCTACGAAGATCTTTTATCGGTCAAAACCGCATAACAACATACGTTGTTCCTTTTGTCATCGGTATGTTACTTGCCCGAGATTCGATCGTCGGTATCTCTATACCTAGTTCAATCTCGTTACCGGCAAGTCTCTTTACTCATTCCGTAACACATCATCTCGTGACTAACTCATTAGTCTTTTGCTTGCAAGGCTTATTGTGATGTGTGTTACCGAGAGGGCCCAGAGATACCTCTCCGACACTCGGAGTGACAAATCCTAATCTTGATCTATGCCAACACCACGAATACTTTCGGAGACACCTGTAGAGCATCTTTATGATCACCCAGTTACGTTGTGACGTTTGATAGCACACAAGGTGTTCCTACGGTATTCGGGAGTTGCATAATCTCATAGTCATAGGAACATGTATAAGTCATGAAGAAAGCAATAGCAGTAAAACTAAACGATCATAGTGCTATGCTAACGGATGGGTCTTGTCCATCACATCATTTTCCTAATGATGTGATCCCGTTGATCAAATGACAACTCATGTCTATGGTTAGGAAACATAACCATCTTTGATCAATGATCTAGTCTAGTAGAGGCATACTAGGGACATACTGTTTTGTCTATGTATCCACACATGTACTAAGTTTCCGGTTAATACAATTCTAGCATGAATAAAAGACATTTATCATGATATAAGGAAATACAAATAACATCTTTATTATTGCCTCTAGGGCATATTTCCTTCAGTCTCCCACTTGAACTAGAGTCAATAATCTAGATTACAAAGTGATGATCCTCACACCCATGGAGTCCTGGTGCTGATCATGTTTTGCCCGTGGAAGAGGCTTAGTCAACGGGTCTGCAACATTCAGATCCGTATGTATTTTGCAAATCTCTATGTCTCCCTCCTTGACTAGATCGCAGATGGAATTGAAGCGTCTTTTGATGTGCTTTGTTCTCTTGTGAAACCTGGATTCATTCGCCAAGGCTATGGTTCCAGTGTTGTCACAAAAGATTTTCATTGGACCCGATGCACTAGGTATTACACCTAGATCGGATATGAACTCCCTCATCCAGACTCCTTCATTTGTTGCTTCCGAAGCAGCTATGTATTCCGCTTCACACGTAGATCCCGCCACGACGCTCTGCTTGGAACTGCACCAACTGACAGCTCCACCGTTCAATAAAAACACATATCCGGTTTGTGACTTTGAGTCATCCGGATCAGTGTCAAAGCTAGAATCGACGTAACCGTTTACGACGAGCTCTTTGTCACCTCCATATACGAGAAACATATCCTTTGTTCTTTTCAGATACTTTAGGATGTTTTTGACCGCTGTCCAGTGATCCATTCCTGGATTACTTTGGTACCTCCCTGCTAGACTTATAGCAAGGCACACATCAGGTCTGGTACACAGCATTGCATACATGATAGATCCTATGGCTGAGGCATAGGGAATGACTTTCATTTTCTCTCTATCTTCTGCAGTGGTCGGACATTGAGTCTTACTCAACTTCATACCTTGTAAAACAGGCAAGAACCCTTTCTTTGACTGATCCATTTTGAACTTCTTCAAAATCTTATCAAGGTACGTGCTTTGTGAAAGTCCAATTAAGCGTCTTGATCTATCTCTATAGATCTTGATACCTAATATATAAGCAGCTTCACCAAGGTCTTTCATTGAAAAACTTTTATTCAAGTATCCTTTTATGATATCCAGAAATTCTATATCATTTCCAATCAACATTATGTCATCTACATATAATATTAGAAATGCTACAGAGCTCCCACATACTTTCTTGTAAATACAGGCTTCTCCAAAAGTCTGTATAAAACCATATGCTTTGATCACCTCATCAAAGCGTATATTCCAACTCCGAGATGCTTGCACGAGTCCATAGATGGATCGTTGGAGCTTGCATACTTTGTTAGCACCTTTTGGATCGACAAAACCTTCTGGTTGCATCATATACAACTCTTCTTTGAGATATCCATTTAGGAATGCAGTTTTGACATCCATTTGCCAGATTTCATAATCATAAAATGCGGCAATTGCTAACATGATTCGGACAGACTTAAGCATCGCTACAGGTGAGAAAGTCTCATCGTAGTCAACTCCTTGAACTTGTCGAAAACCTTTCGCAACAAGTCGAGCTTTGTAAATAGTAATATTACCGTCTGCGTCGGTCTTCCTCTTGAAGATCCATTTATTTTCGATGGCTTGCCGATCATCGGGCAAGTCAACCAAAGTCCATACTTTGTTCTCATACATGGATCCCATCTCAGATTTCATGGCTTCAAGCCATTTTGCGGAATCTGGGCTCATCATCGCTTCCTCATAGTTCGTAGGTTCATCATGGTCTAGTAACATGATTTCCAGAACTGGGTTGCCGTACCACTCCGGTGCGGAACGTACTCTGGTTGATCTACGACGTTCAGTAGAAACTTGATCCGAAGTTTCATGATCATTATCATTAACTTCCTCACTAATTGGTGTAGGAATCACTGGAACAATTTCCTGTGATGTACTATTTTCCAATCCGGGAGAAGGTACAATTACCTCATCAAGTTCTACTTTCCTCCCACTCACTTCTTTCGAGAGAAACTCTTTTTCTAGAAAGGATCCGTTCTTAGCAACGAATATTTTGCCTTCGGATCTGTGATAGAAGGTGTACCCAACAGTCTCTTTTGGGTATCCTATGAAGACACATTTTTCCGACTTGGTATCGAGCTTATCAGGTTGAAGTGTTTTCACATAAGCATCGCAGCCCCAAATTTTAAGAAACGACAACTTTGGTTTCTTGCCAAACCATAGTTCATAAGGTGTCGTATCAACGGATTTAGATGGTGCCCTATTTAACGTGAATGCAGCTGTCTCTAAAGCATAACCCCAAAACGATAGTGGTAAATCGGTAAGAGACATCATTGATCGCACCATATCTAATAAAGTACGATTACGACGTTCGGACACACCATTACGCTGTGGTGTTCCAGGTGGCGTGAGTTGTGAAACTATTCCACATTGTTTCAAATGAAGACCAAACTCGTAACTCAAATATTCTCCTCCACGATCTGATCGTAGAAACTTTATTTTCTTGTTACGATGATTCTCTACTTCACTCTGAAATTCTTTGAACTTTTCAAATGTTTCAGACTTGTGCTTCATTAAGTAGATATACCCATATCTGCTCAAATCATCAGTGAAGGTCAGAAAATAAGGATACCCGCCGCGAGCATCAACACTCATTGGTCCACATACATCAGTATGTATGATTTCCAACAAATCTGTTGCTCGCTCCATAGTTCCAGAGAACGGAGTTTTAGTCATCTTGCCCATGAGGCATGGTTCGCAAGCACCAAGTGATTCATAATCAAGTGATTCCAAAAGTCCATCTTTATGGAGTTTCTTCATGCGTTTTACACCAATATGACCTAAACGGCAGTGCCACAAATAAGTTGCACTATCATTATTAACCTTGCATCTTTTGGTTTCAATATTATGAATATGTGTATCACTACAATCGAGATCCAATAAGAATAGACCACTCTTTAAGGGTGCATGACCATAAAAGATATTATTCATTAAAATAGAACAACCATTATTCTCTGATTTAAATGAATAACCGTCTCGCAATAAACAAGATCCAGATATAATGTTCATGCTCAACGCTGGCACCAAATAACAATTATTTAGGTCTAAAACTAATCCCGAAGGTAGATGTAGAGGTAGCGTGCCGACGGCGATCACATCGACTTTGGAACCATTTCCCACGCGCATTGTCACCTCATCCTTAGCTAATCTTCGTTTAATCCGTAGTCCCTGTTTTGAGTTACAAATATTAGCAACCGAACCGGTATCAAATACCCAGGTACTACTACGAGCATTAGTAAGGTACACATCAATAACATGTATATCACATATACCTTTGTTCATCTTGCCATCCTTCTTATCCGCCAAATACTTGGGGCAGTTCCGCTTCCAGTGTCCAGTCCCCTTGCAGTAGAAGCACTCAGTTTCAGGCTTGGTTCCATACTTGAGGTTTTCTGTGAGAGCAGCAACAATCTTGCTATTCTCCTTGAAAATCCCTTCCTTGCCCTTTTTCTTGAAACTAGTGGTATTGTTAACCATCAACTTTTGATGCTCCTTTTTGATTTCTACCTCCGCAGCTGTGAGCATAGCGAAGAGCTCGCGAATTGTCTTTTGTATCCCTTGCATATTATAGTTCATCACGAAGCCATTATAGCTTGGTGGCAGTGATTGAAGAATTCTATCAATAACAGTATTCTCATCAACTTGGCAACCTAGTTGAGTCATATGATTGTAGTGCCCATACATTGTGAGCAAGTGTTCACTGATAGAACTATTCTCCTCCATCTTGCAGCTGTAGAACTTATTGGAAATCTCATATTTCTCAATTCGGGCATTTGCTTGAAATATTAACTTCAACTCCTGGAACATCTCATATGGTCCATGACGTTCAAAACGTCGTTGAAGTCCCGGTTCTAAGCCGTAAAGCATGGCACACTGAACTATTGTGTAGTCATCAGACCGCGACTGCCAGACGTTCAAAGCGTCTGCATTAGCGGAAGGGGGCTTGTCACCTAGCGGTGCTTCAAGGACATAATTCGTCTGTGCAGCAATGAGGATAATCCTCAGGTTACGGACCCAGTCCGTGTAATTGCTACCATCATCTTTCAACTTAGCTTTCTCTAGGAATGCATTAAAATTCAAAGGAACGGTAGCACGGGCCATAGATCTACAACGACATAGATATGCAAAACTATCAGGACTAAGTTCATGATAAATTAAAGTTCAATTTAATCATATTAATTTAAAGAACTCCCACTTAGATAGACATCCCTCTGGTCATCTAAATGATCACGTGATCCAAATCAACTAAACCATGTCCGATCATCACGTGAGATGGAGTAGTCTCAATGGTGAACATCTTATGTTGATCATATCTACTATATGATTCACGCTCGACCTTTCGGTCTCCAGTGTTCCGAGGCCATATCTGTATATGCTAGGCTCGTCAAGTTTAACCCGAGTATTCTGCGTGTGCAAAACTGGCTTACACCCGTTGTATTTGAACGTAGAGCTTATCACACCCGATCATCACGTGGTGTCTCGGCACGACGAACTTTCGCAACGGTGCATACTCAGGGAGAACACTTATACCTTGAAATTTAGTAAGGGATCATCTTATAATGCTACCGTCGTTCTAAGCAAAATAAGAAGCATAATAAGATAAACATCACATGCAATCAAAATAGGTGACATGATATGGCCATCATCATCTTGTGCTTTTGATCCATCTCCAAAGCACCGTCATGATCACCTTCGTCACCGGCGCAACACCTTGATCTCCATCGTAGCATCATTGTCGTCTCGCCAACTATTGCTTCTACGACTATCGCTACCGTTTAGTGATAAAGTAAAGCAATTACATGGCGATTGCATTTCATACAATAAAGCGACAACCATATGGCTCCTGACAGTTGCCGATAACTTTACAAAACATGATCATCTCATACAAAATCGTATAACTCATCATGTCTTGACCATATCACATCACAACATGCCCTGCAAAAACAAGTTAGACGTCCTCTACTTTGTTTGTTGCAAGTTTTACGTGGCTGCTACGGGCTTTAGCAAGAACCGTTCTTACCTACGCATACAAAACCACAACGATGTTTCGTCAAGTATGTGCTGTTTTAACCTTCACAAGGACCGGGCGTAGCCACACTTGATTCAGCTAAAGTGAGAGAGACAGACACCCGCCAGTCACCTTTAAGCAACGAGTGCTCGTAACGGTGAAACCAGTCTGGCGTAAGCGTAGGCGTAATGTCAGTCCGGGCCGCTTCATCTCACAATACCGCCGAAGCAAAGTATGACATGCTGGTAAGCAGTATGACTAGTATCGCCCACAACTCATTGTGTTCTACTCGTGCATATCATCTACGCATAGACCTGGCTCATGATGCCACTGTTGGGGAACGTAGTATTTTAAAATTTTCCTACGATCACGCAAGATCTATCTACCAGATGCATAGCAACGAGAGGGAAGAGTGTGTCTACGTACCCTCGTAGACCGGGAGCGGAAGCGTCAAGTGACGCGGTTGATGTTGTCGAACTTCTTCGCGATCCAACCGATCAAGCACCGAACGTACGGCACCTCCGCGTTCAGCTCACGTTCAGCTTGATGACGTCCCACGAGCTCTTGATCCAGTTGAGCTTCACGAGAGAGTTTCGTCAGCACGACGGCGTGGTGACGGATATGATGTGTTCACCGGCGCAGGGCTTCGCCTAAGCTCCGCAACGGTATGACCGAGGTGTGATTCTGTGGAGGGGGGCACCGCACACGGCTAAAACAATTCAACTTGTGTGTCTTTGGGTGCCCCCCTGCCCCCGTATATAAAGGAGCAAGGGAGAGAGGCCGGCCGGCCCTTCCTGGTGCGGCTAGGGAAGGAGTCCTACTAGGAATAGGATTGCAATCCTATTCCTAGTAGGATTCACCGAAAGGAAGAAGGGGGAAAGGAATAGGAGAGGTGGCGCCCCCCCAATCCTAGTCCAACTAGGAACCCTAGGTGGGGGCGCCGGGCAGCCCTATGGGCTGCCTCTCTCTTTCCCTTTAGGCCCACTATGGACCATCCCCTCTCGTAGGGGGTTCCGGTAACCCCCTCCGGCATTCCCGATAAATCTGAAACTTTCCCGGTATACTTCCGGTGTCCGAATATAGCCGTCCAATATATCAATCTTTATGTCTCGGACATTCCGAGACTCCTCATCATGTCCGTGATCTCATCCGGGACTCCGAACTACCTTCGGTACATCAATACTCATAAACTCATAATACCGATCGTCATCAAACGTTAAGCGTGCGGACCCTACGGGTTCGAGAACTATGTAGACATGACCGAGACTTATCTCCGGTCAATAACCAATAGCGGAACCTGGATGTTCATATTGGCTCCTACATATTCTACGAAGATCTTTTATCGGTCAGAACCGCATAACAACATACGTTGTTCCTTTTGTCAAACGGTATGTTACTTGCCCGAGATTCGATCGTCGGTATCTCTATACCTAGTTCAATCTCGTTACCGGCAAGTCTCTTTACTCGTTCCGTAACACATCATCTCGTGACTAACTCATTAGTCTTTTGCTTGCAAGGCTTATTGTGATGTGTGTTACCGAGAGGGCCCAGAGATACCTCTCCGACACTCGGAGTGACAAATCCTAATCTTGATCTATGCCAACACCACGAATACGTTCGGAGACACCTGTAGAGCATCTTTATGATCACCCAGTTACGTTGTGACGTTTGATAGCACACAAGGTGTTCCTACGGTATTCGGGAGTTGCATAATCTCATAGTCATAGGAACATGTATAAGTCATGAAGAAAGCAATAGCAGTAAAACTAAACGATCATAGTGCTATGCTAACGGATGGGTCTTGTCCATCACATCATTTTCCTAATGATGTGATCCCGTTGATCAAATGACAACTCATGTCTATGGTTAGGAAACATAACCATCTTTGATCAATGAGCTAGTCTAGTAGAGGCATACTAGGGACATACTGTTTTGTCTATGTATCCACACATGTACTAAGTTTCCGGTTAATACAATTCTAGCATGAATAAAAGACATTTATCATGATATAAGGAAATACAAATAACATCTTTATTATTGCCTCTAGGGCATATTTCCTTCAACATGTCCAGCCAGCCACCTCACTCCGCCCAATCAGACCGCACCACATCAGCAGCCCCGCCACCCCAGGCCAATGGGGGCGTGCCACCTGTCCTCGCCGGCCCCCTCGCGCCTCCCCGCCGCCCGCGGCCCGCGGAGCCAATCCGTGGCCCGTGCGAGCCCGCTCCACGCGCCGCCGCTTGCTGCGAGGCCCGAGCGCCCGGACCCCGCGCTCGCCGCCTCCCCTGCCGGATCGCCGCTGCCGCCGGCCATGGCCACCACGGCAGCCACCGCCGGCTGCCTCCACCGTCGCCGTGCGTCGTGCCACTGCCCGCGGCGAGCTCTTCGCCACGCGCCTCGCCCCGAGGTCCCCGCGCCGCCGGAGTCCCCATCGGCCTCGCCGGCGACCGGATCCCGCCGGCCTCCTTCGCTCTGCGCCCCGGTCCTCCCTCGCGTCCTCGCCGCTTCGCTGCCTGCATCGTCGCCGACGCTGTCAGCCGCCGCCGCCGCCCTTTCCACCGATCCAGGAGGGATCGGGAGGACGAGTGCACGCTCGGGCCGCCGTCGCTCGTTGGCTGGGCCTCGGCCCAGCACCATCGGCCTTCTCCACTCCTGGGCTGGCCTCCTTCGGCCACGTGGGCTCCCCTCCGTCGGCCCACCTCTCCAACCACTCGCCCGGCCTACCTCCTCCTCTCCCTCCTGGGCTTAGCCCATGGTGAGAAGCCCTAACCCTCACCCCCTGTCCGCATATTACTATATGACGCTCGCCTGTGTTTTTTTTTCTAAGTCAAAAATCTGCGAAGTCCCTGGTTTTGTAAATTTGTGTGTATGTTGTGGAGCTTGTATCTTTTTGTGTGATGGTCCGTTTGTTGTATATAATATGTCAAAATGTTCGCTGTGATATGCTCTTCCTATTGTTCCACTGTGGCATGCTTATTTGAGTTCATCTTGATGCCCTAATCATCGTTGCAAAAGTGATATATGTTTAAAACTGTTGATAACTGTAATTTTGTTGCATGCTTGAGGTGATGATAACTTTGTGCATGTTGGTCAGTTTGGAGCATATAATATGTCAAAATGTTCATTGTGAAGTCCTCTACATGTTGGTTGCTGTAGAATTCATGTTAGGTGCCATACTGCCATGTTAATCTCTGTTACAAAAGTGCAGTTGGCTGTTAAGTGTTGAAACTTGTTGAGAGATGCTGTTTTGTCTTGTTCATAGCTATTGATGTGATTGTCTTTTATGTCACATGTCTATATGTTTTAGAAGCACAATCATGCCATCTTTGCTGTGGTGCAATCCACTTTTCATGATATGCCTTGTGGTACTTGCAACAAGCTTGTAAAGTAGCCCACTCGTTGTTGTTGTTTTCTAGGACTTGTTAAAAACTGCCATGTCTGAAACTATTAAACCTGATGCCATGTTTGCTTGATGCCCCACTCAAATCCATGCATGTTTTAGTATGTCAAATGATCATGTCTTGTTGTCCATGTTATGCTCTATCCATACATGCCCTTGTTTGCCATTATAGGTTGTTGTAGCTAATTTATTTCTTGCTCTCAAGTTGCTATAAATGTACCTGCCAGACTATTATCAGCCTGATCAATTTGGTGAAGCTTGTTGCTATTGATCCATACCTCCTATGGAGTTGTTCCAATGGAGTTGATTGATGTATGATATGTCTATTACGTGTCCATGATCTTTATATACTTAGTAGAGTTGATATGCTTGTTGTTTTGTGCCTCCGAAGGCAGCATTGTGATGATGTTTTTGCCTTCCCAGATTATGACAAAGTCTGGATAAATTTATTGCCTCTTGCCATGCTTGCTTAATTGTGTTCCAACAAGTTTTTGGGTGTGCTCTAAGTGTTGGGGAACGTAGTATTTTAAAATTTTCCTACGATCACGCAAGATCTATCTACCAGATGCATAGCAACGAGAGGGGAGAGTGTGTCTACGTACCCTCGTAGACCGAAAGCGGAAGCGTTAGAACAACGCGGTTGATGTAGTCGTACGTCTTCACGGCCCGACCGATCAAGCACCGAAACTACGGCACCTCCGAGTTCTAGCACACGTTCAGCTTGATGACGTCCCACGAGCTCTTGATCTAATTCTCGTCGTCATTTGAAGAGCGAAGAAGAGTTTTACTCTAATTCTCGTCGTCCCTTGCTCCTTTGCCTCTTCTTTTTCCTCGCACATGTTCGTGCCCAAGCTCCGCCGCCGCCGTCGAGCTCTGCATCTTCATCGAGTCTTGGCCGCTGCATCAACTTGGTTGGTTCAGAAAATCGCCGGCGCGCCTCCGCATCCGTTGGCTCGGGTAAGTTCCTTCCTTCCCCACACACATATCTCATTAGGATTTCTTCTCCCCTCGAGCTTGCGGGTAGGCGTTGTTCTTCATAGTTCTTCCTTACAGCTCCATTACTCATTGTAGATCTGATCCGCTTGCCTTATAGCCGTAGCAGTAATTCCGCTTTGTTAGTATGCTCTTATTTCTCCCAATAGTACCAGTTTAGACTGCATCTGTTAGAGCCCTTGTTGCGTCAGTGGAATATAACCTGAATTTTTCTGAATTTCTAGCATGTTGTAGACCCATAGCTTCACCACTGTTTGTATAAAACCTGTTTTCCCATAACTGTAGATCTGTAATCTTCGTATTATCAGCAGCGGTTTAGTTTTTATAAAAAATTATAAACCGGTAGATACCATTAGGCACCTGCTTAAACCACCATCTCGTAAATACCTTCGAACACTGCCGGTTTAACTTTACACAAATTATAAACCGGTCATTCACTATGCTTTCAGTCTTGCTGTTAACAATGGCAAAGCAAGCCAAACAGTTCACTTCCTGCAACTGGGTCCAGTCCAGGGTTACTGAAGCAGAGTTGCAGAAACGGGCTGAGATTGGTGCTTTAGGCCCAAAGAACGTTATTCACTGGAGAGTTCCTGGATCGGAGTGTCCTCCAGAACCCAAGGATGGAGAAGTCGTTGTTTTTCTTAATCATTTAGCCAGAGAGTTCAGTCCTCCCAGGTCAAAGTTTTTCCGTGATGTGCTAGCTGATTTCCAACTCCATCCTCAAGACATTGGGCCCAATTCCGTGTCCAATATATGCAATTTCCAAGTTTTCTGTGAAGCTTATCTGCAAGAGGAGCCATCAGTTGAGTTATTCTGGGATTTCTTTCATCTAAACCGTCGCACAGAATTTCATGACGGTCCAAACACTGAGCTCGGCGGGATGTCTATTCAGAAAAGAAAGAATGTTAGTTTTCCTCATGCCACTCTCCATAGCCATCCAAAAGAGTGGAATCAGACTTGGTTCTACTGTCTAGACACTTCCCCAGAAGAGGAGAATCCATTGTCGGGTTATCGCCCCCACCGTCTTTCGGAGAACCACCCCTTTCCGCAACGGCTAAGTGCCCAGGAACAAGCTCATTGCGCTCCTCAGCTCTCAAAGCTCAGGGCCTTTACTGCCAATGGCTTGACAGGGGTTGACTTCGTTCGTTGCTGGATTTCTTGGAGTATTCTCCCGCTAAGCCGGCGTTCTAGTTTAATGTGCGAGTATACTGGGAACCCCAAAGATCCTCTGCGCCATACAGAAGCGGTGCTATCAGAAAATGAGATCAATGAGTCTGTCAAGAGACTGCTGAATGAACCTATCAAAACTTGTAGTCAGACCGGATTGGCTCCCTTCTGCGAATTCAACAAACCGCCATCGGTAAAGTTTTCCTCTGCCTCATTTTTGCCTTATTTCCCGTCTATTTTTAATGCTCCTTATGAATGACTTCATGATCTTTGACAGGGTAACGACCCCTTCTGGAAAAGGAAGGCCCGGGATAAACCGGCGATGGTGCCTTGCCAAAAGACCAAAACTATTAAGAAGACCATCAAGAAGAAAAACACTGATGTGTATGAATCCAACCCGGAGGTTGATGAACCAGCCTCCGAGGTACTACTTGACTCTCTTGATTCCTTTGACTTTCTTTACTTGTATTTTATTAACAACGGATGTACCCAGGGACACGTTGAAGGCAGTAAAGCGGATGATGTTGAGGTAATTACTCTTTCTTCCGATTCAGAACCTCTGCCAACACCAAAAATTCGTCAAGCAAGCCGGAAAGTACAGTTTTCTCACCCTTTCGCTTACTTGGACCCAAACTTTCTTTTGAAGAAATAGCAGCATGAAGCTGACAGCACCACATGGCATAGTGGCCACATCATTAAGTCCATCGGTTTAGCTCACACACCAGCACGGAGGCGCCACTCAGAGGTTTCATATACTCCAGACGCTCTTTATCCTAATGTAGGTTACATTCGACAGCCTCTTAATCCGTCTGACTCGAATTATCAGGAAACTCCACATTTGTCTTCTAGCAAATCAACGGCCACGCAAATTCCTCCCCTAAAAACTGTTCCTGGGTAAGCTTTTCCTCTTTGGCCGGTTTAATTTTTGTCTTGACTCTTCTGATTTTCATTATCTTTAACTTTTGCAGTAAGCCCAAGCCTAGCAAAAAGGCTAAGCTGAATAAGCTGGCAGATGATAACACAATTCCTGAACCGGCCAAAGACCCTGATTTTGTTGAACCTGCTGAAGAAAATGCTGATATTCTGCATGACAATCCTCCTCTCATGGATCATGAAGTCTTTGTTGATCAAGGGAGTGCTCCAATGGATCGTGACACTGATCCGGCCAATCGTATCTGAGCCAGTCCTGCTCCTGCTAGCCCGGCTAAACACATGGCCGCTTCAACTGAAGATGTTGAAATTACTGGAATCGGCTACACTACTCCTGGTGAACCTATCACTTTATCCAAGCATACTGCAAAGGATGAAATTCCTGGCAAGGACAAAACAAAATGGAGTACTGACTTGTCCAATTATGCTCAGCTCCGGCCCAAGAACTCCATTCCGGCTATCTGAACCGGCTGTACACTAGCCGTGATCATGAAGCCGGTTTAGTAAATATGATGAAGGAGCTCTATGAGGTAACCTTTCTGATTTTAACTTGTATTCTATTCGTGCTTAATTCTTGTAACTTGTCTTTACTCCATCGTAGCCCCCAAGTGCCGGTTTTTCCCTTTAGGATGAACCGGGACTTTAGAATATCCAGTAGTTTGTTTTTCACATGTGTAGTCCCCAAAGGCCGGTTTACTCCTTTAGGATGAACCGGGACTTCAGTTTGTATTATGTTCGGAACAATGTTACATTAGGCCCCAAGTGCCAAGCGTATAACTTGTTATGTGTTTGGGACTTGACTGAAAAAGGTATGTTTAACTGCAAATACACATTAGCCCCCAAGTGCCAAGTGTATAACTTGTTATGTGTTTGGGACTTTACTAAAAATGACTCATGAATATATAATGTGCTCTCCTCTTGCCAGACTGACTTAAACCAGAAAAATTCTGAAGTGGGCGAGCTCCGGGATACTCTGAAGTTTCAACAAACCACCGCTATCAAAGTCAAAGACGAGCTGACACTTGCTTTAGCGAACATAGAAAGCTGAAGAGGGACTTTGAAAAGGAACGGTCAGATAGGGATGCTGAAAAAGCTATCTTGGATAAGAGGGCAACTGATGTAGAGGCTACTCTTAATCCGGTGACAGAGGAACTGTCCGGTTTAAAGCAACAGATAAACGCCATGACGACTGCTATCTTTGGTAAGTGTTGTTAACATAATCTTGAATATGATAATTCTGCACCTTCCGGTTTAACTTATACTCTTTGACGCAGGAACACGTATTGCTCATCTTGGCAATGACATGCGGAAAAAGTTGAAGGCCGCATACTCTCTTGTAGAGCAGCAGTATTTCAGTGCCCAGAGAATTGTCTACATTGCTTCTCACAATAAACCTGCTCCCTCAATGATCAAGGGTACTTTAGAAAAGTTATCCATTCTGCATGCCCGCCTCGTAGAACTGAAGAAATCTTCTGCAAGGGCGGGTGCTCTGATGGCCTTAACTCGAGCGAAAGCTTGGGTGCCTAACTTTGATCCGACGGAAGCAATGCATGGCTATCCCAGCATGAAAGAGGACGGATCAGCTTTCGCAGATAGTGATTTGCGTGCTCTGACTAAGGAAATGCAGCCTCTGGCCAGCAAACTGTCTAATCAGGCTGATCTATCTCATTATCATCCGGGTTATGATGGTGAGAATGTGCGGGTCGATCCTCCGGATTAGGAGATTGAAAATCTCATCCTGCCCGTCCGTAAGCACACTTACGCTCCTGATATTGATCCGTCTGAACTCGTGAATGTTGAAGTTGTTTTCAAAGCGCTGACGAAGATCGATTGGGCAACCACTGACTTCCAGCAGCTAGAAGAGAACGACGGGGACTCGGAGCAGGACGATCCTCAACCTTTAAGCCGAGCTGATGCAGATTCCTAAACCGGTGCCGGTTTAGATATTATGTCTCAGTGCTTTAAACAGGAAAGAGATATTCTTTTGGCCTATCCAGCGCCTTCTAATAGGGTAGCTGAAATACTTTATGTTGTCACTCATACTCTTCGCTGTATGACATTGCTTTCGCTGGCAATTCCATAATTCTTACTGCTTATGATGCCTTAAACAATTTACTCCACTTGTTTCTGCATAAGATGAAGTTTAAAGTGTCCTGGCGGTTTATCGTCGGACGGGTCATGATGCCCAAATGCGTGGTCTAGGTTTATAACCTGAATTGTATATAAAATATAAGTCATATATCATACCTGTGATTAAGTGTTTCATGATTAGTCTTAATCAATAGTCGGTAGCAAAGATAATGATCCAAGATGCAAGTCTTGATGATTCCCTTGATCATTTGCCGGTTCATGATGGAACCGTACCGGGTTTAAAATAAACACCGGTTTAACTATAAATAATATTGGCGATTTATAATCAAACCAGACCAGGCTCTGTAAACACTGGTATTTTGTAGTGGCAACTTATAGTCATCCACTCCTGAATCAATGGACTTGGATAAACACCAATGACCTTGAAGAAAAAACACTAAAAAGCAAAAACGTTGTCAAATAAAACCGTGTAGTCGAGGCTTTTTACGAGCTGCCAGGCTCCAAATTCGAGGCTTTTTATGAGCTGCAAGGCTACTGAATTAACCATTTCACAAAGCCTGTTAAGATGGTCCTCAATCCTTAACCAAATCATCAATTTAACGTTACCAAGTTCAGGGTCTGTAAAGATTGACTTGTGTATACGGTCGACGATAGTCAATTTAACGTTACCAAGTTCAGGGTCTGTAAAGATTGACTTGTGTATACGTTCGACGGGTCGTGCCAGGTTTACCTGGGCGGAGTGACTTACTTAATGCAGGCAGGCTAATCCGGGGTTTTAGGTGTATACACCAGGCTTCCAAGCCATGGCTTGATAGCCTACTATAAGGGTTGTCAACTCGTTGATGCTATGCATCAGGAGCCCCCAGGTAGCATTTGAGCTATGCTCGTCGGGGCCTATGTTTGAGTTGTGCTAGGCATCAAACTCTCTTTTGCCCCTCATCATCATGTGGGCTTTGATAGCCGGATTACCGAAGCAACCAGAGCTATGCTCTTATGATGGTCTTGGTGTGATCGCCGGTTTAAGAGGCCATAGGAACTCCTTTGCACACAGGAGCCCCCATGTGACAAACTCTTATGAAGAAAAAGCAACAGATACCCCGTTTTAATGGGGCCGTCGTCTTATTATATTGATCATGATATATACATTGCAAATCTATGTACATAAAGCGGAGCCTATGGCTCAAGTGTAGTAATGTCGAAGAAGAGCGATGTTCCACGGTCGTCTGGTCTCCTCCTCCGCAGTACGTGAGTCCTTATGTTCTCCAATGTCGACGAGGTAGTATGATCCATTGTGCAGGTTCTTGCTGACCACAAAAGGTCCTTCCCAAGGCGGGGATAGCTTGTGCATGTCTGTCTAGTCTTGGATGAGCCGGAGTACTAGATCTCCTTCTTGAAACGTTCTGGTTTTAACCCGGCGACTGTGGTACCGGCGCATATCTTGCTGATAAATCGCCGATCGAGCTGCTGCCGTGTCACGTTCCTCATCCAGCCGGTCCAATGCGTCTTGCCGTGCCTTCTCATTATCAGCTTCGACGTAAGCCGCCACCCGCGGTGAATCATGACGGATATCACTAGGGAGGACGGCTTCAGCTCCATATACCATGAAGAAAGACGTGTACCCTGTAGATCTGTTAGGTGTGGTGTTGATGCTCCATAACACAGATGGTAATTCCTCCACCCAACAACCCGGCGTCCTCTGGAAAGGGACCATAAGCCAGGGTTTGATACCTCTCAAGATTTCTTGATTGGCTCTTTCTGCTTGACCATTGGATTGAGGGTGAGCTACTGATGATACATCAAGGCGAATGTGCTCTCGTTGACAGAACTCCTCCATAGCCCCCTTGGATAGATTGGTACCATTATCAGTTATAATTCTGTGTGGAAAGCTAAACCGGAAAATCACCTTCTCGATGAACTGAACCGTCGTTGCCGCATCACACTTGCTGACTGGTTCCGCTTCAACCCATTTGGTAAACTTGTCCACCGCCACCAAAAGGTGGGTCTTCTTATCTGGGGATCTCTTGAAGGGCCCAACCATGTCAAGCCCCCAAGTCGCAAATGGCCAAGTAATTGGAATCATCCTCAATTCTTGAGCCGGTATATGAGCGCGACGTGAGAATTTCTGGCAAGCATCACATTTTCTGACCAAGTCCTCTGCGTCGGCATGAGCCGTCAGCCAGTAGAACCCATGACGAAAAGCTTTAGCCACCAAAGATTTTGAACTGGCGTGATGACCACAATCTTCTTCGTGAATCTCTCTAAGAATATCACAGCCTTATTATGGCGATACACATTGTTGAAACGCCCCAGATACGATGCAATGATGCAGTTCTCCATTGTCAATAGTCATTGATTTGGATCGTCGGACTATCTGTCTAGCCAATACTTCATCCTCTGGTAACTCACCTCGGCTCATGTATGCCACGTAAGGGAGCGTCCAATCTGGAATAACATGAAGCGCCGCCACCAATTGAGCCTCCGGATCAGGAACAGCAAAGTCCTCTTCTGAAGGTAACTTTACCGACGGTCTATGCAATACGTCCAGAAAAATATTGGGTGGAACCGGTTTACGATGAGAGCCCAGCCGCTTCATTCTTTCGCCGGTCTATATGGTCCACTTGATAACCCTTGAAGTGTCCAGCAACTGTGTCCACCTCTCGTCGATATGCTGCCATAAGTGGATCTTTGGAATCCCACTTACCCGACACCTGTTGAGCCACCAGGTCTAAATCGCCGAAACATTTAACCCGGCTTAAATTCATCTCTTTAGCCATTCGCAGAGCATGGAGGAGAGCTTCATACTCAGCTGCATTGTTAGTAAAAGGGAACATTAAACGGAGGACATAACAGAACTTATCACCTCTTGGGGAAGTTAAAACGACTCCAGCCCCCGAGCCCTCCAATTGCCTGGATCCATCAAAGTGAATAGTACAATACATGTGATCTGGCTTTTCCTCTGGTGCTTGCAACTCTGTCCAATCGTTGATGAAATCCACCAGTGCTTGGGATTTGATCGCAGTACGAGGCACATACTTCAACCCGTGAGGGCTAAGTTCAATGGCCCACTTTGCAACCCGACCAGCCGCCTCTCTGTTCTGGATTATATCTCCTAGAGGAGCTGAACTGACCACGGTGATTGGATGTCCTTGAAAGTACTGCTTCAGCTTCCAGTTTGCCATGAAGACTCCATACACCAATTTCTGTCAATGCGGGTATCTCTGTTTTGATTCAATGAGCACCTCGCTGATGTAGTAAACCGGCCGTTGAACCGGGTATTCTTTTCCTGCCTCTTTGCGCCCTACCATGATGGCAATGCTTACTGCTCGGGCATTAGCAGCCACGTATAACAACAGCGGCTCATTATCAACCGGCGCGGCAAGGACCGACAGTTCTGCCAATTGCTTTTTTCAAATCCTCGAACGCAGCATCAGCAGCATTACTCCAGACAAAACAATCTGTCTTTTTCATCATCTGATAAAGCGGGATGGCCTTCTCCCCCAAACGGCTGATAAACCTGTTGAGCGCCACAATGCGGCCCGCCAAGCGTTGGTCATCATTGATGCACGCCGGTTTAGCCAAGGATGTAATTGCCTTGATCTTCTCCGGATTAGCTTCAATTCCTCTGTTTGATACCAAGAATCCTAGGAGCTTACCTGCCGGAACACAAAAAACACACTTGTCCGGATTAAGCATCATTTTGTAAATCCGGAGATTATCAAAGGTTTCTTTCAAGTCTGTTATTAATGTATCCTCCTTCCTGGATTTTGCCACAATGTCATCCACGTACGCATGAACATTCCGCCCAATATGTCCATGAAGACAGTTCTGCACACAACGCTGATAGGTCGCCTGGACACTCTTAAGTCCAAATGGCATAGTGTAATGCCCAGGATGGGACTATACCTCCTACGTGTCGAGGCACGACTTAAAGGTATAAGCCCATCCTAGAATGATCTCAAGTTTGGTATCTTTGCACGACTCATGTAAAAGAGGGATTAAATTGCAAAAGAAGATAGTTGGCTTACACTCGCCACTTCACACAATGCATTGCATAAGCAAAACATCATTCAAAACATCACAACCCGACTACGGGCGAAGATCCAAAAGAAAGATACCAAAACAACATAAAGCCACAGGTCAGGATCGAATCCTAGTAGAAACCACTACTGATCGTCGAAAACGTCACAAGCAAACGGCCACAATCTTCATTGAGCTCCCAGTGAAGCACTTGAACCAGCTCCTGCATCAAACTCGGCTGAACCTGCATCTGGTGTGGTGAAGTAACTGTGAGCCACAGAGGACTCAGCAATCCCGTTCCCGGGTAACAAGACTATTTAAGCCTTGGGAGAGGATAAGGCTGAAGAAAAGAACAAGAGGTGAAGGAACAACAAGAGTCTGCAGCAGCACTAGCACTAACTTATGTAAAAGAGAGCGAGAAGAGAAGGCGCATCGGTCGAGAGATGATCACGAAGTGATCCTAGCTAAAGCACGTCAAACATAACCCCACCGTGTTCAACTTCCGAATCCCTATTCGGAAATTGACAGTCACGGTACACACGCTGGTAGTGTATTGGAACATTGTGTCAAGTTTTCTACAACCGGATATTAACAAGCTCCCATCTGCCACATAACCGCGGGCACGGCTTTTGAAAGTTCAAACCCTGCAGGGGTATTCCAACTTGACCCATTACAAGCCCACGATCCGCGGAGTCGCAACTCCAAGGTGGGAAGACCCGAGTATTCTCGGAATCCCGTGCTCAAGTTAAACCGAACTAAGGTAAGGCTAATCCAGCAAATCCTCCTAGCGTGTCGACACCCTGATAGGTAGCCACGCGTATCTAGTCTCAGGACACGACCGGATGGGCGAAGCTACGGGTTTTTACCAAACCTCGAGTTTCCTCGTGGTGGCCCCGCAGGCTCCCCGTTTCGGACCAACACTCATGTGAAGCACTGGCCCGGGGTTGTGGAATTAAAATAAAAGGGATAGCTAGTCCCTATGCAAGTTTTATTAGTTATTAGGCAAATAGTACCAATGTTGGGATTTGCTGGAAAAGACTTAGCACTTAGCGGTTTATCAAGGGGGTCCCATACACCCCAACCGTGTTAGGAACGCCTAATGAAGGAACATAACACCGGTTTATACGGTTCCTAACGGCATGAGTGGAACAAATCACCAAGCAAAAGGCTTAGCCTTCCACCCTTGCCAATATATAGATGATTTCATTTTAAGCATTTATATAGTGTGATATAACCCAACAAAATCTTCAACATGAAGAGAGCATCTTCGATCTTCACCTGCAACTAACAATGCTATAAGAGGGGCTGAGCGAAGCGTACTTATAGCCAAACAATGGTTTGCATAGGTAGGGTGGTTAGACAGGATCATGGTTACAATAGGAGGCTGACAGGAAAGACATGGGCATCGAGGCAAAACTATAGATCGAGACTTCTAGCAATAGGAAAAAATAGTAATGGTATCCGGGTTCGGTCATCTTGCCTGGGATTCCACAAGGGAGAAGAACGGATCCATGAAGTAGACGGAGCAACACAGTCGAGCGAAACCTCACAACTCCGGAACGAAACCGAAGCTAACAAGAGAAGCAACCGGAAAGAAAGAACAACACCGTAAACACACAAGCATAAACATGGCATAAGATGCACATCCAAGTATGATGCATGTCCGGTTTAAATATGCATGGCATGGCAAAGTGCACAAACAACACTACAAGTTAAGTGGAGCTCAATATGCAACGAGTTGCATATTGACGAAACACCACATTTATTTATTTAGTTGACTCTCGTTTATTTACAAGACAAGATTAAATGTTTTTAACATAGCAAGAGGTGAAGCATAATAAAACTACACTATTAAGACATTTTAAATGAGGCCGGAAAATAACAACAACATATCCGGAAAATCCCCATGAGCATGTTTAGTAATTATAAAGCAACAACAATTAAACATTTTAGTGTTGTTAACATGATGCGGATGACATGATCAAGTTTATGCAATTATATTAAAAGTTTAACATGAAGAGATAAGGAGGTAGTTGTCACCGTGGTGGAAGGAAAAGGGTGCCACGGCAACTATCCGAAAGTGATGCATCGGCAACATCTCGGTTCCGGTAACCCGTTGAGAGTCCGGTGCAAAAGAAAGGTGGCGTGAGCGAGTCGAACAAGATGGAAGGTGGGGTGATCCCGTCACCGGGTTCCCACGGGTCGGCGACGAGGCAACCGAGGAACATGACAAAAGGACGAAACGCGCACGGTGCGCACAAGGGAGACATTTCATACAACTCAAGCAAGCATCTCACGGGGTCATCTCGGGGTTATACCTGCGGGACAAAACGTTCACGGGGCGGTTCGAGACGTAGTGGAAGAAGTCGTTCACGGTCATCGGTAGGGGTACTCGTTCCGTAGTGGGAAGTAGTTGTTCACGTTCATCGGAGAGGTACTCGACGGCGGTCTCGTACACGGTTCGTCGTTATGTAGTTGTACTCGGGTCCTCTGTCAAAACAGCAGAACGGCAACACAACAACAAAAAAAACAACACAGGAGCAAAAACAAAAGGGGCAGCACGGTAGTCGCTGAAGAGGGAAGAGCGTGGCCGCTGCGGGACGAGGCCTTGGCTGGCTCCGGGGCACGGGGCGCTGGCTGTTCGGGCCGGCCAGAGGAGGCACCAGGCGCTGGAGGAAGCGCGAGGAGCACGCTGGCTCCTGGAGACGGGGCGCCGGGGCTGGAGACGTCGGTGTAGGGCCATGGAGGCAGCAGGACGGCGACGCGGCCGCGGGATCCGGCCGGCGGGCCTGGAGGCGACGGCGGCGAAGGTCGCGGTCTGCTGCAGCCTGGAGAGTGCGGGAAGGAGGCGCCATGGCTAGGCGTGGTGGCTCGGGTGACTGGAGAAGGAGGGAGGGGCGGCTCGGCGCGTAGGTGCAGGGCGCGGTAGGAGGAAGAAGTGGCGCGGCGCGCGCTCGCCTGGAGGGGAGGTCGGGCCCGGCCGCGGCTCCTGGTTCTGGAGATGGAGGGCACGGCGCCTTGGCGCGGCGGCGTCCTCCGAGGGAGGCGCGCGGCACCAGCGCAGGGGCTTGGTGCAGCCAGCGCACAGAGGGAGCAGCATGGAGGCGAGGGCCTGGCTGGAGAAGAACGAGCGAGCGGGTCGGGGAGGAAAAATCGGGAAGAGGGAAAGGGATCGGGAATCGGGCGAGATGGGGGAAGCGAGGGCTCTGGCGGCAGCTCGGGAGATGAGGGAGCGATGCGGGTCGAGCGATGGGATGCTGGCGCTAGGGTTAGAGATGGTGGGCCGGCCTGGTGGAGTTGGGCCGCAGGGAGGCCTAGAGGCCAGGAAGAAGAAGTTTGGGCCTCTCCCTTTTCAGGATTTTTGCAGAAACCAAAAAAAATAAGAGAAGAGAATAAAATGAGGAGGTGGTTAGGGCAAAAGTTAGCACATGGGAGTATTTTTCTCGGGCATCATAAAAAGAGCACGGTCCGAGAAAAATAGAAAAGGCAAGATCGAAAGAAATAATTCAAACATATTTGAATTTAATCAAATGGGTTTGAACTAAGACTTGATTATTGAAGTGTCCAAAAATGTTCGAATTTTTGGAGGAACCTCGAAACAACGAAAAGAATTATAGGCAAGGTTTAGAAGTAGAAACTTGAGTTAAGAGGCATGGGGAATATTGCAAGTGTGTTATGGTGATCTCCAACAAATGGAATAATTATGATATAGCTCCCTAATAATATTGAGAGGCTTTTATATGTTATAAAGAGAAGTCACCTTCCATCAATTTAAATGGACCGAAGGTCCACACGATTTATTTAAGTTGAGATACAAAATAAAATATGACATGATGGCATGATGACATGATGCAATGCAAAATAAATAACACAAGCACAATGAAACACACGGGGGAACCCGGAACATCTGGAATCTTCTGGAATCTTCTGGGACGTCGGTCTTCGGGCGTCACAACTCTCCCACACTAACAGAGGATCTCGACCCGAGATCCTAGAGATTGCACCGGGTAAAACGGAAGAGGAAGAGGTAAAACAAAGTTGCTTCTTTGACAGACGAGTGAAACCAAGGAACCTTGAGAGGTTGAGCGAAAAGAAAGAAGAATACAACGGAGATGAACGTAGATGAAACACTCCGTTGGAAAAGGGACAAGGAGCATTATGAGAACCTTGAAGGTTGAAAGACATGAAACAAGAGCTCACGGACCAAAATAATAAGAAACCGCAATGGTATAGCCAAGGAATAAGAATGACAGAATTTGGACAGCAGTCCGTCTGAAAATGGAAGGAAATGAACAAAAACTTGAGGAGATGGAATGATACTTGATGAAAACAACAACATATTGCCTCCGAAACAATTAAAAGAATGGCACAAGGGGTAAGAAAGATTCAGACAGCACTCTGGTTGAAAAGAGAGGCAAACTAGATAAGATGACGGAACTTGAATGAAGAATGCAACACTCCGGTTAAATAGACAAGCAAGGGAAGAATATGATCTCGATAAAACGAGATGATGGTCCAAAGAGCAATATCTCAATGCCTCCGGAACGACAGAATAGAATATAGTTCAATGAAAGAATGAATGGAGAAGAAAAAAATGACAACTTCTCTCAAAATGAATTTGAAAGAGCGTCCTTACGAAGAAGGGTTGGATGGGGTTGATGGAAAAATCAACAACGAAAACGAATAAGCTTGATGTGGGCTTATGGAAAACATCTCAAAATTATGAGGTGACAATTCTGCCACTAACTTAAATAATTGGTTTGATTGAGATCAACAAGGAGATGAAAAACTTATTTCACCGGAATGATAAATGAAGAACTTGGGTCATTTATAAACACCATAATTGCAACAATCCTTAGGGAAAGCTTTTAGGTGAAATACAACCCAAGATAACTCCAAGAGATAAAAATGAGGGGTTGAAAGGATCTCCTAAAGAGAAAGAAATGATGGTTTTAATTATCTCATTCTTGATAACTCGTGAATCATAAAACATGAAGGAATTATCAGGAATGACATAACACCATTTGAAAAGATAAGGTAGAAAGGATTGCAATTGAAAGCATGATGAAGAATGCTTGAGCTCCAACAAGAATCTTGATGAAGACTTCGAGGATGAATTAAAACATGATGAACCACCATGAGAACTCCGGTAATGAAAGCATGAGAAGTGAAAGATGAAAAGAATAAGATTCAGGGTCTGCGATGAATTAGATGGAGGTTTGAAATGATATAATTGAAATAACTTGGAGCTCCGGAAACAAGATGAACAACTTGGAACCGAGGATATGGTATGCTGAACAAGCTCCGGACAAAAGGAATTAAATCACCTTGAAGGAATAAGAATAAAAATTATGTCATGCATCTCCTTCACCAATTTAAATTGATGACAACCAAAGGATTTGGCATACTACTTATTCTCGTTGGAAAGGATTAAAGAGAGATCTAGCACAAGCTTGAGAAAAGTCTTCAATGAAGCACCGGTAGGATTATGAAAAGAACAAATGAATTGATATGATAACAAGGAAGAGTAAACTTGAATTAACCACCGTAAGAATATGGAGACGAACGAAGAGACATCAATGAAGAATATTTGGAGAACGAAGTTGAAAACTGAGAACGAAGAAATCTTCTGAAATGATGGCCTTCGGAGGATCACAAAGGAAAAGAATTCATGAAGAATCTTGAGAGTACGGGCCAAGATTTAAGAGAACACTTCTTCGAGTCTTCAGATGTTGAGAAAGAAGACGAGAATTGTCATGAAGAATTGTTGAGCACTCCGAAATGAAGAATTAAAAGGTTGAACCAATGATGAAAAGAATTGAACGCGATCTTGGAGAAGGTATGTGACTGATGGAAATCGTTCTTACGTCACGCTTGAAAGGAATTTGAGTATAACTCCAGAAAAAATAGAAGAGTCAGGTAAGATCCTGGAAAAAGACCTGTGGGTTAGGGCCCACTAAAGAAATCACCGTTGAAAAAGATTGCTTAAGAGATATTGCACCGGTTGAATTAAATGGCTTGAATAAGATAACAATCCTGAAAAAATTGCTTGAACGGATTAAGAATGGAATTATGAATCTTCAGCACTCCGGATATGAATAGCAAGAGGAGAATGAATAATTGGTGCACCGGAATAAGAAAGCATTGTGAAAAGAGGAAAAGGGTAAGATCAACACCGAAATCTTTAATTACATCCACCGGCAGAATTAACGAGAATGGAGAATGATAAACTTGGAGTTCTTGAGCATCTTCACGATAAATCACCGGATAAGAACATTGATGGAAAAGAATGAAGAAATATCACATGAATAAAATGGATACTTCATTTGAGAACTCTTGCTCTGAGAAGAAGAAGGGTGGGAGGGCGGGAAAAACAAAGACAACTTGGGATGAATGAAACAGACAAATCGTCAGATTTCTCAATGACGTCCGTATGGAATAACTAGAAGAAATGGCACACCGGTTGAAAAGAATTAACATGAAGATCTTGATGGTCAAGAAGAATTAACACTCTCAAAGAAATATGAGAACACCGATTAAGAAAGGTATGGAATCAACATTTGACATCGAAGCAACTCGAATACCAGAATCAAAACGAAACAAAGGATAGATATGCAACATGATCTTCACAATATCATCCGAACAGAGAATTGAACGAATGAATTCCGTAGGTACATCAACTAGTCGAGAAGCCACTTGGAGAACAAAAGGTAAATAAAAAGGAACAAGGAACAGATAGAACAAATACAAGATAGAAGCTTCGTTCGACATCTTCGTGCTGAAAGCTCATGGAACGTGTTACAAAAGGGTTTTGCAATCCCCGGATCAGCATAGCCAAGGACCCTTTAAGATGCAACTCCCGATCAGAACAAGTCCATAAAACCACTTCACTCAATGTAAAACCCCAAACTTCATATCGTGCACTCGTTGGAAGAATGCCTAGAACTACTGGATGAACACACCTATTAATTTCCGAAAGTTTCCAGTTATGCAATCAGGTGTTGGGGATACAGGGGAAGCACCGCGCACTCATCTCTAAACCTACATCCAGCTGTATCCATCCTTCAACACATAACCAGTCATTTCCGGAAACCGTTTACCTCGGACCTTCGAAACGCATCTACTATACAAGCTATGGCAATACTCCCGAACTACCTCCCCAGTACTGGGTGATGTCGGGGTTATCTTGCCACTAACCGCATAGGAGAGTTTTCGATGTCGGCCGTCTTAAGTATTCTAGTACTGTCGCGATGGATTTGTGACAACAACACCTCGGAGCTCAACTCCCCGGGACACTGCCACAACCCCTAATGTCAGGAGGCATCGAGAACAATGTTCTCGTCACAAAGACATTGAAACAATCCAAACAATACTCGCGAGATCCTAAAAAAAATTTGGTGCAATTTTTGAAGATAGAAGAGACAAGAGTAGTCGTCAGGAGTCCTCACCAGAGAGAAAGAGGATGAGAAGCAAAGAAATCCTACTCTTCGATATAAATAGGACTCAAAATAATTTTAAGTGTGTGCCTAGACTCAACCGTCAACGATTTGATCAATCAATGGGGGCTTCTAGGTCGGAGAAGGCTCTGAATACCTACTTGTAATGCCCAGGATGGGACTATACCTCCTACGTGTCGAGGCACGACTTAAAGGTATAAGCCCATCCTAGAATGATCTCAAGTTTGGTATCTTTGCACGACTCATGTAAAAGAGGGATTAAATTGCAAAAGAAGATAGTTGGCTTACACTCGCCACTTCACACAATACATTACATAAGCAAAACATCATTCAAAACATCACAACCCGACTACGGGCGAAGATCCAAAAGAAAGATACCAAAACAACATAAAGCCACAGGTCAGGATCGAATCCTAGTAGAAACCACTACTGATCCTCGAAAACATCACAAGCAAACGGCCACAATCTTCATTGAGCTCCCAGTGAAGCACTTGAACCAGCTCCTGCATCAAACTCGGCTGAACATGCATCTGGTGTGGTGAAGTAACTGTGAGCCACAGAGGACTCAGCAATCCCGTTCCCGGGTAACAAGACTATTTAAGCCTTGGGAGAGGATAAGGCTGAAGAAAAGAACAAGAGGTGAAGGAACAACAAGAGTCTGCAGCAGCACTAGCACTAACTTACGTAAAAGAGAGCGAGAAGAGAAGGCGCATCGGTCGAGAGATGATCACGAAGTGATCCTAGCTAAAGCACGTCAAACATAACCCCACCATGTTCAACTTCCGAATCCCTATTCGGAAATTGACAGTCACGGTACACACGCTGGTAGTGTATTGGAACATTGTGTCAAGTTTTCTACAACCGGATATTAACAAGCTCCCATCTGCCACATAACCGTGGGCACGGCTTTCGAAAGTTCAAACCCTGCAGGGGTGTTCCAACTTGACCCATTACAAGCCCACGATCCGCGGAGTCGCAACTCCAAGGTGGGATGACCCGAGTATTCTCGGAATCCCGTGCTCAAGTTAAACCGAACTAAGGTAAGGCTAATCCAGCAAATCCTCCCGGCGTGTCGACACCCTGATAGGTAGCCGCGCGTATCTAGTCTCAGGACACGATCGGATGGGCGAAGCTACGGGTTTTTACCAAACCTCGAGTTTCCTCGTGGTGGCCCCGCAGGCTCCCCGTTTCGGACCAACACTCATGTGGAGCACTGGCCCGGGGTTGTGGAATTAAAATAAAAGGGATAGCTAGTCCCTATGCAAGTTTTATTAGTTATTAGGCAAATAGTACCAATGTTGGGATTTGCTGGAAAAGACTTAGCACTTAGCGGTTTATCAAGGGGGTCCCATACACCCCAACCGCGTTAGGAACGCATAATGAAGGAACATAACACCGGTTTATACGGTTCCTAACGGCATGAGTGGAACAAATCACCAAGCAAAAGGCTTAGCCTTCCACCCTTGCCAATATATAGATGATTTCATTTTAAGCATTTATATAGTGTGATATAACCCAACAAAATCTTCAACATGAAGCAAGCATCTTCGATCTTCACCTGCAACTAACAATGCTATAAGAGGGGCTGAGCGAAGCGTACTTATAGCCAAACAATGGTTTGCATAGGTAGGGTGGTTAGACAGGATCATGGTTACAATAGGAGGCTGACAGGAAAGACATGGGCATCGAGGCAAAACTATAGATCGAGACTTCTAGCAATAGGCAAAAATAGTAATGGTATCCGGGTTCGGTCATCTTGCCTGGGATTCCACAAGGGAGAAGAACGGATCCATGAAGTAGACGGAGCAACACAGTCGAGCGAAACCTCACAACTCCGGAACGAAACCGAAGCTAACAAGAGAAGCAACCGGAAAGAAAGAACAACACGGTAAACACACAAGCATAAACATGGCATAAGATGCACATCCAAGTATGATGCATGTCCGGTTTAAATATGCATGGCATGGCAAAGTGCATAAACAACACTACAAGTTAAGTGGAGCTCAATATGCAACGAGTTGCATATTGACGAAACACCACATTTATTTATTTAGTTGACTCTCGTTTATTTACAAGACAAGATTAAATGTTTTTAACATAGCAAGAGGTGAAGCATAATAAAACTACACTATTAAGACATTTTAAATGAGGCCGGAAAATAACAACAACATATCCGGAAAATCCCCATGAGCATGTTTAGTAATTATAAAGCAACAACAATTAAACATTTTAGTGTTGTTAACATGATGCGGATGACATGATCAAGTTTATGCAATTATATTAAAAGTTTAACATGAAGAGATAAGGAGGTAATTGTCACCGTGGTGGAAGGAAAAGGGTGCCACGGCAACGATCCGAAAGTGATGCATCGGCAACATCTCGGTTCCGGTAACCCGTTGAGAGTCCGGTGCAAAAGAAAGGTGGCGTGAGCGAGTCGAACAAGATGGAAGGTGGGGTGATCCCGTCATCGGGTTCCCACGGGTCGGCGACGAGGCAACCGAGGAACATGACAAAAGGACGAAATGCGCACGGTGCACACAAGGGAGACATTTCATACAACACAAGCAAGCATCTCACGGGGTCATCTCGGGGTTATACCTTCGGGACAAAACGTTCACGGGGCGGTTCGAGACGTAGTGGAAGAAGTCGTTCACGGTCATCGGTAGGGGTACTCGTTCCGTAGTGGGAAGTAGTTGTTCACGTTCATCGGAGAGGTACTCGCTGGCGGTCTCGTACACGGTTCGTCGTTATGTAGTTGTACTCGGGTCCTCTGTCAAAACAGCAGCACGGCAACACAACAAAAAAAACAACACAGGAGCAAAAACAAAAGGGGCAGCACGGTAGTCGCTGAAGAGGGAAGAGCGTGGCCGCTGCGAGACGAGGCCTTGGCTGGCTCCGGGGCGCGGGGCGCTGGCTGTTCGGGCCGGCCAGAGGAGGCACCAGGCGCTGGAGGAAGCGCGAGGAGCACGCTGGCTCCTAGAGACGGGGCGCCGGGGCTGGAGACGTCGGGTGCAGGGCCATGGAGGCAGCAGGACGGCGACGCGGCCGCGGGATCCGGCCGGCGGGCCTGGAGGCGACGGCGGCGAAGGTCGCGGGCCGCTGCAGCCTGGAGAGTGCGGGAAGGAGGCGCCATGGCTAGGCGTGGTGGCTCGGGCGACTGGAGAAGGAGGGAGGGGCGGCTCGGCGCGTAGGTGCAGGGCGCGGTAGGAGGAAGAAGTGGCGCGGCACGCGCTCGCCTGGAGGGGAGGTCGGGCCCGGCCGCGGCTCCTGGTGCTGGAGACGGAGGGCACGGCGCCTTGGCGCGACGGCGTCCTCCGAGGGAGGCACGCGGCACCGGCGCAGGGGCTTGGTGCGGCCAGCGCACAGAGGGAGCGGCATGGAGGCGAGGGCCTGGCTGGAGAATAACGAGCGAGCGGGTCGGGGAGGAAAAATCGGGAAGAGGGGAAGGGATCGGGAATCGGGCGAGATGGGGGAAGCGAGGGCTCTGGCGGCGGCTCGGGAGATGAGGGAGCGATGCGGGTCGAGCGATGGGATGCTGGCGCTAGGGTTAGAGATGGTGGGCCGGCCTGGTGGAGTTGGGCTGCAGGGAGGCCTAGAGGCCAGGAAGAAGAAGTTTGGGCCTCTCCCTTCTCAGGATTTTTGCAGAAACCAAAAAAAATAAGAGAAGAGAATAAAATGAGGAGGGGGTTAGGGCAAAAGTTAGCACATGGGAGTATTTTTCTCGGGCATCATAAAAAGAGCACGGTCCGAGAAAAATAGAAAAGGCAAGATCGAAAGAAATAATTCAAACATATTTGAATTTAATCAAATGGGTTTGAACTAAGACTTGATTATTGAAGTGTCCAAAAATGTTCGAATTTTTGGAGGAACCTTGAAACAACGGAAAGAATTATAGGCAAGGTTTAGAAGTAGAAACTTGAATTAAGAGGCATGGGGAATATTGCAAGTGTGTTATGGTGATCTCCAACAAATGGAATAATTATGATATAGCTCCCTAATAATATTGAGAGGCTTTTATATGTTATAAAGAGAAGTCACCTTCCCTCGATTTAAATGGACCGAAGGTCCACACGATTTATTTAAGTTGAGATGCAAAATAAAATATGACATGATGGCATGATGACATGATGCAATGCAAAATAAATAACACAAGCACAATGAAACACACGGGGGAACCCGGAACATCTGGAATCTTCTGGAATCTTCTGGGACGTCGGTCTTCGGGCGTCACACATAGATACATAGCAGAAGGCTCCAAAGGGAGTTATGAAGGTCGTCTTCTCCTGGTCCTTAACTGCCAATTTGATCTGATGATAACCTGAATATGCGTCAAAAAAACTTAAGCGCTCACAACCCGCCGTAGCATCAATGATTTGATCAATACGAGGGAGGGCAAAGGGATCAGCTGAGCAAGCTTTGTTCAGGTCTGTGTAATCAACACACATTCGCCAAGTGTCATTCTTTCTAAGTACCAACACCGGATTGCCAACCACTCTGGATGAAACACCTCAATTATAAAACCTGCCACCAAGAGCCTAGCCACTTCTTCACCGATAGCCTTGCGGATTTCTTCATCGAAACGGCGAAGAAATTGTTTAACTGGTTTAAACTTGGGATCAATATTAAGAGTGTGCTCAGCGAGTTCCCTCGGTACACTTGGCATGTCAGAAGGTCTCCATGCAAAGATGTCCCAATTCTCACAGATGAACTCGATGAGCGCGCTTTCCTATTTCGGATCCAGGTTAGCACTGATAGTGAACTGCTTGGATGAATCATCGAGAACAAGTCAACTTGCTTGGTCTCTTCAGCTGATTTAAACTTCAAGGACGGATCATGCTCCATAGTTGGCTTCTTCAACGGAGACATATCTGTCGGATCAACATTATCTTTATAAAATTTCAGTTCCTCAGTTGCACAAACAGCCTCTGCATAAGCTGCATCACCTTCCTCGCACTCCAAAGCAATCTTGCGGCTCCCATGGACCGTAATAGTTCCCTTGTGACCCAGCATCTTAAGCTGCAGATAAACATAACAAGGCCTCGCCATGAACTTAGCGTAAACCAGCCGCCCGAACAGGGCGTGATACGGGCACTTGATCTTTACCACTTCAAAGGTCAAAGTCTCAGACCTAGAATCATGCTCATCTCCAAAGGTGACCTCCAAGTCTATCTTACCGACTGGATATGCCGATTTACCAGGCACCACGCCGTGAAAAATTGTATTGGACCGCCGAAGCTTTTTATCTGTCAACCCCATGCGTCGAAAAGTCTCGTAATATAGAATATTGATGCTGCTACCTCCATCCATAAGTACCTTGGTAAACTTATAGCCCCCTACCTGAGGTGCCACAACTAGAGCTAGCTGACCCGGATTATCAACCCGGGGCGGATGATCCTCTCGACTCCACACAATGGGCTGTTCTGACCAACGCATGTAGCGTGGCACCGCCGGTTCAACGGAGTGTACTGCCCTTTTGTAAACCTTCTGATCACGTTTACATAGGCTTGTGGTGAAAACGTGATACCGCCCACTGCTCAACTGCTTCGGGTTACTCTGATACCCAGATTGCTGTTGTTGATTGCCCTGGTTATTATAACCACCTTGGCCGTGCTGCTGGTTATGCTGATTGTGCCCGTTTTGGTTGTTGTGATTGTTCTGGTTACCTTGGAACCCTGAACCGGATCCGCCTTGATAACCCGGCCCGTGAGAACCAGGGCCTGAACCGCCGGACGGTCCATGATCATACTGGGACCGGTTCATGGTCTCCTTCATAATAAAACAGTCCTTCCCGAGGTGCGTAGCTGGCTTTTCCTGCATAGCGTGCCTCGGGCACGGTATGTTCATTTGGCGTTCCAGATTGATAGGCGGCCTCCCGTTTCGCGGGGGCGGTCTACCCTTGTGGCGCTGGCCGTTCTCCTGAGCATTGGTGTTGGCCACAAAATCTGAGTTACTATGCGCATTACGCTTACCGTTGTATCCTCGATTCGCCGGGTTGGGCTGTGGCACTTCACCTGTTGGGGAACGTAGTATTTTAAAATTTTCCTACGATCACGCAAGATCTATCTACTAGATGCATAGCAACGAAAGGGGAGAGTGTGTCTATGTACCCTCGTAGACCGGGAGCGGAAGCGTCAAGTGACGCGGTTGATGTAGTCGAACTTCTTCGCGATCCAACCGATCAAGCACCGAACGTACGGCACCTCCGCGTTCAGCACATGTTCAGCTTGATGACGTCCCACGAGCTCTTGATCCAGTTGAGCTTCACGGGAGATTTTCGTCAGCACGACGGCGTGGTGACGGATATGATGTATCTACCAGCGCAGGGCTTCGCCTAAGCATTGCAACGGTATGACCGAGGTGTGTTTCTGTGGAGGGGGCACCGCACACGGCTAAAACAATTCAACTTATGTGTCCTAGGGTGCCCCCCTGCCCCCGTATATAAAGGAGCAAGGGAGAGGTCGGCCCTAGAGGGGGCGCGCCAAGTGTGGGGAGTCCTCCTAGGACTCCCAAATCCTAGTAGGATTCCCCTTTCCTTTCCGGAGTAGGAGAGAAGGAAAGAGGTGGAGAGGGATAAGGAAAAGTGGGCTGCACCCCTTGTCCAATTCGGACCAAAGGGGGGGCGCGCGCCTCCTTCCTTTTGGCCTTTCTCCTCTATTCCCGTATGGCCCAATAAGGCCCATATACTCCTAAAAATACCCGAATCACTCGGAACCTTTCCGATGTCCGAATATAGTCGTTCAATATATCAATCTTTACGTCTCGGCCATTTCGAGACTCCTCGTCATGTCCCCGGTCTCATCTGGGACTCCGAATTCCTTCGGTACATCAAAACTCATAAACTCATAATACCGATCGTCATCAAACGTTAAGCGTGCGGACCCTACGGGTTCGAGAACTATGTAGACATGACCGAGACTCATCTCCGGTCAATAACCAATAGCGGAACCTGGATGCTCATATTGGCTCCTACATATTCTACGAAGATCTTTATCGGTCAAACCGCATAACAACATACGTTGTTCCTTTTGTCATTGGTATGTTACTTGCCCGAGATTCGATCGTCGGTATCTCTATACCTAGTTCAATCTCGTTACCGGCAAGTCTCTTTACTCGTTCCGTAATACATCATCTCGTGACTAACTCATTAGTCTTTTGCTTGCAAGGCTTATTATGATGTGCATTACCGAGAGGGCCCAGAGATACCTCTCCGACACTCGGAGTGACATATCCTAGTCTTGATCTATACCAACACCACGAACACTTTCGGAGACACCTGTAGAGCATCTTTATGATCACCCAGTTACGTTGTGACATTTGATAGCACACAAGGTGTTCCTACGGTATTCGGGAGTTGCATAATCTCATAGTCATAGGAACATGTATAAGTCATGAAGAAAGCAATAGTAGTAAAACTAAACGATCATAGTGCTAAGCTAACGGATGGGTCTTGTCCATGACATCATTCTCCTAATGATGTGATCCCGTTGATCAGATGACAACTCATGTCTATGGTTAGGAAACATAACCATCTTTGATCAATGAGCTAGTCTAGTAGAGGCATACTAGGGACACTCTGTTTTGTCTATGTACTCACACATGTACTAAGTTTACGGTTAATACAATTCTTAGCATGAATAATAAACATTTATCATGATATAAGGAAATATAAATAACAACTTTATTATTGCCTCTAGGGCATATTTCCTTCAGTCTCCCACTTGCACTAGAGTCAATAATCTAGCTCACATCGCCATGTGATTTAATACCAATAGTTCACATCGTTATGTGACTAACACCCATAGTTCACATCGCCATGTGACCAACACCCAAAGGGTTTGCTAGAGTCAATAATCTAGTTCACATCACTATGTGATTAATACCCAAGAGTAATAAGGTGTGATCATGTTTTGCTTGTGAGAGAAGTTTAGTCAACGGGTCTGTCACATTCAGATCCATATGTATTTCGCAAATTTCTATGTCTACAATGCTCTGCATAGAGCTACTCTAGCTAATTCCTCCCACTTTCAATATGCATCCAGATTGATACTTAGAGTCATTTGGATTTAGTGTCAAAGTTTGCATCGGCGTAACCCTTTACGACGAACTCTTTATCACCTCCATAATCGAGAAACATTTCCTTAGTCATCCAGTTACTAAGGATAATTTTGACCGCTGTACAGTGATCTACTCCTGGATCACTATTGTACCCCCTTGACAAACTCATGGCAAGGTACACAACATGTTTGGTACACAGCATGGCATACTTTATAGAACCTATGGCTGAGGCATAGGGAATGACTTTCATTCTCTCTATATTTTTCTGCCGTGGTCTGGCTTTGAGTCTTACTCAACTTCACACCTTACAAGTCAGGCAAGAACTCCTTCTTTGACTGATCCATTTTGAACTACTTCAAAATCTTATCAAGGTATGTACTCATCGAAAGTCTTATCAAGCGTCTTGATCTATCTCTATAGATCTTGATGCCCAATATGTAAGCAGCTTCACCAAGGTATTTCTTTGAAAAACTCTTTCAAACACTCCTTTATGCTTTCCAGAAAATTCTACATCATTTCTGATCGACAATATATCATTCACATATACTTATCAGAAAGGTTGTAGTGCTCTCACTCACTTCTTGTAAATACAGGCTTCACCGTAAGTCTGTATAAATCTATATGCTTTGATTAACTTATCAAAGCGTATATTCCAACTCCGAGATGCTTGCACCAGTCCATAGATGGATCGCTGGAGCTTGCACATTTTGTTAGCACCTTTAGGATTGACAAAACCTTTCGGGTTGCATCATATACTATTTTTCTTTAATAAATCCATTAAAGAATGCAGTTTTGTTATCCATTTGCCAGATTTCATAAAATGCGGCAATTGCTAACATGATTCGGACAGACTTAAGCATCGCTACAGGTGAGAAAGTCTCATCGTAGTCAACTCCTTGAACTTGTCGAAACCCTTTCGCAACAAGTCGAGCTTTGTAAACAGTAACATTACCGTCTGCGTCGGTCTTCCTCTTAAAGATCCATTTATTTTCGATGGCCTGCCGATCATCGGGCAAGTCAACCAAAGTCCACACTTTGTTCTCATACATGGATCCCATCTCAGATTTCATGGCCTCAAGCCATTTTGCGGAATCTGGGCTCATCATCGCTTCCTCATAGTTCGTAGGTTCATCATGGTCCAGTAACATGACTTCCAGAACCGGGTTGCCGTACCACTCTGATGCGGAACGAACTCTGGTTGATCTACGAAGTTCAGCAGAAACTTGATCTGAAGTTTCATGATCATCATCATTAGCTTCCTCACTAATTGGTGTAGGAATCACTGGAACTAGTTTCTGTGATGTTCCACTTTCCAATTCGGGAGAAGGTACAATTACCTCATCAAGTTCTACTTTCCTCCCACTCACTTCTTTCGAGAGAAACTCCTTCTCTAGAAAGGATCCACTCTTAGCAACAAAGACCTTGCCTTCGGATCTGTGATAGAAGGTGTACCCAACAGTTTCTATTGGGTATCCTATGAAGATTTACTTCTCCGATTTGGGTTCGAGCTTATCATGTTGAAACTTTTTCACATAAGCATCGCAGTCCCAAACTTAAAGAAATGACAGCTTAGGTTTCTCGTCAAACCACAGTTCATACGGTGTCATCTCCACGGATTTAGATGGTGCCCTATTTAATGTGAATGTAGCTGTCTCTAATGCATAACCCCAAAAGCGATAGTGGTAGATCGGTAAGAGACATCATCGATCGCACCATATCTAATAAAGTACGGTTATGACGTTCGGACACACCATTACACTATGGTGTTCCAGGTGGCGTGAGTAGTGAAACTATTTCACATTGTTTGTACTGAAGGCCAAACTCGCTAACTCAAATATTTTACCTCTACGATCATATCGTAGAAACTCCTATTTTCTTGTTACGATGATCCTCCACTTCACTCTGAAATTCTTTGAACTTTTCAAATATTTCAGACTTGTGCTTCATTAAGTAGATATACCCTGAAGGAAATATGCCCTAGAGGCAATAATAAAGTTATTATTTATTTCCTTATATCATGATAAATGTTTATTATTCATGCTAGAATTGTATTAACCGGAAACTTAATACATGTGTGAATACATAGACAAAACAGAGTGTCCCTAGTATGCCTCTACTAGACTAGCTCATTGATCAAAGATGGTTATGTTTCCTAGCCATAGACATGAGTTGTCATTTGATCAACGGGATCACATCATTAGGAGAATGATCTGATGGACAAGACCCATCCGTTAGCTTAGCACTATGATCGTTTAAGTTTTACTGCTATTGCTTTCTTCATGACTTATACATGTTCCTATGACTATGAGATTATGCAACTCCCAAATACGGAGGAACACTTTGTGTGCTACCAAACGTCACAACGTAACTGGGTGATTATAAAGGTACTCTACAGGTGTCTCTGAAGGTACTTGTTGGGTTGGCGTATTTCGATATTAGGATTTGTCACTCCGATTGTCGGAGAGGTATCTCTGGGCCCACTCGGTAATGCACATCACTATAAGCCTTGCAAGCATTGCAGCTAATGAGTTAGTTGCGGGATGATGTATTACGGAACGAGTAAAGAGACTTGTTGGTAACGAGATTGAACTAGGTATTGAGATACCGACGATCGAATCTCGGGCATGTAACATACCGATGACAAAGGGAACAATGTATGTTGTTATGCGGTTTGACCGATAAAGATCTTCGTAGAATATGTGGGAGCCAATATGAGCATCCAGTTTCCGCTATTGGTTATTGACCGGAGACGTGTCTCGGTCATGTCTACATAGTTCTCGAACCCGTAGGGTCCGCACGCTTAAGGTTTCGATGATAGTTTTATTATGAGTTTATGAGTTTTGATGTACCGAAGGAGTTCGGAGTCCCGGATGAGATTGGGGACATGACGAGGAGTCTCAAAATGGTCGAGATGTAAAAATCGATATATTGGACCACTATATTCGGACATCGGAAAGGTTCCGATTGATTCGGGTATTTTCGGAGTACCGGGGAGTTACGGGAATAAAGGAGAGAGGCCAAAAGGAAGGAGGCGTGCACCCCCCCTTCTGGTCCGAATTGGACAAGGGGTGCAGCCCCCTTTTCCTTCTCCCTCTCCCCCTCTTTCCCTCTCTCCTACTCCGGAAAGGGAAGGGGAATCCTACTAGGACTTGGGAGTCCTAGTAGGACTCCCCACACTTGGTGCGCCCCCTCTAGGGCCGGCCTCTCCCTCCCTCCTTTATATACGGGGGCAGGGGGGCACCTCTAGACACAGCAATTGATCTCTTGATCTCTTAGCCGTGTGCGGTGCTCCCCTCCACCATAGCTCTCCTCGATAAATATTGTAGCGGTGCTTAGGCGAAGCCCTGCGACGGTAGAACATCAAGATCGTCACCACGCCGTCGTGCTGACGGAACTCTCCCTCGACACTCGGCTGGATCGGAGTTCGAGGGACGTCATCGAGCTGAACGTGTGCTAGAACTCGGAGGTGCCGTAGTTTCGGTGCTTGATCGGTCGGGCCGTGAAGACGTACGACTACATCAACCGCGGTGTTCTAACGCTTCCGCTTTCGATCTACGAGGGTACGTAGACTCACTCTCCCCTCTCGTTGCTATGCATCTGGTAGATAGATCTTGCATGATCGTAGGAAAATTTTAAAATACTACGTTCCCCAAAAGTGGCATCATGAGCCAGGTATATGCGTAGATGATATGCACGAGTAGAACACAAGTGAGTTGTGGACGATACTAGTCATACTGCTTACCAGCATGTCATACTTTGATTTGGCGGTATTGTTGGATGAAGCGGCCTGGACCGACATTACGCGTACGCTTACGCGAGACTGGTTCTACCGACGTGCTTCACACACAGGTGGCTGGCGGGTGTCAGTTTCTCCAACTTTAGTTGAATCAAGTGTGGCTACGCCCGGTCCTTGTGAAGGTTAAAACAGCACATACTTGACGAAATATCGTTGTGGTTTTGTATGCGTAGGTAAGAACGGTTCTTGCTAAGCCCGTAGCAGCCACGTAAAACTTGCAACAACAAAGTAGAGGACGTCTAACTTGTTTTTGCAGGGCATGTTGTGATGTGATATGATCAAGACATGATGAGTTATACGGTTTTGTATGAAATGATCATGTTTTGTAAAGTTATCGACAACTGGCAGGAGCCATATGGTTGTCGCTTTATTGTATGAAATGCAATCGCCATGTAATTGCTTTACTTTATCACTAAGCTGTGGCGATAGTCGTAGAAGCAATAGTTGGCGAGACGACAACGATGCTACGATGGAGATCAAGGTGTCGCGCCGGTGACGAAGGTGATCATGACGGTGCTTTGGAGATGGAGATCAAAAGCACAAGATGATGATGGCCATATCATGTCACATATTTTGATTGCATGTGATGTTTATCTTATTATGCTTCTTATTTTGCTTAGTTCGACGGTAGCATTATAAGATGATCCCTTACTAAATTTCAAGGTATAAGTGTTCTCCCTGAGTATGCACCGTTGCGAAAGTTCGTCGTGCCGAGACACCACGTGATGATCGGGTGTGATAAGCTCTACGTTCAAATACAACGGGTGTAAGCCAGTTTTGCACACGCAGAATACTCGGGTTAAACTTGACGAGCCTAGCATATGCAGATATGGCCTCGGAACACTGGCGACCGAAAGGTCGAGCGTGAATCATATAGTAGATATGATCAACATAAGATGTTCACCATTGAAACTACTCCATCTCACGTGATGATCGGACATGGTTTAGTTGATTTGGATCACGTGATCATTTAGATGACTAGAGGGATTTCTATCTAAGTGGGAGTTCTTAAGTAATATGATTAAATTGAACTTTAATTTATCATGAACTTAGTCCTCGTAGTATTAGCATATCTATGTTGTAGATCAATAGCTCGCGATGTTGCTCCCCGTTTATTTTTTTATATGTTCCTAGAGAAAACTAAGTTGAAAGATGTTAGTAGCAATGATGCGGAATTGTTCCGTGATCTGAGGATTATCCTCATTGCTGCACAGAGAATTATGTCCTTGATGCACCGCTAGGTGACATACCTATTGCAGGAGCAGATGTAGACGTTATGAACGTTTTGACAAAAGCTCGGTATGATGACTACTTGATAGTTTAAGTGCACCATGCTTTACGGCTTAGAACTAGGATTTCAAAAATGTTTTGAACGCCACAGAGCATATAAGATGTTCCAAGAGTTGAAATTAGTATTTCATACTCATGCCCGTGTCGAGAGGTATAAGACTTCTGACAGTACTTTGCCTACAAGATGGAGGAGAATAGCTCAACCAGTGAGCATGTGCTCAGATTGTCTGGGTACTACAATTACTTGAATCAAGTGGGAGTTAATCTTCCAGATAAGATAGTAATTGACAAAGTTCTCTAGTCACTATCACCAAGTTAGTAGAACTTCGTGATGAACTATAATATGCAAGGGATGACGAAAGGAATTCCCGAGCTCTTCGCGATGCTGAAGTCGGCGAAGGTAGAAATCATGAAAAAGCATCAAGTGTTGATGGTTAACAAGACCACTTGTTTCAAGTAAAGGGCAAAGGGATAGAAGGGGAACTTCAAGAAGAATGACAAGCAAGTTGTCACTCCCGTGAAGAAACCCAAAGCTAAAACTCAAGCCTGAAACTAAGTGCTTCTACTGCAAAGGAAATGGTCACTGGAAGTGGAACTGCCCTAGATACTTGGCGGATAAGAAGGATGTCAAAGCGAACAAAGGTATATTTTGATATACAGATTATTGATGTGTACTTTACTAGTGTTCATAGCAACCCCTGGGTATTTGATACCGGTTCAGTTGCTAAAATTAGTAACTCGAAACGAGAATTGCAGAATGAACAGAGACTAGTTAAAGGTGAAGTGACGATGTGTGTTGGAAGTGGTTCCAAGATTGATATGATCATCATCGCACACTCCCTGTACTTTCGGGATTGGTGTAAAACCTAAATAAATGTTATTTGGCATTTGCGTTGAGCATGAATATGATTTGATCATATTTGTTGCAATACGGTTATTCATTTAAAGTCATAGAATAATTGTTATTCTGTTTACATGAATAAAACCTTCGATGGTCATACACCCAATGAAAATAGTTTGTTGGATCTCGATCGTGGTGATACACATATTCATAATATTGAAGCCAAAAGATGCAAGGTTAATAATGATAGTGCAACTTATTTGTGGCACTGCTGTTTAGGTCATAATGGTGTAAAGCGCATGAAGAAACTCCATAGTGATGGACTTTTGGAATCACTTGATTATGAATCACTTGGTGCTTGCGAACCATGCCTCATGGGCAAGATGACTAAAACTCCGTTCTCCGGAACAATGGAGCGAGCAACAGATTTGTTGGAGATCATACATACAGATGTATGTGGACCAATGAGTGTTGAAGCTCGCGGCGGGTATCGTTATTTTCTGACCTTCACTGATGATTTGAGCAGATATGGGTATATCTACTTAATGAAGCACAAGTCTAAAACATTTGAAAAGTTCAAAGAATTTTAGAGTGAAGTGGAGAATCATCGTAACAAGAAAATAAGAGTTTCTATGATATGATCGTAGAGGTAAAATATTTGAGTTAGCGAGTTTGGCCTTCAGTAAAAACAATATGAAATAGTTTCACTACTCACGCCACCTAGAACACCATAGTGTAATGGTGTGTCCGAACGTCATAACCGTACTTTATTAGATATGGTGCGATCGATGATGTCTCTTACCGATCTACCACTATCGCTTTTGGGGTTATGCATTAGAGACAGATACATTCACGTTAAATAGGGCACCATCTAAATCCGTGGAGATGACACCGTATGAACTGTGGTTTGACGAGAAACCTAAGCTGTCATTTCTTTAAGTTTGGGACTGCGATGCTTATGTGAAAAAGTTTCAAAATGATAAGCTCGAACCCAAATCGAAGAAGTAAATCTTCATAGGATACCCAAAAGAAACTGTTGGGTACACCTTCTATCATAGATCCGAAGGCAAGGTCTTTGTTGCTAAGAGTGGATCCTTTCTAGAGAAGGAGTTTCTCTCGAAAGAAGTGAGTGGGAGGAAAGTGGAACTTGATGAGGTAATTGTACCTTCTCCCGAATTGGATAGTAGTACATCACAGAAATTGGTTCCAGTGATTCCTACACCAATTAGTGAGGAAGCTAATGATGATGATCATGAAACTTCGGATCAAGTTACTGCTGAACTTCGTAGATCAACCAGAGTACGTTCCGCACCAGAGTGGTACGGCAACCCGGTTCTGGAAGTCATGTTACTGGACCATGATGAACCTACGAACTATGAGGAAGCGATGATGAGCCCAGATTCCGCAAAATGGCTTGAGACCATGAAATCTGAGATGGGATCCATGTATGAAAACAAAGTGTGGACTTTGGTTGACTTGCCCGATGGTCGGCTAGCCATCGAAAATAAATGGATCTTCAAGAGGAAGACTGACGCTGACAGTAATGTTACTGTTTACAAAGCTCGACTTGTTGCGAAAGTTTTTCAACAAGTTCAAGGAGTTGACTACGATGAGACTTTCTCACCCGTAGCGATGCTTAAGTCTGTCCGAATCATGTTAGCAATTGCCGCATTTTATGAAATCTGGCAAATGGATAACAAAACTGCATTCCTTAAAGGATTTATTAAAGAAGACTTGTATATGATGCAACCAGAAGGTTTTGTCAATCCTAAAGGTGTTAACAAAATGTGCAAGCTCCAGCGATCCATCTATGGACTGGTGCAAGCATCTCGGAGTTGGAATATACGCTTTGATAAGTTGATCAAAGCATATAGATTTATACAGACTTGCGATGAAGCCTGTATTTACAAGAAGTGAGTGGGAGCACTACAACCTTTCTGATAAGTATATGTGAATGACATATTGTCGATCGGAAATGATGTAGAATTTTCTGGAAAGCATAAAGGAGTGTTTGAAAGGAGTTTTTCAAAGAAAGACCTTGGTGAAGCTGCTTACATATTGGGCATCAAGATCTATAGAGATAGATCAAGACGCTTGATAAGACTTTCGATGAGTACATACCTTGATATGATTTTGAAGTAGTTCAAAATGGATCAGTCAAAGAAGGAGTTCTTACCTGACTTGTAAGGTGTGAAGTTGAGTAAGACTCAAAGCCAGACCACGGCAGAAAAATATAGAGAGATTGAAAGTCATTCCCTATGCCTCAGCCATAGGTTCTATAAAGTATGCCATGTTGTGTACCAAACATGTTGTGTACCTTGCCATGAGTTTGTCAAGAGGGTACAATAGTGATCCAGGAGTAGATCACTGTACAGCGGTCAAAATTATCCTTAGTAACTGGATGACTAAGGAAATGTTTCTCGATTATGGAGGTGATAAAGAGTTCGTTGTAAAGGGTTACGCCGATGCAAGCTTTGACACTAAATCCAGCTGACTCTAAGTATCAATCTGGATGCGTATTGAAAGTGGGAGCAATTAGCTAGAGCAGCTCCATGCAGAGCATTGTAGACACATAGACATTTGCGAAATACATACGGATCTGAATGTGACAGACCCGTTGACTAAACTTCTCTCACGAAGCAAAACATGATCACACCTTAGTACTCGTTGGGTGTTAATCACATAGCGATGTGAACTAGATTATTGACTCTAGTAAACCCTTTGGGTGTTAATCACATGACGATGTGAACTATCGGTGTTAAATCACATGGCGATGTGAACTAGATTATTGACTCTAGTGCAAGTGGGAGACTGAAGGAAATATGCCCTAGAGGCAATAATAAAGTTATTATTTATTTCCTTATATCATGATAAATGTTTATTATTCATGCTAGAATTGTATTAACCGGAAACTTAATACATGTGTGAATACATAGACAAAACAGAGTGTCCCTAGTATGCATCTACTAGACTAGCTCATTGATCAAAGATGTTTATGTTTCCTAGCCATAGACATGAGTTGTCATTTGATCAACGGGATCACATCATTAGGAGAATGATCTGATGGACAAGATCCATCCGTTAGCTTAGCACTATGATCGTTTAAGTTTTACTGCTATTGCTTTCTTCATGACTTATACATGTTCCTATGACTATGAGATTATGCAACTCCCAAATACCGGAGGAACACTTTGTGTGCTACCAAACGTCACAACGTAACTGGGTGATTATAAAGGTACTCTATAGGTGTCTCTGAAGGTACTTGTTGGGTTGGCGTATTTCGAGATTAGGATTTGTCACTCCGATTGTCGGAGAGGTATCTCTGGGCCCACTCGGTAATGCACATCACTATAAGCCTTGCAAGCATTGCAGCTAATGAGTTAGTTGCGGGATGATGTATTACGGAACGAGTAAAGAGACTTGTTGGTAACGAGATTAAACTAGGTATTGAGATACCGATGATCGAATCTCGGGCATGTAACATACCGATGACAAAGGGAACAATGTATGTTGTTATGCGGTTTGACCGATAAAGATCTTCGTAGAATATGTGGGAGACAATATGAGCATCCAGTTTCCGCTATTGGTTATTGACAGGAGACGTGTCTCGGTCATGTCTACATAGTTCTCGAACCCGTAGGGTCCGCACGCTTAAGGTTTCGATGATAGTTTTATTATGAGTTTATGAGTTTTGATGTACCGAAGGAGTTCGGAGTCCCGGATGAGATTGGGGACATGACGAGGAGTCTCAAAATGGTCGAGACGTAAAAATCGATATATTGGACGACTATATTCGGACATCGGAAAGGTTCCGAGTGATTCGGGTATTTTCGGAGTACCGGGGAGTTACGGGAATAGAGGAGAGAGGCCAAAAGGAAGGAGGCGTGCACCCCCCTTCTGGTCCGAATTGGACAAGGGGTGCAGCCCCCTTTTCCTTCTCCCTCTCCCCCTCTTTCCTTCTCTCCTACTCCGGAAAGGGAAGGGGGATCCTACTAGGACTTGGGAGTCCTAGTAGGACTCCCCACACTTGGTGCGCCCCCTCTAGGGCCGGCCTCTCCCTCCCTCCTTTATATACGAGGGCAGGGGGGCACCTCTAGACACAGCAATTGATCTCTTGATCTCTTAGCCGTGTGCGGTGCCCCCCTCCACCATAGTTCTCCTCGATAAATATTGTAGCGGTGCTTAGGCGAAGCCCTGCGACGGTAGAACATCAAGATCGTCACCACGCCGTCGTGCTGACGGAACTCTCCCTCGACACTCGGCTGGATCGGAGTTCGAGGGACGTCATCGAGCTGAACGTGTGCTAGAACTCGGAGGTGCCGTAGTTTCGGTGCTTGATCGGTCGGGCCGTGAAGACGTACGACTACATCAACCGCGGTGTTCTAACGCTTCCGCTTTCGGTCTACGAGGGTACGTAGACTCACTCTACCCTCTCGGTTCTATGCATCTGGTAGATAGATCTTGCATGATCGTAGGAAAATTTTAAAATACTACGTTCCCCAACATACCCATATCTGCTCAAATCATCAGTGAAGGTCAGAAAATAACGATACCCGCCGCGAGCTTCAACACTCATTGGTCCACATACATCTGTATGTATGATCTCCAACAAATCTATTGCTCGCTCCATTTTTCCGGAGAACGGAGTTTTAGTCATCTTTCCCATGAGGCATGGTTCGCAAGCACCAAGTGATTCATAATCAAGTGATTCCAAAAGTCCATCACTATGGAGTTTATTCATGCGCTTTACACCATTATGACCTAAACGGCAGTGCCACAAATAAGTTGCACTATCATTATTAACCTTGCATCTTTTGGCTTCAATATTATGAATATGTGTATCACCACGATCGAGATCCAACAAACTATTTTCATTGGGTGTATGACCATCGAAGGCTTTATTCATGTAAACAGAATAACAATTATGAAAGATGACTCAGCAAAGGTGACATGACGAGAGACATGAACGTGTCATGTCTGAAGGTCGAGACAACGATAGCCTTTGTGCTCGACGGAGAAGCCGAGAAAAGCACATGGGATAGATCGTGGTGACAATTTATTTGTAGAAGTGGCATAGGCATTTGGAAAACAGAGACAGCCGAAAACACGAACCGCAGAGTAGTCGGGGTGGGAAAGAAAGAGGGAATAATGGGGAGTAGTGTTGGGTTTAGTTTTAGAAGGTCGAATATTTAGAAGGAAGGTGGCCATGTGTAGGGCTTCAGCCCAAAACTTGGGAGACATAGATGATTGAACGAGAAGAGTGCAAACTATATCATTAAGGGTGCGAAGAGAACGTTCGGCTTTACCATTTTGCGGGGAGGTGTAGGGACATGAGAATCTAAGAAGGATGCCATGTTGTAAGAAGAAAGTACGATTTTTAATGTTATCAAACTCGCGACCATTGTCACATTGGATGAATCGAATTGGGAGAAAGAAGTGGACAGACACATAGCGTTGAAAATTAAGAAAGAGAGAATGGACCTCAGATTTGTTGCGTAGAGGAAAAGTCCAGACAAAGTGGGTGAAATCATCTAGTATAACAAGGTAATATTTAAAACCCGAAACACTTGCAATGGGAGAGGTCCATAGATCACAATGTATTAATTCAAAGGGATAAGTGCTACAAGAGCTAGAGGAACTAAAGGGAAGACGCACATGTTTGCCTAATTGACATGACTCGCAAAATACAGAATTATGAGAATCCCTATTACATGGTATGGTAAATTCACTAAGCATAGAAGCTAAGACAGCAGGGTTGGGATGGCCCAAGCGACGATGCCAGAGATCGACGGAGGCCAGCATGGATGTTGGAGGGGTGGCGGCAGGAACTCCATTAAGAGAGTAAAGATCACCGGAGCTATTGAAGCGAGCGATCTCGGCCTTGGTCAGGTAATCCTTTACAGATAAACCAAAAGGGTCAAATTCAGCCGAAACTAGATTGTCGCAAGTAAACTGGCGAACAGAAATAAGATTTTTAATGAGGGCGGGTGCAACTAGAACATCACGAAGTAGAAGAGGGAAGTTGAGCCTGACCAACACAATATATAGGAATAGATGATCCATCTCCGAGGGTAATGGAAGGGAAAGGAGATGTAGTGCAAGATGATAACCAATTACTAGATGCAGACATATGACTAGAGGCCCCTGAATCAAAGATCCAATCCGTACCTGAGTTTCCTTGCGCAGCAAAGTTATTCATTGCTTGGAGAAAAGCAGCTTGATCCCAGCTCGGCGTCGCAGGTGAGGGTGGCGTCGGGAGCAGTGCCGGTGGATATGATGGTGAAGGCAGCAAGGCCGGCTGGGGTGTGTAGTAGGCGCCGCCATCGGTGGAGTAGTGACCATAGGGAGCATACGTCGGGGCGGCGTGAGAGGCATTGGCCGGCTGTGGCGTTGGGAGCAGTGCCGACTGAGGTGTGTAGTAGGTGCCGCCGTCGGTGGAGTAATGACCATAAGGAGCATACGTCGGGGCGGCGTGATAGGCATTGGCCGGCTGTCGGGGGTTGAGAACCCCGGGAGAACCAGTACGCGGCCGAAGGCCGGGTTGCCAGGCACCTGAGTATGCCGACGGAGCACCGAGCGGGGACGGAGCGGACCAGGGCATGGGCCACACCTGAACGAGCCCTGTCCAAGGATCATGAGGAGGCCGCCATGCAGCCGCCGATGGAGCACTGGTGGGTGGTGCAGGACTCGGTGCTGTCGTAGGCGGAACTGAACGAGTCGACGGCGGCCTGTAGATAGGATTTTTGCCGCGGTAGTTCGAACTAGGGCGCCAGCCTGGGGGCGGTTGAGCGGATGACGACGCGGATGGCCCGGCGACAGGAGTCGGCATGGGAGGCGGTGCTGCTGTAGGCGGCGGAGGAGGGCGAGCCGCAGCATGAAAGACCTTGGGGCGAGAGTCCTTGCGAGCTTGTGTTTCCGCCGCGAGTTGGAGCAGAGAACGAACTTCAGCGAAGGTGGGAGGAGGCCGTATCATTGGTATGAACGAGGCTTGCTTGTCAAAATCCTCGCTGAGGCTGACGACGACGATGTTGATGACCTGTGAGTCGCTGACGGTATCGCCGAGTTCGCAGAGCTCATCACTAATGGTCTTGACGCGCTGGCAGAATAGGTTCACCGGGGCGTCTCCTTGCATCATATTGCGAAGCTCGGTGTGGAGAGCGTTTTTCCGAGCGTCGGTGTTGCTTTGGAAGAGCTGACGGAGGGAGTGCCAGATGTTGGCAGTGGTGGCGCCGTCGTGATCGAGCATGTTGAAGATCTCGGTGGTGATGCGGGTGTAGAACCACTGGACGATTGCGAGATCGTCTTTCAACCATTGCGGATCGTCGGGGCGGGGAAGACAGTTGGCGGCGACATGTGAGCGCAGGTTGCAGCGGCCGAGGTGGAGATCGAAGAGATGTCTCCAATGGTAGTAGTTATGGGCGGTGAGATCAAGAACTATGGGGATGTATGGGCTGACGTCGGAGATTGTGTCAGCAAGAGACATTGGTGCGGCGAGGATGGGTGTACGGGGTTTTGTGGAGCTAGGGAGAGGGCCGAGAGAGAGGCGGCTGTGGCGTTGGCAGCCTTGGCGATGAGCGCGGCCCGACGCTCGAAGTAGCCGGGCGGCGGCAGCGGCGGCGGTCTTGGCGGAGCCATAACCTAAACCCTAGGACCGGTATCTGATACCATGAAAGATGAATAAAACTGATTTTTATTGATTGATTTGGTGCGGCATACAAGTGTATATAAGAGGGTACAAACCGACTTGGGGTAAGGTTACAAAGCTGACTTGGACTAGGAGTCGTATACGAAAAAGACTACTCTAACAAATTATTCTATGACTTTAAATGAATAACCGTATTGCAACAAATATGATCAAATCATATTCATGCTCAACGCAAATGCCAAATAACATTTATTTAGGTTTTACACTAATCCCGAAAGTATAGGGAGTGTGCGATGATGATCATATCAATCTTGGAACCACTTCCAACACACATCGTCACTTCACCTTTAACTAGTCTCTGTTCATTCTGCAATTCTCGTTTTGAGTTACTAATTTTAGCAACTGAACCGGTATCAAATACCCAGGGGTTGCTATGAACACTAGTAAAGTACACATCAATAATCTGTATATCAAAATTTACCTTTGTTCACTTTGCCATCCTTCTTATCCGCCAAGTATCTAGGGCAGTTCCACTTCCAGTGACCATTTCCTTTGCAGTAGAAGCACTTAGTTTCAGGCTTGAGTTTTCGCTTTGGGTTTCTTCATGGGAGTGAAAAATTGCTTGTCATTCTTCTTGAAGTTCCCCTTCTATCCCTTTGCCCTTTACTTGAAACAAGTGGTCTTGTTAACCATCAACACTTGATGCTTTTTCATGATTTCTACCTTCGCCGACTTCAGCATCGTGAAGAGCTCGGGAATTCCTTTCATCATCCCTTGCATATTATAGTTCATCACGAAGTTCTACTAACTTGGTGATAGTGACTAGAGAACTTTGTCAATTACTATCTTATCTGGAAGATTAACTCCCACTTGATTCAAGTAATTGTAGTACCCAGACAATCTGAGCACATGCTCACTGGTTGAGCTATTCTCCTCCATCTTGTAGGCAAAGTACTGTCAGAAGTCTTATACCTCTCGACACGGGCATGAGTATGAAATACTAATTTCAACTCTTAGAACATCTTATATGCTCCGTGGCATTCAAAACGTTTTTGAAGTCCCGGTTCTAAGCCGTAAAGCATGGTGCACTTAAACTATCAAGTAGTCATCATACCGAGCTTTTGTCAAAATGTTCATAACGTCTACATCTGCTCCTGCAATAGGTCTGTCACCTAGCGGTGCATCAAGGACATAATTCTCTGTGCAGCAATGAGGATAATCCTCAGATCACGGAACAATTCCGCATCATTGCTATTAACATCTTTCAACTTACTTTTCTCTAGGAACATATAAAAAAACGGGGAGCAACATCGTGATCTATTGATCTACAACATAGATATGCTAATACTACGAGGACTAAGTTCATGATAAATTAAAGTTCAATTTAATCATATTACTTAAGAACTCCCACTTAGATAGACATCCCTCTAGTCATCTGAATGATCACGTGATCCAAATCAACTAAATCATGTCCGATCATCACGTGATATGGAGTAGTTTCAATGGTGAACATCTTATGTTGATCATATCTACTATATGATTCACGCTCGACCTTTCGGTCTCCAGTGTTCCGAGGCCATATCTGCATATGCTAGGCTGGTCAAGTTTAACCCAAGTATTCTGCGTGTGCAAAACTGGCTTACACCCGTTGTATTTGAACGTAGAGCTTATCACACCCGATCATCACGTGGTGTCTCGGCACGATGAACTTTCGCAACGGTGCATACTCAGGGAGAACACTTATACCTTGAAATTTAGTAAGAGATCATCTTATAATGCTACCGTCGAACTAAGCAAAATAAGAAGCATAATAAGATAAACATCACATGCAATCAAAATATGTGACATGATATGGCCATCATCATCTTGTGCTTTTGATCTCCATCTCCAAAGCACCGTCATGATCACCTTCGTCACCGGCGCGACACCTTGATCTCCATCATAGCATCATTGTCGTCTCTCCAACTATTGCTTCTACGACTATCGCTACCGCTTAGTGATAAAGTAAAGCAATTACATGACGATTGAATTTCATACAATAAAGCGACAACCATATGCCTCCTGCCAGTTGCCGATAACTTCACAAAACATGATCATCTCATACAAAACCGTATATCTCATCATGTCTTGACCATATCACATCACAACATGCCCTGCAAAAACAAGTTAGACGTCCTCTACTTTGTTGTTGCAAGTTTTATGTGGCCGCTACGGGCTTAGCAAGACCTTTTCTTACCTACGCATACAAAACCACAACGATGTTTCGTCAAGTATGTGTTGTTTTAACCTTCACAAGGACCGGGCATAGCCACACTTGATTCAGCTAAAGTGAGAGAGACAGACACCCGCCAGTCACCTTTAAGCAACGAGTGCTCATAACGGTGAAACCAGTCTCGCGTAAGCGTACGCGTAATGTCGGTCCGGGCCGCTTCATCTCACAATACCGCCGAAGCAAAGTATGACATGATGGTAAGCAGTATGACTAGTATCGCCCACAACTCATTGTGTTCTACTCGTGCATATCATCTACGCATAGACCTGGCTCTTGATGCCACTGTTGGGGAACGTAGTATTTTAAAATTTTCCTACGATCACGCAAGATCTATCTACTAGATGCATAGCAACGAGACGGGAGAGTGTGTCTACATACCCTCGTAGACCGGGAGCGGAAGCGTCAAGTGACGCGGTTGATGTAGTCGAACTTCTTCGCGATCCAACCGATCAAGCACCGAACGTACGGCACCTCCGCGTTCAGCACACGTTCAGCTTGATGACGTCCCACGAGCTCTTGATCCAGTTGAGCTTCACGGAAGAGTTTCGTCAGCACGACGGCGTGGTGACGGATATGATGTATCTACCGGCGCAGGGCTTCGCCTAAGCATTGCAACGGTATGACCGAGGGGTGTTTATGTGGAGGGGGGCACCGCACACGGCTAAAACAATTCAACTTATGTGTCCTAGGGTGCCCCCTGCCCCCGTATATAAAGGAGCAAGGGAGAGGCCGGCCCTAGAGGGGGCGCGCCAAGTGTGGGGAGTCCTACTAGGACTCCCAAGTCCTAGTAGGATTCCCCTTTCCTTTCCGGAGTAGGAGAGAAGGAAAGAGGTGGAGAGGGATAAGGAAAAGGGGGCTGCCCCCCTTGTCCAATTCGGACCAGAGGGGGGCGCGCGCCTCCTTCCTTTTGGCCTTTCTCCTCTATTCCCGTATGGCCCAATAAGGCCCATATACTCCGAAAAATACCCGAATCACTCAGAACCTTTTCGATGTCCGAATATTGTCGTCCAATATATCGATCTTTATGTCTCGACCATTTCGAGACTCCTCGTCATGTCCCCGGTCTCATCCGGGACTCCGAACTCCTTCGGTACATCAAAACTCATAAACTCATAATACCGATCGTCATCAAACGTTAGGCGTGCGGACCCTACGGGTTCGAGAACTATGTAGACATGACCGAGACTCATCTCTGGTCAATAACCAATAGCGGAACCTGGATGCTCATATTGGCTCCTACATATTCTACGAAGTCTTTATCGGTCAAACCGCATAACAACATACGTTGTTCCTTTTGTCATTGGTATGTTACTTGCCCGAGATTCGATCGTCGGTATCTCTATACCTAGTTCAATCTCGTTACTGGCAAGTCTCTTTACTCGTTCCTTAATACATCATCTCGTGACTAACTCATTAGTCTTTTGCTTGCAAGGCTTATTATGATGTGCATTACCGGGAGGGCCCAGAGATACCTCTCCGACACTCGGAGTGACAAATCCTAGTCTTGATCTATGCCAACACCATGAACACTTTCGGAGACACCTGTAGAGCATCTTTATGATCACCCAGTTACGTTGTGACGTTTGATAGCACACAAGGTGTTCCTACGGTATTCGGGAGTTGCATAATCTCATAGTCATAGGAACATGTATAAGTCATGAAGAAAGCAATAGCAGTAAAACTAAATGATCATAGTGCTAAGCTAACGGATGGGTCTTGTCCATCACATCATTCTCCTAATGATGTGATCCTGTTGATCAAATGACAACTCATGTCTATGGTTAGGAAACATAACCATCTTTGATCAATGAGCTAGTCTAGTAGAGGCATACTAGGGACACTCTGTTTTGTCTATGTATTCACACATGTACTAAGTTTTCGATTAATACAATTCTAGCATGAATAATAAACATTTATCATGATATAAGGAAATATAAATAACAACTTTATTATTGCCTCTAGGGCATATTTCCTTCATTACCATTCTTCTTTGCCTTCCCTGACTTCTCATCATCAGACTCTGGATATTTGGTACTATCTGAATCCGCATACTTCACCAAAGCGCCCTTGAGCGTCCCCATGTCATCACAATTACGTTTGAGTCGTCCCAACTTCAGTTTCAGTGGCTCAAACCGGCAATTGCCTTGCAAGGTTATAACTGTTGTGTCCGGGTTGATGCGGTTGGAAGAATGTAGGATCTCCGACACTCGACGTACCCAATGGCTTGTTGACTCGTGCTCTCCTTGAACACAGGCAGCTAAATCGACGATAGACATTGGCTGCTTGCATGTGTCCTTGAAGTTATTAATAAACCGGCGGTGCAATTCGGCCCATGACCCGATGGAGTTGGGTGGTAAGCTTTTCAGCCAGGTGCGAGTTGTACCCTCCAACATCATGGTGAAATACTTGGCACACGCCGCGTCATCCACATCAAGCATCTCCATCGCCATCTCGTAGCTTTCAACCCAGGCTTCAGGAGATAGGTCCGTTGTATAGTTGGGCACCTTGCGCGGTCCTTTGAAGTCCTTGGGCAGATTTATGTTGCGTAAGACAGGAGTAAGGCACGGTACTCCCAAAGAGCTGGACATGACCCCCGGTTCAATCGTGGTAGATGGATGAACTAGCGTCGGCTGACGATTTTCTTACTGTGCTGCTAACACGGCCTCCCGGCGCTGCCGGCCCTGATCCACCACATATTGAGCGTTCGCATCTCCCCCCGCCGGATTATCCCTCCGCGGCGGGTTACGTCTTCGCGCACTGCTTGACACGGCTGGTTCCTCCAGGTGCCTACTGTAGCTCCAGCTCGGGCGAGGGGTGGAGTGAATCCTCTCACGGCTGTGAGAATAAGCTTGCTGTTGGGTTAGGGTTGTCTCCAAAAACTCCCTGGCCCGCCATGCCTCCACTGCTATGGGGGATGCTCCTTCAATGGGAAGAGCGGCCATTCGTGAAGTGGCGGCAACTATGTTATCCAGGGGGTTGGAGTAATGACCGGGAGGGTTAGGTACGTGTTGTGATGGAACGACCTGGCGGGTTGGCTCTGCGGCCTGTGGCTGGACTGATGCTCGTGTGCCAGGCACTCCTCCCCGGTTTACCTCCGGTTGATTACTAGTTCCTGCTCCTGGCATGTTGAAAAGGTTCCTCGCCTCGTAAACCGGCGGCAGGCAGGACTGTTGCCTTCTCCTTATTACATCACGCGACGTTGTTTGATCCAACATGAGCCGGTAAGCCTGACCATCTAGCTCGGCCTGCCTCGCAACCATCCTGGTATCCCTAGCGGAAAAGTCCAGCTTTGCCTGATCTATCTGGCCCTTCACATGAGCAACTTCCGCATCATGTTGTTCCTTATCGGCCTGGGCCACCTCTGCAGTTAGCAGCGCCGTTAACTTGTCAACTAAGGTGGTTAATACCTGAATCGGTGACTAAACTGGGGCACCAGCCCTAGCCGCCGCTACCGCCAGATCCAATGTTAGCGCCGCCGCAGTTGAAGACTGTTGCACAGGTTGCGATCCGGCCATGAATACTGCGACCCGGTTTGGCAGCTCCAGGGGATCCAGAATACTGTCACCGTCGGAACAACCCCCAGACCGGCCATCTTGTAGCAAGTATAAAGATTCTGTTTCTCCAGAGGACGACTCATCGCCGGAATAGACAACGGTCTCACCACCAGAGTCCGATCCATCTTCAGCTTGTACTCCATGAACCGCTCCGACGAAGACGTGCTTCACGGCGGTCCGAATCCGGGCAGATCTCGCACGCTGAGCCAGCTCGACGATGTTGGGGAAGATGTCCGGCTCAGGGCCCGGTTCGCCGATCTTTCCTATGAAGACGTGGATGCCACCAAAGGGGACCCGGTACCCGTATTCGATTGAATCGGCCTTGGGGCCTAGCCTGCATCGTCGATGTAGATCTTGCCGCGATGACTCTTAGTCATCCGGCCCATTGCGTAGCCCTTGAGTCCTTCAAAGCTGCCCTTCAAGAACTCGAAACCATTGTGCGATAGCCCCACGGCGGGCGTCAACTGTCGTGGTTTTGTCACAGCAGATGTCCTAGCAAAAGGACTTAGTCGTGAGGCCATCGCTACGGGTTAGTTTAAAGGGATTAAAGCGGACAAGGACACAGGGATTTTATACTAGTTCGGCCCCTTCGATGAAGGTAAAAGCCTACGTCTAGTTTGGTGTAATATTGCTAGGGTTTTGATGACCAGGGAGCGAATCCGCTTTGCCTGTGTCTCGAGTTGTTGTTCTCTGTTCTTGAACCATCGCCAGGTCGTCCCTTTATATACACGAGGTGACGCCCGGTCCGGTATACAGAGTCCCAAGGCCGGCTCATAAACGTGTCCGGCTCGGTCTCTATATTTCCTATCTTACATCACAAGTTACATGCCGTATGGCGGTTTACAAATCATGGGCCCTAACACCTCTTGGGCTCTAAACCTTTCTGGTACAAAGCGTCACGCTCCATGCTCCGTTGGGCTTCATTAGAAATAATCTTGACGGGCATGAACTGGCCCCACCTTGGCGGTTTATACCCAATAGTAATATCCCTGACACCGCCTCCCCTGCCGGATCGCCGCCGCCGCCGGCCATCGCCACCACCGCAGCCGCCGCCGGCTGCCTCTGCCGTGGTCGTGCCACCGCCCGCAGCGAGCTCTTCGCCCCGCGCCGTCGGAGTCCTCGTCGGCCTCGCCGGCGACCGGATCCCGCCGGCCTCCTTCGCTCCGCGCCCTGGTCCTCCCTCGCGTCCTCGCGCGCTTCGCCGCCTGCATCATCACCGGCGCTGTCAGCCGCCGCCGCCGCCCTTTCCTCCGATCCAGGAGGGATCGGGAGGACGAGCGCCCGCTCGGGCCACCGTCGCTCGCCGGCTGGGCCTCGGCCCAGCACCACCGGCCTTCTCCGCTCCTAGGCTGGCCTCCTTCGGTCACGTGGGCTCCCCTCCATCGGCCCACCTCTCCAACCACTCGCCCCGGCCTACGTCCTCCTCTCCGTCCTGGGCAAGCCCTCACCCTCGCCCCTGTGCGCGTATTACTATATGACGCTCGCCTATGTTTTTTTTTCCTAAGTCAAAAATCTGCTAAGCCCCTGTTTTGTAAATTTGTGTGTATGTTATGGAGCTTGTATCTTTTTGTGTGATGGTACGTTTAGAGCATATAATATGTCAAAATGTTCGTTGTGATATGCTCTTCATATTGTTCCACTGTGGCATGCTCGTTTGAGTTCATCTTGATGTCCTAATCATCGTTGCAAGAGTGTTATATGTTTAAAACTGCGGATAACTGTAATTTTGTTGCATGCTTGTGGTGATGATAACTTTGTGCATGTTGGTCCGTTTGGAGCATATAATATGTCAAAATGTTCATTGTGAAGTGCTCTACATGTTGGTTGCTGTAGCATTCATGTTAGGTGCCATATTGCCATGTTAATCTCTGTTGAAAAAGTGCATTTGGCTGTTAAGTGCTGAAACTTGTTGAGAGATGCTGTTTTGTCTTGTTCATAGCTATTGATGTGATTGTCTTTTATGACACATGTCAATATGTTTTAGAAGCACAATCATGCTATCTTTGTTGTGGTGCAATCCACTTTTCATGATATGCTTTGTGGTTTTTGCAACAAGCTTGTAAATTAGCCTACTCGCTGTTGTTATTTTATAGGACTTGTTAAAAACTGCTAAGTCTGAAACTGTTAAACATGATGCCATGTTTGCTTGATGCCCCACTCAAATCCATGCATGTTTTAGTATGTCAAATGATCATGTCTTGTTGTACATGTTATGATCTATCCATCCATGCCCTTGTTTGCCATTATAGGTAGCTGTAGCTTATTTATTTCTTGCTCTCAAGTTGCTATAAATGTACCTGTCAGACTGTTATCAGCATGATCAATTTGGTGAAGCTTGTTGCTATTGATCCATACCTCCTATGGAGTTGTTCCAATGGAATTGATTGATGTATGCTATGTCTATTACATGTCCGTGATCTTTATATACTTAGTAGAGTTGATATACTTGTTGTTTTGTGCCTCCGAAGGCAGCATCGTGATGATGTCTTTGCCTTCCCAGATTTCGACTAAGTGTGGATAAATTTATTGCCTCTTGCCATGCTTGTTTAATTGTGTTCCAGCAAGTTTTTGGGTGTGCTCTAAGTTCATGCTTTCTAAGTATCATGTCTATTTCACATCCATGCCTTTTTTATCATGTTTGGGTGATGTAGTATAATTATACCTTGCCCCAAAGTTGCTATGTGGCTGCTAACTTCAGCTTTGCATTGCAACTTGTTTTGCTCATATCTTCTAGGCCGTAGCTCCGAATTAAACAAACTTTACATATAACTTGACTAGAATTTCGAGTAGATCATCATGGAGCATGTTAACTTGCTGTTTAAAAACTTTAACTTAAGGTTTATTCAGATCTGGACCCATTTCGAAATGTGCATATGAGGACTTACCGGAATTGTTATTTGTTGATTCCGGCCTCATTTAAACTTGTTGGTTTGTGTTGCTCTTGTGTGCTTCATCCCTTGCCATGTTTTGCATCATATAGACTCGTCTTGCTTCATACTTGGTTGAGCATCTTGTCATGTTCTTGAGTGGTGTGTTTACCATGTTGTGTGCTTCTTCTCGCTAGTTCATTACTCGTTGCGTTCGGGAGGATTCGTTCGACTACACTTGGTTCGTCTTCGAGGCTTCTTCTTCGTCTTGTTCATGGCCTCATTCTTCTTCCTTGTGGGATATCACACAAGATGACCATCACCTTGGATACCTTTACTATCATTGCTATGCTAGATGTCTCGATGCTATCGCTATATGTCGTGCTACCTATCTTTTGTTGTCAGCCTCTCCTTGTTGCCATGAAACCTCTAACCTTTGACACCTTCCCAGCAAACCATTGTTTGGCTATGTTACCCGCTTTCTCAGCCCCTCTTATAGCGTTGCTAGTTGCAGGTGAAGATGAAGATTGTTCCATGTTGGATCTTGTTGTTGGAATATCATAATATCTACTATTATTATTAACACATCTATATACTTGGCAATGGGTGGAAGGCTTGGCCTTTTGCTCGGTGTTTTGTTCCACTCATGCCACCTTAGGAGCCGATAAACCAGCGTTATGTTCCTTGATTTTGCGTTCCTAACGCGGTTGGGTATACGGGGACCCCTTGACAGTTCGTCTTTGAATAAAACTCCTCCAACAAGGCCCAACATTGGTTTTAATTTGCCTCATAATAACAACTTAATTAATTAATTAAATTGCATAGGGGGTCGCGTCCCTGAGGATTCTTTTCTACATACAAGGGGGGCCAGTGTTGATGGTGTTGGTCCCAAACGGGCAGACTGTGGGGCCACCACAGGGAAACTCGAGGTATCTGGCTCCCGTAGGCTTTCCCATCCGGACGTGGCCTAAGACGAGATACGCGCGGCTACTATCAGGGTGTCGGCACGTCGGGAGGTCTTGCTGGACTTGTTTTACCATTGTCAAAATGTCTTGTGCACCAGGATTCCGAGCATGATCGGATTGTCCCTAAGATAAGGGTAATATTATTATTATCTCTGCTGATCATGAGAGCTTGTGATGGGCTAAGTTGGGACACCCCTGCAGGGTTATGATCTTTCGAAAGCCGTGCGCGCGGTTATGTGGCAGATTGGAATTTGTTAATGTCCGGTTGTAGAAAACTCGATAGTGGATCCAAAGTAAAATACACGAACCGCGTGAGTAACCGTGACTGTCTCTTTTCATTTTGAAAAGAGAACACGTTGGGGTTATGTTTGACTCATAGGTAGTTCAGGATCTTTAGCGATCATTACTAGTTTGTGACCGTTTGCGTAGATGCTCATCTTATTCTTGTACTCGTAAGTTAGCCTCCATATATATGCTTAGCCGCTGCTGCAACCTCACCACTTAACCTCTTCCTACCCATTAAGCTTTGCTAGTCTTGATACCCATGGTTATGGCATTGCTGAGTCCTCGTGGCTTACAGATACTACAACACCAGTTGCAGGTGCAGGTTTCCGATGGCTTGACGTGAGAGCGATGTTACCTTTTGTCGGAGTTCTTTCTTCTTCTTCTTCGTAAGTCTTGGGCTAGGTTCCTGGTCGGCAGCCTGGGATAGCAAATGGATGTCGTTGTGCTTTTCATGTTTTCATCCGTAGTCGGCTGCCTTGTATTGATGTTGTTGTATTCATGTGACTTGTATGAATTGTTCTATCCACATGTATGTATGTAATGGTACGATGTAATGATATCCATCTTGCTAAGCGCCCGAAATGCGGTTGTGCCCCAATCACGAATGTGTCTCGTGATTGGGATAGAATCACATCTTGGGCCTGACAGCCGGCTGGTTGCAGACACGTGCCATGCATGACGCCGCTATTGAAGATGACATGTACTTGTTGTCCCAGTTACCATCTTCGAATATAATGACTTTCAAAGGGTACGAGATAAATGGGAATGCATTTTACACGATCGCCCAAGATAAGAAGAGCACCAACCAAAACAGTGGTGTCTGCTTTGATGCATCAACCAAGATAGGAAAGGAAACATATTATGAAATGAGGACATATGGGAACTTGACTGTGGACGTGGTTTGAAGGTCCCTTTGTTTCGGTGCAAATGGGTCAATATGAAAGAATATGAAACAAGGCGGGTTAACTGAAGATCCACAGTATGGAATGACAAGAGTGGATCTCAACAATCTTGCGTATGCAGACGAACCATTCGTCCTAACCAATGATGTGGCACAGGTTTTCTGTGTGAAGTACATGTCTACCAAGCCGAGAAAAAGAAAAGATAAGGAAGCGAATGCATCATATGATGAGCCAAAGCACCACATAGTTCTTTCTGGGAAAAGAAACATCATGGGAGTGGGTGACAAGACAGACATGTCAGAAGATTATGAAAAGTTTGTCATTCACAGTGAATATTGATCCAAGCATCCAGTTAAATGACGAAGAGTGTCTATGGTTACGGCGCAAAGGGACACACGCGAAGAAAAAGTTCCACACCCAAAGATCTCACTCTGGGATGTGATCAGCTTCACTGTCATCACTTTCTTCTCTAGTGAGTTTTCGAACTTATATATCTGGAAAGTCCCGCTTTGAACAAACCGGAGGGAATCTTTGTAATAGTTAGGGTACTTATGTGTTTTGGCATTTGAAACGCGAAGAAATTTTATGTGCAAACAAATTCTTTCATGCATTTACTGAATTTTTCAGCTAAATGACCTTGAAATTGAAAAACACTTCAAACGAACTCTGAAAAGGTTGAAAGTTGGCATGGTATCATAATTTCACCCACATAGCATGTGCAAAAAGGTAGAGAGGGTTACGGCAAAAACTGGATGCACTTTGTGTACAAAATGGACAATCTCTTTCGAAATAGACGAAAAGTCATCTGTTACAAAGGCATTTCATTTTTTTTATAACCTAAGTATTGCCAAGTTGAATATAATGATAAAACACACTAATATTAAACATAAGAAAAAAAGAATCACTGGAAAATCTATTTTTAAAGTTAAGTTATTCACAAACTAGTGATTCACACAAATTTCAAATAATTCAAATTAAAACTATTCAAATTTGAAAACTACTGGCACTAACAGAAAGTTTGTAATTTTTCGTACCTCAAGCAAAAATATTCACAAAGAAACTCTAAATACTGCAAAAAAAACGACCTAAAAATAAGTAAAAGTTTTAAATAAAGCAGACAATAGAAAAAACTAAATTTAAAAAAGCCACCTACTCGGCCACAGCGGCCTGCATACGACTAGAAACCCAACCTGCAGTTGGGCCAGGATGCAGGCCCGCAAGCCCAGTAGGACACACAGGGCAGAGTAATAGAGTTAGGCCAAGAAGGTCTGCATTACAGAGGAGCTCAATGCAGTGCCCGCGTCGGGGCTTATAAACTGGTCATGGGGCTCCTCGACTAGCGAGGTGGGACTAAACTTTGTGCACCGTGGGGTGGCAGCGCACACCCTTTAGTACCAGTTGCAGCCACCACCCGGTACTAAAGGGGTGCCCTTCCGGCCGCTTGGCCTGGCAAAATTTGACCTTCTCCAACCGGTACTAAAGGTCATTCCGATATATACAACACTTACAAATTTTGTCAGTTTTCATCTCTACTTCTTTTACTCTGCCCCGTCGCCGCCGCCCCCGTCGCTGCCCCGCCCGTCGACGCCCCCGTTGTCGCCCCCGTCGTCGCCCCTGTCGCTACCCCCGTCGCCGCCCCCGTCCCCGTCGCCGCCCGTCACCGTCCCAATC